>CM077349.1:46997965-47597965 GCA_039655645.1 Ammopiptanthus mongolicus
TAGGTGTTCGAATTGGATGAAACCAGTGTATCATTAAAGCTAATATCCATATCTACACGTTTCATGAAGACATTGAATCCTAATTCATGCATTAAGAGGGTCAAAGAAGCATGGTACGCTAACTGCTAAGAATGCTAGGAGCTAAACAGCCTTATGAATGTGGCCAATGGATAACCAAGGGCCTTAGGTAATTTAAGAAGCGTCCGATGAAACTAACCAAGCGTCTATTCAGAATACAAACATTATGAAGGCTGAAGAAGTAATTCTGAATGAAGTATTAAGATATTCAAAGTCCAAGCTTGACCAGAATCTAGGGTACCATTTTCTATAAAGTCCTAAAGCATGAAGTACTGTAATAGAAGAAGACAAAAGCTTTAGCAATTCTAATAGAAGAAATAGAAGACAAGCGTAAATAAAAACAAAAGTACAAATGCTTGAAAAGCAAAAACACTGAAGATTGAAGTCAAGCGCCTGCTGCCGATAATATAGCGTCCGAAACGTCGTATTTTGAGGTACGTTCGTCGAAATGAAGTGATCTTGGTTTTCTTAGAAAGATAATATAAATACCTACATGTTTCCTGGAGAAGTCGAGATCTGAACCAATCCCGATCTGAGTGAAATTTCTTCTTCAAGTTTGATATGTGATACTGTTCAAGACAATCAGAACATGCAAGCGTCTGTTGA
This sequence comes from Ammopiptanthus mongolicus, assembly GCA_039655645.1. Classification (NCBI taxonomy): domain Eukaryota; kingdom Viridiplantae; phylum Streptophyta; class Magnoliopsida; order Fabales; family Fabaceae; genus Ammopiptanthus; species Ammopiptanthus mongolicus. The sequence goes on from CM077349.1 coordinate 46,998,650, forward strand.
CAATTTCTAGAGCTTTAGGTGTTCAAAAGCATCGATCTTGGTATCGTTATAAGGCATAGAGAAATATCCGTAACTCTCATGATGAGGTCAAAAGCGAAATCGATATCTATCTTTGTCAAATTGCATCCGTAATTTGGTCACACCTTTGTAGCGTCTGATGATGATATATTGAGCTGTAGGTGTCAGAATTGGATGAAACCGGTGTCTCATTAAAGCTAATATCCTTATCTACAAGTTTCATGCATACATCGAATCCTAATTCGTTCATTAAGAGGGTCAAAGAAGCATAATACGCTAACTGCTAAGAATGCTACTAGTTAAACAACCTTGTGAATGTTCCTAGTGGATAATCAAGCGCCTTAGCTAATTTAAGAAGCGTCCGGTGAATCTAATCAACCGTCTATTCAGAATACAAACATTATGAAGGCCGGAGAAGTAATTTTGAATGAAGTATTACGATATTGAAAGTCCAAGCTTGACCCGAAAATAAGGTACTCTTTTCTATGAAGTCCTGAAGCATGAAGTACTGTAATAGAAGAAGACAAAATCTTTAGCAATTCTAATAGAATAAAGAGAAGACAAGCGTGAATAAAGATGAAAGTACAAAAGCTGCATAAGCAAAATCACTGAAGATTGAAGTCAAGCGCCTGTAGCCGATAGTCAAACGTCCGAAATGTCATATTTTGAGGTACGCTGGTCGGAATGAAGTGATCTTGGTTTTCTTAGAAAGATAATATAAATACCTACATGTTTCCTGGAGAAGTCGAGATCTGAACCAATCCCAATCTGAGTGAAATTTCTTCTTCAAGCTTGAGATGTGATACTGTTCAAGACAATCAGAACATGCAAGCGTCTGTTGACAATTTCTAGAGCTTTAGGTGTTCAAAAGCATCGATCTTGGTATCGTTATAAGCCATAGAGAAATTTCCGCAACTCTGATGATGAGGTCAAAAGCGAAATCGATATCTATCTTTGTCAAATTGCATCCGTAATTTGGTGACGTGATGTTGTTCCAGACAGTTATACCTTTGTAGCGTCTGATGATGATATATTGAGCTGTAGGTGTCAGAATTGGATGAAACCGGTGTCTCATTAAAGCTAATATCCATATCTACAAGTTTCATGCAGACATCGAATCCTAATTCGTTCATTAAGAGGGTCAAAGAAGCATAATACACTAACTGCAAAGAATGCTACTAGTTAAACAACCTTGTGAATGTTCCTAGTGGATAATCAAGCGCCTTAGCTAATTTAAGAAGCGTCCGGTGAATCTAATCAACCGTCTATTCAGAATACAAACATTATGAAGGCCGGATAAGTAATTTTGAATGAAGTATTAAGATATTGAAAGTCCAAGCTTGACCTGAAAATAAGGTACCCTTTTCTATGAAGTCCTGAAGCATGAAGTATTGTAATAGAAGAAGACAAAATCTTTAGCAATTCTAATAGAACAAAGAGAAGACAAGCGTGAATAAAGACAAAAGTACAAAAGCTGCAAAATCAAAATCACTGAAGATTGAAGTCAAGCGCCTGCAGCCTATATTCAAACATTCGAAACGTCATATTTTGAGGTATGCTGGTTGGAATGAAGTGATCTTGGTTTTCTTAGAAATATAATATAAATAGCTACATGTTTCCCGGAGAAGTCGACATCTGAACCAATCCCGATTTGAGTGAAATTCGTTCTTCAAGTCTGAGATGTGATACTGTTCAAGACAATCAGAACATGCAAGCGTCTGCTGACAATTTCCGGAGCTTTAGGTGATCAAAAGCATCGATCTTGGTATCGTTGGAAGGCTTAGTTAAATATCCACAACTCTAATGAAGAGGTCAATAGAGAAATCGATATCTAAATTTGTCAAATTGCATCCGTAAGTTGATGATGTGATGTTGTTCTTGACAGTCATACCTTTGTAGCGTTTGATGATGATATATTGGGCTGTAGGTGTCAGAATTGGATGAAACTGGTGTCTCATTAAAACTAATATCCATATCTACAAGTTTCGTGCAGACATCGAATCCAAATTAGTGCATTAAGAGGTTCAAAGAACCATAATACGCTAACTGCTAAGAATGCTACGAGTTAAACAGCCTTGTGAATGTTCCCAGGGGATAATCAAGCGCCTTAGGTAATTTAAGAAGCGTCCGGTGAATCTAATCAAGCGTCTATTCAGAATACAAACATTATGAAGGCCGGAGAAGTAATTTTGAATGAAGTATTAAGATATTGAAAGTCCAAGCTTGACCAGAAAATAAGGTACCCTTTTCTATGAAGTCCTGAAGCATGAAGTACTCTAATAGAAGAAGACAAAAGCTTCAGCAATTCAAATAGAATAAAGAGAAGACAAGCGGGAATAAAGACAGAAGTACAAAAGCTGTAAAAGTAAAAACACTGAAGATTGAAGTCAAGCGCTTGTTGCCGATAATCAAGTGCCCGAAACGTCGTATTTTGAGGTACGCTCGTCGAAATGAAGTGATCCTTGTTTTTTAAAAAAGATAAGAGAAATACCGACATGTTTCCTGCAGATCTCGAGATCTGAACCAATCTCTATCTGAGGGAAATTCCTTCTTCAAGCTCTAGGTGTGATACTATTTGTAACTATCAGAACATGTAAGCTTCTGCTGACAATTTCTGGTGCTTTAGGCGTTCAAAAGCATCAATCTTGGTAGAGTTGGAAGGCTTAGAAATAACTGCAACTCTCATGAAGACGCCAAGATCGAAATCGTTCTATCTTTGTCAATTTGCATCCGTAAGTTTTTGACGTGATATTGTTCCTGACAGTCATACCTTTGTTGCGCCTGATGCCCATGTAATGAGATGTAGGTGTCCGATATGGACGAAGCTAGCGTCTCATTAAAGCTAATATCCATATCTACAAGTTTCATGAAAACATCGAATCCTAATTCGTGCATTAAGAGGGTCAAAGAAAGATACGCTAACTGCTAGGAATGCTACGTGCTAAACAGCCTTGTGAATGTGGCCAGTGGATAACCAAGCGCCTTAGCTAATTTAAGAAGCGTTCGGTGAAGCTAATCAAGCGTCTACTCAGAATACAGAACATTATGATCGCTAGAGAAGTAATTTCGAATGAAGTATTAAGATATACAAAGTCCAAGCTTGACCAGAAAACGAGGTACCCTTTTCCATAAAGTTCGGAAAAATCAAGTATTGTAATAGTAGAAGACAAAAGCTTCAGCTACTCTAATAGAAGAAAGAGAAGAGAAGCACAAATAATGACAAAAGTACCAAAGCTGCAAAAGCAAAAACACTGAAGATTGAAGTCAAGCGCCTGCTGCCGATAATCAAGCGCCCGAAACGTCGTATTTTGAGGTACGCTTGTCGAAATGAAGTGATCTTGTTTTACTTAGAAAGATAATATAAATACCTACATGTTTCGAGGAGCAGTCGAGATGTGAACCAATCCCGATCTGAGTGAAATTTCTTCTTCAAGCTTGAGATGTGATACTGTTCCAGACAATCAGAACATGCAAGCGTCTGTTGCCAATTTCAGGAGCTTTAGGTGTTCAAAAGCATCGATCTTGATATCGTTATAAGGCTTAGAGAAATATCCGCAACTCTCACGAAGAGGTCAAAAGCGAAAGCGATATCTATCTTTGTCAAATTGCATCCGTAATTTGGTGACGTGAGGTTGTTCCAGATAGTCATACCTTTGTAGCGTCTGATGATGATATATTGAGCTGTAGGTGTTAGAATTGGATGAAACCGGTGTCTCATTAAAGCTAATAACCATATCTACAAGTTTCATGCAGACATCGAATCCTAATTCGTTCATTAAGAGGGTCAAAGAAGCATAATACGCTAACTGCTAAGAATGCTACTAGTTAAACAACCTTGTGAATGTTCCCAATGGATAACCAAGCGCCTTAGCTAATTTAAGAAGCGTCCGTTGAAGCTAACCAAGCATCTATTCAAAATACAAACATTATGAAGGCTGAAGAAGTAATTTTGAATGAAGTATTAGGATATTGAAAGTCCAAGCTTAACCAAAAAAATAAGGTACCCTTTTCTATAAAGTCCTGAAGCATGAAGTACTATAATAGAAGAAGACAAAATCTTTAGCAATTCTAATAGAATAAATAGAAGAAAAGCTTGAATAAAGACAAAAGCACAAAAGCTGCAAAAGCAAAATCACTGAAGATTGAAGTCAAGCGCCTGCTGCCGATATTCAAGCGTCCGAAACGTCGTATTTTGAGGTACGCTGGTCGAAATGAAGTGTTCTTGGTTTTCTTAGAAATATAATATAAATAGCTACATGTTTCCTGGAGAAGTAGACATCTGAACCAATCCCGATCTGAGTGAAATTCGTTCTTCAAATTTGAGATGAGATACTGTTCAAGACAATCAGAACATGCAAGCGTCTGCTGACAATTTCCGGAGCTTTAGGTGATCAAAAGCATCGATCTTGGTATCGTTGGAAGGCTTAGTTAAATATCCGTAACTCTAATGAAGAGGTCAAGAGAGAAATCGATATCTAAATTTGTCAAATTGCATCCGTAAGTTGGTGACGTGATGTTGTTCCTGGCAGTCATACCTTTGTAGCGTTTGATGATGATATATTAGGCTGTAGGTGTCCGAATTGGATGAAACTGGTGTCTCATTAAAACTAATATCCATATCTACAAGTTTCGTGCAGACATCGAATCCAAATTAGTGCATTAAGAGGGTCAAAGAAGCATAATACGCTAACTGCTAAGAATGCTACGAGTTAAACAGCCTTGTGAATGTTCCCAGTGGATAATCAAGCGCCTTAGGTAATTTAAAAAGCGTCCGGTGAATCTAATCAAGCGTCTATTCAGAATACAAATATTTATGAAGGCCAGAGATGTAATTTTGAATGAAGTATTAAGATATTCAAAGTCCAAGCTTGACCAGAAAATAAGGTACCCTTTTCTACAAAGTCCTGAAGCATGAAGTACTCTAATAGAAGAAGACAAAAGCTTCAGCAATTCTAATAGAATAAAGAGAAGACAAGCGGGAATAAAGACAAAAGTACAAAAGCTGTAAAAGTAAAAACACTGAAGATTGAAGTCTAGCACTTGCTGCCGATAATCAAGTGCCCGAAATGTCGTATTTTGAGGTACGCTCGTCGAAATGAAGTGATCTTGGTCTTTTAAAAAAGATAAGAGAAATACCTACATGTTTTCTGCAGATCTCGAGATCTGAACCAATCTCTATTTGAGTGAAATTCCTTCTTCATGCTCTAGGTGTGATACTGTTCGTGACAATCAAAACATGCAAGCTTCTGCTGACAATTTCTGGTGCTTTAGGCGTTCAAAAGCATCAATCTTGGTATTGTTGGAAGGCTTAGAAATAACTGCAACTCTCATGAAGACGCCAAGAGCGAAATCGATCTCTATCTTGGTCAAATTGCATCCGTAAGTTTTTGACGTGATATTGTTCCTGACAGTCATACCTTTGTTGCGCCTGATGCCCATGTAATGAGATGTAGGCGTCCGATATGGACGAAGCCGGCGTCTCATTAAAGCTAATATCCATATCTACAAGTTTCATGAAGATATCGAATCCTAATTCGTGCATTTAGAGGGTCAAAGAAGCATGATACGTTAACTACTAAGAATGCTACGAGCTAAACAGCCTTGTGAATGTGGCCAATGGATAACCAAGCGCCTTAGCTAATTTAAGAAGCGTTCGGCGAAGCTAATTAAGCGTTTACTCAGAATAAAGAACATTATGATGGCTACAAAAGTAATTTCGAATGAAGTATTAAGATATACAAAGTCCAAGCTTGACCAGAAAACGAGGTACCCTTTTCCATAAAGTTCGGAAAAATCAAGTATTGTAATAGTAGAAGACAAAAGCTTCAGCAACTCTAACAGAAGAAAGAGAAGAGAAGCGCGAAAAATGACAAAGGTACAAAACACTAGTGCAATAAACATGTTTAACATCGGTTAAAAATATCATTCTAAATCGGTTATGGAACCGATGTAGAAACAGATGATGTAGAATGTAAGACCTTTTAACATCGGTTTTTAACCGATGTTGAAAGTTAACTTTCAACATCGGTTATAAACAAAACCGATTTTGAAAGTTCTCATTCAACAGATTAATAATTATTGAAAAAGATCTTTTAACATCGGTTATAATATAGAACCGATGTTGAAAGTTATAATTCAACATCGGTTTGGTCGTGTAACCGATGTTTAAAGTATATTTTCACATCGGTTGTAACTCAGAACCGATTGAAATTGATAGTTCAACATCGGTTCTCTATTATAACCGATGTTGATAGTCCAATTTTTTTTTTAATACTCTGTTTTAAACCAGTGACAATCCTTAACCCTGTTTCATATATGTACAACCAGAACAATCCCAGCCAAAATAGAATCCCAACAATAACAGAATCCAAATCACTATATATACTAAGTAAGCCAAACTATACTTTATTGATTATGCAAAAGTCAGCTTTTGATTCAACAAACTCAACTAATTATATAATGTAATAAATTCAAACTAATTAATTAAATTAATACATAACAAAGAAACAACAAAGAAATATAACAAATTAAACAAATTAACGAAATAAAATGTCATCCATAAATTAATGTTCAGAAGTCATCTCAAGAAAGAAGTTTGCCCAACGCTCCTTGATGTCCTTAATGTCCTCTTCAGAGAATGCTTCCGGATTGTCGAAAATCTGCACATTAATTATAACTAATCAACTATAACTATACATAATTAATCTATAACTATTTACAAATGTTATTAGTTAATTACCTCCTTCCATCGATTTGTAATACTCGCGGAGACAATGTTGAACATCCACTTCATGACATAATATCCGCACTCCCAGCCGCCACGTTGCCTATGACACTACAAATGAATACACAATTTGAATATATAATGAGTAAAAACATAATAGTAACTATTTTACACTGCAATTGAATCTCGGGTACTAATTAATAAACTACTTACATTAGGGTAAATCCACCTAATAGGCCTAGGCCTACCACCATCCAAAACACGACTTGCGTTCATAGCTCTATCATAATTAAGAAAATATGAATTTAAAGTATGTTATATATTTCAGAGTAATTAATAAAGCAAATGTAGTACAAATTAAATTAATTAAAAGCTTACGTTTCAACAATAAGCTTGATTTCTTTCGTCGGCTTCCTTCCCAACGAACAAAAGAAGACCACAACACTCATACCACGACAGATGATCAATAATTGCCAATGTTTACTGCATTTGGAAACAGTTAGAGACAAGTCACAGATAATTATAAATCACTAGTAAAACTTGTACTTACAGATGGAGGTAAGGTGCTAGGTAGAACTGTTTTTTGCCTTCATCAAGCACACGTCGCATGTACGCAGTAATCTCATCTGACCTAAGTGTCTCACCCTGAATTAGTTGAGGGTCAAGGAATCCATAAAGATGGAGGTTACCCCTATCAATACACAGGCGATGCAGATACCTAAGATATTGAAATAAATATTAGTTATAATAGTTAAAAACTTAATTAGTTAACTTACAAATTAATTAGTTGAAATAACATAACTTACGTGCACCATAATGAGACAACTGTCATGCAAAGCATTTCACTATCAATGCATATCTCCATAATGTCCCTCTGGGGGATATAGAAAGTGTCGGGCTTGCCATCGTGTTCCAAATTTATAAAAGCGGACTCCTTCCCAAGTTTCACGGCAGCTAATGCGAGACGTTCCAGAGCATCAAGTTCAACATCCTTGTCAATACCCTAAACAGCAAATATAGAACATTAGTAAACACGGTTAGGTTATTTCAATTGTAAATAAAAAAAAACTTAACTTATTGAATGATTATATGAATACCTTCGATGAACCAGACGCCACAAGTTTTCTCGGATCCGACCTAGGCCTTTTGGGTCGATGATCTTTTCCATCATCCTAAACAATAGAGGTAAAGCATTAGTACACAAGTAAACACAATTAAGTTATTTCAATTGTAAATATAGAAAAACATATGTAAGTGAACAATTACATGAATACCTTGGCTGAAACAAAAAACCTCACAAGTCTTCTCGGCCAAGGGATGAAATTACCGGGGGCCTGGCCAACTGTAATAACCTCCTCAGTGGGCACAGGGACTAGAGCATCAACATCTAGAACATCTTCAACCACCACCCTCACATGATCATCCTCTAATGTCTGGTGGTGTAAGGTATTTCCCAAGTTGTGTACCCTCCCAAATGCCACTACCCGGCGATCATGATGATCATCAACATACAACTCACATTGATCGTCCTCCTTATCAGGCTTATGTGAATGATCACATGAACCCATAGTGCTCACAGGTACAGACGGTTGGGCACTTGTGTTTTGCTGGGAAAAGCCCATAGATGCCAACTCTGAGAGAAGATCTCGTTTTATTTCTTCTCGAAGCTGCGCCTTGATGGACTCAATATCATCCCTCTTCCGATGATGTGAAGATGGTCCATGGTATTGGGTAATGCCAACACCCCATCCAACACCAAGGACACGGCCTGGGTGGTCCTCTTTACCAATCGCAACAGCCAAGACATCTTTGCGTCCAGTAGACACAAAGGTTTCTTGTGTGCTTTGTTCGTCCAAGGAATCCTACAACATACAATTGTCACATTAATTTGTGTAAGATGATGGATAAGCATGTTACAATTACAAATAGAATTGAATATATACTTACAATCTTTTCGGCAACAAGACGTGCCTCCTCAGATGTATATTGTCCCGATGGTCCTTGTCGGGCTCTCTTCCATGTATGGTGGCGTGGGGGTGGAGGTGGATCAACAACTTCTGGAGGTGGATCAGCCGTAGGATCAGCTTGGGATGCTTGTTCCAAAAGTTGTTTCTTCTTCTCTTCAATCATCTTCCTCCTCAACTTTTTATATCCCCCACGAGACAAACGATGGGGGTAGAGATTCTTACTCTGGATCTCCTGCGCCTTTTTCCTTTTCTCCTAATATAAATAACATCAACTGAATTCAGTATATTAATAAAATCAATTTGGTTGGTAAAGTTAAACAATATAACTCAAGTTAACCTGAAAGGCGGGATCCAATCGGATCTGAACAAATCTATCCCATGTCTCTTGATCAAGGAACGGGTACATCTCAAGTGGAGATTTGTCTGCACGCCCATGAATGTATTTCCCGCTTAGTTGTGTTTTAAATGCTCTCCAACGCTCACCCGCATACGAAATCCATTTTTTCTTCATACGCTCGGTATCCGGCACTTCAAAGGTGAGCTATATTTACAAAACAGAATGGAGAAATTAGTGTATATGAAAATAATATGGTGAAATAAAATATATACAACCAAAGAGGGTAAAAGTAAAATACCATGATACTATCCCATATCTGATCCTTCACGTTCGTCGGTAGATGGTCCCAATCCTCAATAAGTATACTAGCCTTGCTTTTGGCAAGGACGGCCACAAAACTCTTAAATTGATCTTCCATTGGCCCTATAGGTAAGCAATCTCCATCAAACTCAACCCTCAACCTTTGATTACCACTACGGTTGATAGCCAATTTTTTTAATCGTGTGGCGCGTCTACCTTTTTTACCTGTCAATAGGGTATCCGACCCGCTGCGTGTAGGAGGGATGCTCGAGGGATCTGCCATGTATGCCTGTTTATACAAAAAATAATAAACTATGTCAGTAAAGATGGATAAATAACAAATATCACTTTAAACATAACTTACACAATAACTTAACATATAAATATCAAATTAAATAACAAAAAAAACTTATATTTATCAAGATAAACATAACTTAACTAATAAATATAACTTTAAACATAACTTACACCATGGTCAAGTAGTAATGTTCTCCCATATCCCTTCATGATGATCATCACGAATGGCATGTACATCGTCCGCTTCATTTTCCTCATTGAAAGTAGGCATCCGTGTTGAGAAAGAAGGAGTATCGGAAATATCGAGAGTTGAATCTTGATTTTCCTCACTACCATTATGCATGTTTTTTCCTTGGAGAACCACCGACCACCTTTTGTTAGAAGGATCATGGATATAAAACACTTGTCTTGCTTGGAAAGCCATGATAAAAGGCTCTTCTGTATGACCTACCTTGTCAAGGTCTACCAATGTAAATCCTAACTCATCGGTTTGTACACCACTATTACTGTCAACCCACTTACATTTAAAAACAGGTACTCTAAATTTAGTGTAATCGACCTCCCAAATCTCTTCAATGACTCCAAAGTAAGATATGGATGCCATAACGGGGTTTGTATCTTTTGAACTAGAGAAGTGCATAGACTCGGCTACAACCATAACCCCACTGTTTTGCATGGTACTCTTGTCATCCTGGGACTTTGTATAGAAGGAAAACTTATTGATATCGTATCCACTCCAACATATGACATCAAAGTTAGGCCCGTGTGCTAACCATTTTAATGTATCAGAAGCAATATTATCCTCCGCAATTTGATCTTTAAACCAGTTTAAGAAAGTCTTATTATGCTTGTTCAACAACCATTTTTCGTTCATTCGAGGGTAATTTTGCTTGACAATGGTTTTGTGATCACATAAGTAAGGATTAACCTCATCGGTGTTATTCAATATATACAAATGTGCTTGAAGCACTTCCTCTCGACCCATGCTCTTAACAGTAATACCTCGTGTACCCTTACCATCACATCTTCCCTCATGACGAGACTTAGGAAGCCCTACAGGTTCCGCTTCTGACATGTAGTCTGTACAAAACTCAATAGCTTCTTCTGCAACATACCTTTCAACAATAGATGCTTCAGGACGGTGTGGATTCTTCACATACCCTTTTAGTATCTTCATGTATCGCTCAACTGGGTACATCCACCTTAAATGAACGGGGCCACACAATCTAATCTCCCTCACTAGATGAACAATTAAATGAACCATGATGTCAAAAAATGAAGGAGGAAAATACATCTCCAACTGACACAAGATAATAGCAGCCTCAGTTTCCAACTCATCCAGTTTTTGAAGGTCAATGACTTTGCTACATATAGCATTGAAGAATAAGCACAACCTTGTTATGGCATGTCTCACTTTTTTAGGCAAGATGTCATGAATAGCCACTGGTAGTAGTTATTGCATCAAGACATGGCAATCATGAGACTTTAAACCAACTAATTTGAGATCTTTCATTGAGACAAGCCTCTTAACATTTGAAGAGTAACCCTGTGGCACTTTGACGCCCCGCAGACACTCACAAAAACTTTTTTTCTCTTTTTTCGATAAAGTATGACATGCTGGGGGCAAATAAGTCCGCTTAACCCCTACTGATTGTGGAGCTAACTGCTCTCGTATGCCCATCGCAACTTGATCTAAACGAGCATTGACACCATCCTTTGTCTTGCCTTGAATGTTAAGAAGCGTCCCGACTACACTATCACACACATTTTTCTCCACATGCATCACATTAATACAATGTCTTACATCAAGTTTGCACCAGTATGGAAGATCAAAGAAGATCGACCTCTTCTTCCATATGTTTTTCTCAGTAGCCTTCTTATGGGTCTTTCCAAAGATAATATCCATGTCCTTAACCCGTTGATAAACTTGATCTCCGGTTAAGGCCGTCGGAGCAATTTCATTCTCCTGGCATCCATTAAAAGCTTTTCTCAATCTACGATACGGGTGATCAGGTGTGAGAAATCTTCGATGCCCAAGGTAAACTGTCTTCCTTCCATGTTGTAGTTGATGGTAGCATGTGCCTTCTTCACATACAGGGCATGCTTTATGGCCCTTAACACTATATCCGGACAAGTTCCCGTATGCTGGAAAGTCATTGATGGTGCAAAATAACATGGCACGCATCTTGAAAGTCTCATTGCAATACCCGTCAAACAGATCAACGCCTTCCACCCACAGCTTTCTCAAGTCTTCAATCAAGGGACTTAGATAAACATCTAAGTCATTTCCTGGTTGTTTTGGGCCCGAAATCATCATAGATAACATAATGTATTTGCGCTTCATGCACAACCAAGGAGGTAGGTTATAAATTACCAGGAGATCAGGCCATGAACTATGAATACTACTTAAGGTGCCATACGGATTCATGCCATCGGTAGCAAGTCCAAGCCTAAGGTTTCTTTTCTCATTGGCAAAATCCGGAAATAAACTATCAATTCTCTTCCATTGCAAAGAATCAGCCGGATGGCGAAGCTGTCCATCACATTTTCTCTCATCTGCATGCCACCTAATGTTTTTTGCGTCATTTACATTAGCGAACAATCGCTTGAACCTTGGAATTATTGGAAGATACCATAACACCTTCGCAGGAGGACCCTTTGTGATCACATCACAATTTGAATCACCATCGTTCACTTTGTAGCGTGATACCCCACACCTTGGACACTCGTGCATCTTTTCAAAGTCATTCCTGTACAATATGCAATCATTAGGACATGCATGTATTTTCTTATACTCCATACCCATCGGACACAATATCTTCTTCGCCTCATAGTTACGGTTCGGCAATGTGTTACCTTCTAGAAGCATCTCTTTCAACAACTCAAGCAATTCGGTGAAGCTTTTATCACTCCACCCATTTCTCGCCTTCACAACTACCAATCTTAACACCGCTGACAACCGTGTGAAATTAGAGCACCCAGGATACAAAGGCTTATCTGCATCACTGCACAAAGTATCATACACATTTGCTCGTTGAAATGACTCTTGTCCAATATCGCGGATCATGTCCTCTAGTCGATCGTCCATATCTACGTCATCAACCTCCTCTCTTTGGGACACACTTGGTTTGTCTAACAATTCACCATGCCATATCCATCTTCTATAACTCTTACATATCCCTTCACAAATAAGATGCTCTCGTATTTTCTCAGCTTCCAGTCGTCTCTCATTCAAACAATTAACACAAGGACAATAAAACCTTCCATTACTATCTGGAACATTTCTTTTAGCAAATTCTAAAAACTCTTCCACTCCATTCTCATACTCATGACTTGTGCGTCTAGCATCGATCCAATTACGATCCATAACTACAACAACACCAACTTCACTTAGTCCAAGATCTTCAACTCCTTTTTATCACAGGGTATGGCCCTATCCCATTCGAGAAGAAACTTCTTCAACACTCAGTTAACAATTAGTCCTTAACTTTCATGCCCATACTTAACGAAATTTCGGCAGCATTTCCCATTGGTCTCCGACGTACACGACTTGACCGCGGTGACATCCACCGCGACAAAGTGTGCACCCGGAGAACAAAAGGAAATGCAGCAGACCGAAATTTCTTCAAGTATAAGATATGAGAATTAAGGAATAAGTATTAACCAAATGAAGAATAAGTTTTTCCCCAAACTGTCCAACTTGGACAATTCAAGATTCAATACAATGAGTAGTACCTTAATAAAGTACACATATGCTCATTAATATTGAATCTCAAACGGGAAACTAAGGTTTTGCTAATTTATTAGCACTAAAAGATAATCCAACAGTCCAATTAATCCCTAAGTTAAAGCAGCAAACAAAACATTGGAATATAATATCTTACTTGTGCTCAGAGTGAGGAGATAGAGAGTGATGAGTGAGAGGGCGCTCGAGATGGGTTAAGGCTTGCCTCCACCCTAAATCAGAAACACAAAGCAAAGAGAGGGTTTGAGAGAACTATGAGAGGTTTTTTAACCTAACATTTAAAAACCATTCATGTTAAACTAAAAACCATTCATGTTAAACTAATAACCTGCTTCTCTGGTTTGGTTTAATATACACTTAAATAATTTGATTTGAGTTTGTAGCTTAATATGTTTTTCAATCAGCAATGAAGGGTGCCAAAGAAGACCGTTTTATGTACATGACTTTGTCCCATACTATTTAATTTGTGTCATTAGTATTGTTGTTACATTACAATGCTTAATCTTTTCGTGATAAGCTTCAATGTTAGATGTTCTTAACTTGGTATGATTATTAAGTATTTTACAATCTGCATATCGAAATTACATTAACTACTTTGTTTTTCCTTTTGCAAAGCCAATACTAGGTGCTGAAAAATATTTTCACTCCTCAAACTAATCTTTTACATTGGAGGCAGAATGATAGTTTCACTCTTCAACCTAATCTTTTTATGTTGTGTTATCATGTACTGCAGGTCTACTATCTATAAATCTACATGTCATGTACTGCATTCGTGGTTAGAATTGAGAATGTTTGTTGTCCTGGTGCTCAAGAGACAAAAGGAAATGGTGAAAACAAGGTGCTATGTCTAGAGGACAACTTAGAGGATGCGCAGGTTTTTTTGCTTAAATGCAAGAAGCATGAAAGGTCCCGGCTGTGAAAAATTGCGTCAGTGGATATGCACAATTACTTTTATCATCCAGAATTGACTTAATAGCTTATAATGGGCTTGATTGGACCATGGTCTCCTCTATGCTTGCCTAAGTATCACTGCCAGCTCTAAATTAGCGCATCACCTTTCTTTAAATTAGTCAAACATTTTTGTAGTTTATAGTTTTATGTTTCCTTGCATATTTACTCAAGTTGAATCAACCACATTTTCAAAGTAAATAGTAAATTCTAATACATTAATACTTTTTCTCTTCCTTTCTCCCTTTAATTTCATAAGAAAATCTAATCAGAAGGAGAAGTGTTTTTCTTCATTAGAATGTCACGTATGGATTTCCTGCCAAGTTACATGCGTTATTGTAAAACTAATCAAGTTACATGCCATATGCATACTGTAAAACTAATCAAGTTACATAGCAAAACCAAAGTAACAGGTAGCAGACAACAACAAAAATGTAGAGAGAAAGAAAGAGAACTGCATGGAAGTTTCACTCAGTTTACTAAGCAGACCACTGCATGGAAACACTCATATAAATGTCATGAGCAAGACTGGAAACGACTCCATATGACATGAGCACACTAACAGAGTGAAGCATTGGGTTCAACAGAATAGAATGGGGAAGCAATTAATAATCAAAATAAGGATATTAGATACGTACCTTCAAATTTTCCTCCGGGTTAAGGAATATCAAGAATGGATTCAGATCTTCTTCAGGTGGCTTTTCTGGAGTAGCAACAGGTGCTGCCTTGTCCTAAGTAGAATTGAAAATAAACTATAAGCCAAAAACGAAACGAAAAAATAAAGCCATTACGAATAAACTATAATATCATAAAACCTAAAGCCAAAAACGAAAAAATAAATGTAAACAAACTCACCTCAGAGGTGAAGTCGTGGGCAAAGTTTGGTACAAAGGTTCAGAGGAGAGGGTGAAGCACCTGGGCAGTGTATCAGCGATGAAGGAGTAGCAACGAAATGTGAGGAGAAGGAGAAGGATGAAGGATGGTGCTAGGTTACGGTGGTGAAGGATGAAGGAGAAGGAGCAAACGAGAGAGAGGGCAAACAGTGAGGAGGGAAAGATATGAAAGAACGTTGGAGAAATGGGTTTAATGAAGATTTGAAATCGGTTAGTTAATAGAACCGATTTTGAAAGTTTAATAATGAGATCGGTTGTCAAATAACCGAGTTTGAAAGTTTACTAATGAGATCGGTTGTGTAATAACCGATGTAAATACTTGGCGGGAATAAATAAATAGTTTTTTATTTAAATTGTTTTCATCGGTTGAAATATGTAACCGATGTTAAATGTTTTATACATCGGTTTCTTTATGAACCGATGTAAATAATTTTGA
This sequence comes from Ammopiptanthus mongolicus, assembly GCA_039655645.1. Lineage (NCBI taxonomy): Eukaryota > Viridiplantae > Streptophyta > Magnoliopsida > Fabales > Fabaceae > Ammopiptanthus > Ammopiptanthus mongolicus. The sequence continues at coordinate 47,014,315 of CM077349.1, forward strand.
ACTTATTTTCAAAATTGCCACCGCCTCTTTTTTTAAATCGGTTCCTTTTCAACCGATCTAGAAACTTGTTGTAGAATCCATATTTTGCACTAGTGAAAGCTGCAAAAGCAAAAACACTGAAGATTGAGTCAAGCGCCTGTTGCCGATAATCAAGCGCCTGAAACGTCGTATTTTGAGGTACGCTTGTCGAAATGAAGTTGTCTTGGTTTTTTTAGAAAGATAAGAGAAACACCTACATGTTTCCTGCAGAAGTCGAGATCTGAACCAATCCCGATCTGAGTGAAATTCCTTCTTCAAGCATGAAATGTGATATTGTTCAAGACAATCAGAACATGCAAGCATCTGCTGACAGTTTCCAGAGCTTTAGATGTTCAAAAGCATCGATCTTGGTATCGTTATAAGGCTTAGCGAAATATCCGCAACTCTCATGAAGAGGTCAAAAGCGAAATGATATCTATCTTTGTCAAATTGCATCCGTAAGTCGGTGACGTGATGTTGTTCTTGACAGTCATACCTTTGTGGCGTCTGATGCCCATATATTGAGCTATAGGTGTCCGAATTGGATGAAATCAGTGTCTCATTAAAGCTAATATCCATATCCTCACGTTTCATGAAGACATCAAATCCTTATTCCTGCATTAAGAGGGTCAAAGAAGCATAATACTCTAACTTCTAAGAATCCTACGAGTTAAACAGCGTTGTGAATGTATCCAGTGGATAAACAAGCGCCTTAGCCATTTAAACAAGCGTCCGGTGAATCTAATCAAGCTTCTATTCAGAATACAAACATTATGAAGGCTGGAGAAGTATTTTTGATTGAAGTATTAAGATATTGAAAGTCCAAGCTTGACCAGAAAATAAGGTACCATTTTCTATAAAGTCCTGAAGCATGAAGTACTATAATAGAAGAAGAAAAAAGCTTCTGCAATTCTAATAGAAGAAACATAAGACAAGCGTGAATAAAGACAAAAGTACAAAAGCTGCAAAAGCAAAAACACTGAAGATTGAAGTCAAGCGCTTGCTGCCCATAATCAAGCGTCCGAAACGTCGTATTTTGAGGTACGCTCGTCAAAATGAAGTGATCTTGGTTTTGTTAGAAAGGTAAGATAAATACCTACAAGTTTCCTGGAGAAGTCGAGATCTGAACCAATCCCGATCTGAGTGAAATTCTTTTTTCAAGCTTGAGATGTGGTACTATTCGTGAGAATCAGAACATGCAAGCGTTTGCTGACAATTTCTAAAGCTTTACGTGTTCAAAATCATCGATCTTGGTATCGCTGGAAGGCTTAGAGATATATCCGCAACTCTCTTGTAGAAGTCAAGAGTGAAATCGATATCTATCTTTGTCAAATTGCATCCGTAAGTCGGTGACATGATGTTGTTCTTGACAGTCATACCTTTGTGGCGTCTGATGCGCATATATTGAGCTATAGGTGTCCGAATTGGATGAAATCAGTGTCTCATTAAATCTAATATCCATATCCACACGTTTCATGAAGACATCAAATCCTCATTCGTGCATTAAGAGGGTCAAAGAAGCATAATACGCTAACTGCTAAGAATGCTACGAGTTAAACAGCGTTGTGAAAGTGTCTAGTGGATAACCAAGCGCCTTAGCCAATTAAAGAAGCGTCCGGTGAATCTAATGAAGCTTCTATTCAGAATACAAACATTATGATGGCTAGAGAAGTAATTTTTAATGAAGTATTAAGATATTGAAAATCCAAGCTTGACCAGAAAATAAGGTACCCTTTTCTATGAAGTCCTGAAGCATGAAGAACTGTAATAGGAGAAGAAAAAAGCTTCTGCAATTCTAATAGAAGAAAGATAAGACAAGCGTGAATAAAGTCAAAAGTATAAAAGCTGCAAAAGCAAAAACATTGAAGGTTGAAGTCAAGCGCCTGCTGCCGATAATCAACCAGCCGAAACGACGTATTTTGAGTTACGCTCGTCGAAATGAAGTGATCTTTGATTTTTTAAGATAGATAAGAGACATACCTACATGTTTCCTGGAGAAGTCGAGATCTGAACCAATATCTATCTGAGTGAAATTCCTTCTTCAAGCTCTAGATGTGATACTATTCGTGACAATCAGAACATGCAAGCGTCTGTTCACAATTTCTGGAGCTTTAGTTGTTTAAAAGCATCAATCTTGGTATCGTTTGAATGCTTAGAAATAACTGCAACTCTCATGAAGACGCCAAGAGTGAAATCGATATCTATCTTTGTCAAATTGCATCGGTAAGTTTTTGACGTGATATTCTTCCTAACAGTCATACCTTTGTAGCGTCTGATGCCCATATATTAAGCTGTAGGTGTCCGAATTGGATGAAACTGGTGTCTCATTAAAGCTAATATTCATATCTAGAAGTTTCATGAAGACATCGAATCCTAATTCGTGCGCTAAGAGGGTCAAAGAAAGATAATATGCTAACTGCTAAGAATGCTATGAGCTAAAAAGTCTTGTGAAAGTGCCCGGTGGATAACCAAGCACCATAGCTAAATTAAGAAGCGTCCGATGAAGCTAATCAAGCATCTATTCAGAATACAAACATTATGAAGGCTGGAGAAGTAATTTTGAATGAAGTATTAAGATATTCTAAGTCCAAGCTTGACCCGAAAATATGGAACCCTTTTCTATAAAGTCCTGAAGCATGAAGTACTGTAATAGAAGAAGAAAAAAGCTTTTGCAATTCTAATAGAAGAAAGATAAGACAAGCATGAATAAAGACAAATGTACAAAAGCAGCAAATGCGAAAAAACTGAAGATTGTAGTCAAGCGCCTGATGCCGATAATCAACCGCCCAAAACGTCGTATTTTGAGGTGCGCTCGTCGAAATGAAGGGATCTTTGTTTTTTTAAGAAAGATAAGAGAAATACCTACATGTTTCATGGTGAAGTCGAGATCTGAACCAATCTCTATCTGAGTAAAATTCCTTCTTCAAGCTCTAGATGTGATACTGTTCATGACAATCAGAACCTGCAAGTGTCTGCTGACAATTTCTGGAGCTTTAGGTGTTTAAAAGCATTAATCTTGGTATCGTTAGAATGTTTAGAAATAAATGCAACTCTCACGAAGACGCCAAAAGTGAAATCGATCTCTATCTTTGCCAAATTGCATCGGTAAGTTTTTGACGTGATATTGTTCCTAACAGTCATACCTTTATAGCGTCTGATGCCCATATATTGAGCTGTAGGTTTCCGAATTGGATGAAACTAGTGTCTCATTAAAGCTAATATCCATATCTAGAAGTTTCATGAAGACATCGAATCCTAATTCGTGCACTTAGAGGGTCAAAAAAGCATAATACGCTAACTGCTAAGAATGCTATGAGCTAAACAGCCATGTGAATGTGCCCGGGGGATAACCAAGCGCCTTAGCTAATTTAAGAAGCGTCCGGTGAAGCTAATCAAGCGTCTAATCAGAATACAAACCTTATGAAAGCTGGAGAAGTAATTTTGAATGAAGTATTAAGATATTCAAAGTCCAAGCTTGACCAAAAAATAAGGTACCCTTTTCTACAAAGTCCTGAAGCATGAAGTACTGTAATAGAAGAAGAAAAAAACTTCTGCAATTCTAATAGAAGAAAGATAAGACACGCGTGAATAAAGACAAAAGTACAAAAGCTTCAAAAGCAAAAACACTGAAGATTGAAGTCAAGCGCCTGCTGCCGATAATCAAGCGCCTGAAATGTCGTATTTTGAGGTACGCTCATCGAAATGAAGTGATCTTTGTTTTTTTAAGAAAGATAAGGGAGATATCTACATGTTTCCTGGAGAAGTCGAGATCTGAACCAATCTCTATCTGAGTGAAATTCCTTCTTCAAGCTCTAGATGTGATACTGTTCGTGACAATCAATACGTGCAAGTGTCTGCTGACAATTTCTGGAGCTTTAGGTGCTTAAAAGAATAAATCTTGGTATCGTTGGAATGCATAGAAATAACTGTAACTCTCATGAAGACCCCAAGAGTGAAATCGATCTCTATCTTTGTCAAATTGCATCGGTAAGTTTTTGAAGTGATATTGTTCCTAACTGTCATACCTTTGTAGCGTCTGATGCCCATATGTTAAGCTGTAGGTGTCCGAATTGGATGAAACTGGTGTCTCATTAAAGCTAATATTCATATCTAGAAGTTTCATGAAGACATCGAATCCTAATTCGTGCGCTAAGAGGGTCAAAGAAGCATAATACGCTAACTGCTAAGAATGCTATGAGCTAAACAGCCTTGTGAAGGTGCCCGGTGGATAACCAAGCGCCATAGCTAATTTAAGAAGCGTCCGGTGAAGCTAATCAAGCGTCTATTCAGAATACAAACATTATGAAGGATGGAGAAGTAATTTTGAATGAAGTATTAAGATATTCAAAGTCCAAGCTTGACCAGAAAATAAGGTACCCTTTTCTATAATGTCCTGAAGCATGAAGTACTGTAATAGAAGAAGAAAAAAGCTTTTGCAATTCTAATAGAAGAAAGATAAGACAAGCGTTAATAAAGACAAATGTACAAAAGCAGCAAATGCGAAAACACTGAAGATTGCAGTCTAGCGCCTGCTGTCGTATTTTGAGGTACGCTTGTCGAAATGAAGTGATCTTTGTTTTTTTAAGAAGGATAAGAGAGATATCTACATGTTTCTTGGAGAATTCGAGATCTGAACCAATCTCTATCTGAGTGTAATTCCTTGTTCAAGCTCTAGATGTGATACTGTTCGTGACAATCAGAACATGCAAGCGTCTGCAGACAATTTCTGGAGCTTTAGGTGTTTAAAAGCATCAATCTTGGTATCGTTGGAATGCTTAGAGATATCTGCAACTCTCATGAAGACGCCAAGTGTGAAATCGATCTATATCTTTGTCAAATTGCATCGGTAAGTTTTTGACGTGATATTGTTCCTAACAGTCATACCTTTGTAGCGTCTGAGGCCCATATATTGAGCTGTAGGTGTCCGAATTGGATGAAACTGGTGTCTCGTTAATGCTAATATCCATATCTAGAAGCTTCATGAAGACATCGAATCCTAATTTGTGCATTAAGAGGGTCAAAGTAGCATAATACGCTAACTTCTAAGAATGCTATGAGCTAAACAGCCTTGTGAATGTGCCCACTGGATAACCAAGTGCCTAAGCTAATTTAAGAAGCATCCGGTGGAGCTAATCAAGCTTCTATTAAAATACAAACATTATTAAGGCTGGAGAAGTAATTTTGAATGAAGTATAAAGATATTCAAAGTCCAAGCTTGACGAGAAAATATGGTACCCTTTTCTATAAAGTCTTGAAGCATTAAGTACTGTAATAGAAGAAGAAAAAGCTTCTGCAATTCTAATAGAAGAAAGATAAGACAAGTGTGAATAAAGACAAAAGTACAAAAGCTGCAAAAGCAAAAACACTGAAGATTGATGTCAAGCGCCTTCTGCCGATAATCAAGCGCCCGAAACGTCGTATTTTGAGGTATGCTCGTCGAAATGAAAGATAAGAGAGATATCTACATGGTTCCTGGAGAAGTTGAGATCTGAACCAATCTCTATCTAAGTGAAATTCCTTCTTCAAGCTCTAGATGTGATACTGTTCCTGACAATCAGAACATGCGAGCGTCTGCTGAAAATTTATGGATCTTTAGGTGTCTAAAAGCATCAATCATGGTATCACCGGAATGCTTAGAAATAACGGCAACTCTCATGAAGATGCCAAGAGTGAAATCGATCTTTATCTTTCTCAAATTGCAATGGTAAGTTTTTGACGTGATATTGTTCCTAACAGTCATACCTTTGTAGCGTCTGATGCCCATATATTGAGCTGTAGGTGTCCGAATTGGATGAAAATGGTGTCTCATTAAATCTAATATCCATATCTAGAAGTTTAATGAAGACATCGAGTCCTAATTCATGCACTAAGAGGGTCAAAGAAGCATAATATGCTAACTGCAAAGAATGCTATGAGCTAAACAGCCTTGTGAATGTGCCTGGTGGATAACCAAGCACCTTAGCTAATTTAAGAAGCGTCTGGTAAAGCTAATCAAGCGTCTATTCAGAAAACAAACATTATGAATGCTGGAGAAGTAATTTTGAATAAAGTATTAAGATATTCAATGTCCAAGCTTGACCAGAAAAAAAGGTACCCTTTTCTATAAAGTCCAGAAGCATGAAGTACTGCAATAGAAGAAGAAAAAAGCTTCTCCAATTGTAATAGAAGAAAGATAAGACAAGCGTGAATAAAGACAAAAGTACAAAAGCTGCAAAAGCAAAAACACTGAAGATTGAAGTCAAGCGCCTGCTGCCGATAATCAATCACCCGAAACGTCGTATTTTGAGGTACGCGTGTCGAAATGAAGTGATATTTGTTTTTTCAAGAAAGATAAGAGAAATACCTACATGTTACCTAGAGAAGTCGAGATCTGAACCAATCTCTATCTGAGTGAAATTCCTTCTTCAAGCTCTAGATGTGATACTATTCGTGACAATCAGAACATACAAGTGTCTGCTGACAATTTCTGGAGCTTTAGGAGTTTAAAAGCATCAATCTTGGTATCGTTGGAATGCTTATAAATAACTACAACTCTCATGAAGACGCCAAGAGTGAAATCGATATCTATTTTTGTCAAATCACATCGGTAAGTTTTTGATGTGATATTGTTCCTAACAGTCATACCTATGTAGCGTCTGATTCCCATATATGGATCTGTAGGTGTCTTAATTGCATGAAACTGGTGTCTCATTAAAGCTAATATCCATATCTAGAAGTTTCATGAAGACATCGAATCCTAATTCATGTATTAAGAGGGTCAAATAAGCATAATACGCTAACTGCTAAGAATGCTACGAGTTAAACAGCCTTGTGAATGTGCCCAGTGGATAACAAAGTGCCTTAGCTAATTTAAGAAGCGCCCGATGAAGCTAATCAAGCGTCTATTCAGAATACAAACATTATGAAGGCTGGAAAAGTAATTTTGAATGAAGTATTAAGATATTCAAAGTCCAAGCTTGACCAGAAAATGAGGTACCGTTTACTATAAAGTCCTGAAGCAAGAAGTACTGTAATAGAAGAAAACCAAAGCTTCAACAATTCTAATAGAATAAATAGAAGACAAGCGTGAATAAAGACAAAAGTACAAAAGCTGCAAAAGCAAATACAGAAGACTGGAGTCAAGCGCCTGCTGCCGATAATCATGCGCCCGAAACGTCGTATTTTGAGGTACGCTTGTCAAGATGAAGTGATCTCGGTTTTTTAAGAAAGATAAGAGAAATACCTACATGTTTCCGGAAGAAGTCGAGATTTGACGCAATCTCTATCTGAGGGAAATTCCTTCTTCAAGCTCTGGATGTGATACTGTTCGTGACAATCAGAACATGCAAGCGTCTACTAACAATATCTGGAGCTTTAGGTGTTCAAAAGCATCGATCTTGGTATCGTTGGAAGGCTTAGAGAAATATCCGCAACTCTCATGAAGAGGACAAGAGGGAAATCGATCTCTATCTTTGTCAATTTGCATCCGTAAGTCGGTGACGTTATGTTGTTCCTGACAATCATACCTTTGTAACGTTTGATGACCATATATTGAGCTGTTGGTGTCCGAATTGAATGAAACCAGTGTCTCATTAAAGCTAATATCCATATCTACACGTTTCATGTAGACATCGAATCCTAATTCTAGCATTAAGAGGGTCAAATAAGCATAATACGCTAAATGCTAAGAATGCTACGAGTTAAACAGCCTTTTGAATGTGCCCAGTGGATAACCAAGTGCCTTATCTAATTTAAGAAGCGTCCGATGAAGCTAATCAAGCGTCTATTCAGAATAGAAACATTATGAAGGCTGGAAAAATAATTTTCAATGAAGTATTAAGATATTCAAAGTCCAAGCTTGACCAGAAAATTAGGTACCTTTTACTATAAAGTCCTGAAGCATGAAGTACTGTAATAGAAGAAAACCGAAGCTTCAGCAATTCTAATAGAATAAAGAGAAGACAAGCGTGAAAGAAGACAAAAGTACAAAAGCTGCAAAAGCAAAAACACTGAAGATTGAAGTCAACCACCTGCTGCCGATAATCAAGTGCCCGAAACGTCGTATTTTTAGGTACGCGCGCTGAAATGAAGTGATATTTGTTTTTTTAAGAAAGATAAGAGAAATACCTACATGTTTCCTGGAGAAGTCGAGATCTGAACCAATCTCTATCTGAGTGAAATTCCTTCTTCAAGCTCTAGATGTGATACTATTCGTGACAATCAGAACATGCAAGTGTCTGCTGACAATTTCTGCAGCTTTAGGTGTTTAAAAGCATCAATCTTAGTATCGTTGGAATGCTAAGAAATAACTACAACTCTCATGAAGACGCCAAGAGTGAAATCGATATCTATTTTTGTCAAATCACATCGGTAAATTTTTGACGTGATATTGTTCCTAACAGTCATACCTTTGTAGCGTCTGATTCCCATATATTGATCTGTCGGTGTCTGAATTGCATGAAACTGGTGTCTCATTAAAGCTGATATCCATATCTAGAAGTTTCGTGAAGACATCGAATCCTAATTCATGTATTAAGAGGGACAAATAAGCATAATACGCTAACTGCTAAGAATGCTACGAGTTAAACAGCATTTTGAATGTGCCCAGTGGATAACCAAGTGCCTTAGCTAATTTAAGAAGCGTCCGGTGAAGCTAATCAAGCGTCTATTCAGAATACAAACATTATGAAGGCTGGAAAAGTAATTTTCAATGAAGTATTAAGATATTGAAAGTCCAAGCTTGACCAGAAAATGAGGTACCTTTTACTATAAAGTCCGGAAGCTCGAAGTACTGTAATAGAAGAAAACCAAGGCTTCTGCAATTCTAATAGAATAAAGAGAAGACAAGCGTGAATAAAGACAAAAGTACAAAAGCTGCAAAAGCAAAAACACTAAAGATTGAAGTCAAGCACCTGCTGCCGATAATCAAGTGCCTAAAACGTCGTATTTTAAGGTACGCGCATCGAAATGAAGTGATATTTGTTTTTTTAAGAAAGATAAGAGAAATACCTACATGTTTCCTGGAGAAGTCGAGATCTGAACCAAACTCTATCTGAGTGAAATTCTTTCTTCAAGCACTAGATGTGATACTATTCGTGACAATCAGAACATGCAAGTGTCTGCTGACAATTTCTGGAGCTTTAGGTGTTTAAAAGCATCAATCTTGGTATCTTTGGAATGCTAAGAAATAACTGCAACTCTCATGAAGACGCCAAGAGTGAAATCGATATCTATTTTTGTCAAATCGCATCGGTAAGTTTTTGACGTGATATTGTTCCTAACCGTCATACCTTTGTAGCGTCTGATGCCCATATATTGATCTATAGGTGTCTGAGTTGCATGAATTTGGTGTCTCATTAAAGCTAATATCCATATCTAGAAGTTTCATGAAGACATCGAATCCTAATTCATGTATTTAGAGGGTCAAATAAGCATAATACGCTAACTACTAAGAATGCTACGAGTTAAACTGCCTTGTGAATGTGCCCCATGGATAACCATGTGCCTTAGCTAATTTAAGAAGCGTCCGGTGAAGCTAATCAAGCGTCTATTCAGAATACAAACATTATAAAGGTTGGAGAAGTAATTTTGAATGAAGTATTAAGATATTGAAAGTCCAAGCTTGACCAGAAAATAAGGTACCCTTTTCTATAAAGTCGTGAAGCATAAAGTACTGTAATAGAAGAAGAAAAAAAATAAGACAAGCGTGAATAAAGACAAAAGTACAAAAGCTGCAAAAGCAAAAACACTGAAGATTGAAGTCAAGCGCCTGCTGCCGATAATCAAGCGCCCGAAACGTCATATTTTGAGGTACGCGCGTCGAAATGAAGTGATATTTGTTTTTTTAAGAAAGATAAGCGAAATACCTACATGTTTCCTGCAGAAGTCGAGATCCGAACCAATCTCTATCTGAGTGAAATTCCTTCTTCAAGCTCTAGATGTGATACTATTCGTGACAATCAGAACATGCAAGTGTCTGCTGACAATTTCTGGAGCTTTAGGTGTTTAAAAGCATCAATCTTGGTATCGTTGGAATGCTAAGAAATAACTGCAACTCTCATGAAGACACCAAGAGTGAAATCGATATCTATTTTTGTCAAATCGCATCGGTAAGTTTTTGACGTGATATTGTTCCTAACAGTCATACCTTTGTAGCGTCTGATGCCAATATATTGATTTGTAGGTGTCTGAATTGCATGAAACTGGTGTCTCATTAAAGCTAATATCCATATCTAGAAGTTTCATGAAGATATCGAATCCTAATTCCTGTATTAAGAGGGTCAAATAAGCATAATACGCTAACTGCTAAGAATGCTACGAGTTAAACAGCCTTTTGAATGTGCCCAGTGGATAACCAAGTGCCTTAGCTAATTTAAGAAGCGTCCGGTGAAGCTAATCAAGCGTCTATTCAGAATACAAACATTATGAAGGCCGGAAAAGTAATTTTGAATGAAGTATTACGATATTCAAAGTCCAAGCTTGACCGAAAAATGAGGTACCTTTTATTATAAAGTCCTGAAGCATGAAGTACTGTAACAGAAGAAAACCAAAGCTTCAACAATTCTAATCGAAAAAAGAGAAGACAAGCGTGAATAAAGACAAAAGTACAAAAGCTGCAAAAGCAAAATACAGAAGACTGGAGTCAAGCGCCTGCTGCCGATAATCATGTGCCCGAAACGTCATAGTTTGAGGTACGCTTGTCAAAATGAAGTGATCTCGGTTTTTTAAGAAAGATAAGAGAAATACCTACATGTTTCCGGCAGAAGTCGAGATCTGACGCAATCTCTATCTGAGGGAAATTCCTTCTTCAAGCTCTAGATGTGATACTGTTCGTGATAATCAGAACATGCAAGCGTTTGCTGACAATATCTGGAGCTTTAGGTGTTCAAAAGCATCGATCTTGGTATCGTTGAAGGCTTAGAGAAATATCCGCAACTCTCATGAAGAGGACAAGAGGGAAATCGATCTCGATCTTTGTCAATTTGCATCCGTAAGTCGGTGACGTTATGTTGTTCCTGACAGTCATACCTTTGTAGCGTTTGATGACCATATATTGAGCTGTGGGTGTCCGAATTGCATGAAACTGGTGTCACATTAAAGCTAATATGCATATCTTGAAGTTTCATGAAGACATCGAATCCTAATTCATGTATGAAGAGGGTCAAATAAGAATAATACGCTAACTGCTAAGAATGCTATGAGTTAAACAGCCTTGTGAATGTGCCCAGTGGAATACCAAGCAACTTAGCTAATTCAAGAAGCGTCCGGTGAAGCTAATCAAGCGTCTGTTCAGAATACAAACATTATGAAGGCTGGAGAAGTAATTTTGAATGAAGTATTAAGATATTCAAAGTCTAAGCTTGACTAGAAAATAAGGTACCTTTTACTATAAAGTCCTGAAGCATGAAGTATTGTAAAAGAAGAAAACAAAAGCTTCAGCAAATCTAATAGAATAAAGAGAAGACAAGCGTGAATAGCGACAAAAGTAAAAAAGCTGCAAAAGCAAAACACAGAAGACTGGAGTCAAGCGCCTGCTTCCGATAATCAAGCGCCCGAAACAATCGTATTTTGAGGTACACTTGTCAAAATGAAGTGATCTCGGTTTTTTAAGAAAGATAAGAGAAATACCTACATGTTTCCGGCAATTCTTTCATCAAGCTCTAGATGTGATACTGTTCGTGACAATCAGAACATGCAAGCGTCAGCTTACAAAATCTGGAGCTTCAGGCGTTCAAAAGCATCAATCTTGATATCGTTGGAAGGCTTAGAGAAACATCCGCAACTCTCATGAAGAGGTCAAAAGCTATATCGATCTCTATCTTTGTCAAATTGCATTCGTAAGTCGGTGACGTGATGTTGTTGCTGACAGTCATACCTTTGTAGTGTCTGATGACCATATATTGAGCTGTAGGTGTCTGAATTGAATGAAAGCAGTGTCTCATTAAAGCTAATATCCATATCTACACGTTTCATGAAGACATCTAATCCTAATTCCTGCATTAAGATGGCCAAAGAAGCTTAATACGCTAACTGCTAAGAATGCTATGAGTTAAACTGCGTTGTGAATGTGTCCAGTGGATAACCAAGCACCTTAGCCAATTAAAGAAGCGTCCGGTGAATCTAATCAAGCTTCTATTCAGAATACAAACATTATGAAGGCTGGAGAAGTAATTTTGAATGAAGTATTAAGATATTGAATGTCCAAGCTTGACCAGAAAATAAGGTACCCTTTTCTATAAAGTCCTGAAGCATGAAGTACTGTAATAGAAGAAGAAAAATCTCCAATTGTAATAGAAGAAAGATAAGACAAGCGTAAATAAAGACAAAAGTACAAAAGCTACAAAAGTAAAAACACTAAAGAATGAAGTCAAGCGCCTGCTGCCGATAATCACGCGCCCGAAACGTCGTATTTTGAGGTACGCGCGTCGAAATGAAGTGATATTTGTTTTTTTAAGAAAGATTAGAGAAATACCAACATGTTTCATGGAGATGTCGAGATCTGAACCAATCTCTATCTGAGTGAAATTCCTTCTTCAAGCTCTAGACGTGATACTATTCGTGACAATCAGAACATGCAAGTGTCTGCTGACAATTTCTGGAGCTTTATGTGTTTAAAAGCATCAATCTTGGTATCGTTGGAATGCTAAGAAATAACTGCAACTCTCATGAAGACGCCAAGAGTGAAATCGATATCTATTTTTGTCAAATCGCATCAGTAAGTTTTTGACGTGATATTGTTCCTAACAGTCATACCTTTGTAGCGTCTGATGCCCATATATTGATCTGTACGTGTCTGAATTGCATGAAACTGGTGTCTCATTAAACCTAATATCCATATCTAGAAGTTTCGTGAAGACATCGAATCCTAATTCATGTATTAAGAGGGTCAAATAAGCATAATACGCTAACTGCTAAGAATGCTACGAGTTAAATTGCCTTGTGAATGTGCCCAGTGGATAACCAAGTGCCTTAGCTAATTTAAGAAGCGTCCGGTGAAGCTAATCAAGCGTTTATTCAGAATACAAACATTATGAAGGCTGGAAAAGTAATTTTGAGTGAAGTATTAAGATATTGAAAGTCCAAGCTTGACCAGAAAATAAGGTACCCTTTTCTATAAAGTCGTGAAGCATGATGTACTGTAATAGAAGAAGAAAAAACCTACTCCAATTGTAGTAGAAGAAAGATAAGACAAGCGTGAATAAAGACAAAAGTACAAAAAGCAAAAACACTGAAGATTGAAGTCAAGCGCCTGTTGCCGATAATCAAGCGCCCGAAACGTCGTATTTTGAGGTACGCGCGTCGAAATGAAGTGATATTTGTTTTTTTAAGAAAGATAAGAGAAATACCTACACGTTTCCTGGAGAAGTCGAGATCTGAACCAAACTCTATCTGATTGAAGTTCTTTCTTCAAGCTTTAGATGTGATACTATTCGTGACGATCAGAACATGCAAGTGTCTGCTGACAATTTCTGGAGCTTTAGGCGTTTAAACGCATCAATCTTGGTATAGTTGGAATGCTAAGAAATAACTGCAACTCTCATGGAGACGCCAAGAGTGAAATCGATATCTATTTTTGTCAAATCGCATCGGTAAGTTTTTGACGTGATATTGTTCCTAACAGTCATACCTTTGTAGCGTTTGATGCCCATATATTGATCTATAGGTGTCTGAATTGCATGATACTAGTGTCTCATTAAAGCTAATATCCATATCTAGAAGTTTCATGAAGACATCGAATCCTAATTCATGTATTAAGAGGGTCAAATAAGCATAATACGCTAACTGCTAAGAATGCTATGAGTTAAACTGCCTTGCGAATGTGCCCCGTGGATAACCAAGTACCTTAGCTAATTTAAGAAGCGTCCAGCGAAGCAAATCAAGCGTCTATTTAGAATACAAACATTATGAAGGCTGGAGAAGTAATTTTGAATGAAGTATTAAGATATTGAAAGTCCAAGCTTGACCAAAAAATAAGGTACCCTTTTCTATAAAGTCGTGAAGCATGATGTACTGTAATAGAAGAAGAAAAAACCTTCTCCAATTGTGATAGAAGAAAGATAAGACAAGCGTGGATAAAGACAAAAGTACAAAAGCTGCAAAAGCAAAAACATTGAAGATTGAAGTCAAGCGCCTGCTGCCGATAATCAAGTGCGCAAAACATCGTATTTTAAGGTATGCGCGTCGAAATGAAGTGATATTTTTTTTTTTTAAGAAAGATAAGAGAAATACCTACATGTTTCTTGGAGAAGTCGAGATCTAAACCAATCTCTATCTGAGTGAAATTCTTTCTTCAAGCTCTAGATGTGATATTATTCGTGACGATCAGAACATGTAAGTGTCTGCTGACAATTTCTGGAGCTTTAGGCGTTTAAAAGCATCAATCTTAGCATCGTTGGAATGCTAAGAAATAACTGCAACTCTCATAGAGACGCCAAGAGTGATATCGATATCTATTTTTGTCAAATCGCATCGGTAAGTTTTTGACGTGATATTGTTCCTAACAGTCATACCTTTGTAGCGTCTGATGCCCATATATTGATCTATCGGTGTCTGAATTGCATGAAACTAGTGTCTCATTAAAGCTAATATCCATATCTAGAAGTTTCATGAAGACATCGAATCCTAATTCATGTATTAAGAGGGTGAAATAAGCATAATACGCTAATTGCTAAGAATGCTACGAGTTAAACTGTCTTGCGAATGTGCCCCGTGGATAACCAAGTGCCTTCGCTAATTTAAGAAGCGTCCGGCAAAGCTAATCAAGCGTCTATTCAGAATACAAACATTATGAAGGCTGGAGAAGTAATTTTGAATGAAGTATTAATATATTGAAAGTCCAAGCTTGACCAGAAAATAAGGTACCCTTTTCTATAAAGTCGTGAAGCATGAAGTACTGTAATAGAAAAAGAAAAAAAAAGACAAGCGTGAATAAAGACAAAAGTATAAAAAGCAAAAACACTGAAGATTGAAGTCAAGCGCCTGTTGCCGATAATCAAGCGCCCGAAACGTCGTATTTTGAGGTACGCGCGTCGAAATGAAGTGATATTTGTTTTTTTAAGAAAGATAAGAGAAATACCTACACGTTTCCTGGAGAAGTCGAGATCTGAACCAAACTCTATCTGATTGAAGTTCTTTCTTCAAGCTTTAGATGTGATACTATTCGTGACGATCAGAACATGCAAGTGTCTGCTGACAATTTCTGGAGCTTTAGGCGTTTAAACGCATCAATCTTGGTATAGTTGGAATGCTAAGAAATAACTACAACTCTCATGGAGACGCCAAGGGTGAAATCGATATCTATTTTTGTCAAATCGCATCGGTAAGTTTTTGACGTGATATTGTTCCTAACAGTCATACCTTTGTAGCGTTTGATGCCCATATATTGATCTATAGGTGTCTGAATTGCATGATACTAGTGTCTCATTAAAGCTAATATCCATATCTAGAAGTTTCATGAAGACATCGAATCCTAATTCATGTATTAAGAGGGTCAAATAAGCATAATACGCTAACTGCTAAGAATGCTATGAGTTAAACTGCCTTGCGAATGTGCCCCGTGGATAACCAAGTACCTTAGCTAATTTAAGAAGCGTCCAGCGAAGCAAATCAAGCGTCTATTTAGAATACAAACATTATGAAGGCTGGAGAAGTAATTTTGAATGAAGTATTAAGATATTGAAAGTCCAAGCTTGACCAGAAAATAAGGTACCCTTTTCTATAAAGTCGTGAAGCATGATGTACTGTAATAGAAGAAGAAAAAACCTTCTCCAATTGTGATAGAAGAAAGATAAGACAAGCGTGGATAAAGACAAAAGTACAAAAGCTGCAAAAGCAAAAACATTGAAGATTGAAGTCAAGCGCCTGCTGCCGATAATCAAGTGCGCAAAACATCGTATTTTAAGGTATGCGCGTCGTAATGAAGTGATATTTTTTTTTAAGAAAGATAAGAGAAATACCTACATGTTTCTTGGAGAAGTCGAGATCTAAACCAATCTCTATCTGAGTGAAATTCTTTCTTCAAGCTCTAGATGTGATATTATTCGTGACGATCAGAACATGTAAGTGTCTGCTGACAATTTCTGGAGCTTTAGGCGTTTAAAAGCATCAATCTTAGTATCGTTGGAATGCTAAGAAATAACTGCAACTCTCATAGAGACGCCAAGAGTGATATCGATATCTATTTTTGTCAAATCGCATCGGTAAGTTTTTGACGTGATATTGTTCCTAACAGTCATACCTTTGTAGCGTCTGATGCCCATATATTGATCTATCGGTGTCTGAATTGCATGAAACTGGTGTCTCATTAAAGCTAATATCCATATCTAGAAGTTTCATGAAGACATCGAATTCATGTATTAAGAGGGTGAAATAAGCATAATACGCTAATTGCTAAGAATGCTACGAGTTAAACTGCCTTGCGAATGTGCCCCGTGGATAACCAAGTGCCTTAGCTAATTTAAGAAGCGTCCGGCAAAGCTAATCAAGCGTCTATTCAGAATACAAACATTATGAAGGCTGGAGAAGTAATTTTGAATGAAGTATTAATATATTGAAAGTCCAAGCTTGACCAGAAAATAAGGTACCCTTTTCTATAAAGTCGTGAAGCATGAAGTACTGTAATAGAAGAAGAGAAAAATAAGACAAGACTGAATAAAGACAAAAGTACAAAAGCTGCAAAAGCAAAAACACTGAAGATTGAAGTCAAGCGCCTGCTGCCTATAATCAAGCGCCCAAAACGTCGTATTTTGAGGTACGCGCGTCGAAATGAAGTGATATTTGTTTTTTTAAGAAAGATAAGAGAAATACCTACATGTTTCCGGGAGAAGTCGAGATCTGAGTGAAATTCTTTCTTCAAGCTCAAGATGTGACACTATTCGTGACGATCAGAACATGCAAGTGTCTGCTGACAATTTCAGGAGCTTTAGGCGTTTAAAAGCATCAATCTTGGTATCGTTGGAATGCTAAGAAATAACTGCAACTCTCATGGAGATGCCAAGAGTGAAATCGATATCTTATTTTGTCAAATCGCATCGGTAAGCTTTTGACGTGATATTGTTCCTAACAGTCATACCTTTGTGCCGTTTGATGCCCATATATTGATCTATTGGTGTCTGAATTGCATGAAACTGGTGTCTCATTAAAGCTAATATCCATATCTAGAAGTTTCATGAAGACATCGAATCCTAATTCATGTATTAAGAGGGTCAAATAAGCATAATACGCTAACTGCTAAGAATGCTACGAGTTAAACTGCCTTCCGAATGTGCCCCGTGGATAACCAAGTGCCTTAGCTAATTTAAGAAGCGTCCGGCGAAGCTAATCAAGCGTCTATTCAGAATACAAACATTATGAAGGCTGGAGATGTAATTTTGAATGAAGTATTAAGATATTGAAAGTCCAAGCTTGACCAGAAAATAAGGTACCCTTTTCTATAAAGTCGTGAAGCATGAAGTACTGTATAGAAGAAGAAAAAAATAAGACAAGCGTGGATAAAGACAAAAGTACAAAAGCTGCAAAAGCAAAAACACTGAAGATTGAAGTCAAGCGCCTGCTGCCGATAATCAAGCGCCCGAAATGTCGTGTTTTGAGGCACGCGCATCGAAATGAAGTGATATTTGTTTTTTTAAGAAAGATAAGAGAAATACCTACGTGTTTCCTGGAGAAGTCGAGATCTGAACCAATCTCTATCTGAGTGAAATTCCTTCTTCAAGCTCTAGATGTGATACTATTCGTGACAATCAGAACATGCAAGTGTCTGCTGATAATTTCTGGAGCTTTAGGTGTTTAAAAGCATCAATCTTGGTATCCGTTGGAATGCTAAGAAATAACTGCAACTCTCATGAAGACGTCAAGAGTGAAATCGATATCTATTTTTGTCAAATCGCATCGGTAAGTTTTTGACGTGATATTGTTCCTAACAGTCATACCTTTGTAGCGTCTAATGCCCATATATTGATCTGTAGGTGTCTGAATTGCATGAAACTGGTGTCTCATTAAAGCTAATAACCATATCTAGAAGTTTCATGCAGACATCGAATCCTAATTCATGTATTAAGAGGGTCAAATAAGCATAATACACTAACTGCTAAGAATGCTATGAGTTAAACAGCCTTTTGAATGTGCCCAGTGGATAACCAAGTGCCTTAGATAATTTAAGAAGCGTCCGGTGAAGCTAATCAAGCGTCTATTCAGAATAAAAACATTATGAAGGCTGGAAAAGTAATTTTGAATGAAGTATTAAGATAATCAAAGTCCAAGCCTGACCAGAAAATGAGGTACCTTTTACTATAAAGTCCTGAAGCATGAAGTACTGTAATAGAAGAAAACCAAAGCTTCAGCAATTCTAATAGAATAAAGAGAAGACAAGCGTGAATAAAGACAAAAGTACAAAAGCTGCAAAAGCAAAACACAGAAGACAGGAGTCAAGCGCGTGCTTCCGATTATCAAGCGCCCGAAACGTCGTATTTTGTGGTACGCTTGTCAAAATGAAGTGATCTCGATTTTTTAAGAAAGATAAGAGAAATACCTACATGTTTCCAGAAGAAGTCGAGATCTGACGCAATCTCTATCTGAGGGGAATTCCTTCTTCAAGCTCTAGATGTTATACTGTTCGTGACAATGAGAATATGCAAGCGTCTGCTGACAATATCTGGAGCTTTAGGTGTTCAAAAGCATTGATCTTGGTATCGTTGGAAGGCTTAGAGAAATATCCGCAACTCTCATGAAGAGGACAAGAGGGAAATCGATCTCTATCTTTGTCAATTTGCATCCGTAAGTCGGTGACGTTATGTTGTTCCTGACAGTCATACCATTGTAGCGTTTGATGACCATATATTGAGCAGTAGGTTTCCGAATTGATTGAAACTAGTGTCTCATTAAAGCTAATATCCATACCTACACGTTTCATGTAGACATCGAATCCTAATTCATGCATTAAGAGGGTCAAAGAAGCATAATACGCTAACTGCTAAGAATGCTACGAGTTAAACAGCCTTGTGAATGTGCCCAGTGGAATATCAAGCGCCTTAGCTAATTTAAGAAGCATCCAGTGAATCTAATCAAGCGTCTGTTCAGAATACAAACATTATGAAGGCTGGAGAAGTAATTTTGAATGAAGTATTAAGATATTCAAAGTCCAAGCTAGACCAGAAAATAAGGTACCTTTTACTATAAAGTCCTGAAGCATGAAGTATTGTAAAAGAAGAAAACAAAAGCTTCAGCAAATCTAATAGAATAAAGAGAAGACAAGCGTGAATAAAGACAAAAGTAAAAAAGCTGCAAAAGCAAAACACAGAAGACTGGAGTCAAGCGCCTGCTTCCGATAATCAAGCGCCCGAAACGTCGTATTTTGAGGTACGCTTGTCAAAATGAAGTGATCTCGATTTTTTAAGAAAGATAAGAGAAATACCTACATGTTTCCGGAAGAAGTCGAGATCTGACGCAATCTCTATCTGAGGGAAATTCCTTTTTCAAGCTCTAGATGTTATACGGTTCGTGACAATCAGAATATGCAAGCGTCTGCTGGCAATTTCTGGAGCTTTAGGTGTTCAAAAGCATTGATCTTGGTATCGTTGGAAGGCTTAGAGAAATATCCGCAACTCTCATGAAGAGGACAAGAGGGAAATCGATCTCTATCTTTGTCAATTTGCATCCGTAAGTCGGTGACGTTATGTTGTTCCTGACAGTCATACCTTTGTAGCGTTTGATGACCATATATTGAGCTGTAGGTTTCCGAATTGATTGAAACCAGTGTCTCATTAAAGCTAATATCCATACCTACACGTTTCATGTAGACATCGAATCCTAATTCATGCATTAAGAGGGTCAAAGAAGCATAATACGCTAACTGCTAAGAATGCTACAAGTTAAACAGCCATGTGAATGTGCCCAGTGGAATATCAAGCGCCTTAGCTAATTTAAGAAGCATCCGGTGAAGCTAATCAAGCGTCTGTTCAGAATACAAACATTATGAAGGCTGGAGAAGTAATTTTGAATGAAGTATTAAGATATTCAAAGTCCAAGCTAGACCAGAAAATAAGGTAACTTTTACTATAAAGTCCTAAAGCATGAAGTATTGTAAAAGAAGAAAACAAAAGCTTCAGCAAATCTAATAGAATAAAGAGAAGACATGCATGAATAAAGACAAAAGTAAAAAAGCTGCAAAAGCAAAACACAGAAGACTGGAGTCAAGCGCCTGCTTCCGATAATCAAGCGCCCGAAACATCGTATTTTGAGGTACGCTTGTCAAAATGAAGTGACCTCGATTTTTTAAGAAAGATAAGAGAAATACCTACCTGTTTCCGGAAGAAGTCGAGATCTGACGCAATCTCTAACTTAGGGAAATTCCTTTTTCAAGCTCTAGATGTTATACGGTTCGTGACAATCAGAATATGCAAGCGTCTGCTGGCAATTTCTGGAGCTTTAGGTGTTCAAAAGCATTGATCTTGGTATCGTTGGAAGGCTTAGAGAAATATCCGCAACTCTCATGAAGAGGACAAGAGGGAAATCGATCTCTATCTTTGTCAATTTGCATCCGTAAGTCGGTGACGTTATGTTGTTCCTGACAGTCATACCTTTGTAGCGTTTGATGACCATATATTGAGCTGTAGGTTTCCGAATTGATTGAAACCAGTGTCTCATTAAAGCTAATATCCATACCTACACGTTTCATGTAGACATCGAATCCTAATTCAAGCATTAAGAGGGTCAAAGAAGCATAATACGCTAACTGCTAAGAATGCTACAAGTTAAACAGCCTTGTGAATGTGCCCAGTGGAATATCAAGCGCCTTAGCTAATTTAAGAAGCATCCGGTGAAGGTAATCAAGCATCTGTTCAGAATACAAACATTATGAAGGCTGGAGAAGTAATTTTGAATGAAGTATTAAGATATTCAAAGTCCAAGCTAGACCAGAAAATAAGGTACCTTTTACTATAAAGTCCTGAAGCATGAAGTATTGTAAAAGAAGAAAACAAAAGCTTCAGCAAATCTAATAGAATAAAGAGAAGACATGCATGAATAAAGACAAAAGTAAAAAAGCTGCAAAAGCAACACACAGAAGACTGGAGTCAAGCGCCTGCTTCCGATAATCAAGCGCCCGAAACGTCGTATTTTGAGGTACGCTTGTCAAAATGAAGTGATCTCGATTTTTTAAGAAAGATAAGAGAAATACCTACATGTTTCCGGAAGAAGTCGAGATCTGACGCAATCTCTATCTGAGGGAAATTCCTTTTTCAAGCTCTAGATGTTATACGGTTCGTGACAATCAGAATATGCAAGCGTCTGCTGGCAATTTCTGGAGCTTTAGGTGTTCAAAAGCATTGATCTTGGTATCGTTGGAAGGCTTAGAGAAATATCCGCAACTCTCATGAAGAGGACAAGAGGGAAATCGATCTCTATCTTTGTCAATTTGCATCCGTAAGTCGGTGACGTTATGTTGTTCCTGACAGTCATACCATTGTAGCGTTTGATGACCATATATTGAGCAGTAGGTTTCCGAATTGATTGAAACTAGTGTCTCATTAAAGCTAATATCCATACCTACACGTTTCATGTAGACATCGAATCCTAATTCATGCATTAAGAGGGTCAAAGAAGCATAATACGCTAACTGCTAAGAATGCTACGAGTTAAACAGCCTTGTGAATGTGCCCAGTGGAATATCAAGCGCCTTAGCTAATTTAAGAAGCATCCAGTGAATCTAATCAAGCGTCTGTTCAGAATACAAACATTATGAAGGCTGGAGAAGTAATTTTGAATGAAGTATTAAGATATTCAAAGTCCAAGCTAGACCAGAAAATAAGGTACCTTTTACTATAAAGTCCTGAAGCATGAAGTATTGTAAAAGAAGAAAACAAAAGCTTCAGCAAATCTAATAGAATAAAGAGAAGACATGCGTGAATAAAGACAAAAGTAAAAAAGCTGCAAAAGCAAAACACAGAAGACTGGAGTCAAGCACCTGCTTCCGATAATCAAGCGCCCGAAACGTCGTATTTTGAGGTACGCTTGTCAAAATGAAGCTATCTCGATTTTTTAAGAAAGATAAGAGAAACACCTACATGTTTCCGGAAGAAGTCGAGATCTGACGCAATCTCTATCTGAGGGAAATTCCTTCTACAAGCTCTAGATGTTATACTATTCGTGACAATCAGAATATGCAAGCGTCTGATGACAATATCTGGAGCTTTAGGTGTTCAAAAGCATTGATCTTGGTATCGTTGGAAGGCTTAGAGAAATATCCGCAACTCTCATCAAGAGGACAAGAGGGAAATCGATCTCTATCTTTGTCAATTTGCATCCGTAAGTCGGTGACGTTATGTTGTTCCTGACAGTCATACCATTGTAGCATTTGATGACCATATATTGAGCTGTAGGTTTCCGAATTGATTGAAACCAGTGTCTCATTAAAGCTAATATCCATACCTACACGTTTCATGTAGACATCGAATCCTAATTCATGCATTAAGAGGGTCAAAGAAGCATAATACACTAACTGCTAAGAATGCTATGAGTTAAATAGTGTTGTGAATGTGTCCAGTGGATAACCAAGCGCCTTAGCCAATTAAAGAAGCGTCCGGTGAATCTAATCAAGCTTCTATTCAGAATACAAACATTATGAATGCTGGAGAAGTAATTTTGAATGAAGTATTAAGATATTGAAAGTCCAAGCTTGACCAGAAAATAAGGTACCCTTTTCTATAAAGTCCAGAAGCATGAAGTACCGTAATAGAAGAAGAAAAAAGCTTCTGCAATTGTAACAGAAGAAAGATAGGACAAGCGTGAATAAAGAAAAAATTACAAAAGCTGCAAAAGCAAAAACACTGAAGATTGAAGTCAAGCGCCTGTTGCCGATAATCAAGCACCCGAAACGTCGTATTTTGGGGTACGTTCGTCGAAATGAAGTGATCTTGGTTTTGTTAGAAATATAAGATAAATACCTACAGGTTTCCTGGAGAAGTCGAGATCTGAACCAATCCCGATCTAAGTGAAATTCATTCTTCAAGCTTGAGATGTGGTACTGTTCGTGACAATCAGATCATGCAAGCGTCTGCTGACAATTTCTGGAGCTTTAGGTGTTCAAAAGCATCGATCTTGGTATCGTTGGAAGGCTTAGAGAAATATCCGCAACACTCATGAAGAGGTCAAGAGCGATATCGATCTCTATCTTTGTCAAATTGCATCCGTAATTCGGTGACGTTATGTTGTTCCTGACAGTCATACCTTTGTAGCGTTTGATATTGAGTTGTAGGTCTCCGAATCGGATTAAACCAGTGTCTCATTAAATCTAATATCCATATCTACATGTTTCATGAAGACATCGAATCCTAATTCATGCATTAAGAGGGTCAAAGAAGCATAATACGCTAACTGCTAAGAATGCTACAAGTTAAACAGCCTTGTGAATGTGCCCAGTGGAATATCAAGCGCCTTAGCTAATTTAAGAAGCATCCGGTGAAGCTAATCAAGCGTCTGTTCAGAATACAAACATTATGAAGGCTGGAGAAGTAATTTTGAATGAAGTATTAAGATATTCAAAGTCCAAGCTCGACCAGAAGGCTTATAGAAATATCCGCAACACTCATGAAGAGGTCAAGAGCGATATCGATCTCTATCTTTGTCAAATTGCATCCGTAAGTCGATGACGTTATGTTGTTCCTGACAGTCATACCTTGGTAGCGTTTGATGACCATATATTGAGTTGTAGGTGTCCGAATTGGATGAAACCAGTGTCTCATTAAATCTAATATCCACATCTACATGTTTCATGAAGACATCGAATCCTAATTCATGCATTAAGAGGGTCAAAGAATCATAATACGCTAACTGGTAAAAATGCTACGAGTTAAACCGCGTTGTGAATGTCTCCAGTGGATAACCAAGCGCCTTAGCCAATTAAAGAAGCGTTCGGTGAATCTAATCAAGCTTCGATTCAGAATACAAACATTATGAAGGCTGAAGAAGTAATTTTGAATGAAGTATTAAGATAATAAAAGTCGAAGCTTGACCAGAAAATAAGGTACCCTTTTCTATAAAGTCCTGAAGCATTAAGTACTGTAATAGAAGAAGAAAAAAGCTTCTGCAATTGTAATAGTACAAAGATAAGACAAGCGTGAATAAAGAAAAAACTACAAAAGTTTCTAAAGCAAAAATAGTTAAGATTGAAGTCAAGCGCCTGCTGGCGATAATCAAGCGCATAAAACGTCGTATTTTGAGGTACGCGCGTCGAAATGAAGTGATATTTGTTTTTTTAAGAAAGATAAGAGAAATACCTACATGTTTCCTGGGGAAGTCGAGATCGGAACCAATCTCTATCTGATTGAAATTCCTTCTTCAAGCTCAAGTTGTGATAATATTCGTGACAATCAGAACATGCAAGTGTCTGCTGACAATTTCTGGAGCTTTAGGTGTTTAAAAGCATCAATCTTGGTATCGTTGGAATGCTTAGAAATAAGTGCAACTCTCATGAAGACGCCAAGAGTGAAATCGATATCAATCTTTGTCAAATCGCATCGGTAAGTTTTTGACGTGATATTGTTCCTAACAGTCATACCTTTGTAGCGTCTGATGCCCATATATTGAGCTGTAGTTGTCCGAATTGGATAAAACTGGTGTCTCATTAAAGCTAATATCCATATCTAGAAGTTTCATGCAGACATCCAATCCTAATACCTGCAATAAGAGGGTCAAAGAAGCGTAATACTCTAACTGCTAAGAATGCTACAAGCTATACAACCTTGTGAATGTGCCCAGTGGATAACCAAGCGGTTTAGCTAATTTAAGAAGCGTCCGATGAAGCTAATCAAGCGTCTATTCAGAATACAAACATTATGAAGGCTGGAGAAGTAATTTTGAATGAAGTATTAAGATATTAAAAGTCCAAGCTTGACCAGAAATTAAGGTACCTTTTTCTATAAAGTCCTGAAGCATGAAGTACTGTAATAGAAGAAGAAAAAAGCTGCAGCAATTGTAATAGAAGAAAGATAAGACAAGCGTGAATAAAGACAAAAGTACAAAAGCTGCAATAGCAAAAACACTGAAGATTGAAGTCAAGCGCCTACTGCCGATAATCAAGCGCCCGAAACGTCGTATTTTGAGGTACGCTTGTCGAAATGAAGTGATCTTGGTTTTGTTAGAAATATAAGATAAATACCTACGGTTTTCTGGAGAAGTCGAGATCTGAACAAATCCCGATCTGAGTGAAATTCTTTCTTCAAGCTTGAGATGTGGTACTGTTCGTGACAATCAGAACATGCAAGCGTCTGCTGACAATTTCTGGAGCTTTAGGCTTTCAAATGCATCGATCTTGGTATCATTGGAAGGCTTAGAGAAATATCCGCAACTCTCATGAAGAGGTCAAGAGCGAAATCGATCTCTATCTTTGTCAAATTTTATCCATAAATCGGTGATGTCATGTTGTTCCTGCCAGTCATACATTCGTAGAATTTGATGACCATATATTGAGCTGGTGGTGTTCGAATTGGATGAAACCAGTGTCTCATTAAAGCTAATATCCATATCTACATGTTTCATGAAGACATCGAATCCTAATTCGTGCATTAAGAGGGTCAAATAACCAAGCGCCTTAGCCAATTAAAGAATCGTCCGTTGAATCTAATCAAGCTTCGATTCAGAATACAAACAGTACGAAGGCTGGAGAAGTAATTTTGAATGAAGTATTAAGATATTGAAAGTCCAAGCTTGACTAGAATATAAGGTACCCTTTTCCATAAAGTCCTGAAGCATGAAGTACAGTAATAGATGAAGAAAAAAGCTTCTGCAATTCTATTAGAAGAAAGATAAGACAAGGGTGAATAAAGACAAAAGTACAAAAGCTGCAAAAGTAAAAACACCGAAGATTGAAGTCAAGCGCCTGCTGCCGATAATCAAGCGCCCGAAACGTCGTATTTTGAGGTACGCTCGTCGAAATGAAGTGCTCTTTGTTTTTTTTAGAAAGATAAGAGAAATATCTACATCTTTCCTGGAGAAGTCGAGATCTAAACCAATCTCTATCTGAGTGAAATTCCTTCTTCAAGCTCTAGATGTGATACTGTTCGTGAAAATCAGAACATGCAAGTGTCTGCTAACAATTTCTGGAGCATTAGGGGTTCAAAAGCATCAATCTTGGTATCGTTGCAGTGCTTTGAAATAACTGCTACTCTCATGAAGACGCCAAGAGTGAAATCGATCTCTATCTTTGTCAAATTACATCGGTAAGTTTTTGACGTGATATTGTTCCAAACAGACATACCTTTATAGCGTCTGATGCCCATATATTGAGCTGTAGGTGTCCGAATTGGATGAAACTGGTGTCTTATTAAAGCTAATATCCATATCTAGAAGTTTCATGCAGACATCCAATCCTAATTCCTGCAATAAGAGGGTCAAAGAAGCGTAATACGCTAACTGCTAACAATGCTACAAACTAAACAGCCTTGTGAATGTGGCCAGTGGATAACCAAGCGCTTTAGCTAATTTAAGAAGCGACCGATGAAGCTAATCAAGCGTCTATTCAGAATACAAACATTATGAAGGCTGGAGAAGTAATTTTGAATGAAGTATTAAGATATTAAAAGTCCAAGCTTGACCAGAAAATAAGGTACCTTTTTCTATAAGGTCCTGAAGCATGAAGTACTGTAATAGAAGAAGAAAAAAGCTGCTGCAATTGTAATAGAAGAAAGATAAGACAAGCGTGAATAAAGACAAAAGTACAAAAGCTGCAAAAGCAAAAACACTGAAGATTGAAGTCAAGCGCCTGCTGCCGATAATCAAGCGCCCGAAACGTCGTATTTTGAGGTACGCTCGTCAAAATGAAGTGATCTTGGTTTTTTTAGAAATATAAGATAAATACCTACAGGTTTTCTGGAGAAGTCGAGATCTGAACCAATCCCGATCTGAGTGAAATTCTTTCTTCAAGCTTGAGATGTGGTACTGTTCGTGACAATCAGAACATGCAAGCGTCTGCTGACACTATCTGGAGCTTTAGGTGTTCAAAAGCATTGATCTTGGTATCGTTGGAAGGCTTAGAGAAATATCTGAAACTCTCATGAAGAGGTCAAGAGCGAAATCGATCTCTATCTTTGTCAAATTTTATCCGTAAGTTGGTGATGTCATGTTGTTCCTGCCAGTCATACCTTCATAGCGTTTGATGACCATATATTGAGCTGGAAGTGTCCGAATTGGATGAAACCAGCGTCTCATTAAAGCTAATATCCATATCTACATGTTTCATGAAGACATCGAGTCCTAATTCGTGCATTAAGAGGGTCAAAGAATCATAATACGCAAACTACTAAGATTGCTACGAGTTAAACAGCGTTGTGAATGTGTCCAGTGGATAACCAAGCGCCTTAGCAAATTAAAGAATCGTCCGGTGAATCTAATCAAGCTTCTATTCAGAATACAAACATTATGAAGGCTGGAGAAGTAATTTTGAATGAAGTATTAAGATATTGAAAGTCCAAGCTTGACCAGAAAATAAGGTACCCTTTTCTATAAAGTCCTAAAGAATGAAGTACAGTAATAGATGAAGAAAAAAGCTTCTGCAATTCTAATAGAAGAAAGATAAGACAAGTGTGAATAAAGACAAAAGTACAAAAGCTGCAAAAGTAAAAACACTGAAGATTGAAGTCAAGCGCCTGCAGCCGATAATCAAGCGCCCGAAACATCGTATTTTGAGGTACGCTCGTCGAAATTAAGTGATCTTTGTTTTTTTAAGAAAGATAAGAGAAATATCTACATGTTTCCTGGAGAAGTCGAGATCTAAACCAATCTCTATTGGAGTGCTTAGAAATAACTGCTACTCTCATGAAGACGCAAAGAGTGAAATCGATCTCTATCCTTGTCAAATTGCATCGGTAAGTTTTTGACGTGATATTGTTCCTAACAGTCATACCTTTGTAGCGTCTGATGCC
Organism: Ammopiptanthus mongolicus; assembly: GCA_039655645.1. NCBI lineage: Eukaryota > Viridiplantae > Streptophyta > Magnoliopsida > Fabales > Fabaceae > Ammopiptanthus > Ammopiptanthus mongolicus. Next base: position 47,042,223 of record CM077349.1, read on the forward strand.
CATATATGAAGCTGTAGGTGTCCGAATTGGATGAAACTGGTGTCTCATTCAAGCTAATATCCATATCTAGAAGTTTCATGCAGACATCGAATCCTAATTCTTGCATTAAGAGGGTCAAAGAAGCATAAAACGCTAACTCTTAAGAATGCTACAAGCTAAACAGCCTTGTGAATGTGCCCAGTGGATAACCAAGCGCTTTAGCTAATTTAAGAAGCGTCCGGTGATGCTAATCAAGCATCTATTCAGAATACAAACATTATGAAGGCTGGAGAAGTAATTTTGAATGAAGTATTAAGATATTAAAAGTCCAAGCTTGACCATCAAATAAGGTACCATTTTCTATAATGTCCTGAAGCATGAAGTACTGTAATAGAAGAAGAAAAAAGCTTCTGCAATTGTAATAGAAGAAAGATAAGACAAGCGTGAATAAATACAAAAGTACAGAAGCTGCAAAAGCAAAAACACTGAAGATTGAAGTCAAACACCTGCTACCAATAATCAAGCGCCCGAAACGTTGTATTTTTAGGCACGCTCATCGAAATGAAGTGAACTTTTTTTTTTTAAGAAAGATAAGAGAAATATCTACATGTTTCCAGGAGAAGTCGAGATCTGAACCAATCTCTATCTGAGTGAAATTCCTTCTTCAAGCACTAGATGTGATACTGTTCGTGACAGTCAGAACATGCAAGTGTCTGCTGATCATTTCTGGAGCTTTAGGAGTTTAAAAGCATCAATCTTGGCATCGTTGGAATGCTTAGAAATAACTGCAACTCTGACGCCAAGAGTGAAATCGATCTCAATCTTTGTCAAATTGCATCGGTAACTTTTTGACGTGATATTGTTCCTAACAATCATACCTTTGTAGCGTCTGATGCCCATATATTGAGCAGTAGGTGTCCGAATTGGATGAAACTGGTGTTTTATTAAAGCTAATATCCCTATCTAGAGGTTTCATGAAGATATCGAATCCTAATTCGTGCATTAAGAGGGTCAAAGAAGCATAATTTGCTAACTGCTAAGAATGCTACGAGCTAAACAGCCTTGTGAATGTGCCCAGTGGATAACCAAGCGCTTTAGCTAATTTAAGAAGCGTCCGATGAAGCTAATCAAGCGTCTATTCAGAATACAAACATTACGAAGGCTGGAGAAGTAATTTTGAATGAAGTATTAAGATATTAAAAGTCCAAGCTTGACAAGAAAATAAGGTACCATTTTCTATAAAGTCCTGAAGCATCTAGTACTGTAATAGAAGAAGAAAAAAGCTGTTGCATTTGTAATAGAAGAAAGATAAGACAAGCGTGAATAAAGACAAAAGTACAAAAGCTGCAAAAGCAAAAATACTGAAGATTGAAGTCAAGCGCCTGCTGCCGATAATCAAGCGCCCGAAACGTTTTATTTTGAGGTACGCTCGTCGAAATGAAGTGATCTTGGTTTTGTTAGAAATATAAGATAAATACCTGCAGGTTTTCTGGAGAAGTCGAGATCTGAACCAATCCCGATTTGAGTGAAATTCTTTCTTCAAACTTGAGATGTGGTACTGTTCATGACAATCAGAACTTGCAAGCGTCTGCTTACAATTTCTGGAGCTTTATGTGATCAAAAGCATCAATCTTGGTATCGTTGGAAGGCTTAGAAAAATATCCGCAACTCTCTTGAAGAGGTCAAGAGCGAAATCGATCTCTATCTTTGTCAAATTTTATCCGTAAGTCGGTGACGTCATGTTGTTCCTGCCAGTCATACCTTCGTAGCGTTTGATGACCTTATATTGAGTTGGTGGTGTCCGAATTGGATGAAACTAGTGTCTCATTAAAGCTAATATCCATATCTACATGTTTCATGAAGACATCGAATCTTAATTCGTGCATTAAGAGGCTCAAAGAATCATAATACGCTAACTGCTAAGAATGCTACGAGTTAAACAGCGTTGCGAATGAGCCCCGTGGATAACCAAGCGCCTTAGCCAATTAAAGAAGCGTTCGGTGAATCTAATCAACCTTCTATTCAGAATACAAATATTATGACGGCTGGAGAAGTAATTTTGAATGAAGTATTAAGATATTGAAAGTCCAAGCTTGGCTAGAAAATAAGGTACCATTTTTTATAAAGTCCTGAAGCATCAAGTACAGTAATAGATGCAGAAAAAAGCTTCTGCAATTCTAATAGAAGAAAAATAAGATAAGCGTGAATAAAGACAAAAGTACAAAAGCTGCAAAAGTAAAAACACTGAAGATTGAAGTCAAGCTCCTGCTGCCGATAATCAAGCGCCCAAAACGTCGTATTTTGAGGTACGCTCGTCGAAATGAAGTGATCTTTGTTTTTTTAAGAAAATAAGAGAAATATCTTCATGCTTCCTGGAGAAGTCGAGATCTAAACCAATCTCTATCTGAGTGAAATTCCATCTTCAAGCTCTAGATACGATACTGTTCGTGAAAATCAGAATATGCAAGTGTCTGCTGAATATTTCTGGAGCATTAGGGGTTCAAAAGCATCAATCTTGGTATCGTTGGAGTGCTTAGAAATAACTGCTACTCTGATGAAGACGCCAAGAGTGAAATCGATCTCTATCCTTGTCAAATTGCATCGGTAAGTTTTTGACGTGATATTGTTCTAACAGTCATACCTTTGTAGCATCTGACGCCCATATATTGAGCTGTAGGTGTCCGAATTAGATGAAACTGGTGTCTCATTCAAGCTAATATCCATATCTAGAAGTTTCATGAAGACATCGAATCCTAATTCATGTATAAAGAGGGTCAAATAAGCATAATACGCTAACTGCTAAGAATGCTACGAGTTAAACTGCCTTGCGAATGTGCCCCGTGGATAACCAAGTGCCTTAGCTAATTTAAGAAGCATCCAGCGAAGCTAATCAAGCGTCTGTTCAGAATACAAACATTATGAAGGCTGGAGAAGTAATTTTGAATGAAGTATTAAGATATTGAAAGTCCAAGCTTGACCAGAAAATAAGGTACCCTTTTCTATAAAGTCGTGAAGCGTGAAGTACTGTAATAGAAGAAGAAAAAAAAAGACAAGCGTGAATAAAGACAAAAGTACAAAAGCAGCAAAAGCAAAAACACTGAAGATTGAAGTCAAGCGCCTGCTGCCGATAATCCAGCGCCCGAAACGTCGTATTTTGAGGTACGCGCGCCGAAATGAAGTGATATTTGTTTTTTTAAGAAAGATAAGAGAAATACCTACATGTTTCCTGGAGAAGTCGAGATCTGAACCAATCTCTATCTGAGTGAAGTTCTTTCTTCAAGCTCTAGATGTGATACTATTCGTGACGATCAGAACATGCAAGTGTCTGCTGATAATTTCTGGAGCTTTAGGCGTTTAAAAGCATCAATCTTGGTATAGTTGGAATGCTAAGAAATAACTGCAACTCTCATGGAGACGGCAAGAGTGAAATCGATATCTATTTTTGTCAAATCGCATCGGTAAGTTTTTGACGTGATATTGTTCCTAACAGTCATACCTTTGTAGCGTCTGATGCCCATATATCGATCTATAGGTGTCTGAATTGCATGAAACTGGTGTCTCATTAAAGCTAATATCCATATCTAGAAGTTTCATGAATACATCGAATCCTAATTCATGTATTAAGAAGGTCAAATAAGCATAATACGCTAACTGCTAAGAATGCTATGAGTTAAACTGCCTTGCGAATGTGCCCCGTGGATAACCAAGTACCTTAGCTAATTTAAGAAGCGTCCGGCGAAGCTAATCAAGCGTCTATTCAGAATAGAAACATTATGAAGGCTGGAGAAGTAATTTTGAATGAAGTATTAAGATATTGAAAGTCCAAGCTTGACCAGAAAATAAGGTACCCTTTTCTATAAAGTCGTGAAGCATGATGTACTGTAATAGAAGAAGAAAAAACCTTCTCCAATTGTAATAGAAGAAAGATAAGACAAGCTAGAAGAAAAAACCTTCTCCCATATATTGAGCTGTAGGAGTTTAAAAGCATCAATCTTGGCATCGTTGGAATGCTTAGAAATAACTGCAACTCTGATGCCAAGAGTGAAATCGATCTCAATCTTTGTCAAATTGCATCGGTAACTTTTTGACGTGATATTGTTCCTAACAATCATACCTTTGTAGCGTCTGATGCCCATATATTGAGCTGTAGGTGTCCTAATTGGATGAAACTGGTGTCTTATTAAAGCTAATATCCCTATGTAGAAGTTTCATGAAGACATCGAATCCTAATTCGTGCATTAAGAGGGTCAAAGAAGCATAATATGCTAACTGCTGAGAATGCTACGTGCTAAACAGCCTTGTGAATGTGTCCAGTGGATAACCAAGTGCCTTAGCCAATTAAAGAAGCTTCCGGCGAATCTAATCAAGCTTCTATCCAGAATACAAAGATTATGAAGGCTGGAGTAGTAATTTTGAATGAAGTATTAAGATATTAAAAGTCCAAGCTTGATCAGAAAATAAGGTACCATTTTCTATATAGTCCTGAATCATCAAGTACTGTAATTGAAGAAGAAAAAAGCTGCTGCAATTGTAATAGAAGAAAGATAAGACAAGCGTGAATAAAGGCAACAGTACAAAAGTTGCAAAAGCAAAAACACTAAAGATTGAAGTCATCCGCCTGCAACCGATAATCAAGTGCCCGAAACGTCGTATTTTCAGGTACGCTCGTCGAAATGAAGTGATCTTGGTGTTGTTAGAAATATAAGATAAATACCTACAGGTTTCCTGGAGAAGTCGAGATCTGAGCCAATCTCGATCTGAGTGAAATTCTTTCTTCAAGCTTGAGATGTGGTACTGTTCATGACAATCAAAACTTGCAAGTGTCTGCTTACAATTTCTGGAGCTTTAGGTGTTCAAAAGCATCAATCTTGGTATCGTTGGAAGGCTTAGAGAAATATCCGCAACTCTCATGAAGAGGTCAAGAGCGAAATCGATCTCTATCTTTGTCAAATTTTATCTGTAAGTCGGTGATGTCAGGTTGTTCCTGCCAGTCATACCTTCGTAGCGTTTGATGACCATATATTGAGCTGGTGGTGTCCGAATTGGATGAAACCAGTGTCTCATTAAAGCTAATGTCTACATGTTTCATGAAGACATCGAATCCTAATTCGTGCATTAAGAGGGTCAAAGAATCATAATACGCTAATTGCTAAGAATGCTACGAGTTAAACAGCGTTGTGAATGTGTCCAGTGGATAACCAAGCGCCTTAGCCAATTAAAGAAGCGTCCGGTGAATCTAATCAAGCTTCTATGCAGAATACAAACATTATGAAGGCTGGAGAAGTAATTTTGAATGAAGTATTAAGATATTGAAAGTCCAAGCTTGACCAGAAAATAAGGTACCCTTTTCTATAAATTCCTGAAGCATGAAGTACTGTAATAGAAGAAAAAGCTTCGGAAATTGTAATAGAAGAAAGATAAGACAAGCGTGAATAAAGACAAAAGTACAAAAGCTACAAAAGCAAAAACGCTGATGATTGAAGTCAAGCGCCTGCTGCCGATAATCAAGCGCCCGAAACGTCGTATTTTGAGGTACGCGCGTTGAAATGAAGTGATCTTTGTTTTTTTAAGAAAGATAAGAGAAATACCAACATGTTTCCTGGAGAAATCGAGATCTGAACCAATATCAATCTGAGTGAAATTCCTTCTACAAGCTCTAGATGTGATATTATTCGTGACAATCAGAACATGCAAGTGTCTGCTAAAAATTTTGGGAGCTTTACGTGTTTAAAAGAATCAATCTTGGTATCGTTGGAATGCTTAGAAAAAAATGCAACTCTCATGAAGACGCCAAGAGTGAAACTGAAATCTATCTTTGTCAAATCGCATCGGTAAGTTTTTGACATGATATTGTTCCTAATATTCATACCTTTGTAGCGTCTGATGCCCATATATTGAGTTATAGGTGTCCGAATTGGATGAAACTGGTGTCTCATTAAAGCTAATATCCATATCTAGAAGTTTCAAGCAGACATCGAATCCTAATTCCTGCATTAAGAAGGTCAAAGAAGCATAATGCGCTAACTGCTAAGAATGCTACGAGTTAAACAACCTTGTGAATGTGCCCAGTGGATAGCCAAGCGCCTTAGCTAATTTAAGAAGCGTCCGGTGAAGCTAATCAAGCGTCTATTCAGAATACAACCATTATGAAGGCTGGAGATGTAATTTTGATTGAAGTATTAAGATATTCAAAGTCCAAGCTTGACCAGAAAATAAGGTATCATTTTCTATAAAGTCCTGAAGCATCAATTACTGTACTAGAAGAACACAAAAGCTTCTGCAATTATAATAGAAGCAAGAGAAGAAAATCGTGAATAAAAACAAAAGTACAAATGCAACAAAAGCAAAAACACTGAAGATTGAAGTCAAGCGCCTGCTGTCGATAATCAAGCGCCCGAAACATCGTATTTTGAGTTACGCTCATCGAAATGAAGTGATCTTGGTATTGTTAGAAATACAAGATAAATACCTACAGGTTTCTTGGAAAAGTCGAGATCTGAACCAAACCCGATCAGAGTGAAATTCTTTCTTCAAGCTTGAGATGTGGTACTGTTCGTGACAATCAGAATATGCAAGCGTCTGCTGATAATTTCGGGAGCTTTAGGTGTTCAAAAGCATCAATCTTGGTATCGTTGGAAGGCTTAGAGAAATATCCGCAACACTCATGAAGAGGTCAAAGGCGAAATCGATCTCTATCTTTGTCAAATTGCATCCGTAAGTCGGTGACGTTATGTTGTTCCTGCCATTCATACCTTTGTAGCGTTTGATGACCAAATATTGAGTTGTAGGTGTCCAAATTGGATGAAACCAGTGTCTCGTTAAAGCTAATATCCATATCTACACGTTTCATGCAGACATCAAATCCTAATTCCTGCATTAAGAGGGTCAAAGAAGCATAATACGCTAACTGCTAAGAATGCTACAAGCTAAACTGCCTTGCGAATGTACCCAATGGATAATCAAGCACATTAGCTAATTTGAGAAGCGTCCGGTGAAGCTAATCAAGCATCTATTCCGAATACAAACATTATGAAGGCTGGAAAAGTAATTTTGAATGAAGTATTAAGATATTAAAAGTCCAAGCTTGACCATCAAATAAGGTACCGTTTTCTATAAAGTCCTGAAGCATGAAGTACTGTAATTGAAGAAGAAAAAAGCTTCTGCAATTTTAATAGAAGAAACATAAGACAAGCGTGAATAAATACAAAGGTACAAAAGCTGCAAAAGCAAAAACATTGAAGATTGAAGTCAAGCACCTGCTACCGATAATCAAGCGCCCGAAACGTCATATTTTGAGGTACGCTCGTCGAAATGAAGTGATCGTTGTTTTTTTAAGAAAGATAAGAGAAATATCTACGTGTTTCCTGGAGAAGTCGAGATCTGAACCAATCCCGGTCTGAGTGAAATTCTTTCTTCAAGCTTGAGATGTGGTACTGTTCATGACAATCAGAACATGCAAGAGTCTGCTAACAATTTCTGGAGCTTTAGGTGTTCAAAAGCATCAATCTTGGTATCGTTGGAAGGTTTAGAAAAATATCCGCAACTCTCATGAAGAGGTCAAGAGCGAAATCGATCTCTGTCTTTGTCAAATTTTATCCGTAAGTCGGTGACGTTGTGTTGTTCCTGCCATTCATACCTTTGTAGCGTTTGATGACCAAATATTGAGTTGTAGGTGTCCGAATTGGATGAAACCAGTGTCTCGTTAAAGCTAATATCCATATCTACACGTTTCATGAAGACATTAAATCCTAATTCCTGCATTAAGAGGGTCAAAAAAGCATAATACGCTAACTGCTAAGAATGCTACAAGCTAAACAGCCTTACGAATGTGCCCAATGGATAATCAAGCACATTAGCTAATTTGAGCAGCGTCCGGTGAAGCTAATCAAGCATCTATTCCGAATACAAACATTATGAAGGCTGGAGAAGTAATTTTGAATGAAGTATTAAGATATTAAAAGTCCAAGCTTGACCATCAAATAAGGTACCATTTTATATAAAGTCCTGAAGCATGAAGTACTGTAATTGAAGAAGAAAAAAGCTTCTGCAATTGTAATAGAAGAAAGATAAGACAAGCGTGAATAAATACAAAAGTACAAAAGCTGCAAAAGCAAAAACACTGAAGATTGAAGTCAAGCACCTGCTACCGATAATCAAGCGCCCGAAACGTCATATTTTGAGGTATGCTCGTCGAAATGAAGTGATCGTTGTTTTTTTAAGAAAGATAAGAGAAATATCTACGTGTTTCCTGGAGAAGTCGAGATCTGAACCAATCCCGATCAGAGTGAAATTCTTTCTTCAAGCTTGAGATGTGGTACTGTTCATGACAATCAGAACATGCAAGCGTCTGCTGACAATTTCTGGAGCTTTAGGTGTTCAAAAGCATCAATCTTGGTATCGTTGGAAGGTTTAGAGAAATATCCGCAACTCTCATGAAGAGGTCAAGAGCGAAATCGATCTCTATCTTTGTCAAATTTTATCCGTAAGTCGGTGACGTTGTGTTGTTCCTGCCAGTCATACCTTTGTAGCGCTTGATGACCATATATTGAGCTGGTGGTGTCCGAATTGGATGAAACCAGTGTCTCGTCAAAGCTAATATCCATCTCTACATGTTTCATGAAGACATCGAATCCTAATTCGTGCATTAAGAGGGTCAAAGAATCATAATTCGCTAACTGCTAAGAATGCTACGAGTTATACAGTGTTGTGATTGTGTCCAGTGGATAACCAAGCGCCTTACCCAATTAAAGAAGCGTCCGGTGACTCTAATCAAGCTTCTATTCAGAATACAAACATTATGAAGGCTGGAAAAGTAATTTTGAATGAAGTATTAAGATATTGAAAGTCCTAGCTTGACCAGAAAATAAGGTACCCTTTTCTATAAAGTCCTGAAGCAGGAAGTATTGTAATAGAAGAACAAAAAATCTTCGACAATTGTAATAGAAGAAAGATAAGACAAGCGTGAATAAAGACAAAAGTACAAAAGCTGCAAAAGCAAAAACACTGAAGATTGAAGTCAAGCGCCTGCTGCCGATAATCAAGCGCCCGAAACGTCGTATTTTGTGGTACGCTCGTCGAAATGAAGTGATCTTGGTTTTGTTAGAAATATAAGATAAATAGCTACAGGTTTCATGGAGAAGTCGAGATCTGAACCAATCCCGATCTGAGTGAAATTCTTTCTTCAAGCTTGAGAAGTGGTACTGTTCGTGATAATCAGAACATGCAAGCGTCTGCTGACAATTTCCGGAGCTTTAGGTGTTCAAAAGCAACGATCTTCGAATCTTTGGAAGGCTTAGAGAAATATCTGCAACTCTCATGAAGAGGTCAAGAGCAAAATCGATATCTATCTTTGTCAAATTGCACCCGTAAGTTGGTGACGTGATGTTGTTCCTGATAGTGATACCTTTGTAGTGTCTGATGACCATATATTGAGCTGTAGGTGTTCGAATTGGATGAAACCAGTGTCTCATTAAAGCTAATATCCATATCTACACGTTTCATGAAGACATCGAATCCTAAATCGTGCATTAAGAGGGTCAAAGAAGCATAATACGCTAACTGCTAAGAATGCTACGAGTTAAACAGTGTTGTGAATGTGTCCAGTGGATAACCAAGCGCCTTAGCCAATTAAAGAAGCGTCCGGTGAATCTAATCAAGCTTCTATTCAGAATACAAACATTATGAAGGCTGGAGAAGTAATTTTGAATGAAGTATTAAGATATTGAAAGTCCAAGCTTGACCAGAAAATAAGGTACCCTTTTCTATAAAGCCCTGAAGCATGAAGTAGTGTAATAGAAGAACAAAAAATCTTCGGCAATTGTAATAGAAGAAAGATAAGACAAGCGTGAATAAAGACAAAAGTACAAAAGCTGCAAAAGCAAAAACACTGAAGATTGAAGTCAAGCGCCTGCTGCCGATAATCAAGCGCCCGAAACGTCGTATTTTGTGGTACGCTCGTCGAAATGAAGTGATCTTGGTTTTGTTAGAAATATAAGATAAATAGCTACAGGTTTCATGGAGAAGTCGAGATCTGAACCAATCCCAATCTGAGTGAAATTCTTTCTTCAAGCTTGAGATGTGGTACTGTTCGTGACGATCAGAACATGCAAGCGTCTGCTGACAATTTCCGGAGCTTTAGGTGTTCTAAAGCAACGATCTTGGTATCTTTGGAAGGCTTAGAGAAATATCTGCAACTCTCACGAAGAGGTCAAGAGCAAAATCGATATCTATATTTGTCAAATCGCATCGGTAAGTTTTTGATGTGATATTGTTCTTAACAGTCATACCTTTGTAGCGTCTGATGCCCATATATTGAGCTGTAGGTGTCCGAATTGGATGAGTGTCTCATTAAAGATAATATCCATATCTAGAAGTTTCATGAAAACATCGAATCCTAATTCATGCATTAAGAGGGTGAAAAAAGTATAATACACTAACTGCTAAGAATCCTACGAGTTAAACAGCCTTGTGAATGTACCCAGTGGATAAGCAAGCGCCTTAAATAGTTTATGAAGCGTCCGGTGAAGCTAATCAACCGTCTATTCAGAATACAAACATTATGAAGGCTGGAGAAGTAATTTTGAATGAAGTATTAAGATATTCAAAGTCCAATTTTGAATGAAGTATTAAGATATTCAAAGTCCAGGCTTGACCAGAAAATAAGGTACCATTTTCTATAAAGTCCTGAAGCATCAAGTACTGTAATAGAAGAACACAAAAGCTTCTGCAATTATAATAGAAGATAGAGAAGACAATCGTGAATAAAAACAAAAGTACAAATGCTACAAAAGCAAAAATACCGAAGATTGAACTCAAGCGCCTGCTACCCATAATCAAGCGCCCGAAACGTCGTATTTTGAGGTACGCTCGTCGAAATGAAGTGATCTTTGTTTTTTAAGAAAGATAAGAGAAATTTCTACATGTTTCCTGGAGAAGTCGAGATCTGAACCAATCTCTATCTGAATGAAATTCCTTCTTCAAGCTCCAGATGTGATACTGTTCGTGGCAATCAGAACATGCAAGTGTCTGCTGACAATTTTTGGAGCTTTATGGGTTTAAAAGCATCAATCTTGGTATCGTTGGAATGCTTAGAAATAACTGCGACTCTCATGAATACGCCAAGATTGAAATCGATATCCATCGTTGTCAAATCGCATCGGTAAGTTTTTGACGTGATATTGTTCCTTACAGTCATACCTTTGTAGCGTATGATGCCCATATATTGAGCTGTAGGTGTCCGAATTGGATAAAATTGGTGTCTCATTAAAGATAATATCCATATCTAGAAGTTTGATGAAGACATTGAATCCTAATTCATGCATTAAGAGGGTCAAATAAGCATAATACGCTAACTGCTAAGAATGCTACGAGTTAAACAGCCTTGTGAATGAGCCCCGTGGATAACCAAGCGCCTTAACTAATTTATGAAGCGTCCGGTGAAGCTAATCTAGCGTCTATTCATAATAAAAACATTATGAAGGCTGGAGAAGTAATTTTGAATGAAGTATTAAGATATTCAAAGTCCAGGCTTGACCAGAAAATAAGGTACCATTTTCTATAAAGTCCTGAAGCATCAAGCACTGTAATAGAAGAACCCAAAAGCTTCTGCAATTGTAATAGAAGAAAGAGAAGACAAGCGCGAATAAAAACAAAAGTACAAATGCTACAAAAGCAAAAATACCGAAGATTGAAGTCAAGCGCCTGCTGCCCATAATCAAGCGCCCGAAACGTCGTATTTTGAGGTACGCTCGTCGAAATGAAGTGATCTTGGATTTTTTAGAAATAAAAGATAAATAGCTAAATGTTTTCTGGAGAAGTCGAGATCTGAACCAATCCCGATCTGAGTGAAATTCTTTCTTCAAGCTTGAGATGTGGTACTGTTCGTGACAATCAGAACATGCAAGCGTCTGCTGACAATTTTTGGAGCTTTAGGTGTTCAAAAGCATCGATCTTGGTATCATTGGAAGGCTTAGAGAAATATCCGCAACTCTCATGAAGAGGTCAAGAGCGAAATCGATCTCTATCTTTGTCAAATTGTATCCGTAAGTCGGTGACGTTATGTTGTTCCTGACAGTCATACCATTCCAGCATTTGATGACCATATATTGAGCTGTAGGTGTTCGAACTGGATGAAACCAGTGTCTCATTAAAGCTAATATCCATATCTACACGTTTCATGAAGACATGGAATCCTAATTCATGCATTAAGATGGTCAAAAAAGTATAATACGCTAACTGCTAAGAATGCTACGAGTTAAACAGCCTTGTGAATGTGCCTAGTGGATAACCAAGTGCCTTAGCTAATTTAAGAAGCGTCCGGTGAAGCTAATCAAGCGTCTATTCGTAATATAAACATTATGAAGACTGGAGAAGCAATTTTGAATGAAGTATTAAGATATTCGAAGTCCAAGCTTGACCAGAAAATAAGGTACCCTTTTCTATAAAGTTCTGAAGCATGTAGTACAGTAGTAGAAGAAGAAAAAAGCTTCTGCAATTCTAAAAGAAGAAAGATATGACAAGCGCGAATAAAGACAAAAGTGCAAAAGCTGCAAAAGCAAAAACACTAAAGATTGAATTAAAGCGCCTGCTTTCGATAATCAAGCTTCTAAAACGTCGTATTTAGAGGTACGCTCATCGAAATGAAGTGATCTTTGTTTTTTTAAGAAAGATAAGAGAAATATCTACATGTTTCCAGGAGAAGTCGAGATCTGAACCAATCTCTATCTCAGTGAAGTTCCTTCTTCAAGCTCCAGATGTTATACTGTTCATGACAATCAAAACATGCAAGTGTCTGCTGACAATTTCTGGAGCTTTAGGGGTTTAAAAGCATCAATCTTGTTATCGTTGGAATGCTTAGAAATAACTGCAACTCTCATGAAGACGCGAAGAGTAAAATCGATATCTATCTTTGTCAAATCGCATCGGTAAGTTTATGACGTGGTATTGTTCCTAATAGTCATACCTTTGTAGTGTCTAATGCCCATATATTGAGCTGTAGGTGTCCGAATTGGATTAAACTGGTGTCTCATTTAAGCTAATATCTATATCTAGAAGTTTCATGAAGATTGGTGTCTCATTAATCCTAATTCATGCATTAAGAGGGTCAAAAAAGTATAATACGCTAACTGCTAAGAATGCTACGAGTTAAACAGTCTTGTGAATGTGCCCAGTGGATAACCAAGCGCCTAAGCTAATTTAAGAAGTGTTCGTGAAGCTAATCAAGCGTTTATTCAGAATACAAACATTATGAAGACTGGAGAAGCAATTTTGAATGAAGTATTAAGATATTCAAAGTCCAAACTTGACCAGAAAATAAGGTACCATTTTCTATAAAGTCCTGAAGCGTCAAGTATTGTAATAGAAGAACACAAAAGCTTCTGCAATTGTAATAGAAGTAAGAGAAGACAAGCGTGAATAAAAACAAATGTACAAATGCTAAAAAATCGCAAACACTGAATATTGAAGTCAGGCGCCTGCTACCGATAATCAAGCGCCCGACATGTCATATTTTGTGGTACGCTCGTCGAAATAAAGTGATCTTGGTTTTGTTAGAAATATAAGATAAATAGCTACAGGTTTCCTGGAGAAGTCGAGATCTGAACCAATCCCGATCTGAGTGAAATTCTTTCTTCAAGCTTGAGATGTGGTACTCTTCGTGACAATCAGAACATGCAAGTGTCTGCTGACAATTTCTGGAGAATTAGGTGTTCAAAAGCATCGATCTTGGTATCGTTGGAAGGCTTAGAGAAATATCCGCAACCCTCGTGAAGAGGTCAAGAGCGAAATCGATCTCTATCTTTGTCAAATTGTATCCGTAAGTCGGTGACTTTATGTTGTTTCTGACAGTCATACCTTTCCAGCGTTTGATGACCATATATTGAGCTGTAGGTGTTCGAATTGGATGAAACCAGTGTCTCATTAAAGCTAATATCCATATCTACACGTTTCATGAAGACATCGAATCCTAAATCGTGCATTAAGAGGGTCAAAGAAGCATAATACGCTAACTGTTAAGAATGCTACGAGTTAAACAGTGTTGTGAATGTGTCCAGTGGATAACCAAGCGCCTTAGCCAATTAAAGAAGCGTCCGGTGAATCTAATCAAGCTTCTATTAAGAATACAAAAATTATGAAGGCTGGAGAAGTAATTTTGAATGAAGTATTAAGATATTGAAAGTCCAAGCTTGACCAGAAAATAAGGTACCCTTTTCTATAGAGTCCTGAAGCATGAAGTACAGTAATAGAAGAAGAAAAAATCTTCTGCAATTCTAATCGAAGAAAGATAAGACAAGCGTGAATAAAGACAAAAGTGCAAAAGCTGCAAAAGCAAAAATACTAAAGATTGAAGTCAAGCGCCTGTTGACGGTAATCAAGCGCCCGAAACGTCGTATTTTGAGGTACGCACGTCGAAATGAAGTGATCTTTATTTTTTAAGAAAGATAAGAGAAAAATATCTACATGTTTCCTGGAGAAGTCGAGATCTGAACCATTCTCTATCTGATTGAAATTCCTTCTTCAAGCTCCAGATGTGATACTGTTCGTGGCAATCAGAACATGCAAGTGTCTGCTGACAATTTCTGGAGCTTTAGGGGTTTAAAAGCATCAATCTTGGTATCGTTGGAATGCTTAGAAATAACTGCAACTCTCATGAAGACGCCAAGAGTGAAATCGATATCTATCTTTGTCAAATTGCATCGGTAAGTTTTTGACGTGATATGGTTCCTAACAGTCATACCTTTGTAGTGTCTAATGCCCATATATTGAGCTTTAGGCGTCCGAATTGGATGATACTGGTGTCTCATTAAAGCTAATATCCATATCTAGAAGTTTGATGAAGACAAGGAATCCTAATTCATGCATTAAGAGGGTCGAAAAATCATAATACGCTAACTGCTAAGAATGCTACGAGTTAAACCGCCTTGTGAATGTGCCCAGTGGGTAACCAAGCACCCTAGCTAATATAAGTAGCGTACGGTGAAGTTAATGAGCGTCTATTCAGAATACAAACATTATGAAGGCTGGAGAAGTAATTTTGAATGAAGTATTAAGATATTCAAAGTCCAAGCTTGACGAGAAAATAAGGTACCATTTTCTATAAATTCCAGAAGCATCAAGTACAGTAATAGAAGAACACAAAAGCTTCTGCAATTGTAATAGAAGAAAGAGACAACAAGCATGAATAAAAACAAAAGTACCAATGCTACAAAAGCAAAAACACTGAAGATTGAAATCAAGTGCCTGCTGCCGATAATCAAGCGCCCGAAACGTCGTATTTTGAGGTACGCTCGTCGAAATGAAGTGATCTTGGTTTTTTTAGAAATATAAGATAAATACCTATAGGTTTCCTGGAGATGTCGAGATCTGAACCAATCCCGATCTGAGTGAAATTCTTTCTTCAAGCTTGAGATGTGGTACTGTTCGTGACAATCAGAACATGCAAGCTTCTGCAGACAATTTCTGGAGCTTTAGGTGTTCAAAAGCATCGATCTTGGTATCGTTGGAAGGCTTAGAGAAATATCTACAACTCTCATGAAGAGGTCAAGAGCGAAATCGATCTCTATCTTTGTCAAATTGCATCCGTAAGTCGGTGACTTTATGTTGTTCCAGATAGTCATACCTTTCTAGCTTTTGATGACCATATATTGAGCTGTAGGTGTTCGAATTGGATGAAACCAGTGTCTCATTAAACCTAAAATCCATATCTACACATTTCATGAAGACATCGAATCCTAATTCGTGCATTAAGAGGGTCAAAGAAGCATAATATGCTAACTGCTAAGAATGCTACGAGTTAAACAGCGTTGTGAATGTGTCCAGTGGATAACCAAGCGCCTTAGCCCATTCAAGAAGCGTCCGGTGAATCTAATCAAGCTTCTATTCAGATTTCAAACATTATGAAGGCAAGAGAAGTAATTTTGAATGAAGTATTAAGATATTGATAGTCCAAGCTTGACCAGAAAATAAGGTACCCTTTTCTATAAAGTCCTGAAGCATGAAGTACAGTAATAGAAGAAGAAAAATGCTTCTGCAATTCTAATATAAGAAAGATAAGACAAGCATGAATAAAGACAAAAGTACAAAAGCTGCAAAAGCAAAAACACTGAAGATTGAAGTCATGCGCCTGCTGCCGATAATCAAGCGCCCGAAACGTCATAATTTGAGGTACGCTCGTCGAAATGAAGTGATCTTTTTTTTTTAAGAAAGATAAGAGAAAAATCTACATGTTTCCTAGAGAAGTCGAGATCTGAACCAATCTCTTTCTGAGTGAAATTCCTTCTTCAAGCTCTAGATGTGATACTGTTCGTGACAATCAGAACATGCAAGTGTCTGCTGAAAATTTCTGGAGCTTTAGGGGTTTAAAAGCATCAATCTTGGTATCGTTGTAATGGTTAGAAATAACTGCAACTCTCATGAAGACGCCAATAGTGAAATCGATATCTATCTTTGTCAAATTGCATCGGTAAGTTTTTGACGTGATATTGTTCCTAACAGTCATACCTTTGTAGCGTCTGATGTAACACCCTGCTTTTTCACTTCTTTCTATATATGAGTTAATACTTGCTTATAGATGTTTGCATATGTTGTTTTTGCTTGTTTTTGGTGCATAAGTTCATAGTTGTAATAGTTCAGCCTTTAGAATAATCGATCCATCCGAGTCTAAATAACTTGTTTCACGGTTTTGGCCATATCTTGAGTTCTAGACATCCGATTGAGGTGATCTTGGATGCGTTGGAAAGCTTAGATAATTATCTACAAGTCTTATTGAGATGTCGAGGCCAAAAACACGTTTTCTGAGGGGGAAATCTATTTGGGAAATCGATTTCCAGATGAAGAAATCGATTTCCAGAAAGTGGAAATCGATTGCTTAAAGGGAAAAATCGATTTGTTTGGCAAGAAAATCAATTTACCAATCGAAAATCGATTTCCATGGTTGTGGAATCGATTCCCATGCGTGTCAGAGCTTGTGTACACGTTTCGGTTACCGGGCTATGCTGTGTTCGGCCCATTCGTCCTAAAACGTCCCTGACAATTATATATACATAGCATATGACCTAAACCTAGTATCCACACCCTATTGTA
This sequence comes from Ammopiptanthus mongolicus, assembly GCA_039655645.1. Lineage (NCBI taxonomy): Eukaryota > Viridiplantae > Streptophyta > Magnoliopsida > Fabales > Fabaceae > Ammopiptanthus > Ammopiptanthus mongolicus. The sequence continues at coordinate 47,059,281 of CM077349.1, forward strand.
CTCACTAGTTGCCTCTTCTCATCCCTAAGAGCTCTAATTGATCTCTTGCTCTATAAAACCCAAAGGATGAATCCTGTTTTAGTGTTCTTCGTCAAGAACACGCCGTTGTTTGGCTAGTCTATCCCTGCTGCTGGAGTTAATCTCCTAAGTTAGGAACCAAGGTGAGTTTCTAATCCTAGATTTGTTTTCCATTTCAATCCTTAACTTAAAGATCGACTCTGCTTTTCAGTGTTGCGATCGTGATCAAGTGCTGAACCCGTAAGAAGGAACTGTAGCAGAACTTGGCTCTGTTCTCTTTCCCTTAGGCTGTGAATCGTCATACCAAGTATGGGGGGAGAAAATTGGTCATGAATATGTGGGTTTTGGGATAGGTTAAGATGAAGGGGTTAACCCATGACCCCTATGTATGCCTGCGTATGCCTATGAATGTTGTTATGTTGTTTTCTGGCTATATGAGTATTGATTGATGAATAATTTGATGTTATAACATGTTTATAACTATGAGTTCATAATTTAAATGAATTGATGATAATAAGCACGTTGTTTATGCCATGGTATAGTGTTTTGTTAACCTTATATTATAAGAGCATAGTTGTAGAGAGAAAATAAATTGGCAATATGAGATTGATGACCGAGGATTAGTTTGAGAACCCTTAGGTTATGATTTATGTGTGTTGGACTAATCAAATTTGTGATAAATAGCTTACGCTCGAATGATATGTTAATTAGAGAACGTAGACTGGTCCGATAGTGAAGAAAACCCGCTGCTGTATGATTTGACACCCAGAAATCGATTTCCAGCACATGGAAATTGATTTGAATCCTCCAAGAATCGATTTCCAAGGAGTGGAAATCGATTTGGCCTCGTAGAAATCGATTTCTAGAATCGATTTTCCTTGTTCAAAATCGATTGGGGAAATCGATTTGAACATGTTGAAATTGATTTCTAGAGATTGGAAATCGATTTTAAGACTTGAGAAATCGATTCCAGAGATTGGAAATCGATTCTCACGTTCCCAGGAGCAGTTTTGACCCCTTATGCTTGATGGATAGTGTTATGTAGGCTTGTTATAATCTTAATAATATATGAATTGTGGTTTAGATATTAAGATTAAGTTATAATTTTAATAAGATATGAATTGTGGTTTAGATATTAAGATTAAGTTATAATCTTAATAAATATATGACTTGAGGTTTAAATATTAAGGTTAAGTTATAATCATAATAAAATATGAATTGAGGTTTAGATAATAAGATTAAGTATAATACTTAATAAAGGTATTGTTAAGTTAAAACTTAAAGAACAATTAATAAGACGATGATGTTATTGGTAACGACGTACTGTTACCGATGTTGTTGGTTAAATCATTCTTGATGCTTATTGGTCAAGTTTGATGTTGATAAGTCATCTTTGATGCTTGTTGGTCAAAGTTGGTAGCCATGTAATGGTGTTGATGATGGATGGTTGGACATGTGTTTGCATATTGATGAACATTGCAAGCATCATACGTTGAAGTTGATATGTTGGGTGGAAAGCAAACGATGAATCGCGATAGTGGAGGCCACGATGGGTGTTAATTGCGGGTACATTGGGTATGGAAGTTCCAGGTGACATGGGCTAGCTACCTATTGTCGGAGTGACCTAATGAATAAGCTTGAGTACCCTGACTAGCCACTATACGTTATCAGGATTAGTGAGAGTGTTCGGGGATGGCCCATGGTCTGGCATATCATCCACGTTGATAACCGGACATGTACTCCTAATCGGTCTTTCCAGAGTTAGAGTTGTTGGCCACATGCACACGGAGTAGTGATGTTGCATTCGCATTGACATGCATCTTTGATATATATATATATATATATATATATATATATATATATATATATATATATATATATATTGATTATACATGTGTTGATTGATGTATGTTGTATGTTATCTTAGTTACTATTCCATTCCGTTTACATATATTTATGATCGTATTTCTCACCCCTATCTTTTGTTGTTCTTGTGCATATGATGTTGCATGCGCAGAGGAGGGTGAGCATGCCAACGAGGAGTGATCCCGTGGAGATCTCTCTTAGTAGTAGTAGTTAGGATTTATGTTCAGTTGTTTAGTTCCATTCCGATGTATTATCGGTATATGTATACCAGCTCTGATATGTGACATCGGGATTTGGGTTCGGGATTTTGGTTATGTTATTATTTATGTTTTTCGCAATTTTTTTTAAAGGATTTTGATTATTTCGGATTCCTATGTTTGAGTTATAGATGATTTGATGCACATTACCCTTGAGGAAATGTTTTTTATTTTAATTATTATTCTTTATTAAAGACATGTATGATTTTATTTATATTTTATTTTATGCGGGGTAGTGGGTGTCATATTTAGTGGTATCAGAGCCGGTCTGTCCTACAGGCCGGGGTATGTGTCTATTGTGTCTCTTCTGTGTACTCTGCAGAAGTGTTTTGAACTTGTGTGACTGTTTTGTTATGCCTTTTGTTAAAAATTTTCTCTAGTAGGATTTAACCAATTTTGAATTGGTTAAGATCGCTGAGTGATAGGACAATGGGGTTGTGGCAGGGAACTGTCCGAACCATTGATAGTGAACCTTAACCTGTTTTATTGTTGCCTAGGAGTATGTATGATTTTAGGTGCCGATCAATATTATCCTTCCTAGAGTGTCATTCTTATTGATGTGTTACAAGAGGAAAGATGGTAGCATGAAGTTGTGTGTCAATTATTGACAACTGGACAAGGTGACCCTTAAGAATAGATACTCACTCCCTAGGATTGATGACTTTATGGACCAGCTAGTGGGAGCTTGCATCTTTTCTATGATAGATTTGAGGTCTTTAGTGATCATAAGAATTTGAAATACTTATTTGACCAAAAAGAGTTAAATATGAGGCAACGTAGGTGGATGGAGTTTCTTAAGGACTATGATTTTGATTTGAGCTGCCACCTTGGAAAAGCCAACGTAGTGGCTGATGCTTGGAGTAGAAAAACCTTACATATTTCAGCCTTGATGGTTAAAGAGATGGATTTGATAGAGGAGTTTAGAGATTTGAGTTTAGCTTGGAAAGTTACCCCTAAGAGCATTAGGCTAGGAATGTTGAAAATCACTAATAGTTTAATGGATCAGATTAGAGAAGGGTAGAAGATAGATGTATACCTTTAGACCGGAGAGAGTTGATTGCTCAAGGTAGAAATCTCAGTTTTAAGGATGGGACAGATGGAATTTTGAGGTTCCAAGATAGAGTTCGTATACCTGATGTTCCAGAGCTTAGGAAGTTGATCCTTGAGGAAGGTCATAGGTGGCTTGAGTGTTCACCCGGGAGCCACAAAGATGTATCAGGATCTGAAACAGATGTTTTGGTGGCCTAGGATGAAAAAGGATGTGGCTGAGTTTGTTTATGCTTGCCTAGAGTGTCAGAAGGCTAAGATAGAGCACCAGAAACCTTCAGGTAAGTTGCAACCTTTGAGTATTCCTGAGTGGAAGTGGGATAGTATCTCTATGGATTTTGTGCCTGGACTCCCTAGGACTCCAGCTGGTTGTGATGCCATATGGGTTGTTGTGGACAGGTTAACCAAAGCTGCCCAATTCATTCCTATGAACATGGAATATCCATTAGAGAAGTTGACTGGGTTGTATATTAGAGAAGTAGTTAGGTTGCATGGTGTACCCTCTAGCATAGTTTCAGATAGAGATCCTAGATTTACCTCTAGATTTTGGAATGGTTTGCATGAGGCCTTAGGAACTAAGCTTAGATTGAGTTCAGCTTATCACCCATAGACCGATGGTCAGTCTGAGAGGACAATCCAATCCCTAGAAGACTTGTTGAGGGCATGTGTGCTAGAGCAGTCTGGCAGTTGGGATAAGTTTTTACCCCTTATAGAGTTCACCTACAACAATAGCTTCCATTCCAGTATTGGGATGGCACCTTATGAGGCTCTGTATGGGAGGAGGTGTAGGACACCCTTGTTTTGGAATGAGCCTGGAGAGAATGTTGTGTTAGGACCTGAGGTAGTGCAAGAGACTACAGAGAAAGTGAGGATGATACAAGATAAGATGAGAGTGGCACAGAGTAGGCAAAAGAGTTACCATGATAAGAAAAGAAAAACTCTCGAAATCCAGGAGGGGGATCACGTGTTCTTGCGAGTTACTCCAACAACTGGGGTTGGCAGAGTAATAAAAGCGCGGAAACTTACTCCTAGATTCATTGGCCCTTACCAAATTCTAAAAAGAGTCGGTGAAGTCGCCTACCAAATAGCTTTACCCCCGTTCTTGTCAAACCTTCATAATGTGTTTCATGTGTCTCAACTTCGAAAGTATGTTCATGATCCAAGCCACGTGATAGTACCCGATGTCATTCTACTAAAGGATAACTTGACCTTTGAGGTGTTACCACTTCGGGTTGAAGATCGAAGGGTCAAGCAGCTGAGAGGGAAGGAAATTCCCTTGGTCAAGGTCATTTGGAGTGGAGCTACAGAAGAAAGTGCTACGTGGGAGTTGGAGAGCAAGATGAAGGAGTCATACCCGCATCTGTTTACTCAAGGTGAGTAAAAATTTCGAGGACGAAATTTTTTATAAGGGGGTGGAATTGTAACACCCTGCTTTTTCACTTCTAAGTATATATGTGTTAATACTTGCTTATAGATGTTTGCATATGTTGTTTTTGCTTGTTTTTGGTGCATAAGTTCATAGTTGTAATAGTTCAGCCTTTAGAATAATCGATCCATCCGAGTCTAAATAACTTGTTTCACGGTTTTGGCCATATCTTGAGTTCTAAACATCCGATCGAGGTGGTATTGGATGCGTTGGAAAGCTTAGATAATTATCTACAGGTCTTATTTAGATGTCGAGGCCAAAAACACGTTTTCTGAGGGGGAAATCGATTTCCAGATGAAGAAATCGATTTCCAGAAAGTGGAAATCGATTGCTTAAAGGGAAAAATCGATTTCTTTGGAAAGAAAATCGATTTGGCCAATGGAAAATCGATTTCCATGGTTGTGGAATCGATTCCCATGTGTGTCAGAGCTTGTGTACGCGTTTGGGTTACCAGGCTATGCTGTGTACGGCCCATTCGTCCTAAAACGTCCCTGACAATTATATAAACATAGCATATGACCTAAACCTAGTATCCACACCCTATTGTACTCACTAGTTGCCTGTTCTCATCCCTAAGAGCTCTAATTGATCTCTTGCCCTAGAAAACCCAAAGAATGAATCCTGTTTTAGTGTTCTTCGTCAAGAACACGCCATTGTCTGGCTAGTCTATCCCTGCTGCTAGAGTTAATCACCTAAGTTAGGAACCAAGGTGAGTTTCTAATCCTAGATTTGTTTTCCCTTTCAATCCTTAACTTAAAGATCGACTCTGCTTTCCAGTGTTGCGATCGTGATCAAGTGCTGAACCCGTAAGAAGGAACTGTAGCAGAACTTGGCTCTGTTCTCTTTCCCTTAGGTTGTGAATCGTCATACCAGGTATGGGGGTAGAAAATTGGTCATGAATATGTGGGTTTTGGGATAGGTTAAGATGAAGGGGTTAACCCATGACCCCTATGTATGCCTGCGTATGCCTATGAATGTTGTTATGTTGTTTTCTGGCTATATGAGTATTGATTGATGAATAATTTGATGTTATAACATGTTTATAACTATGAGTTCATAATTTAAATGAATTGATGATGATGAGCACGTTGTTTATGCCATGGTATAGTGTTTTGTTAACCTTATATTATAAGAGCATAGTTATAGGGAGAAAATAAATAGGCAATGTGAGATTGATGACCGAGGATTAGTTTGAGTACCCTTAGGTTATGATTTATGAGTGTTGGACTAATCAAATTTGTGATAAATAGCTTAGGCTCGAATGATATGTTAATTAGAGAACATAGACTGGTCCGATAGTGGAGAAAACCCGCTGCTGTATGATTTGACACCCAGAAATCGATTTCCAGCACATGGAAATCGATTTGAATCCTCCAAGAATCGATTTCCAAGGTGTGGAAATCGATTTGGCCTCGTAGAAATCGATTTCTAGAATCGATTTTCCTTGTTCAAAATCGATTGGGGAAATCGATTTGAACATGTTGAAATCGATTTCTAGAGATTGGAAATCGATTTGAAGACTTGAGAAATCGAGTCCAGAGATTGGAAATCGATTCTCACGTTCCCAGGAGCAGTTTTGACCCCTTATGCTTGATGGATAGTGTTATGTAGGCTTGTTATAATCTTAATAAGATATGAATTGTGGTTTAGATATTAAGATTAAGGTATAATTTTAATAAGACATGAATTGTGATTTAGATATTAAGATAAAGTTATAATCTTAATAAATATATGACTTGAGGTTTAGATAATAAGATTAAGTATAATACTTAATAAAGGTATTGTTATGGTAAGACTTAAAGAACAATTAATAAGACGATGATGTTATTGGTAACGACGTACTGTTACCGATATTGTTGGTTAAATCATTCTTGATGCTTATTGGTCAAGTTTGATGTTGATAAGTCATCTTTGATACTTGTTGGTCAAAGTTGATAGCCATGTAATGGTGTTGATGATGGATGGTTGGACATGTGTTTGCATATTGATGAACATTGCAGGCATCATACGTTGAAGTTGATATGTTGGGTGGAAAGCAAACGATGAATCGCGATAGTAGATGCCACGATGGGTGTTAACCCGGCCTTGCGGGTACATTGGGTACGGAAGTTCCAGGTGACATGGGCTAGCTACCAATTGTCGGAGTGACCTAATGAATAAGCTTAAGTACCCTGACTAGCCACTATACGTTATCAGGATTAATGAGAGTGTTCGGGGATGGCCCATGGTCTGGCATATCATCCACGTTGATAACTGGACATATACTCCTAATCGTCTTTCCAGAGTTAGAGTTATTGACCACATGCATACGGAGTAGTGATGTTGCATTCGCATTGTATATAAATAAATATAATATATATATATATATATATATATATATATATATATATATATATTGATTATACAAGTGTTGATTGATGCATGTTGTATGTCATCTTAGTTACTATTCCATTCCGTTTACATATATTTATGATCGTATTTCTCACCCCTATCTTTTGTTCTTGTGCATATGATGTTGCATGCGCAGAGGAGGGTGAGCATGCCGACGAGGAGTGATCCCGTGGAGATCTCACTTAGTAGTGGTTAGGATTTACGTTCAGTTGTTTAGTTTCATTCCGATGTATTATCGGTATATGTATACCAGCTCCGATATGTGACATCGGGATTTGGGTTATGTTATTATTTATGTTTTCCACAATTTGTTTTTAAAGGATTTTGATTATTTCGGATTCCTACGTTTGAGTTATAGATGATGTGATGCACATTACCCTTGAGGAAATGTTTTTTTATTTAATTATTATTCTTTATTAAAGACATGTATGATTTTATTTATATTTTATTTTATGCGGGGTAGTGGATGTCACATCTGATGCCCATATATTGAGCTGTAGTTGTCCGAATTGGATGAAACTGGTGTCTCATTAACGCTAATGTCCATATCTATAGGTTTCATGAAGACATCGAATCCTAATTCAAGCATTAAGAGGGTCAAAAAATCATAATACGCTAACTGCTAAGAATGATACGAGTTAAACAGCCTGGTGAATGTGCCCAGTGGATAACCAAGTGCCTTAGCTAATTTAAGAAGCGTCCGGTGAAGCTAATCAAGCGTCTATTCGGAATACAAACTTTATGCAGGCTGGAGAAGTAATTTTGAATGAAGTATAAAGATATTCAAAGTCCAAGCTTGACCAGAAAATAAGGTACCATTTTCTATAAAGTCCTGAAGCATCAAGTACAGTAATAGAAGAACACAAAAGCTTCTGCAATTGTAATAGAACAAAGAGAAAACAAGCGTGAATAAAAACAAAAGTCCAAATGCTACAAAAGCAAAAACATTGAAGATTGAAGTCAAGCGCTTGCTGCCGATAATCAAGCGCCCGAAACGTCGTATTTTGAGGTACGCTCGTCGAAATGAAGTGATCTTCGTTTCGTTAGAAATATAAGATAAATACCTACAGGTTTCCTAGAGAAGTCGAGATCTGAACCAATCCCAATCTGAGTGAAATTCTTTCTTCAAGCTTGATATATGGTACTGTTCGTGACAGTCAGAACATGCAAGCGTCTGCAGACAATTTCTGGAGCTTTAGGTGTTCAAAAGCATTGATCTTGGTATCGTTCGAAGGCTTAGAGAAATATCCGCAACTCTCGTGAAGAGGTCAAGAGCGAAATCGATCTCTATCTTTGTCAAATTGCATCCGTAAGTCGGTGACGTTATGTTGTTCCGGACAGTCACACCTTTCTAGCGTTTGATGACCATATATTGAGCTGTAGGTGTTCGAATTGGATGAAACCAGTGTCTCATTAAAGCTAATATCCGTATCTACACATTTCATGAAGACATCGAATCCTAATTCGTGCATTAAGAGGGTCAAAGAAGCATAATAAGCCAACTGCTAAGAATGCTACGAGTTAAACAACGTCGTGAATGTGTCCAGTGGATAACCAAGCGTCTTAGCCATTTAAAGAAGCGACCGGTGAATCTAATCAAGCTTCTATTCAGAATACAAACATTATGAAGGCTGGAGAAGTAATTTTGAATTAAGTATTAAGATATTGAAAGTCCAAGCATGACAAGAAAATAAAGTCCTGAAGCATGAAGTATAGTAATAGAAAAAGAAAAAAGCTTCTACAATTCTAATGGAAGAAAGATAAGACAAGCGTGAATAAAGACAAAAGTACAAAAGCTGCAAAAGCAAAAACACTGAAGATTGAAGTCAAGCGCCTGCTGTCGATAATCAACCGCCCGAAACGTCGTATTTTGAGGTACGCTCGTCGAAATGAAGTGATCTTTGTTTTTTTAAGAAAGATAAGAGAAATATCTACATGTTTTCTGGAGAAGTCGAGATATGAACCAATCTCTATCTAAGTGAAATTCCTTCTTCAAGCTCTATACGTGATACTGTTCGTGACAATAAGAACATGCAAGTGTCTGCTGACAATTTCTGGAGCTTTAGGGGTTTAAAAGCATCAATCTTGGTATCGTTCGAATGTTTAGAAATAACTGGAACTCTCATGAAGACGCCAAGAGTGAAATCGATATCTATCTTTGTCAAATCGCATCGGTAAGTTTTTGACATGATATTGTTCATAACAGTCATACCTTTGTAGCATCTGATGCCCATATATAGAGCTGTAGGTGTCCGAATTGGATGAAACTGGTGTCTAATTAAAGCTAATATCCCAATCTAGAAGTTTTATCAAGACATCGAATCCTAATTCATGCATTACGAGGGTCAAAAATGCATAATATGCTAACTGCTAAGAATGCTACGAGTTAAACAGCCTTGTGAATGTGCCCAGTGGATAACCAAGCGCCTTAGCTAATTTAAGAAGCATCCGGTGAAGCTAATCAAGCGCCTATTCAGAATACAAACATTATGAAGGCTGGAGAAGTAATTTTGAATGAAGTATTAAGATATTCAAAGTCCAAGCTTGACCAGAAAAAAGGTACCATTTTCTATAAAGTCCTCAAGCATCAAGTACAGTAATAGAAGAACACAAAAGCTTCTGCAATTATAATAGAAGAAAGAGAAGACAAGCGTGAATAAAAGCAAAAGTACAAATGCTACAAAAGCAAAAACACTGAAGATTGAAGTCAAGTGCCTGCTGCCGATAATCAAGCGCCCGAAACGTCGTATTTTGAGGTACGCTCATCGAAATGAAGTGATCTTGGTTTTCTTAGAAATATAATAGAAATACCTACAGGTTTCCTGGAGAGGTCGAGATCTGAACCATTCCCGATCTGAGTGAAATTCTTCCTTCAAGCTTGAGATGTGGTATTCTTCGCGACAATCGGAACATGCAAGCGTCTGCTAACAATTTCTGGAGCTTTAGGTGTTCAAAAGCATCGATCTTGGTATCATTGGAAGTCTTAGAGAAATATCCGCAACTCTCATGAAGAGGTCAAGAGCGAAATCGATCTCTATCATTGTCAAATTGCATCCGCAAGTCGATGACGTGATGTTGTTCCTGCCAGTCCTACCTTTGTAGCGTTTGATGACCATATATTAAGCTGGTGGTGTCCAAATTGGATGAAACTAGTGTCTCATTAAAGCTAATATCCATATCTACATGTTTCATGAAGACATCGAATCCTTTTTCCTGCATTAAGAGGGTCAAAGAATCATAATACGCTAACTGCTAAGGATGCAGCGAGTTAAACAGTATTGTGAATGTGTCTAGTGGATCACTGCCTTAGCTAATTAAAGAACCGTCCGGTGAATCTAATCAAGCTTCTATTCAGAATACAAACATTATGAAAGCTGGAGAAGTAATTTTGAATGAAGTATTAAGATATTGAAAGTCCAAGCTTGACCAGAAAATAAGGTACCCTTTTCTATAAAGTCCCGAAGTATGAGGTACTGTAATAGAAGAAGAAAAAAGCTTCTGCAATTGTAATAGAAGAAAGATACGACAAGCGTGAATAAAGACCAAAGTACAAAAGCTGCAAAATTAAAAACACTGAAGATTGAAGTCAAGCGCCTACTGCCAATAACCAAGCGCTCGAAACGTCGTATTTTGAGATGTGGCACTGTTCATGACAATCGGAACATGCAAGTGTCTGCTGACAACTTCTAGAGCTTTAGGTGTTTAAAATCATCGATCTTGGTATCGTTGGAAGGCTTAGAGAAATATCCGCAACTCTCATGAAGATGTCAAGAGTGAAATCGATCTCTATCTTTGTCAAATTGCATCCATAAGTCGGTGACGTTATGTTGCTCCTGCCAGTCATACCTTTGTAGCGTTTGATGACCATGTATTGAATGTAGGTGTCCGAATTGGATGAAACCAGCGTCTCATTAAAGCTAATATCCATGTCTACATGTTTCATGAAGACATCGAATCCTAACTTGTGCATTAAGAGGGTCGAAGAATCATAATACGCTAACTGCTAAGAATGCTACGAGTTAAATAGCGTTGTGAATGTGTCCAGTGGATAATCAAGTGCCTTAGCTAATTTAAGAAGAGTCCGAGGAAGCTAATCAACCGTCTATTCAGAATACAAACATTGTGAAGGTTGGAGAAGCAATTTTGGATGAAGTATTAAGATATTCAAAGTCCAAGCTTGACCAAAAAATAAGGTACCCTTTTCTATAAAGTCCTGAAGCATGAAATACAGTAATAGAAGAAGGAAAAAGCTTCTGCAATTCTAATAGAAGAATGATAAGACAAGCGTGAATAAAGACAAAAGTACAAAAGCTGCAAAAGCAAAAACACGGAATATTGAAGTCAAGCGCCTACTGCCGATAATCTTGCCCCCGAAACGCTGTATTTTGAGGTACGCTCGTCGAAATGAAGTGATCTTTGTTTTTTTAAGAAAGATAAGAGAAATACCTACATGCTTCCTGGAGAAGTCGAGATCTGAACCAATCTCTATCTGAGTGAAATTCCTTCTTCAAGCTCTAGATGTGATACTATTCGTGACAATCAGAACATACAAGTGTCTGCTGACAATTTCTGGAGCTTTAGGTGTTCAAAAGCATCGATTTTGGTATCGTTGGAAGGCTTAGAGAAATATCCGTAACTCTCATGAAGAGGTAAAGAGCGAAATCGATATCTATCTTTGTCAAATCGCATCGGTAAGTTTTTGACGTGATATTGTTCCTAACAGTCATACCTTTGCAGCGTTTGATGCCCATATATTGAGCTGTAGGTGTCCGAATTGGATGAAACTGGCGTCTCATTAAAGCTAATATCCATATCTAGAAGTTTCATGACGACATCGAATCCTAATTCATGCATTAAGAGGGTCAAAAGAGCATAATACGCTAACTGCTAAGAATGCTACGAGTTAAACAGCCTTGTGAATTTGCCCAGTGGATAACCAAGCGCCTTTGTTAATTTAAGAAGCGTTTGGTGAAGCTAATCAATTGTTTATTCAGAATACAAACATTATGAAGGGTGGAGAAGTAATTTTGAATGAAGTAATAAGATATTCAAAGTCCAAGTTTGACCAGAAAATATGGTACCATTTTCAATAAAGTCCTGAAGCATCATGTACAGTAATAGAAGAGCACACAAGCTTCTGCAATTGTAATAGAAGAAAGAGAAGACAATAGTGAATAAAAACAAAAGTACAAATGCTGCAAAAGCAAAAACGCTGAAGATTGAAGTCAAAAGCCTGCTGTCGATAATCAAGCGCCCGAAACGTCGTATTTTGAGGTACGCTCGTCGAAATGAAGTGATCTTGGTTTTCTTAGAAATATAAGATAAATACCTACAAGTTTCCTGGAGAAGTCGAGATCTGAACCAATCTCGATCTGAGTGAAATTCTATCTTTAAGCTTGAGATGTGGTACTGTTCGTGACAATCAAAACATGCAAGAGTCTGCTGACAATTTCTGGAGCTTTAGGTGTTCAAAAGCATTGATCTTGGTATCGTTGGAAGGCTTAGAGAAATATCCACAACTCTCATGAAGAGGTCAAGAGCGAAATCGATCTCTATCTTTGTCAAATTGCATCCATAAGTCGGTGACGTTATGTTGTTCCTGCCAGTCATACCTTTGTAGCGTTTGAGGACCATGTATGGAATGTAGGTGTCCAAATTGGATGAAACCAGTGTCTCATTAAAGCTAATATCCATGTCTACATGTTTCATGAAGACATCGAATCCTAATTCGTCCATTAAGAGGGTCAAAGAATCATAATACGCTAACTGCTAACAATGCTACGAGTTAAACAGCGTTGTGAATGTGTGCAGTGGATAACCAAGCGCCTTGGCCAATTAAAGAAGCGTCAGGTGAATCTAATCAAGCTTCTATTCAGAATACAAACATTTTGAAGGCTGGAGAAGTAATTTTCAATGAAGTATTAAGATATTGAAAGTCCAAGCTTGACCAGAAAATAAGGTACCCTTTTCTATAAAGTCCTGAAGCATGAAGTACAGTAATAGGAGAAGAAAAAAGATTCTGCAATTCTAATAGAAGAATGATAAGACAAGCGTGAATAAAGACAAAAGTACAAAAGCTGCAAAAGCAAAAACACGGAAGATTGAAGTCAAGCGCCTACTGCCGATAATCTTGCCCCTGAAACGTCGTATTTTGAGGTACGCACGTCGAAATGAAGTAATCTTTGTTTTTTTAAGAAAGATAAGTGAACCATCTACATGTTTCCTGGAGAAGTCGAGATCCGAACCAATCTCTATCTGAGTGAAATTCCTCCTTCAAGCTCTAGATGTGATACTCTTCGTGACAATCAGAACATACAAGTGGCTGCTGACAATTTCTGGAGCTTTAGGTGTTCAAAAGCATCGATCTTGGTATTGTTGGAAGGCTTAGAGAAGTATCTGTAACTCTCATGAAGAGGTAAAGAGCGAAATCGATATCTATCTTTGTCAAATCGAATCGGTAAGTTTTTGATGTGATATTGTTCCTAACAGTCATACCTTTGCAGCGTCCGATGCCCATATATTGAGCTGTAGGTGTCCGAATTGGATGAAACTGGTGTCTCATTAAATCTATTATCCATATCTAGAAGTTTCATGAAGACATCGAACCCAAATTCACGCATTAAGAGGGTCAAAAAAGCATAATAAGCTAACTGCTAAGAATGCTACGAGTTAAACAACCTAGTGAATGTGCCCAATGGATAACCAAGCGCCATAGCTAATTTAAGAAGCGTCTGGTGAAGCTAATGAAGCATCTATTCAAATACAAACATTATGAAGGCTGGAGAAGTAATTTTGAATGAAGTATTAAGATATTCAAAGTCCAAGCTTGACCAGAAAATAAGATACCATTTTCTATAAAGTCCTGAAGCATCAAGTACTGTAATAGAAGAACACAAAAGCTTCTGCAATTGTAATAGAAGAAAGAGAAGACAAGCGTGAATAAATACAAAAGTACAAATGCTACAAAAGCAAAAACACTGAAGATTGAAGTCAAGCACCTGCTGCCGATAATCAAGCGTCTGAAACGTCGTATTTCAATGTACGCTCGTCGAAATGAAGTGATCTTGGTTTTGTTAGAAATATAAGATAAATACCTACAGGTTTCCTGGAGAAGTCGAGATCTGAACCAATCCCGATCTGAGTGAAATTCTTTCTTCAAGCTTGAGAAGTGGTACTGTTTGTGACAATCAGAACATGCAAGCGTCTGCAAACAATTTCTGGAGCTTTAGCTGTTCAAAAGCATCGATCTTGGTATCGTTGGAAGGCTTAGAGAAATATCCGCAATTCTTGTGAAAAGGTCATGAGCGAAATCGATCTCTATCTTTGTCAAATTGCATCCGTAAGTCGGGGGCGTTATGTTATTCCTGCCAGTCATACCTTTGTATCGTTTGATGACCATATATTGAGCTGGTGGTGTCCGAATTGGATGAAACCAGTGTCTCGTTAAAGCTAATATCCATGTCTACATGTTTCATGAAAACATCGAATCCTAATTCGTGCATTAAGAGCGTCGAAGAATCATAATACGCTAACTGCTAAGAATGGTACGAGTTAAACAACGTTGTGAATGTGTCCAGTGGATAACCAAGCGCCTTAGCCAATTAAAGAAGCTTCCAGTGAATCTAATCAAGCTTCTATTCAGAAAACAAACATTATGAAGGCTGAAGAAGTAATTTTGAATGAAGTATTAAGATATTGAAAGTCCAAGCTTGGCCAAAAAATAAGGTACCCTTTTCTATAAAATCCTGAAGCATGAAGTGCTGTAATAGAAGAAGAAAAAAGCTTCTGCAATTGTAATAGAAGAAAGATAAGACAAGCATCAATAAAGACAAAACTACAAAAGCAGCAAAAGCAAAAATATTGAAGATTGAAGTCAAGCGCCTGCTGCCGATAATCAAGCGCCCGAAACGTCGTATTTTGAGGTACGCTCGTCGAAATGAATTGATCTTTGTTTTTATAAGAAAGATAAGAGAAATACCTACATGTTTCCTCGAGAAGTCGAGATCTGAACCAATCTCTATCTGAGTGAAATTCCTTCTTCAAGCTCTAGATGTGATACTATTCGTGACAATCAGAACATACAAGCGTCTGCTGACAATTTCTGGAGCTTTAGGTTTTCAAAAGCGTCGATCTGGGTATCGTTGGAAGGCTTAGAGAAATATCCGTAACTCTCATGAAGAGCTAAAGAGCGAAATCGATATCTATCTTTGTCAAATCGCAGTTGTTGACGTGATATTGTTCCTAACAGTCCTACCTTTGCAGCGTCTGATGCCCATATATTGAGCTGTAGGTGTCCGAATTGGATGAAACTGGTGTCTTATTAAAGCTATTATCCATATCTAGAAGTTTCATGAAGACATCGAATCCTAATTCATGCATTAAGAGGGTCAAAAAAGCATAATAAGCTAACTGCTAAGAATGCTACGAGTTAAACAGCCTTGTGAATGTGCCCAATGGATAACCAAGCGCCTTAGCTAATTTAAGAAGCGTCCGGTGAAGCTAATCAAGCGTCTATTCAGAATACAAACAGTATGAAGGCTGGAGAAGTAATTTTGAATGAAGTATTAATATATTCAAAGTCCAAGCTTGACCAGAAAATAAGGTACCATTTTCTATAAAGTCCTGAAGCATCAAGTACTGTAGTAGAAGAACACAAAAGCTTCTGCAATTGTAATAGAAGAAAGGGAAGACAAGCATGAATAAATACAAAAGTACAAATGCTACAAAAGCAAAAACACTGAAGATTGAAGTCAAGCGCCTGCTGCCGATAATCAAGCGCCCTAAACGTCGTATTTTGAGGTACGCTCGTCGAAATGAAGTGATCTTGGTTTTGTTAGAAATACAATATAAATACCTACAGGTTTCCTGGAGAAGTCAAGATCTGAACCAATCTCGATCCGAGTGAAATTCTTTCTTCAAGCTTGAGATGTGGTACTGTTCGTGACAATAAGAACATGCAAGCGTCTGCTGACAATTTCTGGAGCTTTAGGTGTTCAAAAGCATTGATCTTGGTATCGTTGGAAGGCTTAGAGAAATATCCGCAATTCTCGTGAAAAGGTCAAGAGCGAAATCGATCTCTATCTTTGTCAAATTGCATCCGTAAGTCGGGGGCGTTATGTTATTCCTGCCAGTCATACCTTTGCATCGTTTGATGACCATATATTGAGCTGGTGGTGTCCGAATTGGATGAAACCAGTGTCTCATTAAAGCTAATATCCATGTCTACATGTTTCATGAAAACATCGAATCCTAATTCGTGCATTAAGAGGGTCGAAGAATCATAATATGCTAACTGTTCAGAATGGTACGAGTTAAACAACGTTGTGAATGTGTCCAGTGGATAACCAAGCGCCTTAGCCAATTAAAGAAGCTTCCAGTGAATCTAATCAAGCTTCTATTCAGAAAACAAACATTATGAAGGCTGAAGAAGTAATTTTGAATGAAGTATTAAGATATTGAAAGTCCAAGCTTGGCCAAAAAATAAGGTACCCTTTTCTATAAAGTCCTGAAGCATCAAGTGCTGTAATAGAAGAAGAAAAAAGCTTCTGCAATTGTAATAGAAGAAAGATAAGACAAGCATCAATAAAGACAAAACTACAAAAGCTGCAAAAGAAAAAATATTGAAGATTGAAGTCAAGCGCCTGCTGCCGATAATCAAGCGCCCGAAAAATCGTATTTTGAGGTACGCTCGTCGAAATGAATTGATCTTTGTTTTTATAAGAAAGATAAGAGAAATACCTACATGTTTCCTCGAGAAGTCGAGATCTGAACCAATCTCTATCTGAGTGAAATTCCTTCTTCAAGCTCTAGATGTGATACTATTCGTGACAATCAGAACATACAAGCGTCTACTGACAATTTCTGGAGCTTTAGGTTTTCAAAAGCGTCGATCTGGGTATCGTTGGAAGGCTTAGAGAAATATCCGTAACTCTCATGAAGAGTTAAAGAGCGAAATCGATATCTATCTTTGTCAAATCGTAGTTGTTAACGTGATATTGTTCCTAACAGTCCTACCTTTGCAGCGTCTGATGCCCATATATTGAGCTGTAGGTGTCCGAATTGGATGAAACTGGTGTCTTATTAAAGCTATTATCCATATCTAGAAGTTTCTAGAAGACATCGAATCCTAATTCATGCATTAAGAGGGTCAAAAAAGCATAATAAGCTAACTGCTAAGAATGCTACGAGTTAAACAGCCTAGTGAATGTGACCAATGGATAACCAAGCGCCTTAGCTAATTTAAGAAGCGTCCGGTGAAGCTAATCAAGCGTCTATTCAGAAAAGAAACATGATGAAGGCTGCAGAAGTGATTTGGAATGAAGTATTAAGATATTCAAAGTCCAAGCTTGACCAGAAAATAAGGTACCATTTTCTATAAAGTCCTGAAGCATCAAGTACTGTAATAGAAGAACACAAAAGCTTCTGTAATTGTAATAGAAGAAAGAGAAGACAATCGTGAATAAAAACAAAAGTACAAATGCTACAAAAGCAAAAACAGTGAAGATTGAAGTCAAGCGCCTGCTGCCGATAATCAAGCGCCCGAAACGTCGTATTTTGAGGTACGCTCGTCGAAATGAAGTGATCTTGGTTTTGTTAGAAATATAAGATAAATACCTACAGGTTTCCTGGAGAAGTCGAGATCTGAACCAATCTCGATCTGAGTGAAATTCTTTCTTCAAGCTTGAGATGTGGTACTGTTCGTGACAATCAGAACATGCAAGCGTCTGCAAACAATTTCTGGAGCTTTAGGTGTTCAAAAGCATTGATCTTGGTATCGTTGGAAGGCTTAGAGAAATATCCGCAACTCTCATGAAGAGGTCAAGAGCGAAATCGATCTCTATCTTTGTCAAATTGCATCCGTAAGTCGGGGGCGTTATGTTGTTCCTGCTAGTCATACCTTTGTAGCGTTTGATGACCATATATTGAGCTGGTGGTGTCCGAATTGGATGAAACCAGTGTCTCATTAAAGCTAATATCCATGTCTACATGTTTCATGAAAACATCGAATCCTAATTCGTGCATTAAGAGGGTCGAAGAATCATAATACGCTAACTGCTAAGAATGCAGCGAGTTAAACAGTGTTGTGAATGTGTCCAGTGGCTCACCAAGCGCCTTAGCTAATTAAAGAACCGTCCGGTGAATCTAATCAAGCTTCTATTTAGAATACAAACATTATGAAAGCTGGAGAAGTAATTTTGAATGAAGTATTAAGATATTGAAAGTCCAAGCTTGACCAGAAAATAAGGCACCCTTTTCTATAAAGTCCCGAAGCATGAGGTACTGTAATAGAAGAAGAAAAAAGCTTCTGCAATTGTAATAGAAGAAAGATACGACAAGCGTGAATAAAGACAAAAGTACAAAAGCTGCAAAATTAAAAACACTGATGATTGAAGTCAAGCGCCTGCTGCCGATAATCAAGCGCCCGAAACGTCGTATTTTGAGGTACGCTCGTCGAAATGAAGTGATCTTTGTTTTTTTAAGAAAGATAAGAGAAATATCTACATGTTTCCTGGAGAAGTCGAGATTTAAACCAATCTCTATCTGAGTGAAATTCCTTCTTCAAGCTCTAGATGTGATACTATTCGTGACAATCAGAACATACAAGTGTCTGCTGACAATTTCTGGAGCTTTAGGTGTTCAAAAGCGCCGATTTTTGTATCGTTGGAAGGCTTAGAGAAATATCCGTAACTCTCATGAAGATTTAAAGAGCGAAATCCATATCTATCTTTGTCAAATCGCATCGGTAAGTTGTTGACGTGATATTGTTCCTGACAGTCATACCTTTGCAGCGTCTGATGCGCATATATTGAGCTGTAGGTGTCCGAATTGGATGAAACTGGTGTCTTATTAAAGTTATTATCCATATCTAGAAGTTTCTAGAAGACATCGAATCCTAATTCATGCATTAAGAGGGTCAAAAAAGCATAATAAGCTAACTGCTAAGAATGCTACGAGTTAAACAGCCTAGTGAATGTGACCAATGGATAACCAAGCGCCTTAGCTAATTTAAGAAGCGTCCGGTGAAGCTAATCAAGCGTCTATTCAGAAAAGAAACATGATGAAGGCTGCAGAAGTGATTTGGAATGAAGTATTAAGATATTCAAAGTCCAAGCTTGACCAGAAAATAAGGTACCATTTTCTATAAAGTCCTGAAGCATCAAGTACTGTAATAGAAGAACACAAAAGCTTCTGTAATTGTAATAGAAGAAAGAGAAGACAATCGTGAATAAAAACAAAAGTACAAATGCTACAAAAGCAAAAACAGTGAAGATTGAAGTCAAGCGCCTGCTGCCGATAATCAAGCGCCCGAAACGTCGTATTTTGAGGTACGCTCGTCGAAATGAAGTGATCTTGGTTTTGTTAGAAATATAAGATAAATACCTACAGGTTTCCTGGAGAAGTCGAGATCTGAACCAATCTCGATCTGAGTGAAATTCTTTCTTCAAGCTTGAGATGTGGTACTGTTCGTGACAATCAGAACATGCAAGCGTCTGCAAACAATTTCTGGAGCTTTAGGTGTTCAAAAGCATCGATCTTGGTATCGTTGGAAGGCTTAGAGAAATATCCGCAACACTCATGAAGAGGTCAAGAGCGAAATCGATCTCTAACTTTGTCAAATTGCATCCGTAAGTCGGGGGCGTTATGTTGTTCCTGCCATTCATACCTTTGTGGCATTTGATGACTATATATTGAGCTAGTGGTGTCCATATTCGATGAAACCAGTGTCTCATTAAAGCTAATATCCATATCTACATGTTTCATGAAGACATCGAATCCTTATTCGTGCATTAAGAGGGTGGAAGAATCATAATACGCTAACTGCTAAGAATGCTACGAGTTAAACAACGTTGTGAATGTGTCCAGTGGATAACCAAGCGCCTTAGCCAATTAAAGAAGCATCCAGTGAATCTAATCAAGCTTCTATTAAGAATACAAACATTATTTAGGCTGTAGAAGTAATTTTGAATGAAGTATTAAGATATTGAAAGTCCAAGCTTGACCAGAAAATAAGGTACCCTTTTCTATAAAGTCTTGAAGCATGAAGTACTGTAATAGAAGAAGAAAAAAGCTTCTGCAATTGTAATAGAAGAAAGATAAGACAAGCATGAATAAAGACAAAAGTACAAAAGCTGCAAAACGCTTGCTGCCGATAATCAAGCGCCCGAAACGTCGTATTTTGAGGTACGCTCGTCGAAATGAAGTGATCTTTGTTTTTTTAAGAAAGATAAGAGAAATACCTACATGTTTCCTCGAGAAGTCGAGATCTGAACCAATCTCTATCTGAGTGAAATTCCTTCTTCAAGCTCTAGATGTGTTACTATTCGTGACAATCAGAACATGCAAGTGTCTGTTGCCAATTTCTGGAGCTTGTGGTGTTTAAAAGCATCAATCTTGATGTCGTTGGAATGCTTAGAAATAACTGCAACTCTCATGTAGACGCCAAGAGTGAAATAGATATCTATCTTTGTCAAATCGCATCGGTAAGTTTTTGACGTGATATTGTTCCTAACAGTCATACCTTGGTAGCGTCTGATGCCAATATATTGAGCTGTAGGTGTCCGAATTGGATGAAACTGGCGTCTCATTAAAGCTAATATCCATAGCTAGAAGTTTCGCGACGACATCGAATCCTAATTCATGCATTAAGAGTGTCAAAAAAACATAATACGCTAACTGCTTTGAATGCTACAAGTTAAACAGCCTTGTGAATGTGCCCTGTGGATAACCAAGCGCCTTTGTTAATTTAAGAAGCGTCCGGTGAAACAAATCAATTGTTTATTCAGAATACAAACATTATGAAGGGTGGAGAAGTAATTTTGAATGAAGTAATAAGATATTCAAAGTCCAAGTTTGACCAGAAAATATGGTACCATTTTCTATAAAGTCCTGAAGCATCATGTACAGTAATAGAAGAGCACACAAGCTTCTGCAATTGTAATAGAAGAAGCAGAAGACAATAGTGAATAAAAACAAAAGTACAAATGCTGCAAAAGCAAAAACACTGAAGATTGAAGTCAAGCGCCTGTTGCCGATAATCAAGCGCTCGAAACGTCATATTTTGAGGTACGCTCGTCGAAATGAAGTGATCTTGGTTTTCTTAGAAATATAAGTTAAATACCTACAGGTTTCCTGGAGAAGTCGAGATCTGAACCAATCCCGATCTGAGTGAAATTCTTTCTTCAAGCTTGAGATGTGGTACTGTTCGTGACAATCAGAATATGAAAGCGTCTGCTGACAATTTCTGGAGCTTTAGGTGTTCAAAAGCATCGATCATAGTATCGTTGGAAGGCTTAGAGAAATATCCGCAACTCTCATGAAGAGGTCAAGCGCGAAATCGATCTCTATCTTTGTCAAATTGCATCCGTAAGTCGGGGACGATATGTTGTTCCTGCCAATCATGCCTTTGTAGCGTTTTATGACCATATATTGAGCTAGTGGTGTCCGAATTGGCTGAAACCAGTGTCTCATTAAAACTAATATCCATATCTACATGTTTCATGCAGACATCGAATCCTAATTTGTGCATTAAGAGGGTCAAAATACGCTAACTGCTAAGAATGCTACGAGTTAAATAGCGTTGTGAATGTGTCCAGTGGATAACCAAGTGCCTTAGCTAATTTAAGAAGAGTCCAAGGAAGCTAATCAACCGTGTATTCAGAATACAAACATTATGAAGGTTGGAGAAGCAATTTTGGATGAAGTATTAAGATATTCAAAGTCCAAGCTTGACCAAAAAATAAGGTACCCTTTTCTATAAAGTCCTGAAGCATGAAATACAGTAATAGAAGAAGGAAAAAGCTTCTGCAATTCTAATAGAAGAATGATAAGACAAGCGTGAATAAAGACAAAAGTACAAAAGCTGCAAAAGCAAAAACACGGAATATTGAAGTCAAGCGCCTGCTGCCGATAATCTTGCCCCCGAAACGCTGTATTTTGAGGTACGCTCGTCGAAATGAAGTGATCTTTGTTTTTATAAGAAATATAAGAGAAATACCTACATGTTTCCTGGAGAAGTCGAGATCTGAACCAATCTCTATCTGAGTGAAATTCCTTCTTCAAGCTCTAGATGTGATACTATTCGTGACAATCAGAACATACAAGTGTCTGCTGACAATTTCTGGAGCTGTAGGTGTTCAAAAGCGTCGATTTTGGTATCGTTGGAAGGCTTTGAGAAATATCCGTAACTCTCATCAAGAGGTAAAGAGCGAAATCGATATCTATCTTTGTCAAATCGCATCGGTAAGTTTTTGACGTGATATTGTTCCTAACAGTCATACCTTTGCAGCGTTTGATGCCCATATATTGAGCTGTAGGTGTCCGAATTGGATGAAACTGGCGTCTCATTAAAGCTAATATCCATATCTAGAAGTTTCATGACGACATCGAATCCTAATTCATGCATTAAGAGGGTCAAAAAAGCATAATACGCTAACTGGTAAGAATGCTACGAGTTAAACAGCCTTGTGAATGTGCCCAGTGGATAACCAAGCGCCTTTGTTAATTTAAGAAGCGTCCGGTGAAGCTAATCAATTGTTTATTCAGAATACAAACATTATGAAGGGTGGAGAAGTAATTTTGAATGAAGTAATAAGATATTCAAATTCCAAGTTTGACCAGAAAATATGGTACCATTTTCAATAAAGTCCTGAAGCATCATGTACAGTAATAGAAGAGGACACAAGCTTCTGCAATTGTAATAGAAGAAAGAGAAGACAATAGTGAATAAAAACAAAAGTACAAATGCTGCAAAAGCAAAAACGCTGAAGATTGAAGTCAAGAGCCTGCTGTCGATAATCAAGCGCCCGAAACGTCGTATTTTGAGGTACGCTCGTTGAAATGAAGTGATCTTGGTTTTCTTAGAAATATAAGATAAATACCTACAAGTTTCCTGGAGAAGTCGAGATCTGAACCTATCTCGATCTGAGTGAAATTCTTTCTTCAAGCTTGAGATGTGGTACTGTTCGTGACAATCAAAACATGCAAGCGTCTGCTGACAATTTCTGGAGCTTTAGGTGTTCAAAAGCATTGATCTTGGTATCGTTGGAAGGCTTAGAGAAATATCCGCAACTCTCATGAAGAGGTCAAGAGCGAAATCGATCTCTATCTTTGTCAAATTGCATCCATAAGTCGGTGACGTTATGTTGTTCCTGCCAGTCATACCTTTGTAGCGTTTGATGACCATGTATGGAATGTAGGTGTCCGAATTGGATGAAACCAGTGTCTCATTAAAGCTAATATCCATGTCTACATGTTTCATGAAGACATCGAATCCTAATTCGTGCATTAAGAGGGTCAAAATACGCAAACTGCTAAGAATGCTACGAGTTAAGCATTGTTGTGAATGTAACCAGTGGATAACCAAGCGCCTTATCCAATCAAAGAAGCGTCCAGTGAATCTAATCAAGCTTCTATTCAGAATACAAATATTATGAAGGCTGGAGAAGTAATTTTGAATGAAGTATTAAGATATTAAAATTCGAAGCTTGACCAGAAAATAAGGTACCCTTTTCAATAAAGTCCTGAAGCATGAAGTACTGTAATAGAAGAAGAAAAAAGCTTCTGCAATTGTAATAGAAGAAAGATAAGACAAGCGTGAATAAAGACAAAAGTACAAAAGCTGCAAAAGCAAAAACACTGAAGATTGAAGTCAAGCGCCTGCTGCCGATAATCAAGCGCCCGAAACGTCGTATTTTGAGGTATGCTCGTCGAAATGAAGTGATCTTTGTTTTTTTAAGAAAGATAAGAGAAATACCTACATGTTTCCTCGAGAAGTCGAGATCTGAACCAATCTCTATCTGAGTGAAATTCCTTCTTCAAGCTCTATATGTGTTACTATTCGTGACAATCAGAACATGCAAGTGTCCGCTGACCATTTCTGGAGCTTGTGGTGTTTAAAAGCATCAATCTTGATGTCGTTGGAATGCTTAGAAATAACTGCAACTCTCATGAAGACGCCAAGAGTGAAATCGATATCTATCTTTGTCAAATCGCATCGGTAAGTTTTTGACGTGATATTGTTCCTAACAGTCATACCTTTGTAGCGTCTTATGCCTATATATTGAGCTGTAGGTGTCCGAATTGGATGAAACTGGTGTCTCATTAAATCTAATATCCATATCTAGAAGTTTCATGAAGACATCGAATCCTAATTCGTGCATTAAGAAGGTCAAATAAGAATAATACGCTAACTGCTAAGAATGCTATGAGTTAAACAGCCTTGTGAATGTGCCCAGTGGATAACCAAGCGCCTTAGCTAATTTAAGAAGCGTCCGGTGAAGCTAATCAATTGTTTATTCAGAATACAAACATTATGAAGGGTGGAGAAGTAATTTTGAATGAAGTAATAAGATATTCAAAGTCCAAGTTTGACCAGAAAATATGGTACCATTTTCAATAAAGTCCTAAAGCATCATGTACAGTAATAGAAGAGCACACAAGCTTCTGCAATTGTAATAGAAGAAAGAGAAGACAATAGTGAATAAAAACAAAAGTACAAATGCTGCAAAAGCAAAAACGCTGAAGATTGAAGTCAAGAGCCTGCTGTCGATAATCAAGCGCCCGAAACGTCGTATTTTGAGGTACGCTCGTCGAAATGAAGTGATCTTGGTTTTCTTAGAAATATAAGATAAATACCTACAAGTTTCCTGGAGAAGTCGAGATCTGAACCAATCTCGATTTGAGTGAAATTCTTTCTTCAAGCTTGAGATGTGGTACTGTTCGTGACAATCAAAACATGCAAGCGTCTGCTGACAATTTCTGGAGCTTTAGGTGTTCAAAAGCATTGATCTTGGTATCGTTGGAAGGCTTAGAGAAATATCCGCAACTCTCATGAAGAGGTCAAGAGCGAAATCGATCTCTATCTTTGTCAAATTGCATCCATAAGTCGGTGACGTTATGTTGTTCCTGCCAGTCATACCTTTGTAGCGTTTGATGACCATGTATGGAATGTAGGTGTCCGAATTGGATGAAACCAGTGTCTCATTAAAGCTAATATCCATGTCTACATGTTTCATGAAGACATCGAATCCTAATTCGTGCATTAAGAGGGTCAAAGAATCATAATACGCTAACTGCTAACAATGCTACGAGTTAAACAGCGTTGTGAATGTGTCCAGTGGATAACCAAGCGCCTTGGCCAATTAAAGAAGCGTCAGGTGAATCTAATCAAGCTTCTATTCAGAATACAAACATTATGAAGGCTGGAGAAGTAATTTTCAATGAAGTATTAAGATATTGAAAGTCCAAGCTTGACCAGAAAATAAGGTACCCTTTTCTATAAAGTCCTGAAGCATGAAGTACAGTAATAGGAGAAGAAAAAAGATTCTGCAATTCTAATAGAAGAATGATAAGACAAGCGTGAATAAAAACAAAAGTACAAAAGATGCAAAAGCAAAAACACGGAAGATTGAAGTCAAGCGCCTACTGCCGATAATCTTGCCCTTGAAACGTCGTATTTTGAGGACCGCACGTCGAAATGAAGTAATCTTTGTTTTTTTAAGAAAGATAAGTGAACTATCTACATGTTTCTTGGAGAAGTCGAGATCCGAACCAATCTCTATCTGAGTGAAATTCCTCCTTCAAGCTCTAGATGTGATACTCTTCGTGACAATCAGAACATACAAGTGGCTGCTGACAATTTCTGGAGCTTTAGGTGTTCAAAAGCATCGATCTTGGCATTGTTGGAAGGCTTAGAGAAGTATCCGTAACTCTTATGAAGAGGTAAAGAGCGAAATCGATATCTATCTTTGTCAAATCGAATCGGTAAGTTTTTGATGTGATATTGTTCCTAACAGTCATACCTTTGCGGCGTCTGATGCCCATATATTGAGCTGTAGGTGTCCGAATTGGATGAAACTGGTGTCTCATTAAATCTATTATCCATATCTAGAAGTTTCATGAAGATATCGAATCCTAATTCACGCATTAAGAGGGTCAAAAAAGCATAATAAGCTAACTGCTAAGAATGCTACGAGTTAAACAACCTAGTGAATGTGCCCAATGGATAACCAAGCGCCATAGCTAATTTAAGAAGCGTCCGGTGAAGCTAATGAAGCATCTATTCAGAATACAAACATTATGAAGGCTGGAGAAGTAATTTTGAATGAAGTATTAAGATATTCAAAGTCCATGCTTGACCAGAAAATAAGATACCATTTTCTATAAAGGCCTGAAGCATCAAGTACTGTAATAGAAGAACACAAAAGCTTCTGCAATTGTAATAGAAGAAAGAGAAGACAAGCGTGAATAAATACAAAAGTACAAATGCTACAAAAGCAAAAACACTGAAGATTGAAGTCAAGCACCTGCTGCCGATAATCAAGCGTCCGAAACGTCGTATTTCAATGTACGCTCGTCGAAATGAAGTGATCTTGGTTTTGTTAGAAATATAATATAAATACCTACAGGTTTCCTGGAGAAGTCGAGATCTGAACCAATCCCGATCTGAGTGAAATTCTTTCTTCAAGCTTGAGAAGTGGTACTGTTTGTGACAATCAGAACATGCAAGCGTCTGCAAACAATTTCTGGAGCTTTAGCTATTCAAAAGCATCGATCTTGGTATCGTTGGAAGGCTTAGAGAATATCCGCAATTCTCGTGAAAATGTCAAGAGCGAAATCGATCTCTATCTTTGTCAAATTGCATCCGTAAGTCGGGGGCGTTATGTTATTCCTGCCAGTCATACCTTTGTATCGTTTGATGACCATATATTGAGCTGGTGGTGTCCGAATTGGATGAAACCAGTGTCTCGTTAAATCTAATATCCATGTCTACATGTTTCATGAAAACATCGAATCCTAATTCGTGCATTAAGAGGGTCGAAGAATCATAATACGCTAACTGCTAACAATGGTACGAGTTAAACAACGTTGTGAATGTGTCCAGTGGATAACCAAGCGCCTTAGCCAATTAAAGAAGCTTCCAGTGAATCTAATCAAGCTTCTATTCAGAAAACAAACATTATGAAGGCTGAAGAAGTAATTTTGAATGAAGTATTAAGATATTGAAAGTCCAAGCTTGGCCAAAAAATAAGGTACCCTTTTCTATAAAGTCCTGAAGCATGAAGTGCTGTAATAGAAGAAGAAAAAAGCTTCTGCAATTGTAATAGAAGAAAGATAAGACAAGCATCAATAAAGACAAAACTACAAAAGCAGCAAAAGCAAAAATATTGAAGATTGAAGTCAAGCGCCTGCTGCCGATAATCAAGCGCCCGAAACGTCGTATTTTGAGGTACGCTCGTCGAAATGAATTGATCTTTGTTTTTATAAGAAAGATAAGAGAAATACCTACATGTTTCCTCGAGAAGTCGAGATCTGAACCAATCTCTATCTGAGTGAAATTCCTTCTTCAAGCTCTAGATGTGATACTATTCGTGACAATCAGAACATACAAGCGTCTGCTGACAATTTTTGGAGCTTTAGGTTTTCAAAAGCGTCGATCTGGGTATCGTTGGAAGGCTTAGAGAAATATCCGTAACTCTCATGAAGAGCTAAAGAGCGAAATCGATATCTATCTTTGTCAAATCGCAGTTGTTGACGTGATATTGTTCCTAACAGTCCTACCTTTGCAGCGTCTGATGTCCATATATTGAGCTGTAGGTGTCCGAATTGGATGAAACTGGTGTCTTATTAAACCTATTATCCATATCTAGAAGTTTCATGAAGACATCGAATCCTAATTCATGCATTAAGAGGGTCAAAAAAGCATAATAAGCTAACTGCTAAGAATGCTACGAGTTAAACAGCCTAGTGAATGTGCCCAATGGATAACCAAGCGCCTTAGCTAATTTAAGAAGCGTCCGGTGAAGCTAATCAAGCGTCTATTCAGAATACAAACAGTATGAAGGCTGGAGAAGTAATTTTGATTGAAGTATTAATATATTCAAAGTCCAAGCTTGACCAGAAAATAAGGTACCATTTTCTATAAAGTCCTGAAGCATCAAGTACTGTAATAGAAGAACACAAAAGCTTCTGCAATTGTAATAGAAGAAAGGGAAGACAAGCGTGAATAAATACAAAAGTACAAATGCTACAAAAGCAAAAACACTGAAGATTGAAGTCAAGCGCTTGCTGCCGATAATCAAGCGCCCTAAACGTCGTATTTTGAGGTACGCTCGTCGAAATGAAGTGATCTTGGTTTTGTTAGAAATACAATATAAATACCTACAGGTTTCCTGGAGAAGTCCAGATCTGAACCAATCTCGATCTGAGTGAAATTCTTTCTTCAAGCTTGAGATGTGGTACAGTTCGTGACAATCAGAACATGCAAGCGTCTGCTGACAATTTCTGGAGCTTTAGGTGTTCAAAAGCATTGATCTTGGTATCGTTGGAAGGCTTAGAGAAATATCCGCAATTCTCGTGAAAAGGTCAAGAGCGAAATCGATCTCTATCTTTGTCAAATTGCATCCGTAAGTCGGGGGCGTTATGTTATTCCTGCCAGTCATACCTTTGTATCGTTTGATGACCATATATTGAGCTGGTGGTGTCCGAATTGGATGAAACTAGTGTCTCATTAAAGCTAATATCCATGTCTACATGTTTCATGAAAACATCGAATCCTAATTCGTGCATTAAGAGGGTCGAAGAATCATAATACGCTAACTGTTAAGAATGGTACGAGTTAAACAACGTTGTGAATGTGTCCAGTGGATAACCAAGCGCCTTAGCCAATTAAAGAAGCTTCCAGTGAATCTAATCAAGCTTCTATTCAGAAAACAAACATTATGAAGGCTGAAGAAGTAATTTTGAATGAAGTATTAAGATATTGAAAGTCCAAGCTTGGCCAAAAAATAAGGTACCCTTTTCTATAAAGTCCTGAAGCATGAAGTGCTGTAATAGAACAAGAAAAAAGCTTCTGCAATTGTAATAGAAGAAAGATAAGACAAGCATGAATAAAGACAAAACTACAAAAGCTGCAAAAGCAAAAATATTGAAGATTGAAGTCAAGCGCCTGCTGCCGATAATCAAGCGCCCGAAAAATCGAATTTTGAGGTACGCTCGTCGAAATGAATTGATCTTTGTTTTTATAAGAAAGATAAGAGAAATACCTACATGTTTCCTCGAGAAGTCGAGATCTGAACCAATCTCTATCTGAGTGAAATTCCTTCTTCAAGCTCTAGATGTGATACTATTCGTGACAATCAGAACATACAAGCGTCTACTGACAATTTCTGGAGCTTTAGGTTTTCAAAAGCGTCGATCTGGGTATCGTTGGAAGGCTTAGAGAAATATCCGTAACTCTCATGAAGAGTTAAAGAGTGAAATCGATATCTATCTTTGTCAAATCGCAGTTGTTGACGTGATATTGTTCCTAACAGTCCTACCTTTGTAGCGTCTGATTCCCATATATTGAGCTGTAGGTGTCCGAATTGGATGAAACTGGTGTCTTATTAAAGCTATTATCCATATCTAGAAGTTTCATGAAGACATCGAATCCTAATTCATGCATTAAGAGGGTCAAAAAAGCATAATAAGCTAACTGCTAAGAATGCTACGAGTTAAACAGCCTTGTGAATGTGCCCAATGGATAACCAAGCGCCTTAGCTAATTTAAGAAGCATCCGGTGAAACTAATCAACCGTCTATTCATAATACAAACAGTATGAAGGCTGGAGAAGTAATTTTAAATGAAGTATTAATATATTCAAAGTCCAAGCTTGACCAGAAAATAAGGTACCATTTTCTATAAAGTCCTGAAGCATCAAGTACTGTAATAGAAGAACACAAAAGCTTTTGCAATTGTAATAGAAGAAAGGGAAGACAAGCGTGAATAAATACAAAAGTACAAATGCTACAAAAGCAAAAACACTGAAGATTGAAGTCAAGCGCCTGCTGCCGATAATCAAGCGCCCGAAACGTCGTATTTTGAGGTACGCTCGTCGAAATGAAGTGATCTTGGTTTTGTTAGAAATACAATATAAATACCTACAGGTTTCCTGGAGAAGTCAAGATCTGAACCAATCTCGATCTGAGTGAAATTCTTTCTTCAAGCTTGAGATGTGGTACTGTTCGGGACAATCAGAACATGCAAGTGTCTGCTGACAATTTCTGGAGCTTTAGCTGTTCAAAAGCATCGATCTTGGTATCGTTGGAAGGCTTAGAGAAATATCCGCAACTCTCATGAAGAGGTCAAGAGAGAAATCGATCTCTATCTTTGTCAAATTGCATCCGTAAGTCGGGGGCGTTATGTTGTTCCTGCTAGTCATACCTTTGTAGCGTTTGATGACCATATATTGAGCTGGTGGTGTCCGAATTGGATGAAACCAGTGTCTCATTAAAGCTAATATCCATGTCTACATGTTTCATGAAGACATCGAATCCTAATTCGTGCATTAAGAGGGTCGAAGAATCATAATACGCTAACTGCTAAGAATGCAGCGAGTTAAACAGTGTTGTGAATATGTCCAGTGGCTCACCAAGCGCCTTAGCTAATTAAAGAACCGTCCGGTGAATCTAATCAAGCTTCTATTTAGAATACAAACATTATGAAAGCTGGAGAAGTAATTTTGAATGAAGTATTAAGATATTGAAAGTCCAAGCTTGACCAGAAAATAAGGCACCCTTTTCTATAAAGTCCCGAAGCATGAGGTACTGTAATAGAAGAAGAAAAAAGCTTCTGCAATTGTAATAGAAGAAAGATACGACAAGCGTGAATAAAGACAAAAGTACAAAAGCTGCAAAATTAAAAACACTGATGATTGAAGTCAAGCGCCTGCTGCCGATAATCAAGCGCCCGAAACGTCGTATTTTGAGGTACGCTCGTCGAAATGAAGTGATCTTTGTTTTTTTAAGAAAGATAAGAGAAATATCTACATGTTTCCTGGAGAAGTCGAGATTTAAACCAATCTCTATCTGAGTGAAATTCCTTCTTCAAGCTCTAGATGTGATACTATTCGTGACAATCAGAACATACAAGTGTCTGCTGACAATTTCTGGAGCTTTAGGTGTTCAAAAGCGTCGATTTTTGTATCGTTGGAAGGCTTAGAGAAATATCCGTAACTCTCATGAAGATTTAAAGGGCGAAATCCATATCTATCTTTGTCAAATCGCATCGGTAAGTTGTTGACGTGATATTGTTCCTGACAGTCATACCTTTGCAGCGTCTGATGCCCATATATTGAGCTGTAGGTGTCCGAATTGGATGAAACTGGTGTCTTATTAAAATTATTATCCATATCTAGAAGTTTCAAGAAGACATCGAATCCTAATTCATGCATTAAGAGGGTCAAAAAAGCATAATAAGCTAACTGCTAAGAATGCTACGAGTTAAACAGCCTAGTGAATGTGACCAATGGATAACCAAGCGCCTTAGCTAATTTAAGAAGCGTCCGGTGAAGCTAATCAAGCGTCTATTCAGAAAAGAAACATGATGAAGGCTGCAGAAGTGATTTGGAATGAAGTATTAAGATATTCAAAGTGCAAGCTTGACCAGAAAATACGCTACCATTTTCTATAAAGTCCTGAAGCATCAAGTACTGTAATAGAAGAACACAAAAGCTTCTGCAATTGTAATAGAAGAAAGAGAAGACAATCGTGAATAAAAACAAAAGTACAAATGCTACAAAAGCAAAAACAGCGAAGATTGAAGTCAAGCGCCTGCTGCCGATAATCAAGCGCCCGAAACGTCGTATTTTGAGGTACGCTCGTCGAAATGAAGTGATCTTGGTTTTGTTAGAAATATAAGATAAATACCTACAGGTTTCCTGGAGAAGTCGAGATCTGAACCAATCCCGATCTGAGTGAAATTCTTTCTTCAAGCTTGAGATGTGGTACTGTTCGTGACAATCAGAACATGCAAGCGTCTGCAAACAATTTCTGGAGCTTTAGGTGTTCAAAAGCATCGATCTTGGTATCGTTGGAAGGCTTAGAGAAATATCCGCAACTCTCATGAAGAGGTCAAGAGCGAAATCGATCTCTAACTTTGTCAAATTGCATCCGTAAGTCGGGGGCGTTATGTTGTTCCTGCCATTCATACCTTTGTAGCGTTTGATGACCATATATTGAGCTAGTGGTGTCCATATTCGATGAAACCAGTGTCTCATTAAAGCTAATATCCATATCTACATGTTTCATGAAGACATCGAATCCTTATTCGTGCATTAAGAGGGTGGAAGAATCATAATACGCTAACTGCTAAGAATGCTACGAGTTAAACAACGTTGTGAATGTGTCCAGTGGATAACCAAGCGCCTTAGCCAATTAAAGAAGCATCCAGTGAATCTAATCAAGCTTCTATTAAGAATACAAACATTATTAAGGCTGGAGAAGTAATTTTGAATGAAGTATTAAGATATTGAAAGTCCAAGCGTGACCAGAAAATAAGGTACCCTTTTCTATAAAGTCCTGAAGCATGAAGTACTGTAATAGAAGAAGAAAAAAGCTTCTGCAATTGTAATAGAAGAAAGATAAGACAAGCATGAATAAAGACAAAAGTACAAAAGCTGCAAAAGCAAAAATATTGAAGATTGAAGTCAACCGCTTGCTGCCGATAATCAAGCGCCCGAAACGTCGTATTTTGAGGTACGCTCGTCGAAATGAAGTGATCTTTATTTTTTTAAGAAAGATAAGAGAAATACCTACATGTTTCCTCGAGAAGTCGAGATCTGAACCAATCTCTATCTTAGTGAAATTCCTTCTTCAAGCTCTAGATGTGTTACTATTCATGACAATCAGAACATGCAAGTGTCTGCTGACAATTTCTGGAGCTTGTGGTGTTTAAAAGCATCAATCTTGATGTCGTTGGAATGCTTAGAAATAACTGCAACTCTCATGAAGACGCCAAGAGTGAAATCGATATCTATCTTTGTCAAATCGCATCGGTAAGTTTTTGACGTGATATTGTTCCTAACAGTCATACCTTTGTAGCGTCTGATGCCAATATATTGAGCTGTAGGTGTCCGAATTGGATGAAACTGGCGTCTCATTAAAGCTAATATCCATAGCTAGAAGTTTCGCGACGACATCGGATCCTAATTCATGCATTAAGAGTGTCAAAAAAACATAATACGCTAACTGCTTAGAATGCTACGAGTTAAACAGCCTTGTGAATGTGCCCAGTGGATAACCAAGCGCCTTTGTTAATTTAAGAAGCGTCCGGTGAAACTAATCAATTGTTTATTCAGAATACAAACATTATGAAGGGTGGAGAAGTAATTTTGAATGAAGTAATAAGATATCCAAAGTCCAAGTTTGACCAGAAAATATGGTACCATTTTCTATAAAGTCCTGAAGCATCATGTACAGTAATAGAAGAGCACACAAGCTTCTGCAATTGTAATAGAAGAAGGAGAAGACAATAGTGAATAAAAACAAAAGTACAAATGCTGCAAAAGCAAAAACACTGAAGATTGAAGTCAAGCGCCTGTTGCCGATAATCAAGCGCCCGAAACGTCATATTTTGAGGTACGCTCGTCGAAATGAAGTGATCTTGGTTTTCTTAGAAATATAAGTTAAATACCTACAGGTTTCCTGGAGAAGTCGAGATCTGAACCAATCCCGATCTGAGTGAAATTCTTTCTTCAAGCTTGAGATGTGGTACTGTTCGTGACAATCAGAATATGCAAGCGTCTGCTGACAATTTCTGGAGCTTTAGGTGTTCAAAAGCATCGATCATAGTATCGTTGGAAGGCTTAGAGAAATATCCGCAACTCTCATGAAGAGGTCAAGCGCGAAATCGATCTCTATCTTTGTCAAATTGCATCCGTAAGTCGGGGACGATATGTTATTCCTGCCAATCATGCCTTTGTAGCGTTTTATGACCATATATTGAGCTAGTGGTGTCCGAATTGGATGAAACCAGTGTCTCATTAAAGCTAATATCCATATCTACATGTTTCATGCAGACATCGAATCCAAATTCGTGCATTAAGAGGGTCAAAATACGCAAACTGCTAAGAATGCTACGAGTTAAACATCGTTGTGAATGTAACCAGTGGATAACCAAGCGCCTTATCCAATTAAAGAAGCGTCCAGTGAATCTAATCAAGCTTCTATTCAGAATACAAACATTATGAAGGCTGGAGAAGTAATTTTGAATGAAGTATTAAGATATTGAAATTCGAAGCTTGACCAGAAAATAAGGTACCCTTTTCAATAAAGTCCTGAAGCATGAAGTACTGTAATAGAAGAAGAAAAAAGCTTCTGCAATTGTAATAGAAGAAAGATACGACAAGCGTGAATAAAGACAAAAGTACAAAAGCTGCAAAAGCAAAAACACTGAAGATTGAAGTCAAGCGCCTGCTGCCGATAACCAAGCGCCCGAAACGTCGTATTTTGCGGTATGCTCGTCGAAATGAAGTGATCTTTGTTTTTTTAAGAAAGATAAGAGAAATACCTACATGTTTCCTCGAGAAGTCGAGATCTGAACCAATCTCTATCTGAGTGAAATTCCTTCTTCATGCTCTATATGTGTTACTATTCGTGACAATCAGAACATGCAAGTGTCTGCTGACAATTTCTGGAGCTTGTGGTGTTTAAAAGCATCAATCTTGATGTCATTGGAATGCTTAGAAATAACTGCAACTCTCATGAATATGCCAAGAGTGAAATCGATATCTATCTTTGTCAAATCGCATCGGTAAGTTTTTGACGTGATATTGTTCCTAACAGTCACACCTTTGTAGCGTCTTATGCCCATATATTGAGCTGTAGGTGTCCGAATTGGATGAAACTGGTGTCTCATTAAATCTAATATCCATATCTAGAAGTTTCATGAAGACATCGAATCCTAATTCGGGCATTAAGAAGGTCAAATAAGAATAGTACGCTAACTGCTAAGAATGCTATGAGTTAAACAGCCTTGTGAATGTGCCCAGTGGATAACCAAGCGCCTTAGCTAATTTTAGAAGCGTCCGGTGAAGCTAATCAATCGTCTATTCAGCATACAAACATTGTGAAAGCTGGAGAAGTAATTTTCAATGAAGTATTAAGATATTCAAAGTGCATGCTTGACCAGAAAATAAGGTACCATTTTCTATAAAGTCCTGAAGCATCAAGTACTTTAATAGAAGAACACAAAAGCTTGTGCAATTGTAATAGAAGAAAGAGAAGACAAGCGTGAATAAAAACAAAAGTACAAATGCTACAAAAGCAAAAACACTAAAGATTGAAGTCAAGTGCCTGCTGCCGATAATCAAGCGCCCAAAACGTCGTATTTTGAGGTACACTCGTCGAAATGAAGTGATGTTGGCTTTGTTAGAAATATAAGATATATACCTACAGGTTTCCTGGAGAAGTCGAGATATGAACCAATCCCGATCTTAGTGAAATTCTTTCTTCAAGCTTGAGATGTGGCACTGTTCGTGACAATCAGAACATGCAAGCGTCTGCTGACAATTTCTGGAGCTTTAGGTGTTCAAAAGCATCGATCTAGTATCGTTGGAAGGCTTAGAGAAATATCCGCAACTCTCTTGAAGAGCTCAAGAGCGAAATCGATCTCTTTCTTTGTGAAATTGCATCCGCAAGTCGGTGACGTTAGGTTGTTCGTGACAGTCATACCTTTCTAGCGTTTGATTACCATATATTGAGCTGCAGGTGTCTGAATTGGACGAAACAAATGTCTCATTAAAGCTAATATCCATATCTACACGTTTCATGACAACATTGAATCCTAATTCGTGCATTAAGAGGGTCAAAGAGGCATAATACGCTAACTGCTAAGAATGCTATGAGTTAAACAGCGTTGTGAATGTGTACAAACAATAATTAAGCGCCTTAGCCAATGAAAGAAGCGTCCGGTGAATCTAATCAAGTTTCTATTCAGAATACAAACATTATGAAGGCTGGAGAAGTTACTTTGAATGAAGTATTAAGATATTGAAATTCCAAGCTTGACCAGAAAATAAGGTACCCTTTTCTATAAAGTCCTGAAGCATGAAGTACTGTAATAGAAGAAGAAAAAAGCTTCTTCAATTGTAATAGAAGAAAGATAAGACAAGCGTGAATAAAGACAAAAGTACAAAAGCTGCAAAAGCAAAAACACTGAAGATTGAAGTCAATCACCTGCTGCCGATAATCAAGCGCCCGAAACGTCGTATTTTGAGATACGCTCGTCGAAATGAAGTGATCTTTGTTTTTTTTTAAGAAAGATAAGAGAAATACCTACATGTTTCCTGGAAAAGTCGAGATCTGAACCAATCTCTATCTGAGTGAAATTCCTTCATCAAGCACTTGATGTGATACTATTTGTGACAATCAGAACATGCAAGTGTCTGCTGAAAATTTCTGGAGCTTTAGGTGTTTAAAAGCATCAATCTTGGTGTCGTTGGAATGCTTAGAAATAACTGCAACTCTCATGAGGACGCCAAGAGTGAAATCGATAACTATCTTTGTCAAATCGCATCGGTATGTTTTTGACGTGATATTGTTCCTAATAGTCATACCTTTGTAGCGTCTGATGCCCAAATATTGAGCTGTAGGTGTCCCAATTGGATGAAACGTTTGTCTCATTTAAGCTAATATCAATATCTAGAAGTTTCATGAAGACATCAAATCCTAATTCATGCATTAAGAGGGTCAAATAAGAATAATACGCTAACTGCTAAGAATGCTACGAGTTAAACAGCCTTGTCAATGTGCCCAATAGATAACCAAGCGCCTTTGTTAATTTAAGAAGCGTCCGGTGAAGCTAATCAATTGTTTATTCAGAATACATACATTATGAAGGGTGGAGAAGTAATTTTGAATGAATTAATAAGATATTCAAAGTCCAAGTTTGACCAGAAAATAAGGTGCCATTTTCTATAAAGTCCGGAAGCATCATGTACAGTAATAGAAGAGCACACAAGCTTCTGCAATTGTAATAGAAGAAAGAGAAGACAATAGTGAATAAAAACAAAAGTACAAATGCTTCAAAAGCACTGAAGATTGAAGTCAAGCGCCTGCTGCCGATAATCAAGCGCCCGAAACGTCATATTTTGAGGTACGCTCGTCGAAATGAAGTGATCTTGGTTTTCTTAGCAATATAAGATAAATACCTACAGGTTTCCTGGAGAAGTAGAGATCTGAACCAATCCTGATCTGAGTGAAATTCTTTCTTCAAGCTTGAGATATGGTACTGTTCGTGGCAATCAGAACATGCAAGGGTCTGCTGACAATTTCTGGAGCTTTAGGTGTTCAAAAGCATCGATCACAGTATCCTTGGAAGACTTAGAGAAATATCCGCAACTCTCATGAAGAGGTCAAGAGCGAAATCGATCTCTATCTTTGTCAAATTGCATCCGTAAGCCGGGGACGTTATGTTGTTCCTGCCAGTCATACCTTTGTAGCGTTTTTTGACCATATATTGAGCTGGTGGTATCCGAATTGGATGAAACCAGTGTCTCATTAAAGCTAATATCCATATCTACATGATTCATACAGACATCGAATCCTAATTCGTGCATTAAGAGGGTCAAAATACGCAAACTACTAAGAATGCTACGAGTTAAACATCGTTGTGAATGTGTCCGTGGATAACCAAGCGCCTTAGCCAATTAAAGAAGCGTCCGGTGAATCTAATCAAGCTTCTATTCAGAATACAAACATTATGAAGGCTGGAGAAGTAATTTTGAATGAAGTATTAAGATATTAAAATTCCAAGCTTGACCAGAAAATAAGGTACCCTTTTCTATAAAGTCCTGAAGCATGAAGTACTGTAATAGAAGAAGAAAAAAACTTCTGCAATTGTAACAGAAGAAAGATAAGATAAGCGTGAATAAAGACAAAAGTACAAAAGCTGCAACAGCAAAAACACTGAAGATTGAAGTCAAGCGCCTGCTGCCGATAATCAAGCGCCCGAAACGTCGTATTTTGAGGTACCCTCGTCGAAATTAAGTGATATTTGTTTTTATAAGAAAGATAAGAGAAATACGTACATGTTTCCAGGAGAAGTCGAGATCTGAACCAGTCTCTATCCGAGTGAAATTCCTTCTTCAAGCTCTAGATGTGATACAGTTCGTGACAATCAGAACATGCAAGTGTCTGGTGACAATTTCTGGAGCTTTAGGTGTTTAAAAGCATCAACCTTGATGTCATTGGAATGCTTAGAAATAACTTCAACTCTCATGAAGACGCCAAGAGTGAAATCGATATCTATCTTTGTCAAATGGCATCGGTAATTTTTTGACGTGATATTGTTCCTAATAGTCATACCTTTGTAGCGTCTGATGCCCCTATATTGAGCTGTAGGTGTCCAAATTGGATGAAACCAGTGCCTCATTAAAGCTAATATCCACTAAACCATGGGGAGCCCCGACTAGTTTACCGGGAAAATTTAGTTGTCGTGACGATACCTTTCTTAGTGAGTTTCCCAAGCTCTATGCTGTTGGGGAACTCTGCAAGGGTCTGACCACCTTCTTGATTTACTATATTTGAGTCTTCGGAGTACATGGGTATATTGAGATGCAAGTGTCGGAATTGGATGAAACTAGTGTCTCATTAAAGCTAATATCCATATCTACACGTTTCATGAAGACATCAAATCCTAATTCGGCCTTTAAGAGGGTCTAAGAAGCATAATACGCTTACTGGTCAGAATGCAACGAGTTAAACAGCCTTGTGAATATGCCCAGTGGATAACCAAGCGCTTTAGCTCATTTAAGAAACCTCCGGTGAAGCTAATCAAGCGCCTACTCAAAAAACAGAACATTATGATGGCTGGAGAAGTAATTTCGAATGAAGTATTAAGATATTCAAAGTCAAAGCTTGACCAGAAAATAAGGTACCATTTTCTATAAAGACCTGAAGCATCAAGTACTGTACTAAAAGAACACAAAAGCTTCAGCAATTGTGATAGAAGAAAGAGAACGCAAGCGTGAATAAAAACAAAAGTACAAATGCTGCAAAAGCAAAAACACTGAAGATTGAAGGCAAGCGCCTCTGCCGATAATCAAGCCTCCGAAATGTTGTGTTTTGAGGTACGCTCGTCGAAATGAAGTGATCTAGGTTTTATTAGAGAGATAAGATAAATACCTACAGGTTTCCTGGAGAAGTCGAGATCTGACCCAATCACGATCTGTGTGAAATTCCTTCTGCAAGCTTGAGATGTGGTACTGTTCGTGACAATCAGAACATGCAAGAGTCTGCTGACAATTTATGGAGCTTTAGGTGTTCAAAAGCAACGATCTTGGCCTCTTTGGAAGGCTTAGAGAAATGTCTGCAACTCTCGTGAAGAGGTCAAGAGCGAAATCGATCTCTATCTTGCTCAACTTGCATCCGTAAATTGGTGACGTGATGTTGTTCCTGACGGTCATACCTTTTAGCATCTGATAACCATATATTAAGCTGGTGGTGTCTGAATTGGATGAAACTAGTGTCTCATTAAAGCTAATGTCCATAACTACATGTTTCATGAAGACATCGAATCCTAATTCGTGCATTAAGAGGGTCAAAGATGAATAATACGCTAACTGCTAAGAATGCTACGAGTCAAATAGCCTTGTGAATGTGTCCAGTGGATAACCAAGCACCTTAGCTAATTTAAGAAGCGTCCGATGAATCTAATCAAGCGTCTATTCAGAATACAAACATTATGAAGGCTGGAGAAGTAATTTTGAATGAAGTATTAAGATATTCAATGTCCAAGCTTGACCAGAAAATAAGGTACACTTTTCTATAAAGTCCTGAAGCATGAAGTACTTTAATAGAAGAACACAAAAGCTTCAGCAATTCTAATAGAAGAAAGGGAAGACAAGCGTGAATAAAGACAAAACTACAAAATCTACAAAAGCAAAAAGACTGAAGATTGAAGTCAAGCGCCTGCTGCCGATAATCAAGCGTCCGAAACGTCGTATTTTGAGGTACGCTCAACGAAATAAAGTTATCTTTGTTTTGTTAGAAAGATAAGATAAATAAATACATGTTTCCTTGAGAATTCAAGATCTGAACCAATCTCGATCTGAGTGAAATTCCTTCTTCAAGCTTGAGATGTGATACTGTTCATGACAATCAGAACATGCAAGCGTCTGCTGACAATTTCTGGAGCTTTAGGTGTTCAAAAGCATCAATCTTGGTATTGTTGGAAGGCTTAGATAAATATCTGCAACTGTCAAGAAGAGGTCATGAGAGAAATCGATATCTATCTTTGCCAAATTGCATCCGTAAGTTGGTGACGTGATGTTGTTCCTGACAGTCATACCTTTGTAGCGTCTGATGACCATATATTGAGCTGTAGGTGTCGGAATTGGATGAAACCAGTGTCTCATTAAAGCTAATATCCATATCTACACGTTCCATGAAGACGTTGATTCCTAATTCGTGCATTAAGAGAGTCAAATAAGCATAATACGCTAAATTCTAAGAATGCTACGAGTTAAACAGCCTTGTGAATATGCCCAGTGGATAACCAAGCGCCTTAGCTCGTTTAAGTATCCTCCGGTGAAGCTAATCAAGCGTCTACTCAGAATACAGAACATTATGATGGCTGGAGAAGTAATTTCGAATGAAGTATTAAGATATTCAAAGTTTAAGCTTGACCAGAAAATAAGGTACCATTTTCTATAAAGTCCTGAAGCATCAAGTACTGTAATAGAAGAACACAAAAGCTTCAACAATTGTAATAGAAGAAAGAGAAGACAAGCGTGAATAACAACAAAAGTACAAATGCTGCAAAAGCTAAAACACTGAAGATTGAAGGCAAGCGCCTGCTGCCGATAATCAAGCCTCCGAAACGCCGTATTTTGAGGTACGCTCGTTTAAATAAAGTGATCTAGGTTTTATTAGAAAGATAAGATAAATACCTATAGGTTTCCAGGAGAAGTCGAGATCTGAACCTATCCCGATCTGAGTGAAATTCCTTCTTCAAGCCTGAGATGTGGTACTGTTCTTGACAATCAGAACATGCAAGCGTCTGCTGACAATTTCTGGAGCTTTAGGTGTTCAAAAGCAATGATCTTGGTATCTTTGGAAGGCTTAGAGAAAGATCTGCAACTCTCATGAAGAGGTCAAGAGCGAAATCGATCACCATCTTTGTCAAATTGCATCCGTAAGTTGGTGACGTGATGTTGTTCCTGACAGTCATACCTTTGTAGCGTCTGATGACCATATATTAAGCTGGAGGTGTCTGAATTGGATGAAACCAGTGTCTCATTAAAGCTAATATCCATATCTACACGTTTCATGCAGACATCGAATCCTAATTCGTGCATTAAGAGGGTCAAAGATGAATAATACGCTAACTGCTAAGAATGCTACGAGTTAAACAGCATTGTGAATGTGTCCAGTGGATAACCAAGCACCTTAGCTAATTTAAGAAGTGTCCGATGAATCTAATCAAGCGTCTATTCAGAATACAAACATTATGAAGGCTGGAGATGTAATTTTGAATGAAGTATTAAGATATTCAAAGTCTAAGCTTGACCAGAAAATAAGGTACACTTATCTATAAATTCCTGAAGCATGAAGTACTGTAATAGAAGAACACAAAAGCTTCTGCAATTCTAATAGAAGAAGGAGAAGACAATCGTGAGTAAAAACAAAATTACAAATGCGACAAAAGTAAAAACATTGAAGATTGAAGTCTAATGCCTACTGTCGATAATCAAGCCTCCGAAACGTAATTTGAGGTACGCTTGTCGAAATGAAGTGATCTAGGTTTTATTTAAAAGATAAGATAAATACATACATGTTTCCTGGAGAAGTCGAGATCTGAACCAATCCCGATCTGAGTGAAATTCCTTCTTCAAGCTTGAGATGTGGTACTGTTCGTGACAATCAGAACATGCAAGCGTCTGCTGACAATTTCTGGAGCTTTAGGTGTTCAAAAGCATCGATCTTGGTATCGTTGGAAGGCTTAGAGAAATATCTACAGCTCTCATGAAGAGGTCAAGAGCGAAATCGATCTCTATCTTTGTCAAATTGCATCCGTAAGTTGGTGACGTGATGTTGTTCCTGATAGTCATACCTGTAACGCCCCGATTTTTGAGTTTTTCTTTTAATCAGTATTTATGAACTTATATTTTCTTTGAGGTCTTAGAAAGGGATATAAAATATTCTGAGACCATAATCATGCTCAGCGATATTGTTGGA
Source organism: Ammopiptanthus mongolicus (assembly GCA_039655645.1). Lineage (NCBI taxonomy): Eukaryota > Viridiplantae > Streptophyta > Magnoliopsida > Fabales > Fabaceae > Ammopiptanthus > Ammopiptanthus mongolicus. The sequence continues at coordinate 47,101,283 of CM077349.1, forward strand.
AGCTACGATTAAGTTTTGAGTCGAAAACTCAAACGGAGCTCGGTCTGCGTTTTTACACTGACAGTATGATTTTACTGCTCAGGGGACCTCAGATGGACCCGTGAACGAGACAGTAAGTCTTAGAATTCGATTCTCTACGTTTTGGTTAAATTTCAAAAAAAATTCAAAAAATCATTTCCTTACCTCCGTTCGAGTGAAATCTTCAATCGGGTGGAGAACGGAGCCGCGTATGGACTTACCAGGACCCAACAATGGATAATCTTGATATCACATCATGCCAACTCACTTGGGAGAGCATGCCAGAGTCATCAAGACGATCGGGAATTTCGGGACACGAAATTACCAAAATACCCCTAACTTAAGCCTTTTCACCTTTTACCATTTTACCCTTTGAATCAAATGACCTTTTTGCCCTTAATGAACTCTTTAGAAGGCTGGAACAGCCCTCTCATCCCCTCATTCCACGCAGCCCAGCCCACCAAGAACACTTCATCTTCCTAAGAGAAAACCTTGAAAGCTTGTTGAGATCACTTGATTTCTTGACCAATCTTCATCCATTTTAAGGTAAGATCACTTCTATGGTCTCATATCTTCTTGAATCTCTTTCAATATCAAGATCAAAACTCCATTTTCATGAAACTCATTCTTAGATCCAAAACTTTGAAAATCCATAGAAAATTGTAGGAAAATCCTTTGGATGTGAAACCAAGTTCTTTGAACTCACCTCATCACCCTCTATCTAAACCCAAGAGCTCATGATCCAAGTCTCATCCTAGCTCTAAAACCCCAAAGTGGCCGAAACCTAAGAGTGATGATGAATAGTGTTTTTCATCAAATTTTTAATTTCTAACTCTTGATTCCATCCTTAGCTTTCCTAGTGTCCTTGAATCCAAGTGATGGAAAACCAAATCAATTCCTAGCCTAGATTGCCCTATGTGGCCGAGAGCTTCATGGGGAAAATCCATGAGTTTTGTTTCACATTTTTGAGTCATAGGACTTGAAATGGTGTTAACTAAGTTCATGAACCAACCATCCAAAAGTTTGGAACCAAATGAGATCCCTAACCCATTTTACCTTTCATGGCCGAACCGTATACCTTTTAGGGGAAGGAAAACTTGTGTTCTTATGTTATAGATTGATGTTGATTTGTTGTTTGAATTGATTTGTGTTTGATTGTTTTAGGCGACGCGAATGGAACCGTTGCCGGAGCCGAAAACCGATTGAGTTTGCATTGAACTTCCTGTGTGAGGTAAAGGGAGGTAGTCATTTAAGTTTGAGTAGCTTCATAGTGCATGTTTGGTATATGTATTATGATGACTTGATTGTTGAATTGGAGATGAGTTTGAATGATGTATGGATTTGTTTTACTTAATGAAACATAATTGCACTCTTGTTGATAATTTGTGGCATGGATGCCTTAGTTGATATTATGATGATGATTATGGATTGTTGATGTCTATATATATATATATATATATATATATATATATATATATATATATATATATATATATATATATATATATATATCCTGGATGAGCATAGGACTGGCTATGTCTCGATTATTGTTAAAAGACTCGAAATCCTAAATCTATATTTTGAAAACCGTGTTCGAAATTAAAAAGTGGCTTTTAGGAAAACGTGTTGCTTTTTCAAGAAAAGATGTCTTTCTGGTTGAAAATTATTTTCTTTTGAAAAGTAAAAAGTGGTTTTGTGAAAAGTCGTGCAAATCGTGTTTTATTTCGGAAAAGCGTTTTAAAAAGATGTGAAACCTTAGAAAGCGGTTTTTGTTTTCAAGAAAGGTGTTGTTCACGAAAAATGTTCTCTTGATCAAAAAGGATGTTTTGTTTCAAGAAAACCAAAGTATGTTTTGTTTTCCAAAGTGTTTTGAGAAAATGAAACCAAAAGAAAAATGATGAACCTTTGAGACGAACCCGAACCTAGTGGCCGAGACGTCGGGGCTAGTGTTTTGTGGATTGAGCACTCGGACTTCGCGTCCTGTGTTTTTTATTTGAGTGGGCTTAATGCCTTTTTGAAACGAGTCGTGGACTTTATGTCTCGACATTTGAAAGAATGAACGCAAAGAAAACAGAAAACCTTCTGTGAACATGCATGAACCGGCAGACGTGCCATTTGGAACCGTCCTACAACTTTCGTAGTTGAGAATTCAGCCAGTTAAGACCACTGGGTCTATAGGGGCATTCTGTGTTCGAGATACCACAAGTGGCCGGTGGCGTAGCAACCCCGTGCCGTGGTAAATCGGTTGCCAAACACGAATGAACTCGATCAGAGACTGGAGTATTCATGATATGGTGAGACGTGGTACCCTGAAACAATTGGAGTTCGAACCTAAATAGAGAGGCCGACTCATGAGAACAATTGTGTTACGGGCGTTACTACGGCCTTTCGCTCGATGTTGGGAAGTTAGAACCTCCGGAGTACATGAATTAGAAAGATGATATTGAAGTCTCATGCATTATTATAACTGATGATAGTGTTTGGGATGTTTTACTGTATTATATAAATAACTGTTCATATAACTGTATTTATCTGTGGATGTTTATACTGGTGTTTGTCACTTGTACGGCTATCGTGATAACTTTATATGAGTATCTCACCTTTGCCTCTACATGTTGGACACCTTGTTGTGTTTTTGGAACACATGTACAGATGTTGATCATAGGTCCCCGCGGAGATGTGAGGACTCGGACGATAGAAACTTTTGAAGGAGCCGACGTTGGGTTGTACCCCAATGGCAACTTTTAGCCGACCAGCTTAGGAGTCTTTTGTTTTGAATAGTCTTATTTTATATTACTGCACACATGTTAAATTATTTCTAAGTCTGTAATATGTTATACAGTAGACCAGATTTTATGTTATGCTTATGTTTTTATGAACAGTGAATATCAATGTGTGATGTGAAATTTATTTCTTCGTCTTTAGTTGTTTGCCTATGCTTGCAGAAAATTTTTAGAACCGCGTTTTTGAACGTGGCTACTTAATTAGTATTTTCCGAAAGCAACCAGCGTTTTATTTTCTTGATTTATTCCGCATTAGAGTTCGTGTACGTACCACCCGCGCAGGGGGGTGTTACATTAGTGGTATCAGAGCTGGTCGAGTCTTTTTGGAATCCTTGGGAAGTGAGTCTGTTATGTTTATGTTGTGTGATCTCTGTGAACCTTGTTTGAATTGTTTCTCTGTTGAAGCAATGTGTGTTGACACACTAGTTTTGATTTATGTTTCCTTATTAAGGTATGTTTGGTTTGCCTTGTAGGGAAACATGAATCTTAGAGGTGGTCGTGGTGGAGGTCGCGGCACTGCTGACAACAATGCTGATGACAACAACATGAATCGGGCTATCCAGGCCATGGCTGATATGGCAGCTGATGTTGCTCAACAGACAGCAATGATGGCTCAACAGAATCAACAGAACCAACAGAGAGCTGATCTTGCTGCTGGTGCCAGAGGGTTGGTAGATTTTCGACGTCATGATCCTCCACAGTTTCGCGGGGACTGTGACCCGGGAAAGGCTGACCTGTGGCTACAAGAAATAGAGAAGATTTTTGCTATTCTGCACTGCCCCGAGGAAGTGATGGTGGACTATGCCACATTCCTGTTTCTGGGTGATGCAGAGTATTGGTGGGGAGGAACCAGACAACTGCTGGAAGCCAACAACCAAGAGATCACTTGGGGAGTATTTCGCACCAAGTTTCTGGACAAGTACTTTCCCCAAAGTGCCAGAACCGAGAAAGAGCAGGAATTTTTGAAGCTACAACAGAGGGATATGTCTGTCGGGGAATATGCGGCGAAGTTTGAATCACTCGCCAAATATTTTCGCTTTTTCCAAGCTCAGCCTGACGAGGACTGGAAATGCGAGAGGTTCGAAGGTGGTCTGCGCTTCGAGATCAAGGAGTCGGTGTTACCACTGGAGATCCATTCCTTCCAAGCTCTGGTGGAGAAGTGCAGAAAAGTGGAAAAGATGAGAAGTGGAAGTGAGAACAAGGGTATTGCAGGAGGACCGTCTAGGTCAAGGAACCCGAACCAGTACCAGCACCAGAAAGGGAAGCAGTCCCAGAAGAAGCCGTATTCCCGACCTCAAGGGAATAGTAAAAAACAACAACCTTATCGTCCTGTTGCTTCTGCTTACGGTGGTGGGAGCAGAAATGACCAGAACCAAGGCCGAGCCCAGAGATGTTTCAAGTGTGGGCAACCCGGACACCCAGCTGATAGCTGCAAGCTGAAAAGAGTTCTATGTTTCCAATGTGGAGAGATAGGACATTTCGCGAGGGAATGCCCTACACCAAAGCCCGAGCCGACTGTCAACAACATGCGGACTGCTAGACCCATAGCGAGGGGAAGGGTTTATACCATGAGTGGTGCGGATGCCTCCAAATCTGATGATCTCATACAAGGTAGTTGCATCATAGCTGGTAATCTCCTAACTGCACTATTTGATTCGGGTGCAACACATTTGTTTATCTCTTTGAATTGTGTGAGACAATTAGAGTTGCCTGTTTCTTCGCTGTCTTTTGATTTGATTGTCACAACTCCGACTGCTAAATCTGTTACTGTTAATACAGTATGTTTGAACTGTCCTATTACTGTTCATGATAGGAATTTTCTTGTTGACTTAATATGTTTGCCTTTGACTCAATTGGATGTGATCCTAGGCATGGATTGGTTATCTTCCAACCATATCCTTTTAGACTGTGCACATAGAACCTTAGTTTTTCCTGACCCTGAGGTTTCTGGATTTATAACTGCCAACCAAGTAAGAGCTTCTTTGAATGAAGGAGATCAGGGATACATGCTTCTATCCTGTTTAGAAATCGAGAGGGACGTTGTCTTGAGCGATGTGCCGATTGTCAAAGATTTTTCGGAAGTTTTTCCAGAGGACGTACCAGGTTTGCCACCTGTGAGGGACATCGAGTTTGCGATCGACTTAGTTCCAGGATCTGATCCGATCTCCATAGCTCCTTATAGGATGTCACCTACGGAGTTAGCCGAGTTGAAGACTCAACTAGAGGATCTAATGTACAAGCGGTTTGTGAGGCCAAGTGTGTCCCCGTGGGGAGCACCAGTGTTGTTAGTGAAGAAGAAGGACAGGAGTTCAAGACTCTGTGTGGATTATCGTCAACTCAACAAGATAACGATCAAGAACAAGTATCCTCTACCCCGCATAGATGACTTGATGGATCAACTTCAAGGAGCCGCTGTCTTTTCAAAGATAGATCTGAGATCCGGTTATCACCAGATCAGAGTAAAGAACGAGGACGTACCCAAGACTGCTTTTAGGACTCGTTATGGCCACTATGAGTACCTCGTGATGCCTTTCGGAGTGACGAACACGCCTGCTATCTTCATGGACTATATGAATAGGATTTTCCGTCCGTTTTTGGATCAGTTTGTTGTCGTGTTTATCAATGATATTCTCATCTACTCGAAAAGTCCCGAGGAGCACGAGGAACACCTGCGACAAGTTTTGCAAACCCTTCACAAGGAGAAGTTGTACGCAAAGCTACCCAAGTGTGAATTTTGGCTGGATGAAGTCAAATTCTTAGGACATGTGATTTCGAAGGAAGGAATTGCCGTCGATACTATGAAAGTAGAAGCAGTACTTCTGTGGGAGAGACCCAAGACTGTGACAGAAATCCGCAGTTTCGTTGGGCTAGCTGGTTATTATAGAAGGTTCATCGAAGGATTTTCGAAGATTGTTGCGCCGTTGACTCAACTTACGAGGAAGGACAAACCGTTTATGTGGACGGACAAGTGTGAGGAAAGTTTTCAGACGATGAAGGAACGTTTGACAACCTCACCAGTGTTAGTACTACCTCAGCCAGACGAACCGTATGAAGTGTACTGTGATGCTTTGCATCAAGGTTTAGGATGTGTGCTTATGCAACATCGGAAGGTTGTAGCGTATGCTTCACTCCAGTTGAAGACTCATGAGAGGAATTACCCGACGCACGACCTTGAGTTAGCTGCTGTGGTTTTTGCACTAAAGATCTGGAGACACTACTTATATGGATCTAAGTTCAATGTCTTCAGTGACCACAAAAGTTTGAAGTACCTGTTTGATCAGAAGGAACTTAACATGAGGCAGAGACGTTGGATGGAGTTTCTTAAAGACTATGACTTCACTTTGCTGTACCACCGTGGGAGAGCAAATGTCGTTGCAGACGCTCTGAGTCGGAAGACCCTACACATCTCTGCAATGATGGTTAAAGAGCTAGAATTGATAGAACAGTTTTGTGATCTCAATCTAGCTGTGGAAGTGAACCACGAGAGCATTAGCTTGGGAATGATCAAGGTATCTAGTGGACTGATGGAGACGATTCGTGAACAGCAAGCAACTGATGTATATCTCCAAGAGAAAAAGGAGTTACTTGGACAAGAGAAAGCTGCAGAGTTCAGTATGGGAACTGATGGTATCTTGAGATGCAATGGACGAGTTTGTGTGCCAAGCAACTCGGAGATGAGGAAGATGATCCTAGAAGAAGGACACAAGAGCAAGCTGAGTATTCACCCTGAATCAACCAAATGTACCAAGATCTGAAACAAAAGTTTTGGTGGCCAGGAATGAAGAAGCAAGTGGCAGAGTATGTAGCGTCATGTTTGACCTGTCAAAAAGCGAAGGTAGAACATCAACGACCTGGAGGGATGCTTCAATCCTTGGATGTACCCGAAGGGAAATGGGAGAGCATCTCAATGGATTTTATGGTAGGATTACCGAGAACTTCCAAGAGTTTTGATTCGATTTGGGTGATCGTTGATAGGTTAATGAAGTCAGCACACTTCTTACCTGTTAAGATCAACTACTCAGTGGAGAAGTTAACTGAGCTGTATATCAAAGAAGCAATCAGACTACATGGAGTACCTTCAAGCATAGTCTCTGATAGAGACCCAAAGTTCACGTCACGTTTTTGGCAGAGTCTGCATCAAGCTTTAGGGACAAAGTTGAGGCTAAGTTCAGCCTATCACCCTCAGACTGATGGACAGACAGAGAGAACGATACAGTCGTTGGAAGATCTGCTACGAGCTTGTGTTCTAGACCATGGTGGGAGTTGGGATGATCTGTTGCCTCTTATAGAATTCACCTACAACAACAGCTATCATTCTAGTATAGGGATGGCACCCTATGAAGCCTTGTATGGACGAAAGTGCCAGACACCGTTGTGTTGGTACCAGGATGGAGAGAATATGATCGTAGGCCCAGAACTTGTGCAACAAACAACGAAAAAGATTAAACAGATCCGGGAAAAGATGAAAACGGCACAGAGCAGACAAAAGAGCTACTCAGATAAGAGAAGACGACCGCTCGAGTTTCAAGAAGGTGAAAACGCGTTCCTGAGAGTCACATCTATGACTGGGGTAGGTAAAGCGATTAAGTCCAGAAAACTCACTCCCAAATTCATTGGACCTTACCAAATTCTTCGGCGTATTGGTCCAGTAGCTTACCAGATTGCCTTACCACCTTTTCTGTCCAACATTCATAATGTTTTTCATGTCTCACAACTTCGGAAGTATATTCCTGATCCGTCTCATGTAATCGAACCTGATATAGTACATTTACAGGAAAACTTGTCTTATGAGACATCGCCTATGCGAATCGTTGATAAGAGGATCAAGCAACTCAGGGGAAAACAAGTTCTCTTAGTCAAAGTCGTTTGGAACGAAGCAACTGGAGACGCAACGTGGGAGCTTGAGGACAAGATGAAGTTACAGTATCCCGATCTTTTTCAAGGTACGTAATTTCGAGGACGAAATTTTTTTTTTTTTAGAGGGGTGGTAATGTAACACCCCGATTTTCGAGTTTTTCTTTTAATCAGTATTTATGAACTTATATTTTATTCGAGGTCTTAGAAAGGGATATAAAATATTTTGAGACCATAATCATGCTCAGCGATATCGTAGGAAGCTACGATTAAGTTTTGAGTCGAAAACTCAAACGGAGCCCGGTCTGCGTTTTTACACTGACAGTATGATTTTACTGCTCAGGGGACCTCAGATGGACCCGTGAACAAGACACTTAGAATTCGATTCTCTACGTTTTGGTTAAATTTCAAAAAAAATTCAAAAAATCATTTCCTGACCTCCGTTCGAGCGAAATCTTCAATCGGGTGGAGAACGGAGCCGCATATGGACTTACCAGAACCCAACAACGGATAATCTTGATATCACATCTTGTCAAATCACTTGGGAGAGCATGCCTGAGTCGTCATGACGATCGGGAATTTCGGGACGCGAAATTACCAAAATAACCCTAACTTAAGCCTTTTCACCTTTTACCATTTTAACCTTTGAACCAAATGACCTTTTTGCCCTTAATGAACTCTTTAGAAGGCTGGAACAGCCCTCTCAGCCCCTCATTCCACGCAGCCCAGCCCCCCAAGAACACCAAGAACACTTCATCTTCCTTAGAGAAAAAACCTCCATTGAATCCTTGAGAAAACCTTGAAAGCTTGTTGAAATCACTTGATTTCTTGACCAATATTTCATCCATTTTAAGGAAAGATCACTTCTATGGTCTCATATCTTCTTGAATCTCTTTCAATATCAAGATCAAAACTCCATTTTCATGAAACTCATTCTTAGATCCAAAACTTTGAAAATCCATAGAAAATTGTACGAAAATCCTTTGGATGTGAAACCAAGTTCTTTGAACTCACCTCATCACCCTCTATCTAAACCCAAGAGCTCATGATCCAAGTCTCATCCTAGCTCTAAAACCCCAAAGTGGCTGAAACCTAAGAGTGATGCTGAATAGTGTTTTTCATCAAATTTTTGATTTCTAACTCTTGATTCCATCCTTAGCTTTCCTAGTGTCCTTGAATCCAAGTGATGGAAAACCAAATCAATTCCTAGCCTAGATTGCCCTATGTGGCCGAGAGCTTCATAGGGAAAATCCATGAGTTTTGTTTCACATTTTTGAGTCATAGGACTTGAAATGGTGTTAACTAAGTTCATGAACCAACCATCCAAAAGTTTGGAACCAAATGAGATCCCTAACCCTTTTTACCTTTCATGGCCGAACCCTATACCTTTTAGGGGAAGGAAAACTTGTGTTCTTATGTTATAGATTGATGTTGATTTGTTGTTTGAATTGATTTGTGTTTGTTTGTTTTAGGCGACGCGAACGGAACCGTTGCCGGAGCCGAGAACCGATCGAGTTTGCATTGAACTTCCTTTGTGAGGTAAAGGGAGGTAGTCATTTAAGTTTGAATAGCTTCATAGTGCATGTTTGGTATATGTATTATGATGACTTGATTGTTGAATTGGAGATGAGTTTGAATGATGTATGGATTTGTTTTACTTAATGAAACATAATTGCACTCTTGTTGATAATTTGTGGCATGGATGCCTTAGTTGATATTATGATGATGATTATGGATTGTTGATGTATATATATATATATATATATATATATCCTGGATGAGCATAGGACTGGCTATGTCTCGATTATTGTTAAAAGACTCGAAATCCTAAATCTATGTTTTGAAAACCGTGTTTGAAATTAAAAAGTGATCTTTTGGAAAACGTGTTGCTTTTTCGAGAAAAGATGTCTTTCTTGTTGAAAAGTATTTTCTTTTGAAAAGTAAAAAGTGGTTTTGTGAAACATAATTGCACTCTTGTTGATAATTTGTGGCATGGATGCCTTAGTTGATATTATGATGATGATTATGGATTGTTGATGTCTATATATATATGATGAGCACAGGACTGGCTATGTCTCGATTATTGTTAAAAGACTCGAAATCCTAAATCTATGTTTTGAAAACCGTGTTTGAAATTAAAAAGTGGCTTTTGGGAAAACGTGTTGCTTTTTCAAGAAAAGATGTCTTTCTTGTTGAAAAGTATTTTCTTTTGAAAAGTAAAAAGTGGTTTTGTGAAAAGTCGTGCAAATCGTGTTTTATTTCGGAAAAGCGTTTTAAAAAGACGTGAAACCTTAGAAAGCGGTTTTTGTTTTCAAGAAAGGTGTTTTTCACGAAAAATGTTCTCTTGATCAAAAAGGATGCTTTGTTTCAAGAAAACCAAAGTATGTTTTGTTTTCCAAAGTGTTTTGAGAAAATGAAACCAAAAGAAAAATGATGAACCTTTGAGACGAACCCGAACCTAGTGGCCGAGACGTCGGGGCTAGTGTTTTGTGGATTGAGCACTCAGACTTCGTGTCCTGTGTTTTTGATTTGAGTGGGCTTAATGCCTTTTTGAAACGAGTCATGGACTTTATGTCTCGACATTTGAAAGAATGAACGCAAAGAAAACAGAAAACCTTCTGTGAACATGCATGAACCGGTGGACGTGCCATTTGGAACCGAGCTACAACTTTCGTAGTTGAGAATTCAGCCAGTTAAGACCACTGGGTCTATAGGGGCATTCTGTGTTCGAGATCCCACAAGTGGCCGGTGGCGTAGCAACCCCGTGCTGTGGTAAATCGGTTGCCAAACACGAATGAACTCGATCAGAGACTGGAGTATTCATGATATGGTGAGACGTGGTACCCTGGAATAATTGGAGTTCGGACCTAAATAGAGAGGCCGACTCATGAGAACAATTGTGCTATGGGCGTTACTGCGGCCTATCGCTCGATGTTTGGAAGTTAGAATCTCCTGAGTACATGAATTAGAAAGATGATATAGAAGTCTCATGCATTACTATAACTGATGATAGTGTTTGGGATGTTGTACTGTATTATATAAATAACTGTTCATATAACTGTATTTATCTGTGGATGTTTATACTGGTGTTTGTCGCTTGTGCGGCTATCGTGATAACTTTATATGAGTATCTCACCTTTGCCTGTACATGTTGGACACCTTGTTGTGTTTTTGGAACACATGTACAGATGATGATCATAGGTCCGCGGAGACGTGAGGACTCGGACGATGGAAACTTCTGAAGGAGCCGACGTTGGTTTGTACCCCAATTGCTACTTTTAGCCGACCAGCTTAGGAGTCTTTTGTTTTGAATAGTCTTATTTTATATTACTGCACACATGTTGAATTATTTCTAAGTCTGTAATATGTTATACATTAGACCAGATTTTACGTTATGCTTATGTTTTTATGAACAGCGAATATCAATGTGTGATGTGAAATTTATTTTTTCGTCTTGAGTTGTTTGCCTATGCATGCAGAAAATTTTTAGAAGCGCGTTTTCGAACGTAGCTACTTAATTAAAGTATTTTCCGAAAGCAACCAACGTTTTATTTTCTTGATTTATTCCGCATTAGAGTCCGTGTACATAGCACCCGCGCAGGGAGGTGTTACAATACCTTTGTAGCGTCTGATGACCATATATTAAGCGGTAGGTGTTGGAATTGGATGAAACCAGTGTCTCATTAAAGCTAATATCCATATCTACACGTTTCATGAAGACATCGATTCCTAATTCATGCATTAAGAGGGTCAAATAAGCATAATACGCTAACTTCTAAGAATGCTACGAGTTAAACAGCCTTGTGAATGTGCCCAGTGGATAACCAAGCGCCTTAGCTAAATTAATAAGTGTCTGGTGAAGCTAATCAAGCGTCTATTCAGAATACAAACATTATGAAGGCTGGAGAAGTAATTTCGAATGAAGTGTTAAGATGTTCAAAGTCCAAGCTTGACCAGAAAATAAGGTACCATTTTCTATAAAGTCCTGAAGCATCAAGTACTGTAATAGAACAACACAAAAGCTTCAGCAATTGCAATAGAAGAAAAAGAAGACAATCATGAATAAAAACAAAAGTACAAATGCGATAAAAGCAAAAACACTGAAGATTGAAGTCAAGTGCCTGCTGCCAATAATCAAGCTTCCGAAACGTAATTTGAGGTACGCTTGTTGAAATGAAGTGATCTAGGTTTTATTTAAAAGAGAAGATAAATACCTACATGTTTCCTGGAGAAGTCGAGATCTGAACCAATCCCGATCTGAGTGAAATTCCTTCTTCAAGCTTGAGATGTGGTACTGTTCGTGACAATCAGAACATACAAGCGTCTGCTGACAATTTCTGGACCGTTAGGTGTTCAAAAGCATCGATCTTGGTATCATTGGAAGGCTTAGGGAAATATCTACAGCTCTCATGAAGAGGTCAAGAGCGAAATCGATCTCTATCTTTGTCAAATTGCATCCGTAAGTTGGTGAAGTGATGTTGTTCCTGACAGTCATACCTGTGTAGCGTCTGATGATCATATATTAGGCTGTAGTTGTCCGAATTGGATGAAACTAGTGTCTCATTAAAGCTAATCCATGTCTACACGTTTCATGAAGACATCGAATCCTAATTCGATCTTTAAGAGGGTCTAAGAAGCATAATACGCTCACTGGTCAGAATGCAACGAGTTAAACAGCCTTGTGAACATGCCTAGTGGATAACCAAGCACCTTAGCTCATTTAAAAATCCTCTGGTGAAGCTAATCAAGCGTCTACACAGAAAACAGAACATTATCATGGCTGGAGAAGTAATTTCGAATGAAGTATTAAGATATTCAAAGTCCAAGCTTGACCAGAAAATGAGGTACCATTTTCTATAAAGTCCTGAAGCATCAAGAAGAACACAAAAGCTTCAACAATTGTAATAGAAGAAAGAGAAGACAAGCGTGAATAAAAACAAAAGTACAAATACTGCAAAAGCAAAAACACTGAAGATTGAAGTCAAGTGCCTGATGCCGATAATCAAGCCTCCGAAACGTATTTTGAGGTACGCTCGTCGAAATGAAGTGATCTTGGTTTTATTAGAAAGATAAGATAAATACCAACATGTTTCCTGGAGATGTCGAGATCGGAACCAATCCCGATCTGAGTGAAATTCCTTCTTCAAGCTTTAGATGTGGTACTGTTTGAGACAATCGGAACATGCAAGCGTCTGCTGACAATTTCAGGAGCTTTAGGTGTTCAAAAGCATCGATCTTGGTATCGTTGAAAGGCTTAGACAAATATATACAACTCTCTTGAAGAGGTCAAGAGCGAAATCGATCTCTATCTTTGTCAAATTGCATCCGTAAGTTGGTGACGTGATGTTGTTCCCGACAGTCATACCTGTGTAGCGTCTGACGATTATATATTGGGCTGTAGGTGTCTGAATTGGATGAAACCAGTGCCTCAGTAAAGCTAATATCCATATCTACACGTTTCATGCAGACATCGAATCCTAATTCGGCCTTTAAGAGGGTCTAAGAAGCATAATACGCTCACAGGTCAGAATGCAACGAGTTAAACAACCTTGTGAATATGCCCAGTGGATAACCAAGCGCCTTAGCTCATTTAACAATCCTCCGGTGAAGCAAATCAAGCCTCTATTCAGAATACAGAACATTATGATGGCTGGAGAAGTAATTTCGAATGAAGTATTAAGATATTCAAAGTCCAAGTTTGACCAGAAAATAAGGTACCATTTTCTATAATGTCCTGAAGCAACAAGTACTGTAATAGAAGAACACAAAAGCTTCAGCAATTGTAATAGAAGAAAGAGAAGACAAGCGTGAATAAAAACAAAAGTACAAATGCTGCAAAAACAAAAACACTGAAGATTGAAGGCAAGCGCCTGCTTCCGATAATCAAGCCTCCGAAATGTCGTATTTTGAGGTACGCTTGTTGAAATGAAGTATTAAGATATTCAAAGTCCAAGCTTAACCAGAAAATAAGGTTGCACTTTCTATAAAGTCCTGAAGCATCAAGTACTGTAATATAAGAATACAAAAGCTTCGGCAATTTTAATTGAATAAAGAGAAGACAAGCTTGAATAAAAACAAAACTACAAATGCTGCAAAAGCAAAAATACTGAAGATTGAAGTCCAGCGCCTGCTGCCAACAATCATGCTTCCGAAACGTTGTATTTTGAGGTACGCTTGTTGAAATGAAGTGATCTTGGTTTTATTAGAAAGATAAGATAAATACCTACAGGTTTTCTGCTGAAGTCGAGATCTAAACCAATCCCGATCTGAGTGAAATTCCTTCTTCAAGCTTGAGATGTGGTACTGTTCGTGACAACAGAACAGGCAAGCGTCTGCTGACAATTTCTGGAGCTTTAGGTATTCATAAGAATCAATCTTGGTATCCTTGGAAGGCTTAGAGAAATATCTGCACCTCTCATGAAGAGGTCAAGAGCGAGATCGATCCTTATCTTTGTCAAATTGCATCTGTAAGTTGGTGACGTGATGTTGTTCCTGACAGTCAAACCTTTGTAGAGTCTGATGACCATATATTGACCTACAGGTGTCCGAATTGGATGAAACTAGTGTCTCATTAAAGCTAATATAAATATCTTCACGTTTCATGAAGACATCGAATCCTAATTCGTGCATTAAGAGGGTCAAATAAGCATAATACGCTAACTGCTAAGAATGCTACGAGTTAAACAGCCTTATGAATGTGCCCAGTGGATAATCAAGCACCTTAGCTAATTTAAGAAGCGTCCGGTGAAGCTAATCATGAGTCTATTCGGAATAAAAAATTTATGAAGGCTGGAGAAGTAATTTTGAAAGAAGTATTAAAATATTCAAAGTCCATGCTTGACTGGAAAATGAGGTACCATTTTCTATAAAGTCCTTAAGCATCAAGTACTATAATAGAAGAACACAAAAGCTTCTGCAATTGTAATAGAAGAAAGAGAAGACAAGCGTGAATAAAAACAAAAGTACAAATGCTGCAAAAGCAAAAACACTGAAGATTGATGTCAAGTGCCTGCTGCCGATAATCAAGCCTCCAAAAAGTATTTTGAGGTACGCTCGTCGAAATGAAGTGATCTTGGTTTTATTAGAAAGATAAGATAAATACCTACATGTTTCCTAGAGAAATCGAGATCTGAACCAATCCCGATCTGAATGAAATTCCTTCTTCACGCTTGAGATTTGGTATTGTACGTGACAATCAGAACATGCAAGCGTCTGCTGACAATTTCTGGAGCTCTAGGTGTTCAAAAGCATCGATCTTGGTATCGTTGGAAGGCTTAGAGAAATATCCGCAACTCTCGTGAAGAGGTGAAGAGCGAAATCGATCCCTATCTTTGTCAAATTGCATCTGTAATTTGGTGACGTGATGTTGTTCCTGACAGTCATACCTTTCTAGCGTCTGATGACCATATATTGAGTTGTAGCTGTCCGAATTGGATGAAACTAGTGTCTCATTAAAGCTAATATCAATATCTACACGTTTCATGAAGACATCGAATCCTAATTCGTGCATTAAGAGGGTCAAATAAGCATAATACGCTAACTGCTAAGAATGCTACGAGTTAAACAGCCTTGTGAATCTGCCCGGTGGATAATGAAGCGCCATAGCTAATTTAAGAAGCGTCCGGTGAAGCTAATAATGAGTTTATTCAGAATACAAACTTTATGAAGGCTGGAGAAGTAATTTTGAATGAAGTATTAGGATATTCAAAGTCCAAGGTTGACCAGAAAATAAGGTACCGTTTTCTATAAAGTCCCGAGGCATCAAGTTCTGTAATAAAAGAACACAAAAGCTTCAGCAATTCTACTGGAAGAAAGAGAAGACAAGCCTGAATAAAAACAAAAGTACAGATGCTGCAAAAGCAAAAACACTATAGATTGAAGTCAAGCGCTTGCTGCCGATAATCCAGCCTCTGACGTCGTATTTTGAGGTACGCTCGTCGAAATGAAGTGATCTTGGTTTTCTTAGAAAGATAAGATAAATACCTACAGGTTTCCTAGAGAAGTCAAGATCTGAACCAATCCCGATCTGAGTGAAATTCCTTCTTCAAGTTTGAGATGTGGAATTGTCCGTGACAATCAGAACACGCAAGCGTCTGCGGTCAATTTCTGGAGCTTTTGGTGTTCAAAAGCATCAATCTTGGTATCGTTGGAAGGCTTAAAGAAATATCCGCAACTCTCGTGAAGAGATCAAGAGCGAAATCGATCTCTATCTTTGTCAAATTGCATCTGTAAGTTGGTGAAGTGATGTTGTTCCTGACAGTCATACCTTTGTAGCATCTGATGATCATATATTGAGTTGTAGGTGTCCGAATTGGCTGAAACCAGTGTCTCATTAAAGCTAATATCCATATCTACATGTTTCATGAAGACATAGAATCCTAATTTGGCCTTTAAGAGGGTCTAAGAAGCATAATACGCTCACTGGTCAGAATGCAACGAGTTAAAGAGTCTTGTGAATGTGCCCAGTGGATAACCAAGCGCCTTACCTCATTTAAGAATCCTCCGTTGAATCTAATCAAGCGTCTGCTCAGAATACAGAACATATGATGGCTGGAGAAGTAATTTTGAAAGAAGTATTAAGATATTCAAAGGCCAAGGTTTACCAGAAAATGAGGTACCCTTTTCCATAAAGCTCGGAAACATCAAGTATTGTAATAGTAGAAGACAAAGGCTTCAGAAAATCTAATAGAAGAAAAAGAAGAGAAGCACGAATAAAGACTTAAGTACAAAAGCTGCAAAAGCAAAAACACTGAAGATTGAAGTCAAGCGCCTGCTGCCTATAATCAAGCGTCCGAAACGTCGTATTTTGAGGTACGCTCGCCGAAATGAAGTGATCTTGATTTTGTTATAAAGATAAGATAATTAAATACATGTTTCTTGGAGAAGTCAAGTTCTGAACCAATCTCGTTCTGAGTGATATTCCTTCTTCAAGCTTGAGATGTGATACTGTTCGTGACAATCAGAACATGCAAGCGTCTGCTTACAATTTCTGGAGCATTTGGTGTCCAAAAGCATCGATCTTGGTATCGTTGGAAGCCTTATAGAAATATCCGCAACTCTCATGAAGAGGTCAAAAGCGAAATCGATCTCTATCTTTGTCAAATTGCATCCGTAAATTTGTGACACGATGTTGTTCCTGACAGTCATACCTTTGTAGCGTCTGATGGCCATATATTGAGCTATAGGTGTCCGAATTGGATGAAACTGGTGTCGTTTGAAAGCTAATATCCATATCTATAAGTTTCATTAAGACATCGAATCCTAATTCAGCCATTAATAGGATCAAAGAAGCATAATACGCTAACAGGTCAGAATGCTACTAGTTTGATAAACTTGTGAATTTGCCCAGCGGATAACTACGCACCTTAGCGAATTTAAGAGGCGTTAGTGAAGCTAATCAAGCATCTATTCAGAATACAAACTTTATGAAGGCTGGAGAAATAATTTTGAATGAAGTATTAAGATATTCAAAGTCCAAGCTTGACCAGAAAATAAGGCACCATTTTCTATAAAGTTCGGAAACATCAAGTATTGTAATAGTAGAAGACAAAGGCTTCAGCAACTCTAAGAGAAGAAAGAGAAGAGAAGCACGAATAAAGACAAAAGTACAAAAGCTGCAAAAGCAAAAGCACTGAAGATTGAAGTCAAGCGCCTGCTGCCAATAATCAAGCATCCGAAACGTCGTATTTTGAGGTACGCTCGCCGAAATGAAGTGATCTTGGTTTTTTTTATAAAGATAAGATAAATAAATACATGTTTCCTGGAGAAGTCAAGATCTGAAACAATCTCGATCTGAGTGAAATTCCATCTTCAAGCTTCAGATGTGACACTATTCGTGACAATCAGAACATGCAAGCGTCTGCTTAAAATTTCTGGAGCTTTAGCTGTTCAAAAGCATCAATCTTGGTATTGTTAGAAGGCTTATAGAAATATCCGCAACTCGCATGAAGAGGTCAAAAGCGAAATCGATCTCTATCTTTGTCAAATTGCATCCGTAAGTTGGTGATGTGATGTTGTTCTTGACAATCAAACCTTTGTAGCGTTTGATGACCATATACTCAGCTTAAGGTGTCCGAATTGTATGAAACCAGTGTGTCGTTGAAGCTAATATCCATATCTACACGTTTCATGAAGACATCAAATCCTAATTCAGCCTTTAAGAGGGTCTAAGAAGCTTAACGCCCACTGGTCAGAATGCAACGAGTTAAACAGCCTTGTGAATGTGCCAAGTGGATAACCAAGCGCCTTACCTCATTTAAGAATCCTCCGGTGAAGCTAATCAAGCGTCTACTCAGAATACAAAACATCATGATGGCTGGAGAAGTAATTTCGAATGAAGTATTAAGATATTCAAAGTCCAACCTTGACCAGAAAGCGAGGTACCCTTTTCCATAAAGTTCGGAAACATCAAGTATTGTAATAGTAGAAGACAAAGGCTTCAGCAACTCTAATTGAAGAAAGAGAAGAGAAGCACGAATAAAGACAAAAGTGCAAAAGCTACAAAAGTAAAAACACTGAGGATTGAAGTCAAGCGCATGCTGCCAATAATCAAGCATCCGAAACGTTGTATTTTGAGGTACGCTCGCCGAAATGAAGTGATCTTGGTTTTGTTATAAAGATAAGATAAATAAATACATGTTTCCTGGAGAAGTCAAGATCTGAACCAATCTCGATCTGAGTGAAATTCCATCTTCAAGCTTGAGATGTGATACTGTTCGTGACAATCAGAACATGAAAGCGTCCGCTTAAAATTTCTGGAGCTTTAGGTGTTCAAAAGCATCAATCTTGGTATCGTTGGAAGGCTTTTAGAAATATCCGCAACTCTCATGAAGAGGTCAAAAGCGAAATCGATCTCTATCTTTGTCAAATTGCATCCGTAAATTTGTGACACGATGTTGTTCCTGACAGTCATACCTTTGTAGCGTCTAATAGCCATATATTGAGATATAGGTGTCCGAATTGGATGAAATCGGTGTCTTTTTAAAGCTAATATCCATATCTATAATTTTCGTTCAGACATCGAATCCTAATTCGGCCATTAAGAGGATCAAAGAAGCATAATACGCTAATGGGTCAGAATGCTACTAGTTTGACAGCATTGTGAATTTCCCCTGCGGATAACTATGCACCTTAGCGAATTTAAGAGGCGTTAGTGAAGCTAATCAAGCATCTATTCAGAATACAAACTTTATGAAGGCTGGAGAAATAATTTTGAATGAAGTATTAAGATATTCAAAGTCCAAGCTTGACCAGAAAATAAGGCACCATTTTCTATAAAGTTCGGAAACATCAAGTATTGTAATAGTAGAAGACAAAGGCTTCAGCAACTCTAAGAGAAGAAAGATAAGAGAAGCACGAATAAAGAGAAAAGTACAAAAGCTGCAAAAGCAAAAACACTGAAGATTGATGTCAAGCGCCTGCTGCCAATAATCAAGCATCCGAAACTTCGTATTTTGAGGTACGCTCTTCGAAATGAAGTGATCTTGGTTTTGTTATAAAGATAAGATAAATAAATACATGTTTCCTGGAGAAGTCAAGATCTGAACCAATCTCGATCTGAGTGAAATTCCATCTTCAAGCTTCAGATGTGACACTATTCGTGACAATCAGAACATGCAAGCGTCTGCTTAAAATTTCTGGAGCTTTAGGTGTTCAAAAGCATCAATCTTGGTATTGTTGGAAGGCTTATAGAAATATCCGCAACTCGCATGAAGAGGTCAAAAGCGAAATCAATCTCTATCTTTGTCAAATTGCATCCGTAAGTTGGTGATGTGATGTTGTTCTTGACAATCATACCTTTGTAGCGTTTGATGACCATATATTCAGCTTAAGGTGTCCGAATTGGATGAAACCAGTGTGTCGTTGAAGCTAATATCCATATCTACACGTTTAATGCAGACATCGAATCCTAATTCGGCCTTTAAGAGGGTCAACGAAGCTTAATACGCCCACTTGTCAGAATGCAACGAGTTAAACAGCCTTGTGAATGTGCCAAGTGGATAACCAAGCGCCTTACCTCATTTAAGAATCCTCCGGTGAAGCTAATCAAGCGTCTACTCAGAATACAGAACATTATGATGGCTGGAGAAGTAATTTCGAATGAAGTATTAAGATATTCAAAGTCCAACCTTGACCAGAAAGCGAGGTACCCTTTTCCATAAAGTTCGGAAACATCAAGTATTGTAATAGTAGAAGACAAAGGCTTCAGCAACTCTAATTGAAGAAAGAGAAGAGAAGCACGAATAAAGACAAAAGTGCAAAAGCTGCAAAAGCAAAAACACTGAGGATTGAAGTCAAGCGCCTGCTGCCAATAATCAAGCATCCGAAACGTCGTATTTTGAGGTACGCTCGCCGAAATGAAGTGATCTTGGTTTTTTTTATAAAGATAAGATAAATAAATACATGTTTCCTGGAGAAGTCAAGATCTGAACCAATCTCGATCTGAGTGAAATTCCATCTTCAAGCTTCAGATGTGACACTATTCGTGACAATCAGAACATGCAAGTGTCTGCTTAAAATTTCTGGAGCTTTAGCTGTTCAAAAGCATCAATCTTGGTATTGTTAGAAGGCTTATAGAAATATCCGCAACTCGCATGAAGAGGTCAAAAGCGAAATCGATCTCTATCTTTGTCAAATTGCATCCGTAAGTTGGTGATGTGATGTTGTTCTTGACAATCAAACCTTTGTAGCGTTTGATGACCATATACTCAGCTTAAGGTGTCCGAATTGTATGAAACCAGTGTGTCGTTGAAGCTAATATCCATATCTACACGTTTCATGAAGACATCGAATCCTAATTCAGCCTTTAAGAGGGTCTAAGAAGCTTAATACGCCCACTGGTCAGAATGCAACGAGTTAAACAGCCTTGTGAATGTGCCAAGTGGATAACCAAGCGCCTTACCTCATTTAAGAATCCTCCGGTGAAGCTAATCAAGCGTCTACTCAGAATACAGAACATTATGATGGCTGGAGAAGTAATTTCGAATGAAGTATTAAGATATTCAAAGTCCAACCTTGACCAGAAAGCGAGGTACCCTTTTCCATAAAGTTCGGAAACATCAAGTATTGTAATAGTAGAAGACAAAGGCTTCAGCAACTCTAATTGAAGAAAGAGAAGAGAAGCACGAATAAAGACAAAAGTGCAAAAGCTGCAAAAGCAAAAACACTGAGGATTGAAGTCAAGCGCCTGCTACCAATAATCAAGCATTCGAAACGTCGTATTTTGAGGTACGCTCGCCGAAATGAAGTGATCTTGGTTTTGTTATAAAGATAAGATAAATAAATACATGTTTCCTGGAGAAGTCAAGATCTGAACCAATCTCGATCTGAGTGAAATTCCATCTTCAAGCTTGAGATGTGATACTGTTCGTGACAATCAGAACATGAAAGCGTCTGATCAAAGGAAGACTCACCCGTCTAAAAGACTTTGCAACTGACGTCATCTCCTTGTTAAAGAGTCAACCCGTCTAATGAAGCTACTCATCCGTCTAAAGACTAACGTTAAAGAATACATTGGATGAAAGCTGTCTCGACCCTGATAAAGAACTTCAACAAAGTGCTTTGGCTGAACACAACTGCATCTTACACCAAAAGGGAAAGTCTTCCCTCTGCAAACAAAAAGCACGTATAAAGACCTGCTGAGAACAAAGGTATATCAGAAGTCTGCATCACTCTGATGAAAGAGAACAAGCGTAGTTCCCTATGCTTTAATGGCTGATCAGAACGACTCTATTGCATTTATTGAAGATCTGCAAGAAGCCAAAGACTTCAGACTTTGTGTCCAACGGCTTTAAATTTTTGAAGCCTATTTAATGAAGAAGACTTCGAAGATTCAAACACATAGACAAGAGAACGATAAAAAGCAATCAAAGAGCAATTACTCTGTGCCTTTATATCTTCATTCTTTCATTATTTATTCTTCAATCATTTGAAGTTAATACGCAGTCTTTTAGAACTTCACATTTAATACACTCGTCTGAGTGCTTGTGAAAGACTTGCAAAGTGTAATCTTTTTACAACTTCTCTCAAACAAACCTGTCTAAGCCTGAAGAGGCTAAGTGTGAAAATAATACTTGTCTGGAGCCTGGAGAGGCTAGGTGTGAAAACAATACTCGTCTGGAGCCTGAAGAGGCTAGGTGTGAAAATAATACTTGTCTGTCCTGTAACCTAAATCAGTTATAGTGAGAAAACTTGGTGCTGCCAAGGACTGGACGTAGCCTCATTGTTAAGGGGTGAACCAGGATAAAACCTGCTGAGTGATTTCTCTTTCCCTTAACTCTTTAATTTGACTTTGTGTCTTAACTATCATCTAACTAAAGGGGTTTATAATTGTGTTTATCAAAACTTTTCTTATCTTGCATGATTGTGTGTTTTCTGTGAAAACCTTCAGACGAGTTATCAGTCTGATTGACCTGTCTGTGTTTACTCGTCTATTACAACCCGTCTGTGCTTGCGAAAAAGTTTCTATATTCCGCATAAATTTGTCAAACACCATTCAACCCCCCTTCTAGTGTTTGCATCTGTCTATTTCATATTTCCCCTTGAAAACCAAAACAAATTGCAAAATTAACACAAGCAAAACAAACAATTAAGATACAGATGATTCAAAACCAAACAGGTGAAATAAATTGACACAAGCATAATGAAAGTATAATAGGAGAGAAAACTATGACAGTAGTTGAGAAACTCAAATTTGCTAATAATCTAAATCAAAAGCATTGGGTGGTAGTTGAGAAACAACCCAAATTTCAAGCATAAAAAAGAACAAAAAAGGGATTTTTAATAATCAAAGTCAAAAGAACAATGGTAGTAGTTGAGAAACTCAAAACTCAAAATCAAAAAAGGGAGAAACTCAAAGAGAAACTCAAAAGAACAATGGCAGGAGTTGAGAACCCAAGCAGAGAGGAGTGAACCCTCGCAGTGGAACCAACAATGGCAGCGAGAAGAGAGAGTAGCGAGCAGGAGGTTGCGCGAAGAAAGAATGACAGGAAATTAGGGAAGGTTTGAGGGTCAAACAATGGTCCTTTTGGTGCAGCGAG
The DNA here is from genome assembly GCA_039655645.1 of Ammopiptanthus mongolicus. Classification (NCBI taxonomy): domain Eukaryota; kingdom Viridiplantae; phylum Streptophyta; class Magnoliopsida; order Fabales; family Fabaceae; genus Ammopiptanthus; species Ammopiptanthus mongolicus. The sequence goes on from CM077349.1 coordinate 47,123,976, forward strand.
CAAGACGATGGTGACGCGGTGGTCCTTTTGATGCTGTGAGAAGGACGATGGTGGCACGGTGAGGGGCTTAGGGTCGCGGTGGTGCACGAGCAGAACGACGGTGGGGCAATGAGAGTCGCGAGAAGGAATACGGAGCTCTAGGCGCGCGAGACTAGATTGAAATTGAAAAGTAACCTGTAGGTGGGAAATTGAAATATTAGAAAAGGGACATTGCCAGCGCTTTCTAAAGAAAGCGCTAGTAAAGGTTCTACACCATTGTCAGCGCTCTCTAAAGAGAGAGCTGGCAATTCCAATAATAATAGTATTCCCAGCGCTTTCTTAAGAAAGCGCTTGTAAAGTTCTACACCTTTGTCAGAGCTCCTTTTAGAAAGCGCTGACAATTCCCATAGTAAGAGTATTCCCAACGCTTTCTTAAGAAAGCGCTGGTAAAGTCTCCAAATTTGCTAGCACTTCCTTAAGAAAGCGCTGGGAATACTCTTCCGCCTCATATTTTCTAGCGTTTCAGGGGGAAATGCTTGTGAAGGTAGCGTAATTATTCCCTAATGTGGCATAGTGTACGCTAACTTCTAAGAATGCTACGAGTTAAACAGCCTTGTGAATATGCCAAGTTGATAACCAACTGCCTAAGCTAAATTAAGAAGCGTCCAGTGAAAGTCATCAAGCGTCTATTCAGAATACAAACATTATGAAGGCTGGAGAAGTAATTTCGAATGAAGTATTAAGATATTCAAAGTCCAAGCTTGACCAGAAAATGAGGTACCATTCTCTATAAAGTCCTGAAGCATCAAGTACCGTAATAGAAGAACACAAAAGCTTCAGTAATTGCAATAGAAGAAAGAGAAGACAAGCGTGAATAAAAACAAAAGTACAGATGCTGAAAAAGCAAAAACACTGAAGATTGAAGTCAAGTGCCTGCTGCCGATAATCAAGCCTCCGAAACATATTTTGAGGTACGCTCGTCGAAATGAAGTGATCTTGGTTTTATTAGAAAGATAAGATAAATACCTACATGTTTCCGGGAGAAGTCGAGATCTGAACCAATCCCGATCTGAGTGAAATTCCTTCTTCAAGCTTGAGATGTGATATTGTTCGTGACAATCAGAACATGCAAGCGTCTGCTGACAATTTCTGGAGCTTTAGGTGTTCAAAATCATCAATCTTGGTATCATTGGAAGGCTTAGATAAATATCTACAACTCTCATGAAGAGGTCAAGAGCGAAATCGATCTCTATCATTCCTTCTTCAAGCATGAGATGTGATACTGTTCGTGACAATTAGAACATGCAAGCGTCTGCTGACAATTTCAGGAGCTTTAGGTGTTCAAAAGCATCGATCTTGGTATCATTAGAAGGCTTAGACATATATCTACAACTCTCATGAAGAGGTCAAGAGCAAAATCAATCTCTATCTTTGTCAAATTGCATCCGGAAGTTGGTGACGTAATGTTGTTCCTGACAGTCATACCTTTGTAGAGTCTGATGATCATATATAAGGATGTAGGTGTTCGAATTGGATGAAACCAGTGTCTCATTAAAGCTAGTATCCATATCTACACATTTCATGAAGACATCGAATCCTAATTCGGCCTTTAAGAGGGTCTAAGAAGCATAATACGCTCGCAGGTCAGAATGCAACAAGTTAAACAACCTTGTGAGTATGCCCAGTGGATAACCAAGTGCCTTAGCTCATTTAAGAATCCTCCGGTGAAGCTAATCAAGCGTCTACTCAGAATACAGAACATTATGATGGCTGGAGATGTAATTTCAAATGAAGTATTAAGATATTCAAAGTCCAGGCTTGACCAGAAAATAAGGTACCATTTTCTATAAAGTCCTGAAGCATCAAGTACTGTAATAGAAGAACACAAAAGCTTTAGAAATTGTAAAAGAAGAAAGAGAGGACAAGCGTGAATAAAAACGAAAGTACAAATGCTGCAAAAACATAAACACTGAAGATTGAAGGCAAGCACCTGCTGCCGATAATCAAGCCTCCGAAACTTAGTATTTTGAGGCACGCTCGACGAAATGAAGTGATCTAGGTTTTACTAGAAGACAAGATAAATATCTACAGGTTTCCTGGAGAAGCCGAGATCTGAACCAATCCTGATCTGAGTGAAATTCCTTCTTCAAGCATGAGATGTGGCACTGTTCGTGACAGTTAGTAGATGAAAGCGTCTGCTGACAATTTCGGGAGCTTTAGGTGTTCAAAAGCAACGATCTTGGTATCTTTGGAAGGCTTAGAGAAATATCTGCAACTCTCATGAAGAGTTCAAGAGCGAAATTGATCTCTATCTTTGTCAAATTGCATCCGTAAGTTGGTGACGTGATGTTGTTACTGACAGTCATACCTTTGTAGCGTCTGATGATCATATATTAAGCTGGAGGTGTCTGAATTGGATGAAACTAGTGTCTCATTATCCTAATATCCATATCTACACGTTTCATGAAGACATCGAATCCTAATTCGTGCATTAAGAGGGTCAAAGATGAATAATACGCTAACGGCTAAGAATACTACGATTTAAACAACCTTTTGAATGTGTCCAGTGGATAACCAAGCACCTTAGCTAATTTAAGAAGCTTTTGATGATTCTAATCAAGCGTCTATTCAGAATACAAGCATTATGAAGGCTGGAGAAGTAATTTTGAATGAAGTATTAAGATATTCAAAGTCCAAACTTGACAAGAAAATAAGGTACCCTTTTCTATAAAGTCCTGAAGCATGAAGTACAATAATAGAAGAACACAAAAGCTTTATCAATTCTAATAGAATAAAGAGAAGACAAGCGTGAATAAAGACAAAAGGTCAAAAGCTGCAAATGCAAAAATAATGAAGATTGAAGTCAAGCGCCTGCTGCCGAAAATCAAGTGTCCGAAACGTCGTATTTTGAGGTACGCTCGCAGAAATGAAGTGATCTTGGTTTTGTTAGAAAGATAAGATAAATAAATACACGTTTCCTGGAGAATTCAAGATCTAAACCAATCTCGATCTGAGTGAAATTCCTTCTTCAAGCTTGAGATGTGATACTGTTCGTGACAATCAGAACATGCAAGCGTCTGCTGATAATTTCTGGATATTTTGGAGTTCAAAAGCATCGATCATGGTATCGTTGGAAGGCTTAGAGAAATATCCACAAATCTCATGAAGAGGTCAAGAGAGAAATCGATTCTATCTTTGTCAAATTGCATCCGTAAGTTGGTGACGTGATGTTGTTCCTGACAGTCATACCTATGTAGCGTCTGATAACCATATATTGAACTGTAGGTGTCGGAATTCGATGAAACCAGTGCCTCATTAAAGCTAATATCCATATCTACACATTTCATGAAGACATCGAATCCTAATTCGTGCATTAAGAGGGTCAAATATGCATAATACCCTAACTTCTAAGAATGCTACGAGTTAAACAGCCTTGTGAATGTGCCCAGTGGATAACCAAGCGCCTTAGCTAAATTAAGAAGCGTCCGGTGAAGCTAATCAAGCGTCAATTCAAAATTCAAACATTATGAATGCTGGAGAAGTTATTTCGAATGAAGTATTAAGATATTCAAAGTTCAAGCTTGACTAGAAAATGGGGTACCATTTTCTATAAAGTGCTGAAGCATCAAGTACTGTAATAGAAGAACACAAAAGCTTCAGCAATTGCAACCGAAGAAAGAGAAGACAAGCGTGAATAAAAACAAGAGTTGTTGCAAAAGCAAAAACATTGAAGAATGAAGTCAAGTGCCTGCTGCCGATAATCAAGCCTCCGAAAAGTATTTTGAGGTACGATCGTCGAAATGAAGTGATCTTGGTTTTATTAGAAAGATAAGATAAATACCTACATGTTTCATTGAGAAGTCGAGATTTGAACCAATCCCGATCTGAGTGAAACTCCTTCTTCAAGCTTGAGATGTGGTACTGTTCATGACAATCAGAACATGCAAGCGTCCGCTGACAATTTCTAGAGCTTTAGGTGTTCAAAAGCATCGATCTTGGTATTGTTGGAAGTCTTAGAGAAATATCCTCAACTCTCATGAAGAGGTCAAGAGCGAAATCGATCTCTATCTTTGTCAAATTGCATCCGTAAGTTGGTGACGTGATGTTGTTCCTAACAGTCATACCTTTGTATCATCTGTTGACCATATATTGAGCTGTAGGTGTCGGAATTGGATGAAACCAGTGTCTCATTAAAGCTAATATCCATAGCTACACGTTTCATGAAGACATCGCATCCTAATTCGGCCTTTAAGAGGGCCAAATAAGCATAATACGCTAACTTCTACGAATGCTACGAGTTAAACAGCCTTATGAATGTGCCCAGTGGATAACCAAGCGCCTTAGATAAATTTAGAAGCGTCCGGTGAAGCTAATCAAGCGTATATTCAGAATACAAACATCATGAAGGCTGGAGAAGTAATTTTGAATGAACTATTAAGATATTCAAAGTCCAAGCTTGACCAGAAAATGAGGCACCATTTTCTATAAAGTCCTCAAGCATCAAGTACTGTAATAGAAGAACACAAAAGCTTCAGCAATTGTAATAGAAGAAAGAGAAGGCAAGTGTTAATAAAAATAAAAGTACAAATGCTGCAAAAGCAAAAACACTGAAGATTGAAGTCAAGTGCCGGCTGACGATAATCAAGCCTCTGAAACATATTTTGAGGTACGCTCGTCGAAATGAAGTGATCTGGGTTATATTAGAAAGATATGATAAATACCTGCATGTTTCCTGAAGAAGTCGAGATCTGAACCAATCCCGATCTGAGTGAGATTCCTTCTTCAAGCTTGAGATATGGTACTGTTTGTGACAATCAGAACATGGAAGCGTCTGCTGACAATTTCAGGTGCTTTAGGTGTTCAAAAGCATCGATCTTGGTATCGTTGGAAGGCCTACAGAAATATCTACAACTCTCATGAAGAGGTCAAGAGGGAAATCGATTTCTATCTTTGTCAAATTGCATCCGTAAGTTGGTGACGTGATGTTGTTCCTGACAGTCATACCTTTGTAGCGTCTGAGGATCATATATTGGGCTGTAGGTGTCCGAATTGGATGGAACCAGTGTCTCATTAAAGCTAATATCCATATCTACACGTTTCATGAAGACATCGAATCCTAATTCGGCCTTTAAGAGGGTCTAAGTAGAATAATACGCTCACTGGTCAGAATGCAACGAGTTAAACAGGTTTGTGAATATGCCCAGTGGATAACCAAGTGCCTTAGCTCATTTAAGAATCCTCCGATGAAGCTAATCAAGCGTCTACTCAGAATATAGAACATTATGATGGCTGGAGAAGTAATTTCGAATGAAGTACTAAGATATTCAAAGTCCAAGCTTGACCAGAAAATGAGGTACCATTTTCTATAAAGTCCTGAAGCATCAAGTACTGTAATAGAAGAACACAAAAGCTTCAGCAATTGTAATAGAAGAAAGAGAAGACAAGCGTGAATAAAAACAAAAGTACAAATGCTGCAAAAGCAAAAACACTGAAGATTGAAGTTAAGCGCCTGCTGCCGTTAATTAAGCCTCTGAAACGTCGTATTTTGAGGTACGCTCGTCGAAATGAAGTGATCTTGGTTTTGTTAGAAAGATAAGATAAATAACTACAGGTTTCCTGGAGAAGTCGAGATCTGAACCAATCCCTATCTGATTGAAATTCCTTCTTCAAACTTGAGATGTGGTACTGTTCGTGACAATCCGAACATGCAAGCGTCTGCTGACAATTTCTGGAGCTTTATGTGTTCAAAAGAATCGATCTTGGTATCATTGGAAGGCTTAGAGAAATATCCACAACTCTGATGAAGAGGTCAAGAGAGAAATCGATCTCTATCTTTGTCAAATTGCATCCGTAAGTTGGTGACGTGATGTTGTTCCTGATAGTCATACCTTTGTAGTGTCTGATGACCATATATTGAGCTATATATGTCCGAATTGGATGAAACCCATTTATTTTTAAAGCTAATATCCATATCTACGAGTTTTATTAAGACATCGAATCCTAATTCGGCCATTAAGATTATCAAAGAAGCATAATACGCTAACTGGTCAGAATGCTACTAGTTTGACAGCCTTGTGAATGTGCCCAGCGGATAACCACGCACCTTAGCTAATTTAAGAGGTGTCTAGTGACGCTAATCAAGCATCTATTCAGAATACAAAATATTATGAAAGTTGGAGAAGTAATTTAGAATGAAATATTAAGATATTCAAAGTCCAAGCTTGACCAGAAAATAAGGTACCATTTTCTATAAAGTCCTGAAGCATCAAGTACTGTAATAGATGAACACAAAAGCTTCAGCAATTCTAATTGAAGAAAGAAAAGACAAGCGTGAATAAAAACAAAAATACAGATGCAGCAAAAGGAAAAACACTGAAGATTGAAGTCAAGCGGCTGATGCCGATAATCAACCCTCTGAAACGTCGTATTTTGAGGTACGCTTGTTGAAATGAAGTGATCTTGGTTTTATTAGAAAGATAAGATAAATACCTACAGGTTACCTAGGGAAGTCGAGATCTGAACCAATCCCGATCTGAGTGAAATTCCTTCTTCAAGCTTGAGATGTGGTACTGTTCGTGACAATCAGAACATGCAAGCGTCTGCTGACAATTCTGGAGCATTAGGTGTTCAAAAGCATCGATCTTGGTATCGTTGGAAGGCTTAGAGAAATATCCGCAACTCTCATGAAGAGGTCAAGAGAGAAATTGATCTCTATCTTTGTCAAATTGCATCCGTAAGTTGGTGACGTGATGTTGTTCCTGACAGTCTGATGACAACCAAATGGAATGGTTTCCTTTTAACGATCTTATGGTTGAATTCAAGACATGATAAGTTGCATGTTCTTAGATAGAAACAAAATGAATCAACATAAAAGAGAAGAAAATAAGAAAATGGATAGAAAGCGATGATGAAGGCGCCACAAACCAAGAAGGTTTGATAAGCCAAGTGATGTTCGCCACAAGAACCTTGGATTCTTGATAAGAACTAAGTTTGGTTCAACCAAGAACCTAAGAGAACAATTCTCTCACAAATGGAATTAAGCCAAATTCAACATCCAAGTTGTTTATTTCATCTTAGAAGGTGCATACATATAAGAATTGGGGCTGGCAAGAGTTGGCTTACACAAGTCATCATACGATTCCATACCCCCTAATAACTATCATGAATATGCCACTAATTGGTGGATTGATGACAACAATAAGTGGCCTATTTCAATCAGCCCCTTCATGCCTCCTAGCACAAGTTGCAACCTATTCAGCCCCCATTTGAGTTTTACGCCCCACACTTGGAATCCTAGGACAAACTCAAACTCCCACATTATTAGCTTCATTCATGACACTAAAGACCAACTTAAAACCTAACTTAAATAGCCACCAACAATTTAAGTCAGCCAAAAACCCCCTAACTATCACGCCTAGCATCTCATAATTATGGGTGGTTACACTTGCTTTTCAAATTAAAAGTGTAACACCCATAACTTACAATTTATTCACTCTACTAAATGAGGAGTTTCTTATAGCATGCAAGCCAAAGATTCCCTCCTCCAAGACCCCCTAAAATTCGTGTAAACAATGGGCAAGAAAATGGACTAGACCATCATTCAACTCTTTTAGTGTAGCCCACTAACAAAGTGACCAAAATTGGATCCACTCACATAACCCATTACACGTATTGAATTGAAATAAAAACAACTAATTGGGCCTTCTCTTCATGGTGCATGCCCCACTCTTCATGGATCCTCTAATTGGATGAGCTAAGTCACCAACTTGGGCCCCAAGTCTTCATGACCTGCACTTGGGCTAACTTAAAACCTAACTTAAACAGCCACCAACAATTTAAGTCAGCCAAAAACCCCCTAATTATCACGCCTAGCATCTCATAATTATGGGTGGTTACACTTGCTTTTCAAATTAAAAGTGTAACACCCATAACTTACAATTTATTCACTCTACTAAATGAGGAGTTTCTTATAGCATGCAAGCCAAAGATTCCCTCCTCCAAGACCCTCTAAAATTCGTGTAAACAATGGGCAAGAAAATGGACTAGACCATCATTCAACTCTTTTAGTGTAGCCCACTAACAAAGTGACCAAAATTGGATCCACTCACATAACCCATTACACGTATTGAATTGAAATAAAAACAACTAATTGGGCCTTCTCTTCATGGTGCATGCCCCACTCTTCATGGATCCTCTAATTGGATGAGCTAGGTCACCAACTTGGGCCCCAAGTCTTCATGACTTGCACTTGGGCTTGCTTCCATTAAAAACACCACCATTTGTCCTAGAACTTCTTGGGCTTTCTTAGCTCTTGATCTTGTCATAGGCCCACCAAGTCCTTGTAGTGCTTCTTGGTCCATGTTCCTTTGTGGGCTCATATCATACCCTCCTACTTTAAATGAATTCGACCTCGAATTCTCCTCCTTCATAACCTACATGAAGAAAAAGAAAAAAAGAAAATCAATTACATGAAGAACAATGTCAACCCTTCCACCGGGGTCAAATGGAAATTGAGAGAAATCACCCATTGTAGCAAGTAGGTGACAAACATGTTCATCTTGTACAACCAACATCCCAACACATTCGTAGCCAAGGTAGGGAATTTTAAAGGTAAGGACAAAGTTATACCTCCATGAGTTGACATATATGACCAAATCCACCTTCCTAGGCTTGATCTTGGTGAAAAAAGGGAAAGTACTTTGTCTTTTCAAAGACTCCAAGGCAAATTGAACCTCATTAATATTCTCCTCATCACAAACAAAGTACGGCTCTTTTTGAGACAAAACAAGCCCCTCAAACACATTAGGAGCATCATATGGAAGCTTAGAAGAATTCACAAGAATAGGTAGAGTAAGAAGGGGTGTAGTAGTGAACCCATCAATTAATGCCACATGCAAACCTTTAGTGCTCATAACAAACCTCAAAATGCTAACTTTATTTTGGATAAAAGAGTAAGTGGCCAAGTTAGCAGACAAGCCTTCTCTTAGAAATTCAACACAAACTTCCAAATTATTGTCATGAACCAAGTGATCATTAGAAAGCACAACAACACACTTCTCAAGGAATTCATTCAAGTCTTGACTCCTAATCCTCAAATCAAGTGTAGAAGAATAGTTTGTCTTAAACACATCATGCCTAACGGTTTCAATACTTAAACTAGATTTACGGAGATAACACAAATTAGGCATTTTAACATACAAATTTTCAAATCTAGCAAGCATAGGGGGAAAGCACTTCCCAAACAATTTAACAAGAAATATATCAATTAAAGAAGTGGAAGGCTTAAATATGCAAAAGGTTAAACCGATAAGCGTTTCACTTGATTCAACTTCTTCAAGACCCAAAATAGCCTTGCAAGCATCCTTTTGAGGAACCTTTGGAAACACATCACCAAATTCCTGCAAAAGATTTTCAACACCACTAGGCAAAAAGAGTTCATTAGGAGCATTAGCATTCAAACAAAATTCCCTACAATAGAGCATGTATAGGGGCTGCCTTGAGACCAACACACTTTTCACCTCACTTTTTGTTGCAAGAAAACTCTCTTTACTCTCTTTTCCCACTTGATTTTTCACTTCCTTTTTCTCATGATTTTTTTTTTATTTTTCTTCACTGCTTTTCTCAATTTCTTTTTCACTCTCTTTTTCTTTTGTCTCTTGCTCTCTCTTTTCTCTCTTTTTTATTTGATCCTCACTGACTTGCTTTAGAGATAAGGAAAATTTTGATTATGGAAATTTTGAAGAAGAAGAAGAAGAATATTTGAACTTCCTCCTCTTAATTTGTTGCTCCACCTCGATTGCTTGTTGAACCAAATCCTCAAGTTCCACATAAATTTGTAATTCTACTATGTCTTGAATATCTTGATTCACGCCATGTAAGAATCTTGCCATGGTAGCCTCCCTATCTTCTTGAAAATTTGACCTAAGTAAGGCCAATTCCATCTCCTTGAAATATTCATCTACACTTTTGGTCCCTTGTGTAAGTCTTTGCAATTTGTTGTGAATGTCCCTTTGATAATGATTTGGGAGAAATCTCTTTCTCATGACATACTTCATCTCCTCCCAAGTGTTTATGAACACTCCTCCATGTCTCCTCCTTTCTTTTTGTAATTGGTCCCACCACACAAGGGCATATTCTATAACTCAAGGGCGGCTACTTTCACCTTCTTGCTTTCATTGTAAGAATTACAATCAAAAACTTGTTCCATTTTAAACTCCCACTCCAAGTAAGCCTCTGGATCATTCTTGATAAGAACTAAGTTTGGTTCAACCAAGAACCTAAGAGAACAATTCTCTCACAAATGGAATTAAGCCAAATTCAACATCCAAGTTGTTTATTTCATCTTAGAAGGCGCATACAGATAGGAACTAGGGCTGCCAAGAGTTGGCTTACACAAGTCATCATAAAATTCCATACCCGCCTAATAACTATCATGAATATGCCATTAATTGGTGGATTGATGACAACAATAAGTGGCCTATTTGAATCAGCCCCTTCACGCCTCCTAGCACAAGTTACAACCTATTCTATTCAGCCCCCATTTGAGTTTTACACCCAACACATGGAATCCTAGGACAAACTTAAACTCCCACATTATTAGCTTCATTCATGATACTAAAGACCAACTTAAAACCTAACTTAAATAGCCACCAACAATTTAAGTCAGCCAAAAACCCTCTAATTATCACGCCTAGCATCTCATAATTATGGGTGGTTACACTTGCTTTTTAAATTAAAAGTGTAACACCCATAACTTACAATTTATTCATTCTACTAAATGAGGAGTTTCTTATAGCATGCAAGCCAAAGATTCCCTCCTCCAAGACCCTCTAAAATTCGTGTAAACAATGGGCAAGAAAATGGTCTAGTCCATCATGCAACTCTTTTAGTGTAGCCTACTTACAAAGTGACCAAAATTGGATCCACTCACATAACCCATTACACTTATTGAACTGAAATAAAAACAACTAATTGGGCCTTCTCTTCATGTTGAACGCCCCACTCATCATGGATCCTCTAATTGGATGAGTTAAGTCACAAACTTGGGCCCCAAGTCTTCACGACTTGCACTTGGGCTTGCTTCCATTAAAAACTCCACCCTTTGTCCTAGAACTTCTTGGGCTTTCTTAGCTCTTGATCTTGTCATAGGCCCACCAAGTCCTTGTAGTGCTTCTTGGTCCATGTTCCTTAGTGGGCTCATATCACAATCATACCTTTGTAGCGTCTGATGACCATATATTGAGCTGTAGGTGTCAGAATTGGATGAAACCAGTGTGTCATTAAAGCTAATATCCATATCTACACGTTTCATGAAGACATCGAATCCTAATTCGTGCATTAAGAGGGTCAAATAAGCATAATACGCTAACTGCTAAGAATGCTACTAGTTAAACAGCCTTGTGAATGTGCCTAGTGGATAACCAAGCGCCTTAGCTAATTTAAGAACCGTCGGGTGAAGCTAATCGAAAGTTTATTCCGAATACAAACATTACAAAGGCTGGAAAAGTAATTTTGAATGAAGTATTAAGATATTCAAAGTCCAAGCTTGACCAGAAAATGAGGTACCATTTTCTATAAAGTCCTGAAGCATCAAGTACTATAATAGAAGAACACAAAAGCTTCAGCAATTATAATTGAATAAACAGAAGACAAGCGTGAATAAAAACAAAAGTACAAATTCTGCAAAAGCAAAAACACTGAAGATTGAAGTCAAGCGCCTGTTGCCGATAATCAAGCCTCTGAAACGTCGTATTTTGAGGTACGCTCGTCGAAATGAAGTGATCTTGGTTTTGTTAGAAATATAAGATAAATACCTACATGTTTCCTGCAGAAGTCGAGATCTGAACCAATCCCGATCTGAGTGAAATTCCTTCTTCAAGCTTGAGATGTGGAACTGTTCGTGACAATCAGAACATGCAAGCATCTGCTGATAATTTCTGGAGCTTTAGGTGTTCAAAAGCATCGATCTTGGTATCTTTGGAAGGCTTAGAGAAGTATCTTCAACTCTCATCAAAAGTCAAGAGAGAAATCGATCTCTATCTTTTTCAAATTGCATCCGTAAGTTGGTGACGTGATGTTGTTCCTGACAGTCAAACCTTTGTAGCGTCTGATGACCATATATTGAGCTGTAGGTGTTAGAATTGGATGAAACTAGTGTCTCATTAAAGCTAATATCCATATCTACACGTTTCATGAAGACATCGAATCCTAATTTGTGCATTAAGAGGGTCAAATAAGCATAATACGCTAACTGCTAAGAATGCTACGAGTTAAACAACCTTGTGAACGTGCCTAGTGGATAACCAAGCGCCTTAGCTCATTTAAGAATCCTCCGGTGAAGCTAATCAAGCGTCTACTCAGAATATAGAACATTATGATGGCTGGAGAAGTAATTTCGAATGAAGTATTAAGATATTCAAATTCCAAGCTTGACCACAAAATGAGGTACCCTTTTCTATAAAGTCCTGAAGCATCAAGTACTATAATAGAAGAACACAATAGCTTCAGCAATTGTAATAGAAGAAATAGAAGACAATCGTGAATAAAAACAAAAGTACAAATGCTGCAAAAGCAAAAACACTGAAGATTGAAGTCAAGCGCCTGCTGCCGATAATCAAGCTTCCGAAACGCCGTATTTTGAGGTACGCTGATCGAAATGAAGTGATCTTGGTTTTTTTAGAAAGATAAGATAAATACCTACAGGATTCCTGGAGAAGTCGAGATCTGAACCAATCCCGATCTGAGTGAAATTCCTTCTTCAAGCTTGAGATGTGGTACTGTTAGTGACAATCAGAACATGCAAGCGTCTGATGACAATTTCTGGAGGTTTAGGTCTTCAAAAGCATCGATCTTGGTATCGTTGGAAGGCTTAGAGAAATATCTGCAACTCTCAAGAAGAGGTCAAGAGCGAAATCGATCTGTATCTTTGTCAAATTGCATCCGTAAGTTGGTGACGTGATGTTGTTCCTGAAAGTCATACCTTTGTAGCGTCTGATGACCATATAGTGAGCTGTAGGTGTCCGGATTGGATGAAACCAGTGTCTCATTAAAGCTAATATCCATATCTACACGTTTCATGAAGACATCGAATCCTAATTCGTGCATTAAGAGGGTCAAATAAGCATAATACGCTAACTGCTAAGAATGCTACGAGTTAAACAACCTTGTGAACGTGCCCAGTGGATAACCAAGCGCCTTAGCTCATTTAAGAATCCTCCGGTGAAGCTAATCAAACGTCTACTCAGAATACAGAACATTATGATGGCTAGAGAAGTAATTTCGAATGAACTATTAAGATATTCAAATTCCAAGCTTGACCACAAAATGAGGCACCCTTTTCTATAAAGTCCTGAAGCATCAAGTACTATAATAGAAGAACACAATAGCTTCAGCAATTGTAATAGAAGAAATAGAAGACAATCGTGAATAAAAACAAAAGTACAAATGCTGCAAAAGCAAAAACACTGAAGATTGAAGTCAAGCGCCTGCTGCCGATAATCAAGCTTCCGAAACGCCGTATTTTGAGGTACGCTCATCGAAATGAAGTGATCTTGGTTTTATTAGAAAGATAAGATAAATACCTACAGGATTCCTGGAGAAGTCGAGATCTGAACCAATCCCGATCTGAGTGAAATTCCTTCTTCAAGCTTGAGAAGTGGTACTGTTAGTGACAATCAGAACATGCAAGCGTCTGATGACAATTTCTGGAGCTTTAGGTCTTCAAAATCATCGATCTTGGTATCGTTGGAAGGCTTAGAGAAATATCTGCAACTCTCATGAAGAGGTCAAGAGCGAAATCGATCTGTATCTTTGTCAAATTGCATCCGTAAGTTGGTGACGTGATGTTGTTCCTGAAAGTCATACCTTTGTAGCGTCCGATGACCAAATAGTGAGCTGCAGGTGTCCGGATTGGATGAAACCAGTGTCTCATTAAAGCTAATATCCATATCTACACGTTTCATGAACACATCGAATCCTAATTCGTGCATTAAGAGGGTCAAATAAGCATAATACGCTAACTGCTAAGAATGCTACGAGTTAAACTGTCTTGTGAATGTGCCCAGTGGATAACCAAGCGCCTTAGCCAATTTAAGAAGCGTCCGGTGAAGCTAAACATGCGTCTATTCAGAATACAAACATTATGAAGGCTGGAGAAGTAATTTCGAATGAAGGATCTAGATGTTCAAAGTCCAAGCTTGACGAGACAATAAGGTACGTTTTCTATAAAGTTCTGAAACATCAAGTACTGTAAAAGAAAAACATAATAGCTTCAACAACTGTAATAGAAGAAATAGAAGACAATCGTGAATAAAAACAAAAGTACAAATGCTGCAAAAGCAAAAACACTGAAGATTGAAGTCAAGCGCCTGCTGCCGATAATCACGCCTCCGAAACGTCATATTTTGAGGAACGCTCGTCGAAATGAAGTTATCTTGGATTTATTAGAGAGATAAGATAAATACCTACAGGATTCCTGGAGAAGTCGAGATCTGAACTAATCCCGATCTAAGTGAAATTCCTTCTTCAAGCTTAAGATGTGGTACTGTTCGTGACAACCAGAACATGCAAGCGTCTGCTGACAATTTCTGGAGCTTTTGGTGTTCTAAAGCATTGATCTTGGTATCGTTGGAAGGCTTAGAGAAATATCTGCAACTCTCATGAAGAGGTCAAGAGCGAAATCGATCTGTATCTTTGTCAAATTGCATCCGTAAGTTGGTGACGTGATGTTGTTCCTGACACTCATACCTTTGTAGCGTCTGAAGACCATATATTGACCTGTACGTGTCCGGATTGGATGAAATCAATGTCTCGTTAAAGCTAATATCCATATCTACACGTTTCATGAAGACATCGAATCCTAAATCGTGCATTAACAGGGTCAAATAAGCATAATACGCTAACTGCTAAGAATGCTACGAGTTAAACAGCCTTGTGAATGTGCCCAGTGGATAACCAAGCGCCTTAGTTAATTTAAGAAGCGTCCGGTGCAGCTAATCAAGCGTCTATTCAGAATACAAACATTATGAAGGCTGGAGAAGTAATTTTGAATGAAGTATTAAGATATTCAAAGTCCAAGCTTGACCAGAAAATGAGGTACCATTTTCCATAAAGTCCTGAAGCATCAAGTACTGTAATAGAAGAACACAAAAGCTTCACCAATTGTAATAGAAGAAAGAGAAGACAAGCATGAATGAAAACAAAAGGACAAACGCTGCTAAATCAAAAACACTGAAGATTGAAGTCAAGTGCCGGCTGCCGATAATCAAGCCTCGGAAACGTATTTTGAGGCACGCTCGTGGAAATGAAGTGATCTTAGTTTTATTAGAAAGATAAGATAAATACCTACATGTTTCCTAGAGAAGTCAAGATCTGAACCAATCCCGATCTGAGTGAAATTCCTTCTTCAAGCTTGAGATGTGGTACTGTTCGTGACAATCAGAACATGCCAGCGTTTGCTGACAATTTCAGGAGCTTTAGGTGTTAAAAAGCATCGATCTTGGTATCGTTGGAAGTCTTAGAGAAATATCCGCAACTCTCATGAAGAGGTTAAGTGATTTGAATCTAGAATGGACACCCTTGACAAGAATTATGAAGCCCGAAATGAAGAAGGAAGAACAAAATTGCTTTTTGCAGAAATTCTTATTTTTATTGAAAATTACTTGTCTGTCTTCTTTTGGATGAATCGGGATCTACAGATGTCCAAATGATGTGTTTCTTGAAGCGTTATAAAGATAACAAAATTTTCTACAAATTATATTTCAAGCTTCTTGACCAAATTCGGCATCTATCATGGTGGAAAATGGGCTGGAAGTTGAAGACGAAATTCTGGACGGATTTGGTTTTGATTTTTATTAGTCTTTTTGTTTCCATAAGTTACATGAGTTTGTTAGCTTCCTTAGTGGAGGAATCTTTTGGCTTGCATGCCAAAAGTAACTCCTTGTAGTTATGACTCATCTTTATTAGTTGGTTTTTATTAGAATGGTTATCTTTTTAGGCAGCCACTTATTGTTGTCATCATTTCATCAATTTGTGGCATATTTATGATAGTTATTAGGTGGTTATGGAATCTTATAATGACTTGTGTAAGCCAACTCTTGGCAGCCCCAATTCCTATATGTATGAGCCTAATATGTTGAGAAATACAACTTGGATGTTGAATTTGGATTAATTCCATTTGTGAGAATTGTTTCTCCTTGGTTCTTGGTTGAACCAAACTTAGTTCTTATCAAGAATCCAAGGTTCTTGTGGCGAACACCACTTGGCTTATCAAAACTTCTTGGTTTGTGGCGCCTTGATCATCTCTTTCTTTCCATTTTCTTAATTTCTTCTCTTTTATGTTGTTTCATTTTCCTCCTATACAAAGAGCACGAAATTATCATACTTGAAATTCAACCATAAGATCTTCAAAAGGCAACCTCACCATTTGGTTGTCATCATTAAGAGAGAAATCGATCTCTATATTCGTCAAATTGCATCTGTAAGTTGGTGACGCGATGTTGTTTCTGACAGCCATACCTTTGTAGCGTCTGATGGCCATATATTGAGCTGTAGGTGTCGGAATTGGATGAAACCAGTGTCTCATTAAAGCTAATATCCATATCTACACGTTTCGTGAAGACATCGAATCCTAATTCGGGCATTAAGAGGGTCAAATAAGCATAATACGCTAACTGCTAAGAATACTACGAGTTAAACAGCCTTGTGAATGTGACCAGTGGATTACCAAGCGCCTTAGCAAATTTAAGAAGCGTCCGACGAAGCTAATCAAGCGTCTATTCAGAATACAAACATTATGATGGCTGAAGAAGTAATTTGGAATGAAGTATTAAGATATTCAAAGTCCAACCTTGACCATAAAGTGAGGTAGCATTTTCTATAAAATCCTGAAGCATCAAGTACTGTAATAGAAGAACACAAAAGATTCCGCAAATGTAATAGAAGAAAGAGAAGACAAGGGTGAATAAAAACAAATGTACAATTGTTGCAAAAGCAAAAACACTGGAGATTGAAGTCAAGTGCCTGCTGCCGATAATCAAGCCTCAGAAACGTATTTTGAGGTACGCTCGTCGAAATGAAGTGATCTTGGTTTTATTAGAAAGATAAGATAAATACCTACATGTTTCCTAGAGAAGTCGAGATCTGAACCAATCCCGATCTGAGTGAAATTCCTTCTTCAGGCTTGAGATGTGGTACTGTTCGTGACAATGAGAACATGCAAGCGTCAGCTGACAATTTCAAGAGCTTTAGGTGTTCAAAAGCATCGATCATGGTATCGTTGGAAGGATAAGAGAAATATCTGCAACTCTCATGAAGAGGTCAAGAGCGAAATCGATCTTTATCTTTGTCAAATTGAATCCGTAATTTCGTGACGTGATCTTATTCCTGACTGTCATACCTTTGTAACGTCTGATGATCATATATTGAGCTGTAGGTGTCCGAATTGGATGAAACCAGTGTCTCATTAAAGCTAATATCCATATCTACACGTTTTATGAAGACATCGAATCCTAATTCGGCCTTTAAGAGGGTCAAAGAAGCGTAATACTTTCACTGGTCAGAATGCAACGTGTTAAACTGCCTTGTGAATGTGCCCAGTGGAGAACCAATAGCCTTAGCTCATTTAAGAATCCTCCGGTGAAGCTAATCAAGCGTCTACTCAGAATACAGAATATTATGATGGCTGGAGAAGTAATTTCGAATGAAGTATCAAGATATTCAAAGTTCAAGCTTGAAGAGAAAATAAGGTACCTTTTCTATAAAGTCCTGAAACATTAAGTACTGTAAAAGAAAAACACAGTAGCTTCAGCATTTGTAATAGAAGAAATAGAAGACAATCGTGAATAAAAACAAAAGTTCAAATGCTGCAAAACAAAAACACTGAAGATTGAAGTCAAGCGCCTGCTGCCGATAATCACGCCTCTGAAACGTCATATTTTAAGGAACGCTCGTCGAAATGAAGTGATCTTGGATTTATTAGAAAGATAAGATCAATACCTACAGGATTCCTGGAGAAGTCGAGATCTGAACTAATCCCGATCTGAGTGAAATTCCTTCTTCAAGCTTGAGATGTGGTACTGTTCGTGACAACCAGAACATGCAAGCGTCTGCTGACAATTTCTGGAGCTTTAGGTGTTCAAAAGCATAGATCTTGGTATCGTTGGAAGGCTTAGAGAAATATATGCAACTCTCATAAGAGGTCAAGAGCGAAATCGATCTGTATCTTTGTCAAATTGCATCCGTAAGTTGGTGACGTGATGTTGTTCCTGACACTCATACCTTTGTAGCGTCTGAAGACCATATATTGAGCTGTAGGTGTCCGGATTGGATGAAACCAATGTCTCGTTAAAGCTTATATCCAAATCTACACGTTTCATGAAGACATCGAATCCTAATTTGTGCATTAAGAGGGTCAAATAAGCATAATACGCTAACTGCTAAGAATGCTACGAGTTAAACAGCCTTGTGAATGTGCCCAGTGGATATCCAAGTGCCTTAGCTAATTTAAGAAGCGTCCGGTGCAGCTAATCAAGCGTCTATTCAGAATGCAAACATTATGAAGGCTGGAGAAGTAATTTTGAATGAAGTATTAAGATATTCAAAGTCCAAGCTTGACTAGAAAATGAGGTACCATTTTCCATAAAGTCCTGAAGCATCAAGTACTGTAATAGAAGAACACAAAAGCTTCAGCAATTGTAATAGAAGAAAGAGAAGACAAGCATGAATAAAAACAAAAGGGAAAATGCTGCAAAAGCAAAAACACTGAAGATTGAAGTCAAGTGCCGGCTGCCGATAATCAAGCCTCGGAAACGTATTTTGAGGCACGCTCGTCGAAATGAAGTGATCTTAGTTTTATTAGAAAGATAAGATAAATACCTACATGTTTCCTGGAGAAGTCGAGATCTGAACCAATACCGATCTGAGTGAAATTCCTTCTTCAAGCTTGAGATGTGGTACTGTTCGTGACAATCAGAACATGCGAGCGTTTGCTGACAATTTCAGGAGCTTTAGGTGTTAAAAAGCATCGATCTTTGTATCGTTGGAAGGCTTAGAGAAATATCCGCAACTCTCATGAAGAGGTTAAGTGATGTGAATCTAGAATGGACACCCTTGACAAGAATTATGAAGCCCGAAATGAAGAAGGAAGAACAAAATTGCTTTTTGCAGAAATTGTTATTTTTATTGAAAATTACTTGTCTGTCTTCTTTTGGATGAATCGGGATCTACAGAAGTCCAAATGAAGTGTTTATTGAAGCGTTAGAAAGATAACAAAATTTCCTACAAATTATATTTCACGCTTCTTGACCAAATGCGGCATTTATCATGGTGGAAAATGGGTTGGAAGTTGAAGACGAAATTCTGGACGGATTTGGTTTTGATTTTTATTAGTCTTTTGGTTTCCATAAGTTACATGAGTTTGTTAGCTTCCTTAGTGGAGGAATATTTTGGCTTGCATGCCAAAAGTAACTCCTTGTAGTTATGACTCGTCTTTATTAGTTAGTTTTTATTAGAATGGTTATCTTTTTAGGCATCCACTTATTGTTGTCATCAGTTCATCAATTAGTGGCATATTCACGATAGTTATTAGGGGGGTTATGGAATCTTATGATGACCTGTGTAAGCCAACTCTTGGCAGCCCCAATTCCTATATGTATGAGCCTAATATGATGAGAAATACAACATGGATGTTGAATTTGGATTAATTCCATTTGTGAGAATTGTTTCTCCTAGGTTCTTGGTTGAACCAAACTTAGTTCTTATCAAGAATCCAAGGTTCTTGTGGCGAACACCACTTGGTTTATCAAACCTTCTTGGTTTGTGGCGCCTTCATCATCTCTTTCTTTCCATTTTCTTAATTTCTTCTATTTTATGTTGTTTCATTTTCTTCCTATACAAAGAGCACGAACTTATCATACTTGAAATTCAACCATAAGATCTTCAAAATGCAACCACACCATTTGGTTGTCATCATTAAGAGAGAAATCGAACTCTATCTTTGTCAAATTGCATCTGTAAGTTGGTGACGTGATGTTGTTTCTGACAGCCATACCTTTGTAGCGTCTGATGGCCATATATTGAGCTGTAGGTGTCGGAATTGGATGAAACCAGTGTCTCATTAAAGCTAATATCCATATCTACACGTTTCGTGAAGACATCGAATCCTAATTCGTGCATTAAGAGGGTCAAATAAGCATAATACGCTAACTGCTAAGAATGCCATGAGTTAAACAGCCTTGTGAATGTGACTTGTGGATTATCAAGCGCCTTAGCAAATTTAAGAAGCGTCCGGCGAAGCTAATCAAGCGTCTATTCAGAATACAAACATTATGATGGCTGGAGAAGTAATTTGGAATGAAGTATTATGATATTCAAAGTCCAAGCTTGACCAGAAAGTGAGGTACCATTTTCTGTAAAGTCCTGAAGCATCAAGTACTGTAATAGAAGAACACAAAAGATTCAAAAAATGTAATAGAAGAAAGAGAAGACAAGCGTGAATAAAAACAAATGTACAAATGCTGCAAAAGCAAAAACACCGAAGATTGAAGTCAAGTGCCTGCTGCCGATAATCAAGCCTCAGAAACGTATTTTGAGGTACGCTCGTCGAAATGAAGTGATCTTGGTTTTATTAGAAAGATAAGATAAATACCTACAGGTTTCTTGGAGAAGTCGAGATCTGAACCAATCCCGATCTGAGTGAAATTCCTTCTTCATGCTTGAGATGTGGTACTGTTCGTGACAATCAGAACATGCAAGCGTCTGCTGACAATTTCAGGAGCTTTAGGTGTTCAAAAGCATTGATCTTGGTATCGTTGGAAGGCATAGAGAAATATCTGCAACTCTCATGAAGAGGTCAAGAGCGAAATCGATCTTTATCTTTGTCAAATTGCGTCCGTAAGTTGGTGACGTGATCTTGTTCCTATCTATCATACCTTTGTAACGTCTGATGATCATATAGTGAGCTGTAGGTGTCCGAATCGGATGAAACAGTGACTCATTAAAGCTAATATCCATATCTACACGTTTCATGAAGACATCGAATCCTAATTCGGCCTTTAAGAGGGTCTAAGAAGCATAATACTCTCACTAGTCAGAATGCAACGAGTTAAACAACCTTGTGAATGTGCCCAGTGGATAACCAAGCGCCTTAGCTCATTTAAGAATCCTCCGGTGAAGCTAAGCAAGAGTCTACTCAGAATACAGAATATTATGATGGCTGGAGAAGTAATTTCAAATGAAGTATCAAGATATTCAAAGTCCATGCTTGACCAGAAAATAAGGTAGCTTTTCTATAAAGTCCTGAAACATCAAGTACTGTAAAAGAAAAACACAAAAGCTTCAACAATTGTAATAGAAGAAAGAGAAGACAAGGGTAAATAAAATCAAAAGTAAAAATGCTGCAAAAGCGCAAACATTGAAGATTGAAGTCAAGCGCCTACT
Source organism: Ammopiptanthus mongolicus (assembly GCA_039655645.1). NCBI lineage: Eukaryota > Viridiplantae > Streptophyta > Magnoliopsida > Fabales > Fabaceae > Ammopiptanthus > Ammopiptanthus mongolicus. The sequence goes on from CM077349.1 coordinate 47,145,390, forward strand.
GCCGATAATCAAGCCACCGAAACTTCGTATTTTGAGGTACGCTCGTCGAAATGAAGTGATCTTGGTTTTATTAGAAAGATAAGATACGTACCTACAGGTTTCCTGCAGAAGTCGAGATCTGAACCAATCCCGATCTGAGTGAAATTCCTTTTTCAAGCTTGAGATGTGGTACTGTTCGTGACAATCAAAACATGCAAGCGTCTGTTGAGAATTTATGGAGCTTTAGGTGTTCAAAAGCATCGATCTTGATATCGTTGGAAGGCTTAGAGAAATATCCGCAACTCTCGTGAAGAGGTTAAGAGAGAAATCGATCTCTATCTTTGTCAAATTGCATCTGTAAGTTGGTGACGTGATGTTGTTCCTGACAACGCTACCTTTGTAGCGTCTGATGGCCATATATTGAGCTGTAGGTGTCGGATTTGGTTGAAACCAGTGTCTCATTAAAACTAATATCCATATCTATATGTTTCGTGAAGACATCGAATCCTAATTCGTGCATTAAGAGGGTCAAATAAGCATAATACACTAACTGCTAAGAATGCTACGAATTAAACAGCCTTGTGAATGTGCCCAGTGGATAACCAAGTGCCTTAGAAAATTTAAGAAGCGTCTGGTGAAGCTAATCAAGCGTCTATTCAGAATACAAACATTGTGAAGGCTGGAGGAGTAATTTCGAATGAAGTATTAAGATATTCAATGTCCAAGCCTAACCAGAAAATGAGGTACCATTTTCTATAAAGTCCTGAAGCATCAAGTACTATAATAGAAGAACACAAAAGCTTCAGCAATTATAATTGAAGAAAGAGAAGACAAGCGTGAATAAAAACAAATGTACAAATGCTGCAAAAGCAAGTACACTGAAGATTGAAGTGCCTGCTGCGGATAATCAAGCCTCCGAAACGTATTTTGAGGTACGCTCATCGAAATGAAGTGATCTAGGTTTTATTAGAAAGATAAGACAAGTACCTACAGGTTTCCTGGAGAAGTCGAGATCTGAACCAATCCCGATCTGAGTGAAATTCCTTCTTCAAGCTTGAGATGTGGTACTGTTCGTGACAATCAAAACATGCAAGCGTCTGCTGAGAATTTCTGGAGCTTTAGGTGTTCAAAAGCATCGATCTTGGTATCATTGGAAGGCTTAGAGAAATATCTGCAACTCCCATGAAGAGGTTAAGAGAGAAATCGATCTTTATCTCTGTCAAATTGCATCTGTAAGTTGGTGACGTGATGTTGTTCCGGACAGCCATACCTTTGTAGCGTCTGATGGCCATATATTGCACTGTAGGTGTCGGAATTGGATGAAACCAGTGTTTCATTAAAGCTAATATCCATATCTACGCGTTTCATGATGGCATCGAGTCCTAATCCGTGCATTAAGAGGGTCAAATAAGCATAATACGCTAACTGCTAAGAATGCTACGAGTTAAACAGCCTTGTGAATGTGACCAGTGGATAACCAAGCGCCTTAGCTCATTTAAGAATCCTCCGGTGAAGCCAATCAAGCATCTACTCAGAATACAGAACATTATGATGGCAGGAGGAGTAATTTCGAATGAAGTATTAAGATATTCAAATTCCAAGCTTGACCAGAAAATAAGGTACCATTTCTATAAAGTCCTGAAGAATCAAGTACTATAATAGAAGAACACAAAAGCTTCAGCAATTGTAATAGAAGAAATACAAGACAAGCGTGAATAAAAACAAAAGTACAAATACTGCAAAAGCAAAAACACTGAAAATTGAAGTCAAGCGCCTGCTGCCGATAATCAAGCCTCCGAAACGTCATATTTTGAGGTACGCTCGTCGAAATGAAGTGATTTTTGTTTTATTAGAAAGATAAGATAAAAACCTACAGGATTCCCGGAGAAGTCGAGATCTGAACCAATCCCGATTTGAGTGAAATTCCTTCTTCAAGCTTGAGATGTGGTACTGTTCGTGACAATCAGAATATGCTAGCGTCTGCTGACAATTTCTGGAGCTTTAGGTGATCAAAAGCATCGATCTTGGTATCGTTAGGAGGCTTAGTGAAATATCCGCAACACTCATGAAGAGGTTAAGAGAGAAATCGATCTTTATCTTTGTCAAATTGCATCCGTAAGTTGGTGACGTGATGTTGTTCCTGACACTCATACCTTTGTAGCGTCTGAAGACCATATATTGAGTTGTAGGTGTCCGGATTGGATGAAACCAATGTCTCGTTAAAGCTAATATCCAAATCTACACGTTCAATGGAGACATCGAATCCAAATTCGTGCATTAAGAGGCCCAAATAAGCATAATATGCTAACGGCTAAGAATGCTATGAGTTAAACAGCCTTGTGAATGTGCCCAGCGGATAACCAAGTGCCTTAGCTAATTTAAGAAGCGTCCGGTGAAGCTAATCAACCGTCTATTCAGAATACAAACGTTGTGAGGGATGGAGAAGTAATTTTGAATGAAGTATTAAGATATTCAAAGTCCAAGCCTGACCAGAAAATGAGGTACCATTTTCTATAAAGTCCTGAAGCATCAAGTACTATAATAGAAGAACACAAAAGCTTCAGCAATTATAATTGAAGAAAGAGAAGACAAGCGTGAAAAAAACAAATGTACAAATGCTGCAAAAGCAAGTACACTAAAGATTGAAGTGCCTGCTGCCGATAATCAAGCCTCCGAAACGTATTTTGAGGTACGCTCGTCGAAATGAAGTGATCTAGGTTTTATTAGAAAGATAAGATAAGTACCTACAGGTTTCCTGGTGAAGTCGAGATCTGAACCAATCCCGATTTGAGTGAAATTCCTTCTTCAAGCTTGAGATGTGGTACTGTTCGTGACAATCAAAACATGCAAGCGTCTGCTGAGAATTTCTGGAGCTTTAGGTGTTCAAAAGCATCGATCTTGGTATCATTGGAAGGCTTAGAGAAATATCTGCAACTCCCATGAAGAGGTTAAGAGAGAAATCGAGCTTTATCTTTGTCAAATTGCATCTGTAAGTTGGTGACGTGATGTTGTTCCGGACAACCATACCTTTGTAGCGTCTGATGGCCATATATTGAGGTGTAAGTGTCGGAATTGGATGAAACCAGTGTCTCATTAAAGCTAATATCCATATCTACGCGTTTCATGAAGGCATCGAATCCTAATCCGTGCATTAAGAGGGTCAAATAAGCATAATACGGTAACTGCTAAGAATGCTACGAGTTAAACAACCTTGTGAATGTGCCCAGTGGATAACCAAGCGCCTTAGCTCATTTAAGAATCTTTCGGTGAAGCAAATCAAGCGTCTACTCAGAATACAGAACATTATGATGGCAGGAGAAGTAATTTCGAATGAAGTATTAAGATATTCAAATTCCAAGCTTGACCAGAAAATAAGGTACTATTTCTATAAAGTCCTGAAGCATCAAGTACTATAATAGAAGAACACAAAAGCTTCAGCAATTGTAATAGAAGAAATATAAGACAAGCGTGAATAAAAACAAAAGTACAAATACTGCAAAAGCAAAAACACTAAAGATTGAAGTCAAGCGCCTGCTGCCGATAATCAAGCCTCTGAAACGTCATATTTTGTGGTACGCTCGTCGAAATGAAGTGATCTTGGTTTTATTAGAAAGATAAGATAAAAACCTACATGTTTCCTGGAGAAGTCGAGATCTGAACCAATCCCGATCTGAGTGAAATTCCTTCTTCAAGCTTGAGATGTGGAACTGTTCGTGACAATCAAAACATGCAAGCGTCTGCTGAGAATTTCTGCAGCTTTAGGTGCTCAAAAGCGTCGATCTTGGTATCGTTGGAAGGCTTAGAGAAATATCCGCAACACTCATGAAGAGGTTAAGAGAGAAATCGATCTTCATCTTTGTCAAATTGCATCTGTAAGTTGGTGACGTGATGTTGTTCCTGACACTCATACCTTTGTAGCGTCTGAAGACCATATGTTGAGCTGTAGGTGTCCGGATTCGATGAAACCAATGTCTCGTTAAAGCTAATATCCAAATCTACACGTTTAATGGAGACATCGAATCCAAATTCGTGCATTAAGAGGGTCAAATAAGCATAATACGCTAACGGCTAAGAATGCTATGAGTTAAACAGCCTTGTGAATGTGCCCAGTGGATAACCAAGCGCCTTAGCTAATTTAAGAAGCGTCCGGTGAAGCTAATCAAACGTCTATTCAGAATACAAACATTGTGAAGGATGGAGAAGTAATTTTGAATGAAGTATTAAGATATTCAAAGTCCAAGCCTGACCAGAAAATGAGGTACCATTTTCTATAAAGTCCTGAAGCATCAAGTACTATAGTAGAAGAACACAAAAGCTTCAGCAATTGTAATAGAAGAAAGAGAAGACAAGCGTGAATAAAAACAAATGTACAAATGCTGCAAAAGCAAAAACACTAAAGATTGAAGTCAAGTGCCTGCTGCCGATAATCAAGCCTCCGAAATGTATTTTGAGGTACGCTCGTCGAAATGAAGTGATCTTGGTTTTATTAGAAAGATAAGATTAATACCTACATGTTTCCTGGAGAAGTCGAGATCTGAACCAATCCCGATCTGAGTGAAATTCCTTCTTCAAGCTTGAGATGTGGTACTGTTCGTGACAATCAAATCATGCAAGCGTCTGCTGAGAATTTCTGCTGCTTTAGGTGTTCAAAAGCATCGATCTTGGTATTGTTGGAAGGCTTAGAGAAATATCCGCAACTCTCATGAAGAGGTTAAGAGAGAAATCAATCTCTATCTTTGTCAAATTGCATCTGTAAGTTGGTGACGTGATGTTGATCCTGACAGCCATACCTTTGTAGCGTCTGATGGCCATATATTGAGCTGTAGGTGTCAGAATTGGAAGAAAAGAAACCAGTGTCTCATTAAACTAATATCCATATCTACACGTTTCGTGAAGACATCGAATCCTAATTCGTGCGTTAAGAGGGTCAAATAAGCATAATACGCTAACTGCTAAGAATCCTACGAGTTAAACAGCCTTGTGAATGTGACCAGTGGATTACCAAGCGCCTTAGCAAATTTAAGAAGCGTCCGGTGAAGCTAATCAAGCGTCTATTCAAAATACAAACATTATGATGGCCGGAGAAGTAATTTGGAATGAAGTATTAAGATATTCAAAGTCCAAGCTTCACCAGAAAATGAGGTACCATTTTCTATAAAGTCCTGAAGTATCAAGTACTGTAATAGAAGAACACAAAAGCTTCAACAATTGTAATAGAAGAAAGAGAAGACAAGCGTGAATAAAAACAAATGTACAAATGCTGCAAAAGCAAAAACACTGAAGATTGAAGTCAATTGCCTACTACCGATAATCAAGCCTCAGAAACGTACTTTGAGGTACGCTTGTCGAAATGAAGTGATCTTGGTTTTATTATAAAGATAATATAAATACCTACATATTTCCGGGAGAAGTCGAGATCTGAACCAATCCCGATCTGAGTGAAATTCCTTCTTCATGCTTGAGATGTGGTACTATTCGTGACAATCAGAACATGCAAGTGTCTACTGACAATTTCAGGAGCTTTAGGTGTTCAAAAGCATCGATCTTGGTATCGTTGGAGGGCTTATAGAAATATCTGCAACTCTCCTGAAGAGGTCAAGAGAGAAATCGATCTTTATCTTTGTCAAATTGCATACGTAAGTTGGTGACGTGATGTTGTTCGTGACTGTCATACCTTTGTAACGCCTGATGATCATATATTGAGCTGTAGGTGTCCGAATTGGATGAAACTAGTGTCTCATTAAAGCTAATATCCATATCTACGCGTTTCATGAAGGCATCGAATGCTAATCCGTGCATTAAGAGGGTCAAATAAGCATAATATGCTAACTACTAAGAATGTTACGAGTTAAACATCCTTGTGAATGTGCCCAGTGGATAAACAAGCGCCTTAGCTCATTTAAGAATCCTCCGATGAAGCAAATCAAGCGTCTTCTCAAAATATAGAACATTATGACGGCTGGAGAAGTAATTTCGAATGAAGTATTATGATATTCAAAGTTCAAGCTAAACCAGAAAATAAGGTACCATTTTCTATAAAGTCCCGAAGCATCAAGTACTGTAATAGAAGAACACAAAAGCTTCAGCAATTGTAATAGAAGAAAGAGAAGACAAGCATGAATAAAAACAAAAGTACAAATGCTGCAAAAGCAAAAACACTGAAGGTTGAAGGCAAGCGCCTGCTGCCAAAAATCATGCCTCCGAAATGTCATATTTTGAGGTACGCTCTTCGAAATGAAGTGATCTTGGTTTAATTAGAAAGATAAGATAAATACCTACAGGTTTCCTGGAGAAGTCGAGATCTGAACCAATCCCGATCTGAGTGAAATTCATTCTTCAAGCTTGAGATGTGGTACTGTTCGTGATAATCAGAACATGCAAGCGTCTGCTGACAGCCATACCTTTGTAGCGTCTGATGGCCATATATTGAGCTGTAGGTGTCAGAATTGGAAGAAACCAGTGTCTCATTAAAACTAATATCCATATCTACACGTTTCGTGAAGACATCGGATCCTAATTCGTGCATTAAGAGGGTCAAATAAGCATAATACGCTAACTGCTAAGAATCCTACGAGTTAAACAGCCTTGTGAATATGCCCAGTGGATAACCAAGCGCCTTAGCTAATTTAAGAAGCGCCCGGTGAAGCTAATGAAGCGTCTATTCAGAATACAAACATTGTGAAGGATGGAGAAGTAATTTTGAATGAAGTATTAAGATATTCAAAGTCCAAGCCTGACCAGAAAATGAGGTACCATTTTCTATAAAGTCCTGAAGCATCAAGTACTATAATAGAAGAACACAAAAGCTTCAGCAATTGTAATAGAAGAAAGAGAAGACAAGCGTGAATAAAAACAAATGTGCAAATGCTGCAAAAGCAAAAACACTAAAGATTGAAGTCAAGTGCCTGCTGCCGATAATCAAGCCTCCGAAATGTATTTTGAGGTACGCTCTTCGAAATGAAGCGATCTTGGTTTAATTAGAAAGATAAGATAAATACCTACAGGTTTCTTGGAGAAGTCGAGATCTGAACCAATCCCGATCTGAGTGAAATTCATTCTTCAAGCTTGAGATGTGGTACTGTTCGTGACAATCAGAACATGCAAGCGTCTGCTGACAATTTTAGGAGCTTTAGGTGTTCAAAAGCATCGACCTTTGGTATCGTTGGAAGGCTCAGAGAAATATCCGCAACTCTCATGAGGAAGTCAATAGAAAAATCGATCTCTATATTTTTCAAATTGCATCCGTAAGTTGGTGACGTGATTTTGTTCCTGACACTCATACCTTTGTAACGTCTGAAGACCATATATTGAGCTGTAGGTGTCGGAATTGGATGAAACCAGTGTCTCATTAAATCTAATATCCATATCTACACGTTTTATGAAGACATCGAATCCTAATTAGTGCATTAAGAGGGTCAAATAAGCATAATACGCTAACTGCTAAGAATGCTACGAGTTAAACAGCCTTGTGAATGTGCCCAGTGGATAACCAAGCGCCTTAGCTAATTTAAGAAGCGTCCGGTGAAGCTAATCAAGCGTCTATTCAGAATACAAACATTGTGAAGGATGGAGAAGTAATTTTGAATGAAGTATTAAGATATTCAAAGTCCAAGCCTGACCAGAAAATGAGGTACCATTTTCTATAAAGTCCTGAAGCATCAAGTACTATAATAGAAGAACACAAAAGCTTCAGCAATTGTAATAGAAGAAAGAGAAGACAAGCGTGAATAAAAACAAATGTACAAATGCTGCAAAAGCAAAAACACTAAAGATTGAAGTCAAGTGCCTGCTGCCGTTAATCAAGCCTCCGAAATGTATTTAGATGTCCGCTCGTCCAAATGAAGTGATCTTGGTTTTATTAGAAAGAAAAGATTAATACCTACATGTTTCCTGGAGAAGTCGAGATCTGAACCAATCCCGATCTGAGTGAAATTCCTTCTTCAAGCATGAGATGTGGTACTGTTCGTGACAATCAAATCATGCAAGCGTCTGCTGAGAATTTCTGCTGCTTTAGGTGTTCAAAAGCATCGATCTTGGTATTGTTGGAAGGCTTAGAGAAATATCCGCAACTATCATGAAGAGGTTAAGAGAGAAATCGATCTCTATCTTTGTCAAATTGCATCTGTAAGTTGGAGACGTGATGTTGATCCTGACAGCCATACCTTTGTAGCGTCTGATGGCCATATATTGAGCTGTAGGTGTCAGAATTGGAAGAAACCAGTGTCTCATTAAAACTAATATCCATATCTACACGTTTCGTGAAGACATCGAATCCTAATTCGTGCATTAAGAGGGTCAAATAAGCATAATACGCTAACTGCTAAGAATGCTACGAGTTAAACAGCCTTGTGAATGTGACCAGTGGATTACCAAGCGCCTTAGCAAATTTAAGAAGCGTCTGGTGAAGCTAATCAAGCGTCTATTCAGAATACAAACATTATGATGGCTGGAGAAGTAATTTGGAATGAAGTATTAAGATATTCAAAGTCCAAGCTTGACCAGAAAATGAGGTACCATTTTCTATAAAGTCCTGAAGCATCAAGTACTGTAATAGAAGAACACAAAAGCTTCAACAATTGTAATAGAAGAAAGAGAAGACAAGCGTGAATAAAAACAAATGTACAAATGCTGCAAAAGCAAAAACACTGAAGATTGAAGTCAATTGCCTGCTACCGATAATCAAGCCTCAGAAACGTACTTTGAGGTACGCTTGTCGAAATGACGTGATCTTGGTTTTATTATAAAAATATAATATAAATACCTACATATTTCCGGGAGAAGTCGAGATCTGAACCAATCCCGATCTGAGTGAAATTCCTTCTTCATGCTTGAGATGTGGTACTATTCGTGACAATCAGAACATGCAAGCGTCTGCTGAGAATTTCTGCTGCTTTAGGTGTTCAAAAGCATCGATCTTGGTATCGTTGGAAGGCTTATAGAAATATCTGCAACTCTCCTGAAGAGGTCAAGAGAGAAATCGATCTTTATCTTTGTCAAATTGCATACGTAAGTTGGTGACGTGATGTTGTTCGTGACTGTCATACCTTTGTAACGTCTGATGATCATATATTGAGCTGTAGGTGTCCGAATTGGATGAAACCAGTGTCTCATTAAAGCTAATATCCATATCTACGCGTTTCATGAAGGCATCGAATCCTAATCCGTGCATTAAGAGGGTCAAATAAGCATAATGTGCTAACTACTAAGAATGCTACGAGTTAAACATCCTTGTGAATGTGCCCAGTGGATAACCAAGCGCCTTAGCTCATTTAAGAATCCTCCGGTGAAGCTAAACAAGCGTCTACTCCGAATACAGAATATTATGATGGCTGGAGAAGTAATTTCAAATGAAGTATTAAGTTATTCAAAGTCCAAGCTTGACCAGAAAATAAGGTACCATTTCTGTAAAGTCCTGAAACATGAAGTACTGTAAAACAAAAACACAAAAGCTTCAACAATTGTAATAGAAGAAAGAGAAGACAAGGGCGAATAAAAACTAAAGTATAAATGCTGCAAAAGCAAAAACATTGAAGATTGAAGTCAAGAGCCTATTGCCGATAATCTAGCCACCGAAACGTCGTATTTTGAGGTACGCACGTCGAAATGCAGTGAACTTGGTTTTACTATAAAGATATGATAAATACCTACAGGTTTCCTGGAGAAGTCGAGATCTGAACCAATCCCGATCTGAGTGAAATTCCTTCTTCAAGCTTGAGATGTGGTACTGTTCGTGACAATCAGAACATGCAAGCGTCTACTGAGAATTTCTGGAGCTTTAGGTGTTCAAAAGATTCGATCTTGGTATGTTTGGAAGGCTTAGAGAAATATCTGCAACTCTCATCAACAGGTCAAGAGCGAAATCGATCTTTATCTTTGTCAAATCGCATTAGTAAGTTGGTGGCGTGATGTTGTTCCTGACTGTCATACCTTTGTAACGTCTGATGATCATACATTGAGCTGTAAGTGTCCAAATTGGATGAAACCAGTGTCTCACTAAAGCAAATATCTATATCTACACGTTTCATGAAGACAACGAATCCTAATTCGGCCTTTAAGAGGGTCTAAGAAGCATAATACGCTCACTGGTAAGAATGCAACGAGTTAAACAGCCTTGTGAATGTGCCCAGCGAATAACCAAGCGCCTTAGCTCATTTAAGAATCCTCCGGTGAAGCTAATCAAGCGTCTACTCAGAATACAGAATATTATGATGGCTGGAGAAGTAATTTCAAATGAAGTATTAAGTTATTCAAAGTCCAAACTTGACCAGAAAATAAGGTACCATTTCTATAAAGTCCTGAAACATCAAGTACTGTAAAACAAAAACACAAAAGCTTCAGCAATTGTAATAGAAGAAAGAGAAGACAAGGGTGAATAAAAAAAAAAAGTATAAATGCTGCAAAAGCAAAAACATTGAAGATTGAAGTCAAGCACCTATCGCCGATAATCAAGCCACCGAAACGTCATATTTTGAGGTACGCACGTTGAAATGAAGTGATCTTGGTTTTACGATAAAGATAAGATAAATACCTACAGGTTTCCTGGAGAAGTCTGAACCAATCCCGATCTGACTGAAAGTCCTTCTTCAAGCTTGAGATGTGGTACTGTTCGTGACAATCAGAACATGCAAGCGTCTACTGAGAATTTCTGGAGCTTTAGGTGTTAAAAAGCTTCGATCTTGGTATCTTTGGAAGGCTTAGAGAAATATCTGCAACTCTCATGAAGAGGTCAAGGGCGAAATCGATCTCTATCTTTGTCAAATTGCATCCGTAAGTTGGTGACGTGATGTTGTTCCTGACAGCCATACCTTTGTAGCGTCTGATGTCCTTATATTGAACTGTAGGTATCCGGATTGGATGAAACCATTGTCTCATTAAAGCTAATTTCCATATCTACAGGTTTCATGAAGGCATCGAATCCTAATTCGGCCTTTAAGAGGGTCTAAGGAGCATAATACGATCGTTGGTCAGATTGTGCAACACCCTTTCCCGAGTGTCACATTCCCGAACGTTTATAAGGCCGAAAATATTTATTAATGCGGAAAATACGATTTTTCTTTTTCTTTTCTTTTCATAAAGATGAAATGGGATTAGTAAAGGTAATAAATAATACTAATAAATGAACTTAGGTTCACCATGCATTACTAGGACATACATACAGTATTATAAATACAGAAACAGAAAACGGAAAATAGAAACATCAACATTACTGTATACAGACATAAGTCTAATGTATGACTGACATAAGAAAATACAATAAGTACTAGGAGTCGTAGCTCCCAGAAGGTACTACAAAAACTGACATAGTCTGGCCGACAACAAAACTAAAACCGCAAAAGAGTCCACCTCCGAACTCAAAGGGACTGCGGAATCGAACCATCGTCGCGTCTATCTGTTCAAGCATCAACAGCAAGTACCAGCAGAAAATATACAGATATGGGTGAGATTCCCGTTCATCAACACAACAAAACAGCAATAGTAAAGACGGGACGACTCACCAGGTAACAACGTACCCAACATGCTTACAAAGGTTCTCAATATAAATCATGTTAAGCAGTCAACAACATAATATCATGCTAAACATTTAAAAGCATAATATAAGGCATTCTTAAACAATACAACGATGTATAACAGTATATGTAAACATCAATAGCCATGCAATGCAATGCAATGTATATGACTCAATGTCAATGTCATTGGGTACTACTCTGACCCCTACTCCATGGAGCTAACAAAACATTCGGAGAGAGTACATGGGAGGACATGTTCCGGCTTCTGCCAGCCATGAGCAAGATGCTACAACATTAGTAACGTGCACGTATCTGGCTTTACGGTAACACTCTCGACCAAACATGAAAAGTATGGCATCTAGTAGAGGATATCAGTGTATTGCACGGATTCGCCACGACAAAGAAGATTCACCAACTAGTCACATGTCAGCCCTTCCAACCCTGATACCTCCAAAAAGACCATTGAAGATCGTCACCGTAAGATTCGCACCAGCATCAAGGTGTAAGCTCAACTCCTAGGCTCAAGGCCTTACAACTATGCACATGAAATGCCAATGCTTACACAAAGCAGATGCGATAAAGCAATGTCTATCCATTGGATAAACCTCAAGGTTCACTAAGGTTCTCTTCCTTCGAAACTACACACATCTTTGTTTTATAAAACATTTATCCATCGGATAAAACATTTATCCATCAGATAAATATCTCGTGACTCCTTTGGAATGATCCAGACTGCTTTAAGAATCGCCGACTGTCCCCACAAACCAACACAAGTCTTTTCAGCGTGTTTTGTCCTCACTCACACGCTTTCTAGGAAACTTCCCAGAAGGTCACCCATCCCATAATTACTCTAAGTCAAGCACGCTTAACTATAAAGTACTTATGTTCTAAGTTCCCGAAAAGAAGATAAATCTTGTTGGTATGGGTAGTACCAATCAATTCTTATATGCCTTCCCTTAGCTATACAGTCCCATACTTGCATAGCCTCAGGATTCCTTCCACTGTACAGTCCCATACCTGCACAATCTCAGGATCTCTCTCATTCCGATCATCACAAGACGGAAACGGTTGAACGATTAACCTGGATCCGAATCATCGGTCCGTCATCGATCTACTGTTTTGAAAACCAAAACATTTCGTGTTTGTGTTTACATCTTATGAATTATGTCTCAAGTCCTAAGCATTATGAATAGGATTGAGAATCCTCTTAGGTAAGTCTTTAAGCCTTTCTAAGATATTAATCCCTTGTTTTTCAATTAAGGAAACAAGTGTTGATTTCACTTAAGTCTTATGAAGTCATTGATGTACTAAGTCATCAATGGTATAGTACATGGTTTTGTTCCACCACATACCATACTTAATTAACCCCTGTCTTCAACTCTAAGTTAATTACTTAACTTAGGTTTTTCTCGCGCAAAACTTTACGATTGAGTTAGAAAACTCCTTTTGTAAACCAAACAACTTTTACAATTAAAAACTCATTTGATTTGAAATAACATTTGAACTACTTACTTCATTTCTAGCATTTTCTGAAACATAAAATTCGCTTAGCGGATTTACATTCGCTTAGCGAAATTGAGGCAGTAATACCTCTCTTGAAACTCCTCTGGATCGCTTGGCGAGACATAATTCGCGTAGCGAAATGTATTGTATTCGCTTAGCGAATATGTATTCGCTTAGCGCAAGCACAGACGGTTACACCTCTTTGGAAACACCACTGGATCGCTCGGCGAAACAAAATTCGTGTAGCGAAATTTCACTTTCTTCGCTTAGCGAGTATAATTTCGCTTAGCGAAATTGAGGCGGTTATACCTCCTTTGGAGACTTCTCTGGATCGCTCAGCGAGACGTAATTCGCGTAGCGAAACTCGTTTGATTAGCTTAGCGAATATGAATTCGCTTAGCAAAAGTGAGGCAATGATGCCCAACTTAGACTTTCCCTGTTTTCGCTTAGCGGAAGTAAATTCGCGTAGCGAATAGTTGCCTTAAAACAAGACATCAACCTTATGGAACCATTTTGATTCTCTTCATGAAAACACTTCTTTACATCAAAACTTGACTTGTCCAAGAACTATTCATATCCTTCCTTTCCTCAAGGTCATGGCTAATAGCCAACTAGGAATCAATGTGAAGTTTTACTTCATCCACCAATCAAAGTATGGCTCACAACACTTACACAATCATGATAACCATAATACACATTACTACATCATAATCAAACATCCAAGTCCATCACACATTATGGTCTTATAATCAACAATAAAAGTCCATACTTGATCTAGTGATCAAAGTAGGTTTTCCAACATACATGAAAATGGTTTTTCATTCAATCATCTCATCATCAACATATGCTAAAGCACACTACAACATACTAAAGCATAAACTCATCATGGCAATCTTGTTCTCCAAGAGAACTTAACAAAACTTAACACATAAAAGTGAACCCAAACTAAAGGGTTTCACCCACACATAATTTAAACAACCATCTTCACCACCACCATCTTGGTGTGATGAGGTTCTTCTCCCCATACCTGTTGAAGAGCAGATTCCCGGATCAAAATCGGTTGATCGGTTTGTGAATCTCCTGATAGTTGTCACCAACTACAAACAACCAAACAATCAAACATTAAACAACAACCAAACCAAACTCAACAATTCTCACAAAGAGGGTTTCGGCCACCCTAAAGAGAATAAAGCTAGGAATCGATCTTGGTTTTCCATTTCATGGATTCAAAGGCATAAGAAAGCTAAGGATGAAATCAAGTGTTGAAAAATCAAAAATTGACGAAAAACACTATTCATCATCTTCATATAGGGTTCGTGTGACACACACTACCCCACATATAATAAACATGAATAAAATCATACATGTCTTTAAAAATATAACAATTAAAATAAAAACATATTCTCAAGGGTAATGTGCATCACATCATCTATATCGTAAAACCTAGGAATCTGAAATAATCAAAATCCTTTAAAAACGAACTGCGGAAAACATAAATAATAAACGTAACCCAAATCCCGATGTCACATATCAGAGCTGGTACACATATACCGATAATACATCGGAATAAAACCAAATAACATAAATCATAAATCCTAACTACTGAGAGAGATCTCCTCGGGATCACTCCTCGTCAGCATGCTCACCCTCCTCTGCATATACCACAACATATGCACAAGAATAACAAAGAGAGGGGTAAGAAACACAATCATGAATATATGTAAACGGAATGGAATAGTAATTAAGATGGCATACAACATATATCAATCAATACGGATATAATCAGTATATATCAAGGATGCCTGTCAATGCGAATGCAACATCACTACTCCGTATGCATGTGGCCAACAACTCTAACTCTGGAAAGACGATTAGGAGTACATGTCCGGTTATCAACGTGGATGATATGCCAGACCATGGGCCATCCCCGAACACTCTCACTAATCCTGATAACGTATAGTGGCTAGTCAGGGTACTCAAGCTTATTCTTTAGGTCACTCCGACAATAGGTAGCTAGCCTATGTCACCTGGAACTTCCATACCCAACGTACCCGCAAGGCTGGGATAACACCCATCGTGGCCTCCACTATCGCGATTCATCGTTTGCTTTCCACCCAACATATCAACGTCAACGCATGATGCATGTAATGCTCAACAACATGCAAACACATGTCCAACCATCCACCATCAACACCATTACATGGCTATCAACTTTGACCAACAAGCATCAAAGATGATTTATCAACATCAAACTTGACCAATAAGCATCAAGATTGATTTAACCAACAACATCGGTAACAGTACGTCGTTACCAATAACATCATCGTCTTATTGATTGTTCTCTTTGTTAAGTTTTAACTTAACATTATCTTTGTTAAGTATTATACTTAATCTTATTATCTAAACCTCAAGTCATATATTTATTAAGATTGTAACTTAATCCTAATATTTAAATCTCAAGCTATATAGTTATTAACGTTGTTTTCTATATTATCAATCCTTGAATTATGATCTCATAGTCTTTTCCCCATTACCATAATCATTATCCCTTCACAACAGAATCTGGGTGAGAAACCCAGGTTCGCTAGGCGAATCGTGTCTCGCGAGGCGAGCCCGAGAGCTTCCTACACAGGTTCTCAAATTCGCTAGGCGATTCCTGGCTCGCGAGGCGAGCCCGAAAGCTCATAAACAGGTTCTTAGATTCGCTAGACGAATCCCGGCTCGCGAGGCGAGCCCGAGAGCTCCTAAACAGGTTCTCAGATTCGCTAGGCGAATCCTGGCTCGCGAGGCGAGCCCGAGAGCCCCAATATTTGGTCCTCTCATTCGCCTCGCGGATTACAATCCGCTAGGCGAATCACGTCAGACCACGAATGGTCTCTCTGTCTCGCCTCACGAATGGATATTCGCCAGGCGAATCATGACAGATGTGGGAATCTTAAGAATTTCTCTAAGTTATCCCTATGCCTATCATCCCATCTCTCAAGAATCATCCCTATGGATTTCCAAAACTAATCCAATATTATCAATCTCACCTCTCAAAACAACTTATTCATTATGGGGTGCCAAACGTCCCTAAGCTATGTTCTTTCACTAATCCTATTTTCTTCATCGTAACGCACATCATCATCAAGTCATCTTTATCATTGCACATCATAAAATCTCATCAATGCATATCGTATATATATTCATACTATTCATTGCACATCATACTATTTGAATCATATCATCAAGACAAACACCCATGATCATAATCATATAACCATAAACATGTACATTTATACAATATTCACATAGGCATATACATGGCATATACATAACATACACATAATTACACTCATAGCATATACATAGGCATTAACAATGCATATAGACAAACATATAGGGGTCATGGGTTAACCCCTTCATCTTAACCTATCCTAAAACCCACATACTCATGATCTATTTCTTCCCCCCATACCTGGTATGACGATCACCACGAACAAAGGAAGGAAAAGGTCCGGAAAAGTTTGCGTCTACACGAATGCTCAATCTTACGACGCTTGACTTCACGATCACAGCCCCAAAAGGTTCAAGAGCAACAACTAGGAAGAGGGCTTGTGATGGCAGTGATGCTCCTCAAGCGAAAGAGATGAAGAACGATGAACTATGGTGCAATCTCCTTCAAGGATCCTTGGAAAGGGTTTAGAAATCCTTGTTTGGAGAGGAAGAGGCAGTTTCTGGGAGTTTTTCGACTTAGAAGGTAGGTTTAGGTCGAGTCTTAGGGTATAAATATGAGTTAGGGTCATTATGGGCTGATTAGAAGCCCAAAAACACGATTCTGATGCGCGCAGATTCGCGAGGCGAGGGGCCTTTCGCGAGGCGAACCAGAGAGCTGTAAAAATCTGGCTGTCATTTTCGCGAGGCGAATGTATCCTCGCGACGCGAAACTTTAGAAGCCGAATTTGGCCTTAACACCTGAAATAAGACTTGTAGATAATTCTCTAAGCTTTCCAACGCATCCAAGATCACCCCAATCGGATGTCTAGAACTCAAGATATGAACAAAACCGTAAAACATGTTTCTTGGACTTGAATGCATTGACCATTCCTTAAGGCTAAACTACCCCAACTATGAACTTGGACATCAAGAACAATCATAAACAACATATATACAACATATACAAGCAAATATTAACACATATAAGCATAGTGTAAAAAAAAACAGGGTGTTACAATTCCACCCCCCTTATAAAAATTTCGTCCTCGAAATTTCTACTCACCTTGAGTAAACATATGCGGATATGACTCCTTCATCTTGCTTTCCAACTCCCAAGTAGCACTTTCTTCTGTAGCTCCACTCCAAACGACCTTGACCAAGGGGATTTCCTTCCCTCTCAGTTGCTTGACCCTTCGATCTTCAACCCGCAGCGGTAACACCTCGAAAGTCAAGTTATCCTTTAGTGGAATGATATCGGGTACTATCACATGGCTTGGATCATGAACATATTTTCGAAGTTGAGACACATGAAACACATTATGAAGATTTGACAAGAACGGGGGTAAAGCTATCTGGTAGGCGACTTCACCGACTCTTTTTAGAATTTGGTAAGGGCCAATGAATCTAGGAGTAAGTTTCCTCGCTCTCATTACTCTGCCAACCCCAGTTGTTGGAGTAACTCGCAAGAACACATGATCCCCCTCCTGGAATTCGAGAGTTTTTCTTCTCTTATCATGGTAACTCTTTTGCCTACTCTGTGCCACTCTCATCTTTTCTTGTATCATCCTCACTTTCTCTGTAGTCTCTTGCACTACCTCAGGTCCTAACACAACATTCTCTCCAGGCTCATTCCAACACAAAGGTGTCCTACACCTCCTACCATACAAGGCCTCATAAGGTGCCATCCCAATACTGGAATGGAAGCTATTGTTGTAGGTAAACTCTATAAGGGGTAAAAACTTATCCCAACTACCAGACTGCTCTAGCACACATGCCCTCAACAAGTCCTCTAAGGATTGGATTGTTCTCTCAGACTGACCATCGGTCTGTGGGTGATAAGCTGAACTCAATCTAAGCTTAGTTCCTAAGGCCTCATGCAAACTATTCCAAAATCTAGAGGTAAATCTAGGATCTCTGTCAGAAACTATGCTAGACGGTACACCATGCAATCTAACTATTTCTCTGATATACAACCCAGTCAACTTCTCTAATGGATATTCCATGTTCATAGGGATGAAATGGGCAGATTTGGTTAACCTGTCCACAACAACCCATATGGCATCACAACCAGCTGGTGTCTTAGGGAGTCCAGACACAAAATCCATAGAGATACTATCCCACTTCCACTCAGGAATACTCAAAGGTTGCAACTTACCCGAAGGTTTCTGGTGCTCTATCTTAGCCTTCTGACACACTAAGCAAGCATACACAAACTCAGCTACATCCTTTTTCATCCTAGGCCACCAAAACATCTGTTTCAGATCCTGATACATCTTTGTGGCTCCTGGGTGAACACTCAAACCACTCCTATGTCCTTCCTCTAGGATCAACTTCCTGAGCTCTGGAACATCAGGTATACAAACCCTATCTTGGAACCTCAAAATTCCATCAGTCCCTTCCTTAAAACTAAGGTTTCTACCCTGAGCAATCAACTCCCTCTGGTCTAAAAGGTATACATCTATCTTTTGCCCTTCTCTAATCTGATCCATCAAACTGCTAGTAATTTTCAACATTCCTAGTCTAATGCTCTTAGGGGTAACTTCCCAAGCTAAACTCAAATCCCTAAACTCCTCTATCAAATCCATCTCTCTAACCATCAAGGCTGAAATATGTAAGGTTTTTCTACTCAAAGCATCAGCCACTACATTGGCCTTACCTGGGTGGTAACTCAACTCAAACTCATAATCTTTAAGAAATTCCATCCACCTACGCTGTCTCATATTCAGCTCCTTTTGGTCAAATAGGTATTTCAAACTCTTATGATCACTAAAGACCTCAAATCTAGCTCCATAAAGATAATGCCTCCAAATCTTCAATGCAAACACTACGGCTCCTAGCTCCAAGTCATGGGTAGGATAATTCTTCTCATGGATCTTAAGCTGCCTAGAAGCGTAAGCTACTACCTGACCATTCTGCATCAACACACCACCTAAACCTTGCTTTGAAGCATCACAGTACACCACAAAAGGTTCACTAGGATTGGGCAACACTAACACAGGTGCAGAGGTCAACCTATTCTTCAACTCCTGAAAACTTTCCTCACACTTAGAATCCCACACAAAGATCTGACCTTTCTTCGTAAGGCGGGTCATAGGCAAAGCTATCTTAGAGAATCCTTCTATAAACCTCCTATAGTACCCGGCTAAACCCAAGAAACTCCTAACCTCAGTCACTGACTTAGGTACTTCCCATTGGAGCACGGTTTCTACCTTAGATGGGTCTACGGCTATTCCTCCTTTACAGATGATGTGTCCTAAGAAACTCACCTCCTCTAACCAGAACTCACACTTAGACAACTTGGCATACAACTGTTTTTCCTTAAGGGTCTTCAAGACTATCCTCAAGTGTTCCTCATGTTCTTCCCTGGTCTTAGAGTATACTAGGATATCATCTATGAAAACAACTACAAACCTATCCAAGTATGGATGAAAGATCTTGTTCATGTTGTCCATGAACACAGCAGGGGCATTAGTCACACCAAAAGGCATAACTAGGTACTCATAATGGCCATAGCGTGTTATGAACGCAGTCTTCGGAATGTCCTCAGACTTGACCCGAATTTGATGGTAACCTGATCTCAAATCTATCTTAGAAAACACACAGGCTCCTATCAGCTGGTCCATAAGGTCATCTATCCTAGGAAGAGGGTACCTATTTTTAACGGTCACCTTGTTGAGTTGTCGATAATCGACACACAACCTCATGCTGCCATCTTTCTTCTTCACCAACAACACCGGCGCTCCCCACGGAGACACACTAGGCCTAACAAACTGCTTCTGGAGCAATTCCTCTAACTGTTTCTTCAACTCAGCTAGCTCTAGAGGGGACATCCTATAAGGTGCTATGGATATCGGTCCTGTACCTGGCACTAAGTCTATGTTAAACTCAACCTCTCTCTCAGGTGGCAAACTAAAAATGTCCTCTGGAAAAACTTCTGGGAACTCTCTCACAACTGGCACATCCTTAACCTCAGCCTTTCTCTCTACTTCCAGGGAAAATAAGATCATGTATACTTGGGCTTCTTCTCTAATAGAAGCCTTGACTTGGTTAGCAGACAGAAAACTCGGATCCTTAGGATCGACAGCAGTCCCAAAAACAACAGTTTTATCAAAGCAATTTAAAAGGACATGATTGGCGGATAACCAGTCCATACCAAGAATGACATCAAGTTGTTTAAGGGGTAAGCATATAAGATCAACTATGAAGTTTCTGTCATCAATGACAATGGAACAACCTTTACAAATATGTGAGGTAACAACAGGCTTATTGGTAGGGGTAGCAACAACTAAATCATATTCAAGTTGGGCAACAGGTAATCTAAGGTACTCAACACAATCATGTGATATGAAAGAATGCGACGCACCCGAATCAAACAACACTATTAAAGGAGTCCCTTTGATGAGGCACTTACCTTGAATCAGGTCTTCGGATTCTGAGGCTTCAGCTCCACTGAGAGTGAAGACTCTCCCACTTGTCCTCAGTCGATTGGCTTGAGAACTCTTGCTGGCACTCTGCGGCTCCATCTTTTCCCCACTACAATCCTTACTGATATGACCAGGCTTCCCACACTTGAAGCAGATGATGTCTGTTTCCTTGCAGTCCCGAGTAAAGTGCTCCTTACCACACTTGCCACACCTGATTGGCCTAGAAGAGGCAAATCCTCCGCCACTAGCTGGTCCCGACGTATACTGCGGTTTCTTGCCGGCGTGCTTGAACCCACGACTAACTGGTGCCAACTGCTGCTTCCCTTTATCTTGCTGAGTCATCCTCTTACTCCCTTGAGGACCAGAATTCTTGAACTGAGCAACTCTGGACTTGTAGTCTTCCTCAAAGATTCTGCATTTGTTCACCAAGGTGGGGAAAACACGGATTTCTTGGTAGCTGATGGCTTGCTTAATCTCTGGGCGCAAACCATTCTCAAACTTCACACACTTGGAGCGATCATCATTACAATACTGGTAGAGTGGATAGTAACGTGACAACTCCTCAAACTTAGCGGCATATTCCCCAACAGACATGCTTCCCTGAGTCAAAGCTAGAAACTCCATCTCCTTCTTGTCGCGTATATCAGCAAGAAAATACTTCCCCAAGAATCTCTCCTTGAAGGCATCCCAAGTAATAGCGGCGCCCTCAGCTTCCAAACGTTGGCGGCAATTCTCCCACCAATGTTCAGCTTCTTCTACTAACATGAAGGTAGCAAAGGTAACCTTCTGTGCATCGGTGCATGCCATGGCCCGAAAGATCTTTTCAAGCTCCCGGATCCATGTCTGAGCACCTTCAGGGTCATAAGCTCCCTTGAAGGATGGTGGATTGTTCCTCTGGAACTTATACAAACCCTGAAATTCAGCAGGTCCACCTCCGTTGTGATTCTGATTCTGCCCTATGGCATTAGCTAATGCTTCCAGGGCATCAGCAATCGCACGATCGTTTCTACCTGCCATAACTTCCTGCATCGTTCAAGCAAATTGCTTAATATCGAAAGTCAAGTAAAACAAAACTAAACACTTAATACTCTATACCATCGTCACGGACAATCATATAAGAGTACACAGAAGAGAACACAACAGACACATACCCGGCCTATAGGACAGACCGGCTCTGATACCACTAAATGTGACACCCACTACCCCACATATAATAAACATGAATAAAATCATACATGTCTTTAAAAATATAACAATTAAAATAAAAACATATTCTCAAGGGTAATGTGCATCACATCATCTATATCGTAAAACCTAGGAATCTGAAATAATCAAAATCCTTTAAAAACGAACTGCGGAAAACATAAATAATAAACGTAACCCAAATCCCGATGTCACATATCAGAGCTGGTAAACATATACCGATAATACATCGGAATAAAACCAAATAACATAAATCATAAATCCTAACTACTGAGAGAGATCTCCTCGGGATCACTCCTCGTCAGCATGCTCACCCTCCTCTGCATATACCACAACATATGCACAAGAATAACAAAGAGAGGGGTAAGAAACACAATCATGAATATATGTAAACGGAATGGAATAGTAATTAAGATGGCATACAACATATATCAATCAATACGGATATAATCAATATATATCAAGGATGCCTGTCAATGCGAATGCAACATCACTACTCCGTATGCATGTGGCCAACAACTCTAACTCTGGAAAGACGATTAGGAGTACATGTCCGGTTATCAACGTGGATGATATGCCAGACCATGGGCCATCCCCGAACACTCTCACTAATCCTGATAACATATAGTGGCTAGTCAGGGTACTCAAGCTTATTCTTTAGGTCACTCCGACAATAGGTAGCTAGCCTATGTCACCTGGAACTTCCATACCCAACGTACCCGCAAGGCCGGGATAACACCCATCGTGGCCTCCACTATTGCGATTCATCGTTTGCTTTCCACCCAACATATCAACGTCAACGCATGATGCATGTAATGCTCAACAACATGCAAACACATGTCCAACCATCCACCATCAACACCATTACATGGCTATCAACTTTGACCAACAAGCATCAAAGATGATTTATCAACATCAAACTTGACCAATAAGCATCAAGATTGATTTAACCAACAACATCGGTAACAGTACGTCGTTACCAATAACATCATCGTCTTATTGATTGTTCTCTTTGTTAAGTTTTAACTTAACATTATCTTTGTTAAGTATTATACTTAATCTTATTATCTAAACCTCAAGTCATATATTTATTAAGATTGTAACTTAATCCTAATATTTAAATCTCAAGCTATATAGTTATTAACGTTGTTTTCTATATTATCAATCCTTGAATTGTGATCTCATAGTCTTTTCCCCATTACCATAATCATTATCCCTTCACAACAGAATCTGGGTGAGAAACCCAGGTTCGCTAGGCGAATCGTGTCTCGCGAGGCGAGCCCGAGAGCTTCCTACACAGGTTCTCAAATTCGCTAGGCGATTCCTGGCTCGCGAGGCGAGCCCGAAAGCTCATAAACAGGTTCTCAGATTCGCTAGGCGAATCCCGGCTCGCGAGGCGAGCCCGAGAGCTCCTAAACAGGTTCTCAGATTCGCTAGGCGAATCCTGGCTCGCGAGGCAAGCCCGAGAGCCCCAATATTTGGTCCTCTCATTCGCCTCGCGGATTACAATCCGCTAGGCGAATCACGTCAGACCACGAATGGTCTCTCTGTCTCGCCTCGCGAATGGATATTCGCCAGGCGAATCATGACAGATGTGGGAATCTTAAGAATTTCTCTAAGTTATCCCTATGCCTATCATCCCATCTCTCAAGAATCATCCCTATGGATTTCCAAAACTAATCCAATATTATCAATCTGACCTCTCAAAACAACTCATTCATTATGGGGTGCCAAACGTCCCTAAGCTATGTTCTTTCACTAATCCTATTTTCTTCATCGTAACGCACATCATCATCAAGTCATCTTTATCATTGCACATCATAAAATCTCATCAATGCATATCGTATATATATTCATACTATTCATTGCACATCATACTATTTGAATCATATCATCAAGACAAACACCCATGATCATAATCATATAACCATAAACATGTACATTTATACAATATTCACATAGGCATATACATGGCATATACATAACATACACATAATTACACTCATAGCATATACATAGGCATTAACAATGCATATAGACAAACATATAGGGGTCATGGGTTAACCCCTTCATCTTAACCTATCCTAAAACCCACATACTCATGATCTATTTCTTCCCCCCATACCTGGTATGACGATCACCACGAACAAAGGAAGGAAAAGGTCCGGAAAAGTTTGCGTCTACACGAATGCTCAATCTTACGACGCTTGACTTCACGATCACAGCCCCAAAAGGTTCAAGAGCAGCAACTAGGAAGAGGGCTTGTGATGGCAGTGATGCTCCTCATGCGAAAGAGATGAAGAACGATGAACTATGGTGCAATCTCCTTCAAGGATCCTTGGAAAGGGTTTAGAAATCCTTGTTTGGAGAGGAAGAGGCAGTTTCTGGGAGTTTTTCGACTTAGAAGGTAGGTTTAGGTCGAGTCTTAGGGTATAAATATGAGTTAGGGTCATTATGGGCTGATTAGAAGCCCAAAAACACGATTCTGGTGCGCGCAGATTCGCGAGGCGAGGGGCCTTTCGCGAGGCGAACCAGAGAGCTGTAAAAATCTGGCTGTCATTTTCGCGAGGCGAATGTATCCTTGCGACGCGAAACTTTAGAAGCCGAATTTGGCCTTAACACCTGAAATAAGACTTGTAGATAATTCTCTAAGCTTTCCAACGCATCCAAGATCACCCCAATCGGATGTCTAGAACTCAAGATATGAACAAAACCGTAAAACATGTTTCTTGGACTTGAATGCATTGACCATTCCTTAAGGCTAAACTACCCCAACTATGAACTTGGACATCAAGAACAATCATAAACAACATATATACAACATATACAAGCAAATATTAACACATATAAGCATAGTGTAAAAAAAAACAGGGTGTTACAGTTCGGCCATATTGTGCTTTTTGAGCTATGATGAGAGTTGAATCATAAGCATTTGGGTTTAGGTAGAGAATGATGAGGTGAGTTCAAAGAAATTGGTCTCACATCAAAATGATTTTTCTACAATTTCCTATGGATTTTCAAAGTTTTGGATCTAAGAAATTCTTTTCATGAAAATGGATCTTGATCTTGAAATAAAGAGATATTCAAGAAGCTAAGAGATCATAGAAGTGATCTTACCTTGAAATGAAGGAAGATTGCTCAAGGAATCAAGTGATTCTAACAAGGTTTCATGAATTTCTCATGAACAACAATGGAGGTTTTGCTCTAAGGAAGGAGATGGGTGTTCTTGGTTCTTCAAGAAGGGTTGGGCTGCGTGAATGAGAGGGTGTGAGGGCTGAGTTCAGCCTTAAAACAAGTCACTTAAGGGCAAAAAGGTCATTTGCCAAAAGGGTAAAATGGTAAAAGTGCAAAAGACTAAGGTTAGGGGCATTTTGGTCATTTTGCATCTAGATTTTTCCGATCGTCATGACGACTCTGACATACTCTCCCAAGTGTCCTGGGATGTTGTGATATCAAGATTATCTGTTGGCGAGTCTCGGTAAGTCCATATGTGGCTCCGTTCGTCACCCGATTGAGGATTCCGCTCGAACGAAGGTCAGGAAGTTATTTTTATGAAATTTTTACGAAATTTAACCAAAACGTAGAGAATCAAATTCTAAGACTTACTGTCTCGTTCACGGGTCCATCTGAGGTCTTCTGAGCAGTAAAATCATACTGTCAGTGTAAAAGCGCAGACCGGACTCCGTTTGAGTTTTTGACTCAAAACTTAATCGTAGCCTCCTACGATATCATCGAGCATGACTATGGTCTCGGAATATTTTATTTCTATTCCTAAGACCTCGAATAAAATAAAGACGTTAAAATACTAAAAAATTAGAAAACGTGAAAATCGGGGCGTTACATTCCTAACCCTCTTAAAAGAATTTCGTCCTCGAAATTCCGTGACTTAAAACTATACCTACTCGGTTGCGGAAGATTAAGGAAAGAAATTTTCAACAAAGGAAATTTTTCTTGGTCTTGGTCTCAGAAGAAGTATACAGAAGAATTTTACCAATCTGGAATGAATACAGGAATATCCGGTATGCAAAAAGACTCTTCAGTAGGTTCGTGAGTGTAAAAATGCATAGCTAATACATGTTTACATCCATGACTCTAATAAAGTTCCTTCTTTCATAAGAACCTTCCAATAAACTTGGGAATCAAAAGATGTACAGTCTGGCAAATATCAGACTGGATCACCTTCACCAAAAGTAAAAGTGATTAGACTAAGTTTCATCAAGAAACTTCTAGTATCAAGAAATTGTTTATGTTATAACTCAAGAAATAGTCAGAACGAAACTTTCAGTGAAATAATACGAAAATGTCCAGACCAATGGACACCATATTACCAATTCACTCAATTGTCTAATACATTCAGGAATATGTAGAAGTGTGAACACAATTGTTCCCTTGAGATCAGGCAGCACTAACACAGGTGAAATAGTCAACCTTCTCTCTAATCCTTGCAAACTTTCCTCGCAGGCTTCAGTTCATTCAAACGCTTTATCCTTCCTTTGAAATCACATGACCCAAAAACTTTACTTCGTCGAGCCAAAACTCACACTTGGACAACTTTGCATACAGCTGTTTCTCCTTCAGAAACCTGAAGAATCACACTAAGGTATTCAGCGTGTACTTCCTGGTTTCGCGAATAGATGAGTATGTCGTCTATGAAACAACGACAAACATATCTAGGTATGGACGAAAGATCCTATTCATGTAATCCATGAATATAGCTAGAGTATTCGTCATACCAAACAGCATTACAAGGTACTCGTAGTGCCCATAGCATGTTCAAAACGCTGTCTTCGGTATATCTTCTGTCTTCACACGAATCTGGTGATAACCCGATCGCAAATCAATCTCGGAGAAAACTGCCGCTCTCCTCAACTGATCCATCAAGTCAATTATTCCCGGAAGATGATACTTGTTCTTAATGGTAACTTTGTTCAACTGGTGCTAATCCACACATAAGCAAGATGTTTTCTTTCTTTCTCACCAACAGCACAGGCGTTCCCTACGGCGACACACTGGGTCTAACGAACTGTTTTCCCAATAAGTCTACCAACTGTTCCTTCAAGGTTTCCAACTCAGCAGGTGCCATACGATACGGTGCCATAGACGCTGGTCCTGTTCCTGGCACAAGATCGATCGTAAACTCGATGTCCCGAACTAGCGGTAAACCTGGTACGTCTTCAGCAAAGACTTCCGGAAACTCGTTAGTAACATGTATTCGTTGAGCTCCTCCTCTCAAAGAAACGTTTCCTTGGTTGGCAATCCAAATCCAGAATTATCCGAATCAGGGAAAACTAAGGTTTTGTTTGCACTGTCTAATAGGACATAGTTACAAGATAACCAATCCATCCCTATGATCAAATCTATTTGCGAAAGAGGCAAACAGATTAAATCAATCAAAAACATTCTATCCATTACAGAAAATAGAACAGTTCAAACAGACTATCGCAATTATAACAGGCTTTGCAGAAAGTGCAAAAATTACCAAATCTAAGGGTACGGAAAGATACAGATAAGGTTCTACCTTCCACGACGATCTGACTATGAATCAAATCTTCCTTTTGAGAAGTCTCAGCATCATCCCCAGTATAAACTCTACTCATTGCCTTAGGCTTCACTGTTTGCACATCGTTGACAGAATGTCTAGCTTTTGATTGCACACAGTCGCGTGAAGTATGTCCTGGCTTCCCACACTTGAAGCACATGATTCCCTTGATCAAGCATCCTCTGGTAACATGATTGTTCTTGCCACACTTCATGCACTTCTTTGGGGCGTTTTCAGATTGACTGATACTCCCACTGCTTCCTCCAACAGAACGTTGTTGTTGACCTTGCTGTTTTGAATATGGTTTTTATCGAGATCTATCATCACGACCATTGGTGCCTTTATGGAACCTAGTCGGTTCAGAGTGACGTTGCCTTCCTCCACAAGTCTTCATCAGATCTTCGATTACGAAGCATTCATCTACCAAAACTGAGAACTCTTTGACCTCAAGAGGTAGCACCTCTCCTCGAATCTCGTCCCTTAAACCTTCTTCGAACTTTGTGCACTTCCACTCCTCATCGGGATGAAGGTGAAAATGCCTTGAAGACTTCAGCAGGGACTCAAAACTATCAGCATATTCTTTGACAGACATTCCTCCTTGACGTAGCTGCAGGAACTCCTTGTCTTTAACTCGTCGGAAAAGCACTCGTTCTGAAGAACTCTGCGAGCGACAACTTACAAGAAAGCAAAAACATTACTACCTTGTCCAATATCATTCCCCTTCAGAAACAATAATGCAGAGAGTAACAAACAATCGTTGTCTTCTTCACAGAAACACAACACAGAGAACAAACAATACAAAAGGATAGACCAAAGTCATCATCCTCTCCAACATTGTTTTCTCTCAGAAACAATAACACAGAAAACAATCAGAGAAAACACAACACAAACAAGACAGACCATAACCTACAAACCCCAAAAAGACTCGGCCAGCTCTGATACCAAATAATGCAACACCCTTTCCCGAGGGTCACATTCCCGAACGTTTATAAGGCCGAAAATATTTATTAATGCGGAAAATACGATTTTTCTTTTTCTTTTCTTTTCTTTTCATAAAGATGTAATGGGATTAGTAAAGGTAATAAATAATACTAATAAGTGAACTTAGGTTCACCATGCATTACTAGGACATACATACAGTATTATAAATACAGAAACAGAAAACGGAAAATAGAAACATCAACATTACTGTATACAGACATAAGTCTAATGTATGACTGACAAAAGAAAATACAATAAGTACTAGGAGTCGTAGCTCCCAAAAGGTACTACAAAAACTGACATAGTCTGGCCGACAACAAAACTAAAACAGCAAAAGAGTCCACCTCCGAACTCAAAGGGACTGCGGAACCGAACCATCGTCGCGTCTATCTGTTCAAGCATCAACAGCAAGTACAAGCAGAAAATATACAGATATGGGCGAGATTCCCGTTCATCAACACAACAAAACAGCAATAGTAAAGACGGGACGACTCACCAGGTAACAACGTACCCAACATGCTTACAAAGGTTCTCAATATAAATCATGTTAAGCAGTCAACAACATAATATCATGCTAAACATTTAACAGCATAATATAAGGCATTGTTAAACAATAAAACGTTGTATAGCAGTATATGTAAACATCAATAGCCATGCAATGCAATGCAATGCAATGTATATGACTCAATGTCAATGTCATTGGGTACTACTCTGACCCCTACTCCATGGAGCTAACAAAACATACGGAGAGAGTACATGGGAGGACATGTTCCGGTTTCTGCCAGCCATGAGCAAGATGCTACAACATTAGTAACGTGCACGTATCTGGCTTTACGGTAACACTCTCGACCAAACATGAAAAGTATGGCATCTAGTAGAGGATATCAGTGTATTGCACGGATTCGCCACGACAAAGAAGAATCACCAACTGGTCACATGTCAGCCCTTCCAACCCTGATACCTCCAAAAAGACCATTGAAGATCGTCACCGTAAGATTCGCACCAGCATCAAGGTGTAAGCTCAACTCCTAGGCTCAAGGCCTTACAACTATGCACATGAAATGCCAATGCTTACACAAAGCAGATGCGATAAAGCAATGTCTATCCATTGGATAAACCTCAAGGTTCACTAAGGTTCTCTTCCTTAGAAACTACACACATCTTTGTTTTATAAAACATTTATCCATCGGATAAAACATTTATCCATCAGATAAATATCTCGTGACTCCTTTGGAATGATCCAGACTGCTTTAAGAATCGCCGACTGTCCCCACAAACCAACACAAGTCTTTTCAGCGTGTTTTGTCCTCACTCACACGCTTTCTAGGAAACTTCCCAGAAGGTCACCCATCCCATAATTACTCTAAGTCAAGCACGCTTAACTATAAAGTATTTATGTTCTAAGTTCCCGAAAAGAAGATAAATCTTGTTGGTATGGGTAGTACCAATCAATTCTTATATGCCTTCCCTTAGCTATACAATCCCATACCTGCATAGCCTCAGGATTCCTTCCACTGTACAGTCCCATACCTGCACAATCTCAGGATCTCTCTCATTCCGGTCATCACAAGACAGAAACAATTGAACGATTAACCTGGATCCGAATCATCGGTCCATCATCGATCTACTGTTTTGAAAACCAAAACGTTTCGTGTTTGTGTTTACACTTATGAATTATGTCTCAAGTCCTAAGCATTATGAATAAGGATTGAGAATCCTCGTAGGTAAGTCTTTAAGCCTTTCTAAGATATTAATCCCTTGTTTTTCAATTAAGGAAACAGGTGTTGATTTCACTTAAGTCTTATGAAGTCATTGATGTACTAAGTCATCAATGGTATAGTACATGGTCTTGTTCCACCACATACCATACTTAATTAACCCCTGTCTTCAACTCCAAGTTAATTACTTAACTTAGGTTTTTCTCGCGCAAAACTTTACGATTGAGTTAGAAAACTCCTTTTGTAAACCAAACAACTTTTACAATTAAAAACTCATTTGATTTGAAATAACATTTGAACTACTTACTTCATTTCTAGCATTTTCTGAAACATAAAATTCGCTTAGCGGATTTACATTCGCTTAGCGAAATTGAGGCAGTAATACCTCTCTTGAAACTCCTCTGGATCGCTTGGCGAGACATAATTCGCGTAGCGAAATGTATTGTATTCGCTTAGCGAATATGTATTCGCTTAGCGCAAGCACAGACGGTTACACCTCTTTGGAAACACCACTGGATCGCTCGGCGAAACAAAATTCGTGTAGCAAAATTTCACTTTCTTCGCTTAGCGAGTATAATTTCGCTTAGCGAAATTGAGGCAGTTATACCTCCTTTGGAGACTTCTCTGGATCGCTCAGCGAGACGTAATTCGCGTAGCGAAACTCGTTTGATTAGCTTAGCGAATATGAATTCGCTTAGCAAAAGTGAGGCAGTGATGCCCAACTTAGACTTTCCCTGTTTTCGCTTAGCGGAAGTAAATTCGCGTAGCGAATAGTTGCCTTAAAACAAGACATCAACCTTATGGAACCATTTTGATTCTCTTCATGAAAACACTTCTTTACATCAAAACTTGACTTGTCCAAGAACTATTCATATCCTTCCTTTCCTCAAGGTCATGGCTAGTAGCCAACTAGGAATCAATGTGAAGTTTTACTTCATCCACCAATCAAAGTATGGCTCACAACACTTATACAATCATGATAACCATAATACACATTACTACATCATAATCAAACATCCAAGTCCATCACACATTATGGTCTTATAATCAACAATAAAAGTCCATACTTGATCTAGTGATCAAAGTAGGTTTTCCAACATACATGAAAATGGTTTTTCATTCAATCATCTCATCATCAACATATGCTAAAGCACACTACAACATACTAAAGCATAAACTCATCATGGCAATCTTGTTCTCCAAGAGAACTTAACAAAACTTAACACATAAAAGTGAACCCAAACTAAAGGGTTTCACCCACACATAATTTAAACAACCATCTTCACCACCACCATCTTGGTGTGATGAGGTTCTTCTCCCCATACCTGTTGAAGAGCAGATTCCCGGATCAAAATCGGTTGATCGGTTTGTGAACCTCCTGATAGTTGTCACCAACTACAAACAACCAAACAATCAAACATTAAACAACAACCAAACCAAACTCAACAATTCTCACAAAGAGGGTTTCGGCCACCCTAAAGAGAATAAAGCTAGGAATCGATCTTGGTTTTCCATTTCATGGATTCAAAGGCATAGGAAAGCTAAGGATGAAATCAAGTGTTAAAAATCAAAAATTGACGAAAAACACTATTCATGATCTTCATATAGGGTTCGGCCATATTGTGCTTTTTGAGCTATGATGAGAGTTGAATCATA
Organism: Ammopiptanthus mongolicus; assembly: GCA_039655645.1. Taxonomy (NCBI): domain Eukaryota; kingdom Viridiplantae; phylum Streptophyta; class Magnoliopsida; order Fabales; family Fabaceae; genus Ammopiptanthus; species Ammopiptanthus mongolicus. The sequence goes on from CM077349.1 coordinate 47,177,095, forward strand.
AGCTCTTGGGTTTAGGTAGAGAATGATGAGGTGAGTTCAAAGAAATTGGTCTCACATCAAAATGATTTTTCTACAATTTCCTATGGATTTTCAAAGTTTTGGATCTAAGAAATTCTTTTCATGAAAATGGATCTTGATCTTGAAATAAAGAGATATTCAAGAAGCTAAGAGATCATAGAAGTGATCTTACCTTGAAATGAAGGAAGATTGCTCAAGGAATCAAGTGATTCTAACAAGGTTTCATGAATTTCTCATGAATAACAATGGAGGTTTTGCTCTAAGGAAGGAGATGGGTGTTCTTGGTTCTTCAAGAAGGGCTGGGCTGCGTGAATGAGAGGGTGTGAGGGCTGAGTTCAGCCTTAAAACAAGTCACTTAAGGGCAAAAAGGTCATTTGCCAAAAGGGTAAAATGGTAAAAGTGCAAAAGACTAAGGTTAGGGGCATTTTGGTCATTTTGCATCTAGATTTTTCCGATCGTCATGACGACTCTGACATACTCTCCCAAGTGTCCTGGGATGTTGTGATATCAAAATTATCTGTTGGTGAGTCTCGGTAAGTCCATATGTGGCTCCGTTCGTCACCCGATTGAGGATTTCGCTCGAACGAAGGTCAAGAAGTTATTTTTCTGAAATTTTTACGAAATTTAACCAAAACGTAGAGAATCAAATTCTAAGACTTACTGTCTCGTTCACGGGTCCATCTGAGGTCTTCTGAGCAGTAAAATCATACTGTCAGTGTAAAAGCACAGACCGGACTCCGTTTGAGTTTTTGACTCAAAACTTAATCGTAGCTTCCTACGATATCGTCGAGCATGACTATGGTCTCGGAATATTTTATTTCTATTCGTAAGACCTCGAATAAAATAAAGACGTTAAAATACTAAAAAATTAGAAAACGTGAAAATCGGGGCGTTACATTCCTAACCCTCTTAAAAGAATTTCGTCCTTGAAATTCCGTGACTTAAAACTAAACCTACTCGGTTGCGGAAGATTAAGGAAAGAAATTTTCAACAAAGGAAATTTTTCTTGGTCTTGGTCTCAGAAGAAGTATACAGAAGAATTTTACCAATCTGGAATGAATACAGGAATATCCGGTATGCAAAAAGACTCTTCAGTAGGTTCGTGAGTGTAAAAATGCATAGCTAATACATGTTTACATCCATGACTCTAATAAAGTTCCTTCTTTCATAAGAACCTTCCAATAAACTTGGGAATCAAAAGATGTACAGTCTGGCAAATATCAGACTGGATCACCTTCACCAAAAGTAAAAGTGATTACACTAAGTTTCATCAAGAAACTTCCAGTATCAAGAAATTGTTTATGTTATAACTCAAGAAATAGTCAGAACGAAACTTTCAGTGAAATAATACGAAAATGTCCAAACCAATGGACACCATATTACCAATTCACTCAATTGTCTAATACATTCAGGAATATGTAGAAGTGTGAACACAAATGTTCCCTTGAGATCAGGCAGCACTAACACAGGTGAAATAGTCAACCTTCTCTCTAATCCTTGCAAACTTTCCTCACAGGCTTCAGTCCATTCAAACGCTTTATCCTTCCTTTGAAATCACATGACCCAAAAACTTTACTTCGTCGAGCCAAAACTCACACTTGGACAACTTTGCATACAGCTGTTTCTCCTTCAGAAACCTGAAGAATCACACTAAGGTATTCAGCGTGTACTTCCTGGTTTCGCGAATAGATGAGTATGTCGTCTATGAAACAACGACAAACTTATCTAGGTATGGACGAAAGATCCTATTCATGTAATCCATGAATATAGCTAGAGTATTTGTCATACCAAACAGCATTACAAGGTACTCGTAGTGCCCATAGCGTGTTCAAAACGCTGTCTTCGGTATATCTTTTGTCTTCACACGAATCTGGTGATAACCCGATCGCAAATCAATCTCGGAGAAAACTGCCGCTCTCCTCAACTGATCCATCAAGTCAATTATTCCCGGAAGATGATACTTGTTCTTAATGGTAACTTTGTTCAACTGGTGCTAATCCACACATAAGCAAGATGTTTCGTCTTTCTTTCTCACCAACAGCACAGGCGTTCCCTACGGTGACACACTGGGTCTAACGAACTGTTTTCCCAATAAGTCTACCAACTGTTCCTTCTAGGTTTCCAACTCAGCAGGTGCCATACGATACGGTGCCATAGACGCTGGTCCTGTTCCTGGCACAAGATCGATCGTAAACTCGATGTCCCGAACTAGCGGTAAACCTGGTACGTCTTCAGGAAAGACTTCCGGAAACTCGTTAGTAACATGTATTTGTTGAGCTCCTCCTCTCAAAGAAACGTTTCCTTGGTTGGCAATCTAAATCCAGAATTATCCGAATCATGGAAAACTAAGGTTTTGTTTGCACTGTCTAATAGGATATAGTTACAAGATAACCAATCCATCCCTATGATCAAATCTATTTGCGAAAGAGGCAAACAGATTAAATCAATCAAAAACGTTCTATCCATTACAGAAAATAGAACAGTTCAAACAGACTTTCGCAATTATAACAGGCTTTGCAGAAAGTGCAAAAATTACCAAATCTAAGGGTACGGAAAGATACAGATAAGATTCTACCTTCCACGACGATCTGACTATGAATCAAATCTTCCTTTTGAGAAGTCTCAGCATCATCCCCAGTATAAACTCTACTCATTGCCTTAGGCTTCACTGTTTGCACATCGTTGACAGAATGTCTAGCTTTTGATTGCACACAGTCGCGTGAAGTATGTCCTGGCTTCCCACACTTGAAGCACATGATTCCTTTGATCAAGCATCCTCTAGTGACATGATTGTTCTTGCCACACTTCATGCACTTCTTTGGGGCGTTTCCAGATTGACTGATACTCCCACTGCTTCCTCAAACAGAACGTTGTTGTTGACCATGCTGTTTTGAATATGGTTTTGATCGAGATCTATCATCACGACCATTGGTGCCTTTATGGAACCTAGTCGGTCCAGACTGACGTTGCCTTCCTCCGCAAGTCTTCATCAGATCTTCGATTACGAAGCATTCATCTACCAAAACTGAGAACTCTTTGACCTCAAGAGGTAGCACCTCTCCTCGAATCTCGTCCCTTAAACCTTCTTCGAACTTTGTGCACTTCCACTCCTCATCGGGATGAAGGTGGAAATACCTTGAAGACTTCAGCAGGGACTCAAATCTATCACCATATTCTTTGACAGACATTCCTCCTTGACGTAGCTGCAGGAACTCCATGTCTTTCAACTCGTCGGAAAAGTACTCATTCTGAAGAACTCTGCGAGCGACAACTTACAAGAAAGCAAAAACATTACTACCCTCCAATATCATTCCCCTTCCGAAACAATAATGCAGAGAGTAACAAACAATCGTTGTCTTCTTCACAGAAACACAACACAGAGAACAAACAATACAAAAGGATAGACCAAAGTCATCATCCTCTCCAACATTGTTTTCTCTCAGAAACAATAACACAGAAAACAATCAGAGAAAACACAACACAAACAAGACAGACCATAACCTACAAACCCCAAAAAGACTCGGCCAGCTCTGATACCAAATAATGCAACACCCTTTCCCGAGTGTCACATTCCCGAACGTTTATAAGGCCGAAAATATTTATTAATGCGGAAAATACGATTTTTCTTTTTCTTTTCTTTTCTTTTCATAAAGATGTAATGGGATTAGTAAAGGTAATAAATAATACTAATAAGTGAACTTAGGTTCACCATGCATTACTAGGACATACATACAGTATTATAAATACAGAAACAGAAAACGGAAAATAGAAACATCAACATTACTGTATACAGACATAAGTCTAATGTATGACTGACAAAAGAAAATACAATAAGTACTAGGAGTCGTAGCTCCCAAAAGGTACTACAAAAACTGACATAGTCTGGCCGACAACAAAACTAAAACAGCAAAAGAGTCCACCTCCAAACTCAAAGGGACTGCGGAACCGAACCATCGTCGCGTCTATCTGTTCAAGCATCAACAGCAAGTACAAGCAGAAAATATACAGATATGGGCGAGATTCCCGTTCATCAACACAACAAAACAGCAATAGTAAAGACGGGACGACTCACCAGGTAACAACGTACCCAACATGCTTACAAAGGTTCTCAATATAAATCATGTTAAGCAGTCAACAACATAATATCATGCTAAACATTTAACAGCATAATATAAGGCATTGTTAAACAATAAAACGTTGTATAGCAGTATATGTAAACATCAATAGCCATGCAATGCAATGCAATGCAATGTATATGACTCAATGTCAATGTCATTGGGTACTACTCTGACCCCTACTCCATGGAGCTAACAAAACATACGGAGAGAGTACATGGGAGGACATGTTCCGGTTTCTGCCAGCCATGAGCAAGATGCTACAACATTAGTAACGTGCACGTATCTGGCTTTACGGTAACACTCTCGACCAAACATGAAAAGTACGGCATCTAGTAGAGGATATCAGTGTATTGCACGGATTCGCCACGACAAAGAAGAATCACCAACTGGTCACATGTCAACCCTTCCAACCCTGATACCTCCAAAAAGACCATTGAAGATCGTCACCGTAAGATTCGCACCAGCATCAAGGTGTAAGCTCAACTCCTAGGCTCAAGGCCTTACAACTATGCACATGAAATGCCAATGCTTACACAAAGCAGATGCGATAAAGCAATGTCTATCCATTGGATAAACCTCAAGGTTCACTAAGGTTCTCTTCCTTAGAAACTACACACATCTTTGTTTTATAAAACATTTATCCATCGGATAAAACATTTATCCATCAGATAAATATCTCGTGACTCCTTTGGAATGATCCAGACTGCTTTAAGAATCACCGACTGTCCCCACAAACCAACACAAGTCTTTTCAGCGTGTTTTGTCCTCACTCACACGCTTTCTAGGAAACTTCCCAGAAGGTCACCCATCCCATAATTACTCTAAGTCAAGCACGCTTAACTATAAAGTACTTATGTTCTAAGTTCCCGAAAAGAAGATAAATCTTGTTGGTATGGGTAGTACCAATCAATTCTTATATGCCTTCCCTTAGCTATACAGTCCCATACCTGTATAGCCTCAGGATTCCTTCCACTGTACAGTCCCAAACCTACACAATCTCAGGATCTCTCTCATTCCAGTCATCACAAGACGGAAACAATTGAACGATTAACCTGGATCCGAATCATCGGTCCGTCATCGATCTACTGTTTTGAAAACCAAAACGTTTCGTGTTTGTGTTTACATCTTATGAATTATGTCTCAAGTCCTAAGCATTATGAATAAGGATTGAGAATCCTCTTAGGTAAGTCTTTAAGCCTTTCTAAGATATTAATCCCTTGTTTTTCAATTAAGGAAACAAGTGTTGATTTCACTTAAGTCTTATGAAGTCATTGATTTACTAAGTCATCAATGGTATAGTACATAGTCTTGTTCCACCACATACCATACTTAATTAACCCCTGTTTTCAACTCTAAGTTAATTACTTAACTTAGGTTTTTCTCGCGCAAAACTTTATGATTGAGTTAGAAAACTCCTTTTGTAAACCAAACAACTTTTACAATTAAAAACTCATTTGATTTGAAACAACATTTGAACTACTTACTTCATTTCTAGCATTTTCTGAAACATAAAATTCGCTTAGCGGATTTACATTCGCTTAGCGAAATTGAGGCAGTAATACCTCTCTTGAAACTCCTCTGGATCGCTTGGCGAGACATAATTCGCGTAGCGAAATGTATTGTATTCGCTTAGCGCAAGTACAGACGGTTACACCTCTTTGGAAACACCACTGGATCGCTCGGCGAGACAAAATTCGTGTAGCAAAATTTCACTTTCTTCGCTTAGCGAGTATAATTTCGCTTAGCGAAATTGAGGCGGTTATACCTCCTTTGGAGACTTCTCTGGATCGCTCAGCGAGACGTAATTCGCGTAGCGAAACTCGTTTGATTAGCTTAGCGAATATGAATTCGCTTAGCAAAAGTGAGGCAGTGATGCCCAACTTAGACTTTCCCTGTTTTCGCTTAGCGGAAGTAAATTCGTGTAGCGAATAGTTGCCTTAAAACAAGACATCAACCTTATGGAACCATTTTGATTCTCTTCATGAAAACACTTCTTTACATCAAAACTTGACTTGTCCAAGAACTATTCATATCCTTCCTTTCCTCAAGGTCATGGCTAATAGCCAACTAGGAATCAATGTGAAGTTTTACTTCATCCACCAATCAAAGTATGGCTCACAACACTTACACAATCATGATAACCATAATACACATTACTACATCATAATCAAACATCCAAGTCCATCACACATTATGGTCTTATAATCAACAATAAAAGTCCATACTTGATCTAGTGATCAAAGTAGGTTTTCCAACATACATGAAAATGGTTTTTCATTCAATCATCTCATCATCAACATATGCTAAAGCACACTACAACATACTAAAGCATAAACTCATCATGGCAATCTTGTTCTCCAAGAGAACTTAACAAAACTTAACACATAAAAGTGAACCCAAACTAAAGGGTTTCACCCACACATAATTTAAACAACCATCTTCACCACCACCATCTTGGTGTGATGAGGTTCTTCTCCCCATACCTGTTGAAGAGCAGATTCCCGGATCAAAATCGGTTGATCGGTTTGTGAACCTCCTGATAGTTGTCACCAACTACAAACAACCAAACAATCAAACATTAAACAACAACCAAACCAAACTCAACAATTCTCACAAAGAGGGATTCGGCCACCCTAAAGAGAATAAAGCTAGTAATTGATCTTGGTTTTCCATTTCATGGATTCAAAGGCATAGGAAAGCTAAGGATGAAATCAAGTGTTAAAAATCAAAAATTGATGAAAAACACTATTCATCATCTTCATATAGGGTTCGGCCATATTCTGCTTTTTGAGCTATGATGAGAGTTGAATCATAAGCTCTTGGGTTTAGGTAGAGAATGATGAGGTGAGTTCAAAGAAATTGGTCTCACATCAAAATGATTTTTTTACATTTTCCTATGGATTTTCAAAGTTTTGGATCTAAGAAATTCTTTTCATGAAAATGGATCTTGATCTTGAAATAAAGAGATATTCAAGAAGCTAAGAGATCATAGAAGTGATCTTACCTTGAAATGAAGGAAGATTGCTCAAGGAGTCAAGTGATTCTAACAAGGTTTCATGAATTTCTCATGAACAACAATGGAGGTTTTGCTCTAAGGAAGGAGATGGGTGTTCTTGGTTCTTCAAGAAGGGCTGGGCTGCGTGAATGAGAGGGTGTGAGGGCTGAGTTCAGCCTTAAAACAAGTCACTTAAGGGCAAAAAGGTCATTTGCCAAAAGGGTAAAATGGTAAAAGTGCAAAAGACTAAGGTTAGGGGAATTTTGGTCATTTTGCATCTAGATTTTTCCGATCGTCATGACGATTCTGACATACTCTCCCAAGTGTCCTGGGATGTTGTGATATCAAGATTATCTGTTGGCGAGTCTCGGTAAGTCCATATGTGGCTCAGTTCGTCACCCGATTAAGGATTCCGCTCGAACGAAGGTCAGGAAGTTATTTTTCTGAAATTTTTACGAAATTTAACCAAAACGTAGAGAATCAAATTCTAAGACTTACTGTCTCATTCACGGGTCCATCTGAGGTCTTCTGAGCAGTAAAATCATACTGTCAGTGTAAAAGCACAGACCGGACTCCGTTTGAGTTTTTGACTCAAAACTTAATCGTAGCTTCCTACGATATCGTCGGGCATGATTATGGTCTTGGAATATTTTATTTCTATTCCTAAGACCTCGAATAAAATAAAGACGTTAAAATACTGAAAAATTAGAAAACGTGAAAATCGGGGCGTTACAGAATGCAACGAGTTAAACAGCCTTGTGAATGTGCCCAGTGAATAACCAAGCGCCTTAGCTCATTTAAGAATCCTCCGGTGAAGCAAATCAAGCGTCTTCTCAGAATATAGAACATTATGACGGCTGGAGAAGTAATTTCGAATGAAGTATTAAGATATTCAAAGTCCAAGCTTGACCAAAAAATAAGGTACCATTTCTATAAAGCCCTGAAACATCAAATACTGTAAAACAAAAACACAAAATCTTCAGCAATTGTAATAGAAGAAAGAGAAGACAAGGGTGAATAAAAACAAAAGTACAAATGCTGGAAAAGCAAAAACATTGAAGATTGAAGTCAAGCGCCTATTGCCGATAATCGAGCCACCGAAACGTCGTATTTTGAGGTACGCTCGTCGAAATGAAGTCATCTTCGTTTTATTATAAAGATAAGATAAATACCTACAGGTTTCCTGGAGAAGTTGAGATCTGAACCAATCCCGATCTGAGTGTAATTCCTTCTTCAAGCTTGAGATGTGGTACTGTTTCGTGACAATCAGAACATGGAAGCGTCTGCTGAGAATTTCTGGAGCTTTAGGTGTTCAAAACCATCGATCTTGGTATCGTTGGAAGGCTTAGAGAAATATCTGCAACTCTCATGAAGAGGTCAAGAACGAAATCGATCTTTATCTTTGTCACATTGCATCCGTAAGTGGGTGACGTGATGTTGTTCCTGACTGTCATACCTTTGTAACGTATGATGATCATACATTGAGCTGTAGGTGTCCGAATTGGATGAAACCAGTGCCTCATTAAAGAAAATATCCATATCTACACGTTTCATGAAGAGGTCGAATCCTAATTCGGCCTTTAAGAGGGTCGAAGAAGCATAATACGCTCACTGGTCACAATGCAACGAGTTAAACAGCCATGTGAATGTGCCCAGTGAATAACCAAGCGCCTTAGCTCATTTAAGAATCCTCCGGTGAAGCAAATCAAGCGTCTTCTCAGAATAGAGAACATTATGACGGCTGGAGAAGTCGAGATCTGAACCAATCTCGATTTGAGTGAGATTCCTTCTTCAAGCTTGAGATGTGGTACTGTTCGTGACAATCAGAACATGCAAGCGTCTGCTGACAATTTCTGGAGCTTTAGGTGTTCAAAAGCATCGATCTTGGTATCGGTGGAAGGCTTAGTGAACCATCTGCAACTCTCATGAAGAGGTCAGGAGCGAAATCGATCTGTATCTTTGCCAAATTCCATCCGTAAGTTGGTGGCGTGATGTTGTTCCTGACAATCATACGTTTGTATCGTCTGATGACCATATATTGAGCTGTAGGTGTCCGGATTGGATGAAACCAATGTCTCATTAAAGATAATATCCATATCTAAACGTTTCATGAAGACATCGAATCCTAATTCCTGCATTAAGAGGGTCAAATAAGCATAATGCGCTAACTGCTAAAAATGCAACGAGTTAAACAGCCTTGTGAATGTGCCCTGTGGATAACCAAGTGCCTTAGCTAATTTAAGAAGCGTCCGGTGAAGCTAATCAAGCGTCTATTCAGAGTACAAACAGTATGAAGGCTGGAGAAGTAATTTTGAACGAAGTATTCATATATTCAAAGTCCAAGCTTGACCAGAAAATGAGGCACCATTTTCTATAAAGTCCTGAAGCATTAAGTACTGTAATAGAAAAACACAAAAGCTTCAGCAATTGTAATAGAAGAAAGAGAAGACAAGCGTGAATAAAAACAAAAGTATAAATGTTGCAAAAGCAAAAACACTGAAGATTGAAGTCAAGTGCCTGTGGCCGATAATCAAGGCTCAGAAAAGTATTTTGAGGTACGCTCGTCGAAATAAAGTGATCTTGGTTTTATTATAAAGATAAGATAAATACCTACAGGTTTCCTGGAGAAGTCGAGATCTAAACCAATCCCGATTTGAGTGTAATTCATTCTTCAAGCTTGAGATGTGGTATTGTTCGTTACAATCAGAACATGCAAGCGTCTGCTGAGAATTTCTGGAGCTTTAGGTGTTCAAAACCATCGATCTTGGTATCGTTGGAAGGCTTAGAGAAATATCTGCAACTCTCATGAAGAGGTCAAGAACGAAATCGATCTTTATCTTTGTCACATTGCATCCGTAAGTTGGTGACGTGATGTTGTTCCTGACTGTCATACCTTTGTAACGTATGATGATCATGCATTGAGCTGTAGGTGTCCGAATTGGATGAAACCAGTGTCTCATTAAAGAAAATATCCATATCTACACGTTTCATGAAGAGATCGAATCCTAATTCGGCCTTTAAGAGGGTCGAAGAAGCATAATACGCTCACTGGTCACAATGCAACGAGTTAAACAGCCATGTGAATGTGCCCAGTGAATAACCAAGCGCCTTAGCTCATTTAAGAATCCTCCGGTGAAGCAAATCAAGCGTCTTCTCAGAATAGAGAACATTATGACGGCTGGAGAAGTCGAGATCTGAACCAATCTCGATTTGAGTGAGATTCCTTCTTCAAGCTTGAGATGTGGTACTGTTCGTGACAATCAGAACATGCAAGCGTCTGCTGACAATTTCAGGAGCTTTAGGTGTTCAAAAGCATCGATCTTGGTATCGGTGGATGGCTTAGTGAACCATCTGCAACTCTCATGAAGAGGTCAGGAGCGAAATCGATCTGTATCTTTGCCAAATTCCATCCGTAAGTTGGTGGCGTGATGTTGTTCCTGACAATCATACGTTTGTATCGTCTGATGACCATATATTGAGCTGTAGGTGTCCGGATTGGATGAAACCAATGTCTCATTAAAGATAATATCCATATCTAAACGTTTCATGAAGACATCGAATCCTAATTCCTGCATTAAGAGGGTCAAATAAGCATAATGCGCTAACTGCTAAAAATGCAACGAGTTAAACAGCCTTGTGAATGTGCCCTGTGGATAACCAAGCGCCTTAGCTAATTTAAGAAGCGTCCGGTGAAGCTAATCAAGCGTCTATTCAGAGTACAAACAGTATGAAGGCTGGAGAAGTAATTTTGAACGAAGTATTCAGATATTCAAAGTCCAAGCTTGACCAGAAAATGAGGTACCATTTTCTATAAAGTCCTGAAGCATTAAGTACTGTAATAGAAAAACACAAAAGCTTCAGCAATTGTAATAGAAGAAAGAGAAGACAAGCGTGAATAAAAACAAAAGTATAAATGTTGCAAAAGCAAAAACACTGAAGATTGAAGTCAAGTGCCTGTGGCCGATAATCAAGGCTCAGAAAAGTATTTTGAGGTACGCTCGTCGAAATAAAGTGATCTTGGTTTTATTATAAAGATAAGATAAATACCTACAGGTTTCCTGGAGAAGTCGAGATCTAAACCAATCCCGATTTGAGTGTAATTCATTCTTCAAGCTTGAGATGTGGTATTGTTCGTTACAATCACAACATGCAAGCGTCTGCTGAGAATTTCTGGAGCTTTAGGTGTTCAAAACCATCGATTTTGGTATCGTTGGAAGGCTTAGAGAAATATCTGCAACTCTCATGAAGAAGTCAAGAACGAAACCGATCTTTATCTTTGTCACATTGCATCCGTAAGTTGGTGACGTGATGTTGTTCCTGACAGTCATACCTTTGAAGCGTCTGATGACCATATATTGAGCTATTGATGTCCGGATTGGATGAAACTAGTGTCTCATTAAAGCTAATATCCATATCTACACGTTTCATGAAGACATCGAATCCTAATTCATGCATTAAGAGGGTCAAATAACCATAATACGCTCACTGGTCACAATGCAACGAGTTAAACAGCCATGTGAATGTGCCCAGTGAATAACCAAGCGCCTTAGCTCATTTAAGAATCCTCCGGTGAAGCAAATCAAGCGTCTTCTCAGAATAGAGAACATTATGACGGCTTGAGAAGTCGAGATCTGAACCAATCTCGATTTGAGTGAGATTCCTTCTTCAAGCTTGAGATGTGGTACTGTTCGTGACAATCAGAACATGCAAGCATCTGCTGACAATTTCTGGAGCTTTAGGTGTTCAAAAGCATCGATCTTGGTATCGGTGGAAGGCTTAGTGAACCATCTGCAACTCTCATGAAGAGGTCAGGAGCGAAATCGATCTGTATCTTTGCCAAATTCCATCCGTAAGTTGGTGGCGTGATGTTGTTCCTGACAATCATACGTTTGTATCGTCTGATGACCATATATTGAGTTGTGGGTGTCCGGATTGGATGAAACCAATGTCTCATTAAAGATAATATCCATATCTAAACGTTTCATGAAGACATCGAATCCTAATTCCTGCATTAAGAGGGTCAAATAAGCATAATGCGCTAACTGCTAAAAATGCAACGAGTTAAACAGCCTTGTGAATGTGCCCTGTGGATAACCAAGCGCCTTAGCTAATTTAAGAAGCGTCCGGTGAAGCTAATCAAGCGTCTATTCAGAGTACAAACAGTATGAAGGCTGGAGAAGTAATTTTGAACGAAGTATTCAGATATTCAAAGTCCAAGCTTGACCAGAAAATGAGGTACCATTTTCTATAAAGTCCTGAAGCATTAAGTACTGTAATAGAAAAACACAAAAGCTTCAGCAATTGTAATAGAAGAAAGAGAAGACAAGCGTGAATAAAAACAAAAGTATAAATGTTGCAAAAGCAAAAACACTGAAGATTGAAGTCAAGTGCCTGTGGCCGATAATCAAGCCTCAGAAAAGTATTTTGAGGTACGCTCGTCGAAATAAAGTGATCTTGGTTTTATTATAAAGATAAGATAAATACCTACAGGTTTCCTGGAGAAGTCGAGATCTAAACCAATCCCGATTTGAGTGTAATTCATTTTTCAAGCTTGAGATGTGGTATTGTTCGTTACAATCAGAACATGCAAGCGTCTGCTGAGAATTTCTGGAGCTTTAGGTGTTCAAAACCATCGATCTTGGTATCGTTGGAAGGCTTAGAGAAATATCTGCAACTCTCATGAAGAGGTCAAGAACGAAATCGATCTTTATCTTTGTCACATTGCATCCGTAAGTTGGTGACGTGATGTTGTTCCTGACTGTCATACCTTTGTAACGTATGATGATCATACATTGAGCTGTAGGTGTCCGAATTGGATGAAACCAGTGTCTCATTAAAGAAAATATCCATATCTACACGTTTCATGAAGAGGTCGAATCCTAATTCGGCCTTTAAGAGGGTCGAAGAAGCATAATACGCTCACTGGTCACAATGCAACGAGTTAAACAGCCATGTGAATGTGCCCAGTGAATAACCAAGCGCCTTAGCTCATTTAAGAATCCTCCGGTGAAGCAAATCAAGCGTCTTCTCAGAATAGAGAACATTATGACGGCTGGAGAAGCCGAGATCTGAACCAATCTCGATTTGAGTGAGATTCCTTCTTCAAGCTTGAGATGTGGTACTGTTCGTGACAATCAGAACATGCAAGCGTCTGCTGACAATTTCTGGAGCTTTAGGTGTTCAAAATCATCGATCTTGGCATCGGTGGAAGGCTTAGTGAACCTTCTGCAACTCTCATGAAGAGGTCAGGAGCGAAATCGATCTGTATCTTTGCCAAATTCCATCCGTAAGTTGGTGGCGTGATGTTGTTCCTGACAATCATACGTTTGTATCGTCTGATGACCATATATTGAGCTGTAGGTGTCCGGATTGGATGAAACCAATGTCTCATTAAAGATAATATCCATATCTAAACGTTTCATGAAGACATCGAATCCTAATTCCTGCATTAAGAGGGTCAAATAAGCATAATGCGCTAACTGCTAAAAATGCAACGAGTTAAACAGCCTTGTGAATGTGCCCTGTGGATAACCAAGCGCCTTAGCTAATTTAAGAAGCGTCCGGTGAAGCTAATCAAGCATCTATTCAGAGTACAAACAGTATGAAGGCTGGAGAAGTAATTTTGAACGAAGTATTCAGATATTCAAAGTCCAAGCTTGACCAGAAAATGAGGTACCATTTTCTATAAAGTCCTGAAGTATTAAGTACTGTAATAGAAAAACACAAAAGCTTCAGCAATTGTAATAGAAGAAAGAGAAGACAAGCGTGAATAAAAACAAAAGTATAAATGTTGCAAAAGCAAAAACACTGAAGATTGAAGTCAAGTGCCTGTGGCCGATAATCAAGCCTCAGAAAAGTATTTTGTGGTACGCTCGTCGAAATAAAGTGATCTTGGTTTTATTATAAAGATAAGATAAATACCTACAGGTTTCCTGGAGAAGTCAAGATCTAAACCAATCCCGATTTGAGTGTAATTCATTCTTCAAGCTTGAGATGTGGTATTGTTCGTTACAATCAGAACATGCAAGCGTCTGCTGAGAATTTCTGGAGCTTTAGGTGTTCAAAACCATCGATCTTGGTATCGTTGGAAGGCTTAGAGAAATATCTGCAACTCTCATGAAGAGGTCAAGAACGAAATCGATCTTTATCTTTGTCACATTGCATCCGTAAGTTGGTGACGTGATGTTGTTCCTGACTGTCATACCTTTGTAACGTATGATGATCATACATTGAGCTGTAGGTGTCCGAATTGGATGAAACCAGTGTCTCATTAAAGAAAATATCCATATCTACACGTTTCATGAAGAGGTCGAATCCTAATTCGACCTTTAAGAGGGTCGAAGAAGCATAATACGCTCACTGGTCACAATGCAACGAGTTAAACAGCCATGTGAATGTGCCCAGTGAATAACCAAGCGCCTTAGCTCATTTAAGAATCCTCCGGTGAAGCAAATCAAGTGTCTTCTCAGAATAGAGAACATTATGACGGCTGGAGAAGCCGAGATCTGAACCAATCTCGATTTGAGTGAGATTCCTTCTTCAAGCTTGAGATGTGGTACGGTTCGTGACAATCAGAACATGCAAGCGTCTGTTGACAATTTCTGGAGCTTTAGGTGTTCAAAAGCATCGATCTTGGTATCGGTGGAAGGCTTAGTGAACCATCTGCAACTCTCATGAAGAGGTCAGGAGCGAAATCGATCTGTATCTTTGCCAAATTCCATCTGTAAGTTGGTGGCGTGATGTTGTTCCTGACAATCATACGTTTGTATCGTCTGATGACCATATATTGAGCTGTAGGTGTCCGGATTGGATGAAACCAATGTCTCATTAAAGATAATATCCATATCTAAACGTTTCATGAAGACATCGAATCCTAATTCCTGCATTAAGAGGGTCAAATAAGCATAATGCGCTAACTGCTAAAAATGCAACGAGTTAAACAGCCTTGTGAATGTGCCCTGTGGATAACCAAGCGCCTTAGCTAATTTAAGAAGCGTCCGATGAAGCTAATCAAGCGTCTATTCAGAGTACAAACGGTATGAAGGCTGGAGAAGTAATTTTGAACGAAGTATTCAGATATTCAAAGTCCAAGCTTGACCAGAAAATGAGGTACCATTTTCTATAAAGTCCTGAAGCACTAAGTACTGTAATAGAAAAACACAAAAACTTCAGCAATTGTAATAGAAGAAAGAGAAGACAAGCGTGAATAAAAACAAAAGTATAAATGTTGCAAAAGCAAAAACACTGAAGATTGAAGTCAAGTGCCTGTGGCCGATAATCAAGCCTCAGAAAAGTATTTTGAGGTACGCTCGTCGAAATAAAGTGATCTTGGTTTTATTATAAAGATAAGATAAATACCTACAGGTTTCCTGGAGAAGTCGAGATCTAAACCAATCCCGATTTGAGTGTAATTCATTCTTCAAGCTTGAGATGTGGTATTGTTCGTTACAATCACAACATGCAAGCGTCTGCTGAGAATTTCTGGAGCTTTAGGTGTTCAAAACCATCGATCTTGGTATCGTTGGAAGGCTTAGAGAAATATCTGCAACTCTCATGAAGAAGTCAAGAACGAAACCGATCTTTATCTTTGTCACATTGCATCCGTAAGTTGGTGACGTGATGTTGTTCCTGACAGTCATACCTTTGAAGCGTCTGATGACCATATATTGAGCTATAGATGTCCGGATTGGATGAAACTAGTGTCTCATTAAAGCTAATATCCATATCTACACGTTTCATGAAGACATCGAATCCTAATTCGTGCATTAAGAGGGTCAAATAACCATAATACGCTCACTGGTCACAATGCAACGAGTTAAACAGCCATGTGAATGTGCCCAGTGAATAACCAAGCGCCTTAGCTCATTTAAGAATCCTCCGGTGAAGCAAATCAAGCGTCTTCTCAGAATAGAGAACATTATGACGGCTGGAGAAGTCGAGATCTAAACCAATCTCGATTTGAGTGAGATTCTTTCTTCAAGCTTGAGATGTGGCACTGTTCGTGACAATCAGAACATGCAAGCGTCTGCTGACAATTTCTGGAGCTTTAGGTTTTCAAAAGCATCGATCTTGGTATCGGTGGAAGGCTTAGTGAACCATCTGCAACTCTCATGAAGAGGTCAGGAGCGAAATCGATCTGTATCTTTGCCAAATTCCATCTGTAAGTTGGTGGCGTGATGTTGTTCCTGACAATCATACGTTTGTATCGTCTGATGACCATATATTGAGCTGTAGGTGTCCGGATTGGATGAAACCAATGTCTCATTAAAGATAATATCCATATCTAAACGTTTCATGAAGACATCGAATCCTAATTCCTGCATTAAGAGGGTCAAATAAGCATAATGCGCTAACTGCTAAAAATGCAACGAGTTAAACAGCCTTGTGAATGTGCCCTGTGGATAACCAAGCGCCTTAGCTAATTTAAGAAGCGTCCGGTGAAGCTAATCAAGCGTCTATTCAGAGTACAAACAGTATGAAGGCTGGAGAAGTAATTTTGAACGAAGTATTCAGATATTCAAAGTCCAAGCTTGACCAGAAAATGAGGTACCATTTTCTATAAAGTCCTGAAGCACTAAGTACTGTAATAGAAAAACATAAAAGCTTCAGCAATTGAAATAGAAGAAAGAGAAGACAAGCGTGAATAAAAACAAAAGTATAAATGTTGCAAAAGCAAAAACACTGAAGATTGAAGTCAAGTGCCTGTGGCCGATAATCAAGCCTCAGAAAAGTATTTTGAGGTACGCTCGTCGAAATAAAGTGATCTTGGTTTTATTATAAAGATAAGATAAATACCTACAGGTTTCCTGGAGAAGTCGAGATCTAAACCAATCCCGATTTGAGTGTAATTCATTCTTCAAGCTTGAGATGTGGTATTGTTCGTTACAATCAGAACATGCAAGCGTCTGCTGAGAATTTCTGGAGCTTTAGGTGTTCAAAACCATCGATCTTGGTATCGTTGGAAGGCTTAGAGAAATATCTGCAACTCTCATGAAGAGGTCAAGAACGAAATCGATCTTTATCTTTGTCACATTGCATCCGTAAGTTGGTGACGTGATGTTGTTCCTGACTGTCATACCTTTGTAACGTATGATGATCATACATTGAGCTGTAGGTGTCCGAATTGGATGAAACCAGTGTCTCATTAAAGAAAATATCCATATCTACACGTTTCATGAAGAGGTCGAATCCTAATTCGACCTTTAAGAGGGTCGAAGAAGCATAATACGCTCACTGGTCACAATGCAACGAGTTAAACAGCCATGTGAATGTGCCCAGTGAATAACCAAGCGCCTTAGCTCATTTAAGAATCCTCCGGTGAAGCAAATCAAGCGTCTTCTCAGAATAGAGAACATTATGACGGCTGGAGAAGTCGAGATCTAAACCAATCTCGATTTGAGTGAGATTCTTTCTTCAAGCTTGAGATGTGGCACTGTTCGTGACAATCAGAACATGCAAGCGTCTGCTGACAATTTCTGGAGCTTTAGGTTTTCAAAAGCATCGATCTTGGTATCGGTGGAAGGCTTAGTGAACCATCTGCAACTCTCATGAAGAGGTCAGGAGCGAAATCGATCTGTATCTTTGCCAAATTCCATCTGTAAGTTGGTGGCGTGATGTTGTTCCTGACAATCATACGTTTGTATCGTCTGATGACCATATATTGAGCTGTAGGTGTCCGGATTGGATGAAACCAATGTCTCATTAAAGATAATATCCATATCTAAACGTTTCATGAAGACATCGAATCCTAATTCCTGCATTAAGAGGGTCAAATAAGCATAATGCGCTAACTGCTAAAAATGCAACGAGTTAAACAGCCTTGTGAATGTGCCCTGTGGATAACCAAGCGCCTTAGCTAATTTAAGAAGCGTCCGGTGAAGCTAATCAAGCGTCTATTCAGAGTACAAACAGTATGAAGGCTGGAGAAGTAATTTTGAACGAAGTATTCAGATATTCAAAGTCCAAGCTTGACCAGAAAATGAGGTACCATTTTCTATAAAGTCCTGAAGCACTAAGTACTGTAATAGAAAAACACAAAAGCTTCAGCAATTGAAATAGAAGAAAGAGAAGACAAGCGTGAATAAAAACAAAAGTATAAATGTTGCAAAAGCAAAAACACTGAAGATTGAAGTCAAGTGCCTGTGGCCGATAATCAAGCCTCAGAAAAGTATTTTGAGGTACGCTCGTCGAAATAAAGTGATCTTGGTTTTATTATAAAGATAAGATAAATACCTACAGGTTTCCTGGAGAAGTCGAGATCTAAACCAATCCCGATTTGAGTGTAATTCATTCTTCAAGCTTGAGATGTGGTATTGTTCGTTACAATCACAACATGCAAGCGTCTGCTGAGAATTTCTGGAGCTTTAGGTGTTCAAAACCATCGATCTTGGTATCGTTGGAAGGCTTAGAGAAATATCTGCAACTCTCATGAAGAGGTCAAGAACGAAATCGATCTTTATCTTTGTCACATTGCATCCGTAAGTTGGTGACGTGATGTTGTTCCTGACAGTCATACCTTTGAAGCGTATGATGATCATATATTGAGCTGTAGATGTCCGAATTGGATGAAACCAGTGTCTCATTAAAGAAAATATCCATATCTACACGTTTCATGAAGACATCGAATCCTAATTCGTGCATTAAGAGGGTCAAATAAGCATAATACGCTCACTGGTCACAATGCAACGAGTTAAACAGCCATGTGAATGTGCCCAGTGAATAACCAAGCGCCTTAGCTCATTTAAGAATCCTCCGGTGAAGCAAATCAAGCGTCTTCTCAGAATAGAGAACATTATGACGGCTGGAGAAGTCGAGATCTAAACCAATCTCGATTTGAGTGAGATTCTTCTTCAAGCTTGAGATGTGGCACTGTTCGTGACAATCAGAACATGCAAGCGTCTGCTGACAATTTCTGGAGCTTTAGGTTTTCAAAAGCATCGATCTTGGTATCGGTGGAAGGCTTAGTGAACCATCTGCAACTCTCATGAAGAGGTCAGGAGCGAAATCGATCTGTATCTTTGCCAAATTCCATCTGTAAGTTGGTGGCGTGATGTTGTTCCTGACAATCATACGTTTGTATCGTCTGATGACCATATATTGAGCTGTAGGTGTCCGGATTGGATGAAACCAATGTCTCATTAAAGATAATATCCATATCTAAACGTTTCATGAAGACATCGAATCCTAATTCCTGCATTAAGAGGGTCAAATAAGCATAATGCGCTAACTGCTAAAAATGCAACGAGTTAAACAGCCTTGTGAATGTGCCCTGTGGATAACCAAGCGCCTTAGCTAATTTAAGAAGCGTCCGATGAAGCTAATCAAGCGTCTATTCAGAGTACAAACGGTATGAAGGCTGGAGAAGTAATTTTGAACGAAGTATTCAGATATTCAAAGTCCAAGCTTGACCAGAAAATGAGGTACCATTTTCTATAAAGTCCTGAAGCACTAAGTACTGTAATAGAAAAACACAAAAGCTTCAGCAATTGTAATAGAAGAAAGAGAAGACAAGCGTGAATAAAAACAAAAGTATAAATGTTGCAAAAGCAAAAACACTGAAGATTGAAGTCAAGTGCCTGTGGCCGATAATCAAGCCTCAGAAAAGTATTTTGAGGTACGCTCGTTGAAATAAAGTGATCTTGGTTTTATTATAAAGATAAGATAAATACCTACAGGTTTCCTGGAGAAGTCGAGATCTAAACCAATCCCGATTTGAGTGTAATTCATTCTTCAAGCTTGAGATGTGGTATTGTTCGTTACAATCACAACATGCAAGCGTCTGCTGAGAATTTCTGGAGCTTTAGGTGTTCAAAACCATCGATCTTGGTATCGTTGGAAGGCTTAGAGAAATATCTGCAACTCTCATGAAGAAGTCAAGAACGAAACCGATCTTTATCTTTGTCACATTGCATCCGTAAGTTGGTGACGTGATGTTGTTCCTGACAGTCATACCTTTGAAGCGTCTGATGACCATATATTGAGCTATAGATGTCCGGATTGGATGAAACTAGTGTCTCATTAAAGCTAATATCCATATCTACACGTTTCATGAAGACATCGAATCCTAATTCGTGCATTAAGAGGGTCAAATAACCATAATACGCTCACTGGTCACAATGCAACGAGTTAAACAGCCATGTGAATGTGCCCAGTGAATAACCAAGCGCCTTAGCTCATTTAAGAATCCTCCGGTGAAGCAAATCAAGCGTCTTCTCAGAATAGAGAACATTATGACGGCTGGAGAAGTCGAGATCTAAACCAATCTCGATTTGAGTGAGATTCTTTCTTCAAGCTTGAGATGTGGCACTGTTCGTGACAATCAGAACATGCAAGCGTCTGCTGACAATTTCTGGAGCTTTAGGTTTTCAAAAGCATCGATCTTGGTATCGGTGGAAGGCTTAGTGAACCATCTGCAACTCTCATGAAGAGGTCAGGAGCGAAATCGATCTGTATCTTTGCCAAATTCCATCTGTAAGTTGGTGGCGTGATGTTGTTCCTGACAATCATACGTTTGTATCGTCTGATGACCATATATTGAGCTGTAGGTGTCCGGATTGGATGAAACCAATGTCTCATTAAAGATAATATCCATATCTAAACGTTTCATGAAGACATCGAATCCTAATTCCTGCATTAAGAGGGTCAAATAAGCATAATGCGCTAACTGCTAAAAATGCAACGAGTTAAACAGCCTTGTGAATGTGCCCTGTGGATAACCAAGCGCCTTAGCTAATTTAAGAAGCGTCCGATGAAGCTAATCAAGCGTCTATTCAGAGTACAAACGGTATGAAGGCTGGAGAAGTAATTTTGAACGAAGTATTCAGATATTCAAAGTCCAAGCTTGACCAGAAAATGAGGTACCATTTTCTATAAAGTCCTGAAGCACTAAGTACTGTAATAGAAAAACACAAAAGCTTCAGCAATTGAAATAGAAGAAAGAGAAGACAAGCGTGAATAAAAACAAAAGTATAAATGTTGCAAAAGCAAAAACACTGAAGATTGAAGTCAAGTGCCTGTGGCCGATAATCAAGCCTCAGAAAAGTATTTTGAGGTACGCTCGTCGAAATAAAGTGATCTTGGTTTTATTATAAAGATAAGATAAATACCTACAGGTTTCCTGGAGAAGTCGAGATCTAAACCAATCCCGATTTGAGTGTAATTCATTCTTCAAGCTTGAGATGTGGTATTGTTCGTTACAATCACAACATGCAAGCGTCTGCTGAGAATTTCTGGAGCTTTAGGTGTTCGAAACCATCGATCTTGGTATCGTTGGAAGGCTTAGAGAAATATCTGCAACTCTCATGAAGAAGTCAAGAACGAAACCGATCTTTATCTTTGTCACATTGCATCCGTAAGTTGGTGACGTGATGTTGTTCCTGACAGTCATACCTTTGAAGCGTCTGATGACCATATATTGAGCTATAGATGTCCGGATTGGATGAAACTAGTGTCTCATTAAAGCTAATATCCATATCTACACGTTTCATGAAGACATCGAATCCTAATTCGTGCATTAAGAGGGTCAAATAACCATAATACGCTCACTGGTCACAATGCAACGAGTTAAACAGCCATGTGAATGTGCCCAGTGAATAACCAAGCGCCTTAGCTCATTTAAGAATCCTCCGGTGAAGCAAATCAAGCGTCTTCTCAGAATAGAGAACATTATGACGGCTGGAGAAGTCGAGATCTAAACCAATCTCGATTTGAGTGAGATTCTTTCTTCAAGCTTGAGATGTGGCACTGTTCGTGACAATCAGAACATGCAAGCGTCTGCTGACAATTTCTGGAGCTTTAGGTTTTCAAAAGCATCGATCTTGGTATCGGTGGAAGGCTTAGTGAACCATCTGCAACTCTCATGAAGAGGTCAGGAGCGAAATCGATCTGTATCTTTGCCAAATTCCATCTGTAAGTTGGTGGCGTGATGTTGTTCCTGACAATCATACGTTTGTATCGTCTGATGACCATATATTGAGCTGTAGGTGTCCGGATTGGATGAAACCAATGTCTCATTAAAGATAATATCCATATCTAAACGTTTCATGAAGACATCGAATCCTAATTCCTGCATTAAGAGGGTCAAATAAGCATAATGCGCTAACTGCTAAAAATGCAACGAGTTAAACAGCCTTGTGAATGTGCCCTGTGGATAACCAAGCGCCTTAGCTAATTTAAGAAGCGTCCGGTGAAGCTAATCAAGCGTCTATTCAGAGTACAAACAGTATGAAGGCTGGAGAAGTAATTTTGAACGAAGTATTCAGATATTCAAAGTCCAAGCTTGACCAGAAAATGAGGTACCATTTTCTATAAAGTCCTGAAGCACTAAGTACTGTAATAGAAAAACACAAAAGCTTCAGCAATTGTAATAGAAGAAAGAGAAGACAAGCGTGAATAAAAACAAAAGTATAAATGTTGCAAAAGCAAAAACACTGAAGATTGAAGTCAAGTGCCTGTGGCCGATAATCAAGCCTCAGAAAAGTATTTTGAGGTACGCTCGTCGAAATAAAGTGATCTTGGTTTTATTATAAAGATAAGATAAATACCTACAGGTTTCCTGGAGAAGTCGAGATCTAAACCAATCCCGATTTGAGTGTAATTCATTTTTCAAGCTTGAGATGTGGTATTGTTCGTTACAATCAGAACATGCAAGCGTCTGCTGAGAATTTCTGGAGCTTTAGGTGTTCAAAACCATCGATCTTGGTATCGTTGGAAGGCTTAGAGAAATATCTGCAACTCTCATGAAGAGGTCAAGAACGAAATCGATCTTTATCTTTGTCACATTGCATCCGTAAGTTGGTGACGTGATGTTGTTCCTGACTGTCATACCTTTGAAGCGTATGATGACCATATATTGAGCTGTAGGTGTCCGGATTGGATGAAACCAGTGTCTCATTAAAGCTAATATCCATATCTACACGTTTCATGAAGACATCGAATCCTAATTCGTGCTTTAAGAGGGTCAAATAACCATAATACGCTCACTGGTCACAATGCAACGAGTTAAACAGCCATGTGAATGTGCCCAGTGAATAACCAAGCGCCTTAGCTCATTTAAGAATCCTCCGGTGAAGCAAATCAAGCGTCTTCTCAGAATAGAGAACATTATGACGGCTGGAGAAGTCGAGATCTAAACCAATCTCGATTTGAGTGAGATTCTTTCTTCAAGCTTGAGATGTGGCACTGTTCGTGACAATCAGAACATGCAAGCGTCTGCTGACAATTTCTGGAGCTTTAGGTTTTCAAAAGCATCGATCTTGGTATCGGTGGAAGGCTTAGTGAACCATCTGCAACTCTCATGAAGAGGTCAGGAGCGAAATCGATCTGTATCTTTGCCAAATTCCATCTGTAAGTTGGTGGCGTGATGTTGTTCCTGACAATCATACGTTTGTATCGTCTGATGACCATATATTGAGCTGTAGGTGTCCGGATTGGATGAAACCAATGTCTCATTAAAGATAATATCCATATCTAAACGTTTCATGAAGACATCGAATCCTAATTCCTGCATTAAGAGGGTCAAATAAGCATAATGCGCTAACTGCTAAAAATGCAACGAGTTAAACAGCCTTGTGAATGTGCCCTGTGGATAACCAAGCGCCTTAGCTAATTTAAGAAGCGTCCGGTGAAGCTAATCAAGCGTCTATTCAGAGTACAAACAGTATGAAGGCTGGAGAAGTAATTTTGAACGAAGTATTCAGATATTCAAAGTCCAAGCTTGACCAGAAAATGAGGTACCATTTTCTATAAAGTCCTGAAGCACTAAGTACTGTAATAGAAAAACATAAAAGCTTCAGCAATTGAAATAGAAGAAAGAGAAGACAAGCGTGAATAAAAACAAAAGTATAAATGTTGCAAAAGCAAAAACACTGAAGATTGAAGTCAAGTGCCTGTGGCCGATAATCAAGCCTCAGAAAAGTATTTTGAGGTACGCTCGTTGAAATAAAGTGATCTTGGTTTTATTATAAAGATAAGATAA
The DNA here is from genome assembly GCA_039655645.1 of Ammopiptanthus mongolicus. NCBI lineage: Eukaryota > Viridiplantae > Streptophyta > Magnoliopsida > Fabales > Fabaceae > Ammopiptanthus > Ammopiptanthus mongolicus. The sequence goes on from CM077349.1 coordinate 47,201,201, forward strand.
ATACCTACAGGTTTCCTGGAGAAGTCGAGATCTAAACCAATCCCGATTTGAGTGTAATTCATTTTTCAAGCTTGAGATGTGGTATTGTTCGTTACAATCAGAACATGCAAGCGTCTGCTGAGAATTTCTGGAGCTTTAGGTGTTCAAAACCATCGATCTTGGTATCGTTGGAAGGCTTAGAGAAATATCTGCAACTCTCATGAAGAGGTCAAGAACGAAATCGATCTTTATCTTTGTCACATTGCATCCGTAAGTTGGTGACGTGATGTTGTTCCTGACTGTCATACCTTTGTAACGTATGATGATCATACATTGAGCTGTAGGTGTCCGAATTGGATGAAACCAGTGTCTCATTAAAGAAAATATCCATATCTACACGTTTCATGAAGAGGTCGAATCCTAATTCGACCTTTAAGAGGGTCGAAGAAGCATAATACGCTCACTGGTCACAATGCAACGAGTTAAACAGCCATGTGAATGTGCCCAGTGAATAACCAAGCGCCTTAGCTCATTTAAGAATCCTCCGGTGAAGCAAATCAAGCGTCTTCTCAGAATAGAGAACATTATGACGGCTGGAGAAGTCGAGATCTGAACCAATCTCGATTTGAGTGAGATTCCTTCTTCAAGCTTGAGATGTGGTACTGTTCGTGACAATCAGAACATGCAAGCGTCTGCTGACAATTTCTGGAGCTTTAGGTGTTCAAAAGCATCGATCTTGGTATCGGTGGAAGGCTTAGTGAACCATCTGCAACTCTCATGAAGAGGTCAGGAGCGAAATCGATCTGTATCTTTGCCAAATTCCATCCGTAAGTTGGTGGCGTGATGTTGTTCCTGACAATCATACGTTTGTATCGTCTGATGACCATATATTGAGCTGTAGGTGTCCGGATTGGATGAAACCAATGTCTCATTAAAGATAATATCCATATCTAAACGTTTCATGAAGACATCGAATCCTAATTCCTGCATTAAGAGGGTCAAATAAGCATAATGCGCTAACTGCTAAAAATGCAACGAGTTAAACAGCCTTGTGAATGTGCCCTGTGGATAACCAAGCGCCTTAGCTAATTTAAGAAGCGTCCGGTGAAGCTAATCAAGCGTCTATTCAGAGTACAAACAGTATGAAGGCTGGAGAAGTAATTTTGAACGAAGTATTCAGATATTCAAAGTCCAAGCTTGACCAGAAAATGAGGTACCATTTTCTATAAAGTCCTGAAGCATTAAGTACTGTAATAGAAAAACACAAAAGCTTCAGCAATTGTAATAGAAGAAAGAGAAGACAAGCGTGAATAAAAACAAAAGTATAAATGTTGCAAAAGCAAAAACACTGAAGATTGAAGTCAAGTTCCTGTGGCCGATAATCAAGCCTCAGAAAAGTATTTTGAGGTACGCTCGTCGAAATAAAGTGATCTTGGTTTTATTATAAAGATAAGATAAATACCTACAGGTTTCCTGGAGAAGTCGAGATCTATACCAATCCCGATTTGAGTGTAATTCATTCTTCAAGCTTGAGATGTGGTATTGTTCGTTACAATCAGAACATGCAAGCGTCTGCTGAGAATTTCTGGAGCTTTAGGTGTTCAAAACCATCGATCTTGGTATCGTTGGAAGGCTTAGAGAAATATCTGCAACTCTCATGAAGAAGTCAAGAACGAAACCGATCTTTATCTTTGTCACATTGCATCCGTAATTTGGTGACGTGATGTTGTTCCTGACAGTCATACCTTTGAAGCGTCTGATGACCATATATTGAGCTATAGATGTCCGGATTGGATGAAACCAGTGTCTCATTAAAGCTAATATCCATATCTACACGTTTCATGAAGACATCGAATCCTAATTCGTGCGTTAAGAGGGTCAAATAACCATAATACGCTAACTGCTAAGAATGCTACGAGTTAAACAGCCTTGTGAATGTGCCCAGTGAATAACCAAGTGCCTTAGCTCATTTAAGAATCCTCCGGTGAAGCAAATTAAGCGTCTTCTCAGAATATAGAACATTATGACGGCGGGAGAAGTAATTTCAAATGAAGTATTAAGTTATTCAAAGTCCAAGCTTGACCAGAAAATAAGGTACCATTTTCTATAAAGTCCTGAAGCATCAAGTAGTGTAATAGAAGAACACAATTGATTCAGCAATTGTAATAGAAGAAAGAGAAGACAAGCGTGAATAAAAACAAAAGTACAAACGCTGCAAAAGCAAAAACACTGAAGATTGAAGGCAAGCGCCTGCTGCCGAAAATCAAGTCTCCGAAACGTCGAATTTTGAGGTACGCTCGTCGAAAAGAAGTGATCTTGGATTTATTAGAAAGATAAGATAAATACCTATAGGTTTCCTGGAGATGTCGATATCTGAACCAATCCCGATCTGAGTGAAAATCCTTCTTCAAGCTTGAGATGTGGTATTGTTCGTGACAATCAAAACATGCAAGCGTCTGCTGACAATCTCTGGAGCTTTAGGTGTTCAAAAGCATCGATTTTGGAATCGTTGGAAGGCTTACAGAAATATCTGCAACTCTCATGAAGAGGTCAAGAGCGAAATCGATCTGTATATTTGTCAAATTGCATCCGTAAGTTGGTGACGTGATGTTGTTCCTGACAGTCATACCTTTGTAGCATCTGATGACCATATATTGAGCTGTAGGTGTCCGGATTTGAGGAAACCAGTGTGTCATTAAAGCTAATATCCATATCTACACGTTTCATGAAGACATCGAATCCTAATTCGTGCATTAAGAGGGTCAAATAAGCATAATACGCTAACTGCTAAGAATGCTGCGAGTTAAACAGGCTTTTGAATGTGCCCAGTGGATAACCAAGTGCCTTAGCTAATTTAAGAAGCGTCCGGTGAAGCTAATCATGCGTCTATTCAGAATACAAACATTATGAAGGCTGGAAAAGTAATTTTGAACTAAATATTAAGATATTCAAAGTCCAAGCTTGACCAGAAAATGAGGTACCATTTTCTATAAAGTCCTGAAGCATCAAGTATTGTAATCGAAGAACACAAAAGCTTCAGCAATTGTAATAGAAGAAAGAGAAGACAAGGGTGAATAAAAACAAAAGTATAAATGCTGCAAAAGCAAAAACATTGAAGATTGAAGTCAAGTGCCTGGTGCCGATAATCAAGCCTCCGAAAAGTATTTGGAGGTACGCTCGTCGAAATGAAGTGATCTTGGTTTTATTTGAAAGATAAGATAAATACCTACATGTTTCCTGCAGAAGTCGAGATTTGAACCAATCCCGATTTGAGTTAAATTCCTTCTTCAAGCTTGAGATGTGGTACTGTTCGTCACAATCTGAACATGCAAGCGTCTGCTGACAATTTCAGGAGCTTTAGGTGTTCAAAAGCATCGATCTTGGTATCATTGGAAGGCTTATAGAAATATCTGTAACTCTCATGAAGAGGTCAAGAACGAAATCGATCTTTATCTTTGTCACATTGCATCCGTAAGTCGGTGACGTGATGTTGTTCCTGACTGTCATACCTTTGTAACGTATGATGATCATACATTGAGCTGTAGGTGTCCGAATTGGATGAAACCAGTGTCTCACTAAAGCAAATATCCATATCTACATGTTTCATGAAGACATCGAATCCTAATTCGGCCTTTAAGAGGGTCTAAGAAGCATAATACGCTCACTGGTCAGAATGCAACGTGTTAAACAGGCTTGTGAATGTGCCCAGTGAAAAACCAAGCGCCTTAGCTCATTTAAGAATCCTCCGGTGAAGCAAATCAAGCGTCTTCTCAGAATATAGAACATTATGACGGCTGAAGAAATAATTTCGAATGAAGTATTAAGTTATTCAAAGTCCAAACTTGACCAGAAAATAAGGTACCATTTTCTATAAAGTCCTGAAGCATCAAGTACTATAATAGAAGAACACAAAAGATTCAGCAATTGTAATAGAAGAAAGAGAAGACAAGCGTGAATAAAAACATAAGTACAAATGCTGCAAAAGCAAAAGCACTGAAGATTGAAGGCAAGCGCCTGCTGCCGAAAATCAAGCCTCCGAAACGTCAAATTTTGAGGTACGCTCGTCGAAATGAAGTGATCTTGGTTTTATTAGAAAGATAAGATAAATACCTACAGGTTTCCTGGAGATGTCGATATCTGAACAAATCCCGATCTGAGTGAAATTGCTTTTTCTGGCTTGAGATGTGGTAGTGTTCGTGACAATCGGAACATGCAAGCGTCTGCTGACAATCTCTGGAGCGTTAGGTGTTCAAAAGCATCGATCTTGGTATCGTTGGAAGGCTTAGAGAAATATTTGCAACTCTCATGAAGAGGTCAAGAGCGAAATCGATCTATATATTTGTCAAATTGCATCCGTAAGTTGGTGACGTGATGTTGTTCCTGACAGTCATACCTTTGAAGCGTCTGATGACCATATATTGAGCTATAGATGTCCGGATTGTGTGAAACCAGTGTCTCATTAAAGCTAATATCCATATCTACACGTTTCATGAAGACATCGAATCCTAATTCGTGCATTAAGAGGGTCAAATAACCATAATACGCTAACTGCTAAGAATGCTACGAGTTAAACAGCCTTGTGAATGTGCCCAGTGAATAACCAAGCGCCTTAGCTCATTTAAGAATCCTCCGGTGAAGCAAATTAAGCGTCTTCTCAGAATATAGAACCTTATGACGGCGGGAGAAGTAATTTCAAAAGAAGTATTAAGTTATTCAAAGTCCAAGCTTGACCAGAAAATAAGGTACCATTTTCTATAAAGTCCTGAAGCATCAAGTACTGTAATAGAAGAACACAATTGATTCAGCAATTGTAATAGAAGAAAGAGAAGACAAGCGTGAATAAAAACAAAAGTACAAACGCTGCAAAAGCAAAAACACTGAAGATTGAAGGCAAGCGCCTGCTGCCGAAAATCAAGTCTCCGAAACGTCGAATTTTGAGGTACGCTCGTCGAGAAGAAGTGATCTTGGTTTTATTAGAAAGATAAGATAAATACCTATAGGTTTCCTAGAGATGTCGATATCTGAACCAATGCCTATCTAAGTGAAAATCCTTCTTCAAGCTTGAGATGTGGTATTGTTCGTGACAATAAGAACATGCAAGCGTCTGCTGACAATCTCTGGAGCTTTAGGTGTTCAAAAGCATCGATCTTGGTATCGTTGGAAGGCTTAGAGAAATATCTGCAACTCTCATGAAGAGGTCAAGAGCGAAATCGATCTGTATATTTGTCAAATTGCATCCGTAAGTTGGTGACGTGATGTTGTTCCTGACAGTCATACCTTTGTAGCATCTGATGACCATATATTGAGCTGTAGGTGTCCGGATTTGATGAAACCATTGTGTCATTAAAGCTAATATCCATATCTACACGTTTCATGAAGACATCGAATCCTAATTCGTGCATTAAGAGTGTCAAATAAGCATAATACGCTAACTGCTAAGAATGCTGCGAGTTAAACAGGCTTTTGAATGTGCCCAGTGGATAACCAAGTGCCTTAGCTAATTTAAGGAGCGTCCGGTGAAGCTAATCATGCGTCTATTCAGAATACAAACATTATGAAGGCTGGAGAAGTAATTTTGAACTAAATATTAAGATATTCAAAGTCCAAGCTTGACCAGAAAATGAGGTACCATTTTCTATAAAGTCCTGAAGCATCAAGTACTGTAATCGAAGAACACAAAAGCTTCAGCAATTGTAATAGAAGAAAGAGAAGACAAGGGTGAATAAAAACAAAAGTATAAATGCTGCAAAAGCAAAAACATTGAAGATTGAAGTCAAGTGCCTGGTGCCGATAATCAAGCCTCCGAAAAGTATTTGGAGGTACGCTCGTCGAAATGTAGTGATCTTGGTTTTATTTGAAAGATAAGATAAATACCTACATGTTTCCTGCAGAAGTCGAGATTTGAACCAATCCCGATCTGAGTTAAATTCCTTCTTCAAGCTTGAGATGTGGTACTGTTCGTCACGATCTGAACATGCAAGCGTCTGCTGACAATTTCAAGAGCTTTAGGTGTTCAAAAGCATCGATCTTGGTATCGTTGGAAGGCTTATAGAAATATCTGTAACTCTCATGAAGAGGTCAAGAACGAAATCGATCTTTATCTTTGTCACATTGCATCCGTAAGTCGGTGACGTGATGTTGTTCCTGACTGTCATACCTTTGTAACGTATGATGATCATACATTGAGCTGTAGGTGTCCGAATTGGATGAAACCAGTGTCTCACTAAAGCAAATATCCATATCTACACGTTTCATGAAGACATCGAATCCTAATTCGGCCTTTAAGAGGGTCTAAGAAGCATAATACGCTCACTGGTCAGAATGCAACGTGTTAAACAGCCTTGTGAATGTGCCCAGTGAATAACCAAGCGCCTTAGCTCATTTAAGAATCCTCCGGTGAAGCAAATCAAGCGTCTTCTCAGAATATAGAACATTATGACGGCTGAAGATGTAATTTCGAATGAAGTACTAAGTTATTCAAAGTCCAAGCATGACCAGAAAATAAGGTACGATTTTCTATAAAGTCCTGAAGCATCAAGTACTATAATAGAAGAACACAAAAGATTCTGCAATTGTAATAGAAGAAAAAGAAGACAAGCGCGAATAAAAACATAAGTACAAATGCTGCAAAAGCAAAAGCACTGATGATTGAAGGCAAGCGCCTGCTGCCGAAAATCAAGCCTCCGAAACGTCAAATTTTGAGGTACGCTCGTCGAAATGAAGTGATCATGGTTTTATTAGAAAGATAAGATAAATACCTACAGGTTTCCTGGAGATGTCGATATCTGAACAAATCCCGATTTGAGTGAAATTGCTTTTTCAAGCTTGAGATGTGGTAGTGTTCTTGACAATCGGAACATGCAAGCGTCTGCTGACAATCTCTGGAGCTTTAGGTGTTCAAAAGCATCGATCTCGGTATCGTTGGAAGGCTTAGAGAAATATCTGCAACTCTCATGAAGAGGTCAAGAGCGAAATCGATCTATATATTTGTCAAATTGCATCCGTAAGTTGGTGACGTGATGTTGTTCCTGACAGTCATACCTTTGCAGCATCTGATGACCATATATTGAGCTATAGGTGTCCGGATTGGATGAAACCAGTGTGTCATTAAAGCTAATATCCATATCTACACGTTTCATGAAGACATTGAATCCTAATTCGTGCATTAAGAGGGTCAAATAAGCATAATACGCTAACTGCTAAGAATGCTACGTGTTAAACAGGCTTTTGAATGTGCCCAATGGATAACCAAGTGCCTTAGCTAATTTAAGAAGCGTCCGGTGAAGCTAATCAAGCGTCTATTCAGAATACAAACATTATGAAGGCTGGAGAAGTAATTTTGAACTAAATATTAAGATATTCAAAGTCCAAGCTTGACCAGAAAATGAGGTACCATTTTCTATAAAGTCCTGAAGCATTAAGTACTGTAATAGAAGAACACAAAAGATTCAGCAATTTTAATAGAAGAAAGAGAAGACAAGCGTGAATAAAAACCAAAGTACAAACGCTGCAAAAGCAAAAACACTGAAGATTGAAGGCAAGCGCCTGCTGCGGAAAATCAAGTCTCCGAAACGTCGAATTTTGAGGTACGCTCGTCGAAATGAAGTGATCTTGGTTTTATTAGAAAGATAAGATAAATACCTATAGGTTTCCTGGAGATGTCGATATCTGAACCAATCCCGATCTGAGTGAAAATCCTTCTTCAAGCTTGAGATGTGGTATTGTTCGTGACAATCAGAACATGCAAGCGTCTGCTGACAATCTCTGGAGCTTTAGGTGTTCAAAAGCATCGATCTTGGTATCGTTGGAAGGCTTAGAGAAATATCTGCAACTCTCGTGAATAGGTCAAGAGCGAAATCGATCTATATATTTGTCAAATTGCATCCGTAAGTTGGTGACGTGATGTTGTTCCTGACAGTCATACCTTTACAGCATCTGATGACCATATATTGAGCTGTAGGTGTCCGGATTTGATGAAACCAGTGTGTCATTAAAGCTAATATCTATATGTACACGTTTCATGAAGACATCGAATCCTAATTCCTGCATTAAGAGGGTCAAATAAGCATAATACGCTAACTGCTAAGAATACTGCGAGTTAAACAAGCTTTTGAATGTGCCCAGTGGATAACCAAGTGCCTTAGCTAATTTAAGAAGCGTCCGGTGAAGCTAATCACGCGTCTATTCAGAATACAAACATTATGAAGGCTGGAGAAGTAATTTTGAACTAAATATTAAGATATTCAAAGTCCAAGCTTGACCAGAAAATGAGGTAGCATTTTCTATAAAGTCCTGAAGCATCAAGTACTGTAATAGAAGAACACAAAAGATTCAGCAATTGTAATTGACGAAAGAGAAGACAAGCGTGAATAAAAACAAAAGTACAAACGCTGCAAAAGCAAAAACAGTGAAGATTGAAGGCAAGCGCCTGCTGCCGAAAATCAAGTCTCCGAAACGTCGAATTTTGTGGTACGCTCGTCGAAATGAAGTGATCTTGGTTTTATTAGAAAGATAAGATAAATACCTATAGGTTTCCTGGAGATGTCGATATCTGAACCAATCCCGATCTGAGTGAAAATCCTTCTTCAAGCTTGAGATGGGGTATTGTTCGTGACAATCAGAACATGCAAGCGTCTGCTGACAATCTCTGGAGCTTTAGGTGTTCAAAAGCATCGATCTTGGTATCGTTGGAAGGCTTAGAGAAATATCTGCAACTCTCGTGAATAGGTCAAGAGCGAAATCGATCTATATATTTGTCAAATTGCATCCGTAAGTTGGTGACGTGATGTTGTTCCTGACAGTCATACCTTTACAGCATCTGATGACCATATATTGAGCTGTAGGTGTCCGGATTTGATGAAACCAGTGTGTCATTAAAGCTAATATCTATATGTACACGTTTCATGAAGACATCGAATCCTAATTCCTGCATTAAGAGGGTCAAATAAGCATAATACGCTAACTGCTAAGAATGCTGCGAGTTAAACAAGCTTTTGAATGTGCCCAGTGGATAACCAAGTGCCTTAGCTAATTTACGAAGCGTCCGGTGAAGCTAATCACGCGTCTATTCAGAATACAAACATTATGAAGGCTGGAGAAGTAATTTTGAACTAAATATTAAGATATTCAAAGTCCAAGCTTGACCAGAAAATGAGGTAGCATTTTCTATAAAGTCTTGAAGCATCAAGTACTGTAATAGAAGAACACAAAAGATTCAGCAATTGTAATAGAAGAAAGAGAAGACAAGCGTGAATAAAAACAAAAGTACAAACGCTGCAAAAGCAAAAACAGTGAAGATTGAAGGCAAGCGCCTGCTGCCGAAAATCAAGTCTCCGAAACGTCGAATTTTGGGGTACGCTCGTCGAAATGAAGTGATCTTGGTTTTATTAGAAAGATAAGATAAATACCTATAGGTTTCCTGGAGATGTCGATATCTGAACCAATCCCGATCTGAGTGAAAATCCTTCTTCAAGCTTGAGATGGGGTATTGTTCGTGACAATCAGAACATGCAAGCGTCTGCTGACAATCTCTGGAGCTTTAGGTGTTCAAAAGCATCGATCTTGGTATCGTTGGAAGGCTTAGAGAAATATCTGCAACTCTCGTGAAGAGGTCAAGAGCGAAATCGATCTATATATTTGTCAAATTGCATCCGTAAGTTGGTGACGTGATGTTGTTCCTGACAGTCATACCTTTACAGCATCTGGTGACCATATATTGAGCTGTAGGTGTCCGGATTTGATGAAACCAGTGTGTCATTAAAGGTAATATCCATATCTACACGTTTCATGAAGACATCGAATCCTAATTCCTGCATTAAGAGGGTCAAATAAGCATAATACGCTAACTGCTAAGAATGCTGCGAGTTAAACAAGCTTTTGAATGTGCCCAGTGGATAACCAAGTGCCTTAGCTAATTTAAGAAGCGTCCGGTGAAGCTAATCACGCGTCTATTCAGAATACAAACATTATGAAGGCTGGAGAAGTAATTTTGAACTAAATATTAAGATATTCAAAGTCCAAGCTTGACCAGAAAATGAGGTAGCATTTTCTATAAAGTCCTGAAGCATCAAGTACTGTAATAGAAGAACACAAAAGATTCAGCAATTGTAATTGAAGAAAGAGAAGACAAGCGTGAATAAAAACAAAAGTACAAACGCTGCAAAAGCAAAAACAGTGAAGATTGAAGGCAAGCGCCTGCTGCCGAAAATCAAGTCTCCGAAACGTCGAATTTTGTGGTACGCTCGTCGAAATGAAGTGATCTTGGTTTTATTAGAAAGATAAGATAAATACCTATAGGTTTCCTGGAGATGTCGATATCTGAACCAATCCCGATCTGAGTGAAAATCCTTCTTCAAGCTTGAGATGGGGTATTGTTCGTGACAATCAGAACATGCAAGCGTCTGCTGACAATCTCTGGAGCTTTAGGTGTTCAAAAGCATCGATCTTGGTATCGTTGGAAGGCTTAGAGAAATATCTGCAACTCTCGTGAATAGGTCAAGAGCGAAATCGATCTATATATTTGTCAAATTGCATCCGTAAGTTGGTGACGTGATGTTGTTCCTGACAGTCATACCTTTACAGCATCTGATGACCATATATTGAGCTGTAGGTGTCCGGATTTGATGAAACCAGTGGGTCATTAAAGCTAATATCTATATGTACACGTTTCATGAAGACATCGAATCCTAATTCCTGCATTAAGAGGGTCAAATAAGCATAATACGCTAACTGCTAAGAATGCAGCGAGTTAAACAAGCTTTTGAATGTGCCCAGTGGATAACCAAGTGCCTTAGCTAATTTACGAAGCGTCCGGTGAAGCTAATCACGCGTCTATTCAGAATACAAACATTATGAAGGCTGGAGAAGTAATTTTGAACTAAATATTAAGATATTCGAACTCCAAGCTTGACCAGAAAATGAGGTAGCATTTTCTATAAAGTCTTGAAGCATCAAGTACTGTAATAGAAAAACACAAAAGATTCAGCAATTGTAATAGAAGAAAGAGAAGACAAGCGTGAATAAAAACAAAAGTACAAACGCTGCAAAAGCAAAAACAGTGAAGATTGAAGGCAAGCGCCTGCTGCCGAAAATCAAGTCTCCGAAACGTCGAATTTTGGGGTACGCTCGTCGAAATGAAGTGATCTTGGTTTTATTAGAAAGATAAGATAAATACCTATAGGTTTCCTGGAGATGTCGATATCTGAACCAATCCCGATCTGAGTGAAAATCCTTCTTCAAGCTTGAGATGTGGTATTGTTCGTGACAATCAGAACATGCAAGCGTCTGCTGACAATCTCTGGAGCTTTAGGTGTACAAAAGCATCGATCTTGGTATCGTTGGAAGGCTTAGAGAAATATCTGCAACTCTCGTGAATAGGTCAAGAGCGAAATCGATCTATATATTTGTCAAATTGCATCCGTAAGTTGGTGACGTGATGTTGTTCCTGACAGTCATACCTTTACAGCATCTGATGACCATATATTGAGCTGTAGGTGTCCGGATTTGATGAAACCAGTGTGTCATTAAAGCTAATATCTATATGTACACGTTTCATGAAGACATCGAATCCTAATTCCTGCATTAAGAGGGTCAAATAAGCATAATACGCTAACTGCTAAGAATGCTGCGAGTTAAACAAGCTTTTGAATGTGCCCAGTGGATAACCAAGTGCCTTAGCTAATTTAAGAAGCGTCCGGTGAAGCTAATCACGCGTCTATTCAGAATACAAACATTATGAAGGCTGGAGAAGTAATTTTGAACTAAATATTAAGATATTCAAAGTCCAAGCTTGACCAGAAAATGAGGTAGCATTTTCTATAAAGTCCTGAAGCATCAAGTACTGTAATAGAAGAACACAAAAGATTCAGCAATTGTAATTGAAGAAAGAGAAGACAAGCGTGAATAAAAACAAAAGTACAAACGCTGCAAAAGCAAAAACAGTGAAGATTGAAGGCAAGCGCCTGCTGCCGAAAATCAAGTCTCCGAAACGTCGAATTTTGTGGTACGCTCGTCGAAATGAAGTGATCTTGGTTTTATTAGAAAGATAAGATAAATACCTATAGGTTTCCTGGAGATGTCGATATCTGAACCAATCCCGATCTGAGTGAAAATCCTTCTTCAAGCTTGAGATGGGGTATTGTTCGTGACAATCAGAACATGCAAGCGTCTGCTGACAATCTCTGGAGCTTTAGGTGTTCAAAAGCATCGATCTTGGTATCGTTGGAAGGCTTAGAGAAATATCTGCAACTCTCGTGAATAGGTCAAGAGCGAAATCGATCTATATATTTGTCAAATTGCATCCGTAAGTTGGTGACGTGATGTTGTTCCTGACAGTCATACCTTTACAGCATCTGATGACCATATATTGAGCTGTAGGTGTCCGGATTTGATGAAACCAGTGTGTCATTAAAGCTAATATCTATATGTACACGTTTCATGAAGACATCGAATCCTAATTCCTGCATTAAGAGGGTCAAATAAGCATAATACGCTAACTGCTAAGAATGCTGCGAGTTAAACAAGCTTTTGAATGTGCCCAGTGGATAACCAAGTGCCTTAGCTAATTTAAGAAGCGTCCGGTGAAGCTAATCACGCGTCTATTCAGAATACAAACATTATGAAGGCTGGAGAAGTAATTTTGAACTAAATATTAAGATATTCAAAGTCCAAGCTTGACCAGAAAATGAGGTAGCATTTTCTATAAAGTCCTGAAGCATCAAGTACTGTAATAGAAGAACACAAAAGATTCAGCAATTGTAATTGAAGAAAGAGAAGACAAGCGTGAATAAAAACAAAAGTACAAACGCTGCAAAAGCAAAAACAGTGAAGATTGAAGGCAAGCGCCTGCTGCCGAAAATCAAGTCTCCGAAACGTCGAATTTTGGGGTACGCTCGTCGAAATGAAGTGATCTTGGTTTTATTAGAAAGATAAGATAAATACCTATAGGTTTCCTGGAGATGTCGATATCTGAACCAATCCCGATCTGAGTGAAAATCCTTCTTCAAGCTTGAGATGGGTATTGTTCGTGACAATCAGAACATGCAAGCGTCTGCTGACAATCTCTGGAGCTTTAGGTGTTCAAAAGCATCGATCTTGGTATCGTTGGAAGGCTTAGAGAAATATCTGCAACTCTCGTGAATAGGTCAAGAGCGAAATCGATCTATATATTTGTCAAATTGCATCCGTAAGTTGGTGACGTGATGTTGTTCCTGACAGTCATACCTTTACAGCATCTGATGACCATATATTGAGCTGTAGGTGTCCGGATTTGATGAAACCAGTGTGTCATTAAAGCTAATATCTATATGTACACGTTTCATGAAGACATCGAATCCTAATTCCTGCATTAAGAGGGTCAAATAAGCATAATACGCTAACTGCTAAGAATGCTGCGAGTTAAACAAGCTTTTGAATGTGCCCAGTGGATAACCAAGTGCCTTAGCTAATTTAAGAAGCGTCCGGTGAAGCTAATCACGCGTCTATTCAGAATACAAACATTATGAAGGCTGGAGAAGTAATTTTGAACTAAATATTAAGATATTCAAAGTCCAAGCTTGACCAGAAAATGAGGTAGCATTTTCTATAAAGTCTTGAAGCATCAAGTACTGTAATAGAAAAACACAAAAGATTCAGCAATTGTAATAGAAGAAAGAGAAGACAAGCGTGAATAAAAACAAAAGTACAAACGCTGCAAAAGCAAAAACAGTGAAGATTGAAGGCAAGCGCCTGCTGCCGAAAATCAAGTCTCCGAAACGTCGAATTTTGTGGTACGCTCGTCGAAATGAAGTGATCTTGGTTTTATTAGAAAGATAAGATAAATACCTATAGGTTTCCTGGAGATGTCGATATCTGAACCAATCCCGATCTGAGTGAAAATCCTTCTTCAAGCTTGAGATGGGGTATTGTTCGTGACAATCAGAACATGCAAGCGTCTGCTGACAATCTCTGGAGCTTTAGGTGTTCAAAAGCATCGATCTTGGTATCGTTGGAAGGCTTAGAGAAATATCTGCAACTCTCGTGAATAGGTCAAGAGCGAAATCGATCTATATATTTGTCAAATTGCATCCGTAAGTTGGTGACGTGATGTTGTTCCTGACAGTCATACCTTTACAGCATCTGATGACCATATATTGAGCTGTAGGTGTCCGGATTTGATGAAACCAGTGTGTCATTAAAGCTAATATCTATATGTACACGTTTCATGAAGACATCGAATCCTAATTCCTGCATTAAGAGGGTCAAATAAGCATAATACGCTAACTGCTAAGAATGCTGCGAGTTAAACAAGCTTTTGAATGTGCCCAGTGGATAACCAAGTGCCTTAGCTAATTTAAGAAGCGTCCGGTGAAGCTAATCACGCGTCTATTCAGAATACAAACATTATGAAGGCTGGAGAAGTAATTTTGAACTAAATATTAAGATATTCAAAGTCCAAGCTTGACCAGAAAATGAGGTAGCATTTTCTATAAAGTCTTGAAGCATCAAGTACTGTAATAGAAGAACACAAAAGATTCAGCAATTGTAATAGAAGAAAGAGAAGACAAGCGTGAATAAAAACAAAAGTACAAACGCTGCAAAAGCAAAAACAGTGAAGATTGAAGGCAAGCGCCTGCTGCCGAAAATCAAGTCTCCGAAACGTCGAATTTTGGGTACGCTCGTCGAAATGAAGTGATCTTGGTTTTATTAGAAAGATAAGATAAATACCTATAGGTTTCCTGGAGATGTCGATATCTGAACCAATCCCGATCTGAGTGAAAATCCTTCTTCAAGCTTGAGATGGGGTATTGTTCGTGACAATCAGAACATGCAAGCGTCTGCTGACAATCTCTGGAGCTTTAGGTGTTCAAAAGCATCGATCTTGGTATCGTTGGAAGGCTTAGAGAAATATCTGCAACTCTCGTGAATAGGTCAAGAGCGAAATCGATCTATATATTTGTCAAATTGCATCCGTAAGTTGGTGACGTGATGTTGTTCCTGACAGTCATACCTTTACAGCATCTGATGACCATATATTGAGCTGTAGGTGTCCGGATTTGATGAAACCAGTGTGTCATTAAAGCTAATATCTATATGTACACGTTTCATGAAGACATCGAATCCTAATTCCTGCATTAAGAGGGTCAAATAAGCATAATACGCTAACTGCTAAGAATGCTGCGAGTTAAACAAGCTTTTGAATGTGCCCAGTGGATAACCAAGTGCCTTAGCTAATTTAAGAAGCGTCCGGTGAAGCTAATCACGCGTCTATTCAGAATACAAACATTATGAAGGCTGGAGAAGTAATTTTGAACTAAATATTAAGATATTCAAAGTCCAAGCTTGACCAGAAAATGAGGTAGCATTTTCTATAAAGTCCTGAAGCATCAAGTACTGTAATAGAAGAACACAAAAGATTCAGCAATTGTAATTGAAGAAAGAGAAGACAAGCGTGAATAAAAACAAAAGTACAAACGCTGCAAAAGCAAAAACAGTGAAGATTGAAGGCAAGCGCCTGCTGCCGAAAATCAAGTCTCCGAAACGTCGAATTTTGTGGTACGCGCGTCGAAATGAAGTGATCTTGGTTTTATTAGAAAGATAAGATAAATACCTATAGGTTTCCTGGAGATGTCGATATCTGAACCAATCCCGATCTGAGTGAAAATCCTTCTTCAAGCTTGAGATGGGGTATTGTTCGTGACAATCAGAACATGCAAGCGTCTGCTGACAATCTCTGGAGCTTTAGGTGTTCAAAAGCATCGATCTTGGTATCGTTGGAAGGCTTAGAGAAATATCTGCAACTCTCGTGAATAGGTCAAGAGCGAAATCGATCTATATATTTGTCAAATTGCATCCGTAAGTTGGTGACGTGATGTTGTTCCTGACAGTCATACCTTTACAGCATCTGATGACCATATATTGAGCTGTAGGTGTCCGGATTTGATGAAACCAGTGTGTCATTAAAGCTAATATCTATATGTACACGTTTCATGAAGACATCGAATCCTAATTCCTGCATTAAGAGGGTCAAATAAGCATAATACGCTAACTGCTAAGAATGCTGCGAGTTAAACAAGCTTTTGAATGTGCCCAGTGGATAACCAAGTGCCTTAGCTAATTTAAGAAGCGTCCGGTGAAGCTAATCACGCGTCTATTCAGAATACAAACATTATGAAGGCTGGAGAAGTAATTTTGAACTAAATATTAAGATATTCAAACTCCAAGCTTGACCAGAAAATGAGGTAGCATTTTCTATAAAGTCTTGAAGCATCAAGTACTGTAATAGAAGAACACAAAAGATTCAGCAATTGTAATAGAAGAAAGAGAAGACAAGCGTGAATAAAAACAAAAGTACAAACGCTGCAAAAGCAAAAACAGTGAAGATTGAAGGCAAGCGCCTGCTGCCGAAAATCAAGTCTCCGAAACGTCGAATTTTGGGGTACGCTCGTCGAAATGAAGTGATCTTGGTTTTATTAGAAAGATAAGATAAATACCTATAGGTTTCCTGGAGATGTCGATATCTGAACCAATCCCGATCTGAGTGAAAATCCTTCTTCAAGCTTGAGATGGGGTATTGTTCGTGACAATCAGAACATGCAAGCGTCTGCTGACAATCTCTGGAGCTTTAGGTGTTCAAAAGCATCGATCTTGGTATCGTTGGAAGGCTTAGAGAAATATCTGCAACTCTCATGAAGAGGTCAAGAGCGAAATCGATCTATATATTTGTCAAATTGCATCCGTAAGTTGGTGACGTGATGTTGTTCCTGACAGTCATACCTTTACAGCATCTGATGACCATATATTGAGCTGTAGGTGTCCGGATTTGATGAAACCAGTGTGTCATCAAAGCTAATATCTATATCTACACGTTTCATGAAGACATCGAATCCTAATTCGTGCATTAAGAGGGTCAAATAAGCATAATATGTTAACTGCTAAGAATGCTGCGAGTTAAACAAGCTTTTGAATGTGCCCAGTGGATAACCAAGTGCCTTAGCTAATTTAAGAAGCGTCCGGTGAAGCTAATCACGCGTCTATTCAGAATACAAACATTATGAAGGCTGGAGAAGTAATTTTGAACTAAATATTAAGATATTCAACTCCAAGCTTGACCAGAAAATGAGGTAGCATTTTCTATAAAGTCTTGAAGCATCAAGTACTGTAATAGAAGAACACAAAAGATTCAGCAATTGTAATAGAAGAAAGAGAAGACAAGCGTGAATAAAAACAAAAGTACAAACGCTGCAAAAGCAAAAACAGTGAAGATTGAAGGCAAGCGCCTGCTGCCGAAAATCAAGTCTCCGAAACGTCGAATTTTGGGGTACGCTCGTCGAAATGAAGTGATCTTGGTTTTATTAGAAAGATAAGATAAATACCTATAGGTTTCCTGGAGATGTCGATATCTGAACCAATCCCGATCTGAGTGAAAATCCTTCTTCAAGCTTGAGATGGGGTATTGTTCGTGACAATCAGAACATGCAAGCGTCTGCTGACAATCTCTGGAGCTTTAGGTGTTCAAAAGCATCGATATTGGTATCGTTGGAAGGCTTAGAGAAATATCTGCAACTCTCATGAAGAGGTCAAGAGCGAAATCGATCTATATATTTGTCAAATTGCATCCGTAAGTTGGTGACGTGATGTTGTTCCTGACAGTCATACCTTTACAGCATCTGATGACCATATATTGAGCTGTAGGTGTCCGGATTTGATGAAACCAGTGTGTCATTAAAGCTAATATCTATATCTACACGTTTCATGAAGACATCGAATCCTAATTCGTGCATTAAGAGGGTCAAATAAGCATAATACGTTAACTGCTAAGAATGCTGCGAGTTAAACAAGCTTTTGAATGTGCCCAGTGGATAACCAAGTGCCTTAGCTAATTTAAGAAGCGTCCGGTGAAGCTAATCACGCGTCTATTCAGAATACAAACATTATGAAGGCTGGAGAAGTAATTTTGAACTAAATATTAAGATATTCAAAGTCCAAGCTTGACCAGAAAATGAGGTAGCATTTTCTATAAAGTCCTGAAGCATCAAGTACGGTAATAGAAGAACACAAAAGATTCAGCAATTGTAATAGAAGAAAGAGAAGGCAAGCGTGAATAAAAACAAAAGTACAAACGCTGCAAAAGCAAAAACAGTGAAGATTGAAGGGAAGCGCCTGCTGCTGAAAATCAAGTCTCCGAAACGTCGAATTTTGAGGTACGCTCGTTGAAATGAAGTGATCTTGGTTTTATTAGAAAGATAAGATAAATACCTAGAGGTTTCCTGGAGATGTCGATATCTGAACCAATCCCGATCTGAGTGAAAATCCTTCTTCAAGCTTGAGATGGGGTATGGTTCGTGACAATCAGAACATGCAAGCGTCTGCTGACAATCTCTGGAGCTTTAGGTGTTCAAAAGCATCGATCTTGGTATCGTTGGAAGGCTTAGAGAAATATCTGCAACTCTCGTGAAGAGGTCAAGAGCAAAATCGATCTATATAGTTGTCAAATTGCATCCGTAAGTTGGTGACGTGATGTTGTTCCTGACAGTCATACCTTTACAGCATCTGATGACCATATATTGAGCTGTAGGTGTCCGGATTTGATGAAACCAGTGTGTCATTAAAGCTAATATCTATATCTACACGTTTCATGAAGACATCGAATCCTAATTCGTGTATTAAGAGGGTCAAATAAGCATAATACGCTAACTGCTAAGAATGCTGCGAGTTAAACAAGCTTTTGAATGTGCCCAGTGGATAACCAAGTGCCTTAGCTAATTTAAGAAGTGTCCGGTGAAGCTAATCACGCGTCTATTCAGAATACAAACATTATGAAGGCTGGAGAAGTAATTTTGAACTAAATATTAAGATATTCAAAGTCCAAGCTTGACCAGAAAATGAGGTACCATTTTCTATAAAGTCCTGAAGCATCAAGTACTGTAATCGAAGAACACAAAAGCTTCAGCAATTGTAATAGAAGAAAGAGAAGACAAGGGTGAATAAAAACAAAAGTATAAATGCTACAAAAGCAAAAACATTGAAGATTGAAGTCAAGTCCCTGGTGCCGATAATCAAGCCTCCGAAAAGTATTTGGAGGTACGCTCGTCGAAATGAAGTGATCTTGGTTTTATTTGAAAGATAAGATAAATACCTACATGTTTCCTGCAGAAGTCGAGATTTGAACCAATCCCGATTTGAGTTAAATTCCTTCTTCAAGCTTGAGATGTGGTACTGTTCGTCACAATCTGAACATGCAAGCGTCTGCTGACAATTTCAGGAGCTTTAGGATTTCAAAAGCATCGATCTTGGTATCGTTGGAAGGCTTTGAGAAATATCTGCAACTCTCATGAAGAGGTCAAGAGCGAAATCGCTCTATATCTTTGTCAAATTGCATCCGTAAGCTGGTGACGTGATGTTGTTCCTGACCGTCACACCTTTCTAGCGTCTGATGACCATATATTGAGCTGTAGGTGTCCGGATTGGATTAAACCAATGTCTCATTAAAGCTAATATCCATATCTACACATTTCATGAAGACATCGAATCCTAATTCGTGCATTAAGAGGGTCAAATAAGCATAATGCGCTAACTGCTAAAAATGCTACGAGTTAAACAGCCTTGTGAATGTGCCCAGTGGATAACCAAGCGCCTTAGCTAATTTACGAAGTGTCCGGTGAAGCTAATCAAGCGTCTATTCAGAATACAAACATTATGAAGGCTGGAGAATTAATTTTGAACGAAGTATTAAGATATTCAAAGTCCAAACTTGACCAGAAAATGAGGTACGATTTTCTATAAAGTCCTGAAGCATCAAGTACAGTAATAGAAGAACACAAAAGCTTCAGCAATTGTAATAGAAGAAAGAGGAGACAAGCGTGAATAAAAACAAAAGTATAAATGCTGCAAATAACAAAAACACTGAAGATTGAAGTCAAGTGCCTGCTGCCGATAATCAAGCCTCCGAAAAGTATTTTGAGGTACGCTCATCGAAATGAAGTGATCTTTGTTTTATTAGAAAGATAAGATAAATACATACCTGTTTCATGCAGAAGTCGAGATCTGAACCAATCCCGATCTAAGTTAAATTCCTTCTTCAAGCTTGAGATGTGGTACTGTTCATGATAATCAAAACATGCAAGCGTCTGCTCACAATTTCAGGAGCTTTAGGTATTCAAAGGCATCGATTTTGGTATCGTTGGAAGGCTTAGAAAAATATCTGCAACTCTCACGAAGAGGTTAAGAGCGAAATCGATCTCCATCTTTGTCAAATTGCATCCGAAAGTTGGTGACGTGATGTTGTTCCTGACAGTCATACCTTTGTAGCATCTGATGATCATATATTGAGCTGTAGATGTCCGAATTGGATGAAACTAGTGTCTCATTAAAGCTAATATCCATATCTACATGTTTCATGAAGACATCGAATCCTAATTCGGCCATTAAGAGGGTCTAAGAAGCATAATACGCTCACTGGTCAGAATGCAACGAGTTAAACAGCCTTGTGAATGTGCCCAGTGGATAACCAAGCGCCTTAGCTCATTTAAGAATCCTCTGGTGAAGCTAATCAAGCGTCTATTCAGAATACAGAACATTATGATGGCTGGAGAAGTAATTTCGAATGAAGTATTAAGATATTCAAAGTTCAAGCTTGACCTGAAAATAAGGTACCATTTTCTATAAAGTCGTGATGCATCAAGTATTGTAATAGAAGAACACAAAAGCTTCAGCAATTGTAATAGTAAAAAGAGAAGACAATTGTGAATAAAAACAAAAGTACAAATGCTGCAAAAGCAAAAACACGGAAGATTGAAGTCAAGCGCCTGCTGCTGATAATCAAGCCTCCGAAACGTCGTATTTCGAAGTACGCTCGTTCAAATGAAGTGATCCTAGTTTTATTATAGGAAGATAAGATAAGTACCTACAGGTTTCCTGGAGAAGTCGAGATCTGAACCAATCCCGATCTGAGTGAAATTCCTTCTTAAAGCTTGAGATGCGATACTTTCATGACAATCAGAAAATGCATGCGTCTCCTGACAATTTCAGGTGCTTTAGGTGTTCAAAAGCATCAATCTTGGTATCGTTGGAAGGCTTAGAGAAATATCTGCAACTCTCATGAAGAGGTCAAGAGCGAAATCGATCTATATCTTTGTCAAATTGCATCCGTAAGTTGGTGACGTGATGTTGTTCCTGACAGCCATACCTTTTCAGCGTCTGATGGCCATATATTGAGCTGTAGGTGTCAGAATTGGATGAAACCAATGTCTCATGAAAGCTAATATCCATATCTACACGTTCCATGAAGACTTCGAATCCTAATTCGTGCATTAAGAGGGTCAAATAAGCATAATACGCTAACTGCTAAGAATGCTACGAATTAAACAGCCTTGTGAATGTGCCTAGTGGATAACCAAGCGCCTTAGCTAATTTAAGTAGCGTCCGGTGAAGCTAATCAAGCGTCAATTCAGAATACAAACATTATGATGGCTGGAGAAGTAATTTGGAATGAAGTATTAAGATATTCAAAGTCCAAGCATGACCAGAAAATGAGGTACCATTTTCTATAAAGTCCTGAAGCATCAAGTACTGTAATAGAAGAACACAAAAGCGTCAGCAATTGTAACAGAAGAAATAGAAGACAAGCGTGAATAAAAACAAAAGTACAAATGCTGCAAAAGCAAAAACACTGAAGATTGAAGTCAAGCGCCTGCTGCCGATAATCAAGCCTCCGAAACGTCGTATTTTGAGGTACGCTCGTCGAAATGAAGTGATCTTTTTTTTATTAGAAAGATAAGATAAAAACCAACAGGATTCTTGGAGATGTCGAGATATGAACCAATCCCGATCTGAGTGAAATTCCTTCTTCAAGCTTGAGATGTGGTACTGTTCGTGACAATCAGAACATGCAAGCATCTGCTGACAATTTCTGGAGCTTTAGATGTTCAAAAGCATCGATCTTGGTATCGTTGGAAGGCATAGAGAAATATCTGCAACTCTCATGAAGAGGTCAAGAGGGAAATCGATCTATATCTTTGCTAAATTGCATCCGTAAGTTGGTGACATGATGTTGTTCCTGACAGTCATACGTTTGTAGCGTCTGATGAACATATATTGAGCTGTATGTGTCCAGATTGGATGAAACCAATGTCTCATTAAAGCTAATATCCATATCTACACGTTTCGTGCAGACATCGAATCCTAATTCGTGCATTAAAAGGGTCAAATAAGCATAATACGCTAACTGCTAAGAATGCTACGAGTTAAACAGCCTTGTGAATGTGCCTAGTGGATAACCAAGCGCCTTAGCTAATTTAAGAAGCGTCCGGTCAAGCTAATCAAGCGTCAATTCAGAATGTAAACATTATGATGGCTGGAGAAGTAATTTGGAATGAAGTATTAAGATATTCAAACTCCAAGCTTGACCAGAAAATGAGGTACCATTTTCTATAAAGTCCTGAAGCATCAAGTACTGTAATAGAAGAACACAAAAGCGTTAGCAATTGTAATAGAAGAAAGAGAAGACAAGCGTGAATAAAAACAAATGTACAAATGCTGCAAAAGCAAAAAAACTGAAGATTGAAGTCAAGTGCCTGCGGCCGATAATCAAGCCTCAGAAACGTATTTTGAGGTACGCTCGTCGAAATGAAGTGATCTTGGTTTTATTAGAAAGATAAGATAAATACCTACATGTTTCCTGGAGAAATCGAGATCTGAACCAATCCCGATCTGAGTGAAATTCCTTCTTCAAGCTTGAGATGTGGTACTGTTCGTGACAATCAGAACATGCAAGCGTCTGCTGACAATTTCAGGAGCTTTAGGTGTTCAAAAGCATCGATCTTGGTATCTTTGGAAAGCTTAGAGAAATATCCGCAACCCTCTTGAAGAGGTTAATAGAGAAATCGATCTCTATCTTTGTCAAATTGCATCTGTAAGTTGGTGACGTGATGTTGTTCCTGACAGCCATGCCTTTGTAGCGTCTGATGGCCATATATTGAGCTGTAGGTGTCGGAATTGGATGAAACCAGTGTCTCATTAAAGCTAATATCCATATCTACACGTTTCATGAAGACATCGAAACCTAATTCGTGCATTAAGAGGGTCAAATAAGCATAATACGCTAACTGCTAAGAATGCTACTAGTTAAACAACCTTGTGAATGTGCCCAGTGGATAACCAAGCGCCTTAGCTCATTTAAGAATCCTCCGGTGAAGCTAATCAACCGTCTATTCAGAATACAAACATTATGAAGGCTGGAGAAGTAATTTTGAATGAAGTATTAAGATATTCAAAGTCCAAGCTTGACCAGAAAATGAGGTACCATTTTCTATCAAGTCCTGAAGCATCAAGAACTGCAATAGAAGAACACAAAAGCGTCAGCAATTGTAATAGAAGAAAGAGAAGACAGGCGTGAATAAAAACAAATGTACAAATGCTGCAAAAGCAAAAAAACTGAAGATTGAAGTCAAGTGCCTGCTGCCGATAATCAAGCCTCAGAAACATATTTTGAGGTACGCTCGTCGAAATGAAGTGATCTTGGTTTTGTTAGAAAGATAAGATAAATACCTACATGTTTCCCGGAGAAATCGAGATCTGAACCAATCCCGATCTGAGTGAAATTCCTTCTTCAAGCTTGAGATGTGGTACTGTTCGTGACAATCAGAACATGCAAGCGTCTGCTGACAATTTCTGGAGCTTTAGGTGTTCAAAAGCATCGATATTGGTATCGTTGGAAGGCTTAGAGAAATATCTGCAACTCTCATGAAGAGGTCAAGAGCGAAATCGATCTCTATCTTTGTCAAATTGCAACCGTAAGTTGGTGACCAGATGTTGTTCCTGACAGTCATACCTTTGTAGCGTCTGATGATCATATATTGAGCGGTAGGTGTTCGAATTGGATGAAACCAGTGTCTCACTACAGAAAATATCCATACCTACATGTTTCATGAAGACATCGAATCCTAATTCGGCCTTTAAGAGGGTGTAAGAAGCATAATACGCCCACTGGTCAGAGTGCAACGAGTTAAATAGCCTTGTGAATGTGCCCAGTGGATAACCAAGTGCCTTAGCTCATTTAAGAATCCTCCGGTGAAGCTAATCTAGCATCTACTCAGAATACAGAATATTATGATGGCTGGAGAAGTAATTTCGAATGATGTATTAAGATATTCAAAGTCAAAGCTTAACCATAAAATTAGGTACCATTTCTATAAAGTCCTGAAACATCAAGTACTGTAAAATAACAACATAAAAGCTTCAACAATTGTAACAGAAGAAACAGAAAACAAGGGTGAATAAAAACAAAAGTACAAATTATACAAAAGCAAAAACATTGAAGATTGAAGTGAAGCGCCTATTGCCGATAATCTAGCCACCGATACGTCGTATTTTGAGGTACGCTCGTCGAAATGAAGTGATCTTTGTTTTATTATAAAGATAAGATAAATACCTACAGGTTTCCTGGAGAAGTCGAGATCGGAACCAATCCCGATCTGAGTGAAATTCCTTCTTCAAACTTGAGATGTGGTACTGTTCGTGACAATCAAAACATGCAAGCGTCTGCTGAGAATTTCTGGAGCTTTAGGTGTTCAAAAGCATCGATCTTGGTATCTTTGGAAGGCTTGTAGAATTATCTGCAACTCTAATGAAGAGGTCAAGAGCGAAATCGATCTCTATCTTTGTCAAATTACATCCGTAAGTTTGTGATGTGATGTTGTTCCTGACAGTCATACTTTGTAGCGTTTGATGACCATATATTGAGCTGTAGGTATCCGGATTGGATGAAACCATTGTCTCATTGAAGCTAATATCCATATCTACATGTTTCATGAAGACATCGAATCCTCATTCGGCCTTTAAGAGGGTCTCAGAAGCATAATACGCTCATTGGTCAGAATGCAACGAGTTAAACAGCCTTGTGAATGTGCCCAGTGAATAACCAAGCACCTTAGCTCATTTAAGAATCCTCCGGTGAAGCAAATCAAGCGTCTTCTCAGAATACAGAACATTATGACGGCTGGAGAAGTAATTTCGAATGAAGTATTAAGATATTCAAAGTCCAAGCTTGACCAGAAAATAAGGTACCATTTTCTATAATGTCCTGAAGCATCAAGTGCTGTAATAGAAGAACACAAAAGCTTCAGCAATTGTAATAGAAGAAGGAGAAGACAAGCTTGAATAAAAACAAAAGTACAAATGCTGCAAAAGCAAAAACACTGATGATTGAAGGCAAGCGCCTGCTGCCGAAAATCAATCCTCCGAAACGTCGTATTTTGAGGTACGCTCGTCGAAATGAAGTGGTCTTGGTTTTATTAGAAAGATAAGATAAATACCTACAGGTTTCCTGGAGAAGTCGAGATCTGAACCAATCCCGATCTGAGTGAAATTCCTTCTTCAAGCTTGAGATGTGGTACTGTTCGTGACAATCCGAACATGGAAGCGTCTGCTGAGAATTTCTGGAGCTTTAGATGTTCAAAAGCATCGATCTTGATATCCTTGGAAGGCTTATAGAAATATCTGCAACTCTCATGAAGATGTCAAGAGCGAAATCAGACTCTACCTTTGTAAAATTGCATTCGTAAGTTGGTGATGTGATGTTGTTCCTGACAGTCATACCTTTGTAGCGTCTGATGACCATATATTGAGAAGTAGGTATCTGGATCTGATGAAACCAGGGCCTCATTAAAGCCAATATCCATATCTACACATTTCATGAAGACATCAAATCCTAATTCGTGCATTAAGAGGGTCCAATAAGCATAATACGCTAACTGCTAAGAATGCTGCGAGTTAAACAGCCTTGGGAATGTGCCCAGTGGATAACCAAGCGCCTTAGCTCATTTAAGAATCCTCCGGTGAAGCTAATCAAGCGTCTGCTCAGAATAAAGAATATTATGATGGCTGGAAAAGTAATTTTGAATGAAGTATTAAGATATTCAAAGTCCAAGCTTGACCAGAAAATAAGGTACCATTTCTATAAAGTCCTGAAACATCAAGTACTGTAAAACAAAAACACAAAAGCTTCAGCAATTGTAACAGAAGAAAGAGAAGACAAGGGTGAATAAAAACCAAAGTACAAATACTGCAAAAGCAAAAACATTGAAGATTGAAGTTAAGCGCCTATTGCCGATAATAAAGCAACCGAAACGTCATATTTTGAGGTACGCTCGTCGAAATGAAGTGATCTTGGTTTTATTATAATGATTAGATAAATACCTACAGGTTTCCTGGAGAAGTCGAGATCTGAACCAATCCCGATCTGAGTGAAATTCCTTCTTCAAGCTTGAGATGTGGTACTGTTCGTGACAATCCGAACATGCAAGCATCTGCTGAGAATTTCTGGAGCTTTAGTTGTTCAAAAGCATCGATCTTGATATCCTTGGAAGGCTTATAGAAATATCTGCAACTCTCATGAAGAGGTCAAGAGCGAAATCGATCTCTATCTTTGTAAAATTGCATCCGTAAGTTGGTGATGTGATGTTATTCCTGACAGTCAAACCTTTGTAGCGTCTGATGACCATATATCGAGCTGTAGGTATCCGGATTGGATGAAACCAGTGCCTCAATAAATCCAATATCCATATCTACACGTTTCGTGAAGACATTGAATCCTAATTCGTGCATTAAGAGTGTCAAATAAGCATAATACGCTAACTGCTAAGAATGCTACGAGTTAAACAGGCTTGTGAATGTGCCCAGTGGATAACCAAGCGCCTTAGCTAATTTACGAAGCGTCCCGTGAAGCGAATCAAGCGTCTATTCAGAATACAAACATTATGAAGGCTGGAGAAGTTATTTTGAATGAAGTATTAAGATATTCAAAGTCCAAGCTTGACCAGAAAATGAGGTACCATTTTCTATAAAGTCCGGAAGCATCAAGTACTGTAATAGAAGAACACAAAAGCTTCAGCAATTGTAACAGAAGAAAGAGAAGACAAGCCTGAATAAAAACAAAAGTATAAATGTTGCAAGAGCAAAAACACTGAAGATTGAAGTCAAGTGCCTGCTGCCGATAATCAAGCCTCCGAAATGTATTTTGAGGTATGACCGTCGAAATGAAGTGATCTTGGTTTTTTAGAAAGATAAGATAAATACGTAAATGTTTCCTGGAGAAGTCGAGATCTAAACCAATCCCGATCTGAGTTAAATTCCTTCTTCATGCTTGAGATGTGGTACTGTTCGTGATAATCAGAACATGCAAGCGTCTGCTGACAGTTTTAGGAGCTTTAGGTGTTCAAAAGCATCGATCTTGGTATCGTTGGAAGGCTTAGAGAAATATCTGCAACTCTCATGAAGAGGTCAAGTGCGAAATCGATCTTTATCTTTGTCAAATTGCATCCGTAAGTTGGTGACGTGCTGTTGTTCCTGACTTCTCATACCTTTGTAATGTCTGATGATCATACATTGAGTTCTAGGAGCCCGAATTGGATTAAAATAGTGTCTCATTAAAGCTAATATCCATATCTACATGTTTCATGAAGACATCGAATCCTAATTCGGCCTTTCAGAGGGTCTAAGAAGCATAATACGCTCACTGGTCAGAATGCAACGAGTTAAACAGCCTTGTGAATGTGCCCAATGGATAACCAAGCGCCTTAGCTCATTTAAGAATCCTCTGGTGAAGCTAATCAAGCGTCTATTCAGAATACAGAACATTATGATGGCTGGAGAAGTAATTTCAAATGAAGTATTAAGATATTCAAAGTTCAAGCTTGACCTGAAAATAAGGTACCATTTTCTATAAAGTCTTGAAGCATCAAGTATTGTAATAGAAGAACACAAAAGCTTCAGCAATTGTAATAGTGAAAAGAGAAGACAATTGTGAATAAAAACAAAAGTACAAATGCTGCAAAAGCTAAAACACGGAAGATTGAAGTCAAGCACCTGCTGCCGATAATCAAGCCTCCGAAACGTCGTATTTCGAGGTACGCTCGTTCAAATGAAGTGATCCTGGTTTTATTGTAGGAAGATAAGATAAGTACCTACAGGTTTCCTGGAGAAGTCGAGATCTGAACCAATCCCGATCTGAGTGAAATTCCTTCTTCAAGCTTGAGATGCGATACTGTTCATGACAATCAAAAAATGCATGCGTCTGCTGACAATTTCAGGTGCTTTAGGTGTTCAAAAGCATCGAACTTGGTATTGTTGGAAGGCTTAGATAAATATCTGTAACTCTTATGAAGACGTTAAGAGAGAAATCGATCTCTATGTTTGTCAAATTGCATCTGAAAGTTGGTGACTTGATGTTGTTCCTGACAGCCATACCTTTTTAGCATCTGATGGCCATATATTGAGCTGTAGGTGTCAGAATTGGATGAAGCCAGTGTCTTATTAAAGCTAATATCCATATCTACACGTTCCATGAAGACATCGAATCCTAATTCGTGCATTAAGAGGATCAAATAAGCATAATACGCTAACTTCTATGAATGCTACGAGTTAAACAACCTTGTGATTGTGCCCAGTGGATAACCAAGCGCCTTAGCTCATTTAAGAATCCTCCGGTGAAGCTAATCAAGCATCTACTCAGAATACAGAACATTATGATGGGTGGAGAATTAATTTCGAATGAAGTATTAAGATATTCAAATTCTAAGCTAGACCAGAAAATAAGGTACCATTTTCTAGAAAGTCCTGAAGCGTCAAGTACTATAATAGAAGAACACAAAGGCTTCAACAATTGTAATAGAAGAAATAGAAGGCAAGCGTGAATAAAAACAAATGTACAAATGCTGCAAAAGCAAAAAAACTTAAGATTGAAGTCAAGTGCCTGCTACCGATAATCAAGCCTCAGAAACGTATTTTGATGTACGCTCGTCGAAATGAAGTGATCTTGGTTTTATTAGAAAGATAAGATAAATACCTACATGTTTCCTGGAGAAATCGAGATCTGAACCAATCCCGATCTGAGTGAAATTCCTTCTTCAAGCTTGAGATGTGGTACTATTCGTGACAATCAGAACATGCAAGCGTCTGCTGACAATTTCAGGAGCTTTAGGTGTTCAAAAGCATCGATCTTGGTATCTTTGGAAAGCTTAGAGAAATATCCGCAACTCTCATGAAGAGGTTAAGAGAGAAATCGATCTCTATCTTTGTCAAATTGCATCTGTAAGTTGGTGCCGTGATGTTGTTCCTGACAGCCATAACTTTGTAGCGTCTAATGGCCATATATTGAGCTGTAGCTGTCGGAATTGGATGAAACCAGTGTCTCATTAAAGCTAATATCCATATCTACACGTTTCATGAAGACATCGAAACCTAATTCGTGCATTAATGGGGTCAAATAAGCATAATACGCTAACTGCTAAGAATGCTACGAGTTAAACAACCTTGTGAATGTGCCCAGTGGATAACCAAGCGCCTTAGCTCATTTAAGAATCCTCCGGTGAAGCTAATCAACCGTGTATTCAGAATACAAACATTATGAAGGCTGGAGAAGTAATTTTGAATGAAGTATTAAGATATTCAAAGTCCAAGCTTGACCAAAAAATGAGGTACCATTTTCTATCAAGTCCTGAAGCATCAAGTACTGCAATAGAAGAACACAAAAGCGTCAGCAATTGTAATTGAAGAAAGAGAAGACAAGCGTGAATAAAAACAAATGTACAATGCTGCAAAAGCAAAAAAAACTGAAGATTGAAGTCAAGTGTCTGCTGCCGATAATCAAGCCTCAGAAACATATTTTGAGGTACGCTCGTCGAAATGAAGTTATCTTGGTTTTATTAGAAAGATAAGATAAATACCTACAGGATTCCTGGAGAAGTCGAGATCTGAACCAATCCCGATCTGAGTGAAATTCCTTCTTCAAGCTTGAGATGTGGTACTGTTCGTGACAATCAAAACATGCAAGCGTCTGCTGACAATTTCAGGAGCTTTAGGTGTTCAAAAGCATCGATCTTGGTATCGTTGGAAGGCTTAGAGAAATATCTGCAACTCTCATGAAGAGGTCAAGAGAGAAATCGATCTCTATCTTTGTCAAATTGCATCCGTAAGTTGGTGATGTGATGTTGTTCCTTACAGTCATACCTTTTTAGCGTCTGATGGCCATATATTGAGCTGTAGGTGTCAGAATTGGATGAAACCAGTGTCTCATTAAAGCTAATATCCATATCTACACGTTCCATGAAGACATCGAATCCTAATTCGTGCATTAAGAGGATCAAATAAGCAGAATACGCTAACTTCTATGAATGCTAAGAGTTAAACAACCTTGTGATTGTGCCCAGTGGATAACCAAGTGCCTTAGCTCATTTAAGAATCCTCCGGTGAAGCTAATCAAGCGTCTACTCAGAATACAGAACATTATGATGGGTGGAGAAGTAATTTCGAATGAAGTATTAAGATATTCAAATTCCAAGCTTGACCAGAAAATAAGGTACCATTTTCTAGAAAGTCCTGAAACGTCAAGTACTATAATAGAAGAACACAAAGGCTTCAACAATTGTAATAGAAGAAATAGAAGGCAAGCGTGAATAAAACAAATGTACAAATGCTGCAAAAGCAAAAAAACTGAAGATTGAAGTCAAGTGCCTGCTACCGATAATCAAGCCTCAGAAACGTATTTTGAGGTACGCTCGTCGAAATGAAGTGATCTTGGTTTTATTAGAAAGATAAGATAAATACCTACATGTTTCCTGGAGAAATCGAGATCTGAACCAATCCCGATCTGAGTGAAATTCCTTCTTCAAGCTTGAGATGTGGTACTGTTCGTGACAATCAGAACATGCAAGCGTCTGCTGACAATTTCAGGAGCTTTAGGTGTTCAAAAGCATCGATCTTGGTATCTTTGGAAAGCTTAGAGAAATATCCGCAACTCTCATGAAGAGGTTAAGAGAGAAATCGATCTCTATCTTTGTCAAATTGCATCTGTAAGTTGGTGCCGTGATGTTGTTCCTGACAGCCATAACTTTGTAGCGTCTAATGGCCATATATTGAGCTGTAGCTGTCGGAATTGGATGAAACCAGTGTCTCATTAAAGCTAATATCCATATCTACACGTTTCATGAAGACATCGAAACCTAATTCGTGCATTAATGGGGTCAAATAAGCATAATACGCTAACTGCTAAGAATGCTACGAGTTAAACAACCTTGTGAATGTGCCCAGTGGATAACCAAGCGCCTTAGCTCATTTAAGAATCCTCCGGTGAAGCTAATCAACCGTGTATTCAGAATACAAACATTATGAAGGCTGGAGAAGTAATTTTGAATGAAGTATTAAGATATTCAAAGTCCAAGCTTGACCAGAAAATGAGGTACCATTTTCTATCAAGTCCTGAAGCATCAAGTACTGCAATAGAAGAACACAAAAGCGTCAGCAATTGTAATTGAAGAAAGAGAAGACAAGCGTGAATAAAAACAAATGTACAATGCTACAAAAGCAAAAAAACTGAAGATTGAAGTCAAGTGCCTGCTGCCGATAATCAAGCCTCAGAAACATATTTTGAGGTACGCTCGCCGAAATGAAGTGATCTTGGTTTTATTAGAAAGATAAGATCAATACCTACAGGATTCCTGGAGAAGTCGAGATCTGAACCAATCCCGATCTGAGTGAAATTCCTTCTTCAAGCTTGAGATGTGGTACTGTTTGTGACAATTAGAACATGCAAGCGTCTGCTGACAATTTCTGGAGCTTTAGGTGTTCAAAAGCATCGATATTGGTATCGTTGGAAGGCTTAGAGAAATATCTGCAACTCTCATGAAGAGGTCAAGAGCGAAATCGATCTCTATCTTTGTTAAATTGCATCCGTAAGTTGGTGACGTGATGTTGTTCCTGACAGTCATACCTTTGTAGCGTCTGATGATCATATATTGAGCTGTAGGTGTCCGAATTGGATGAAACCAGTGTCTCACTACAGCAAATATCCATATCTACACGTTTCATGAAGACATCGAATCCTAATTCGGCCTTTAAGAGGGTCTAAGAAGCATAATACGCCCACCGGTCAGAGTGCAACGAGTTAAATAGCCTTGTGAATGTGCCCAGTGGATAACCAAGCGCCTTAGCTCATTTAAGAATCCTCTGGTGAAGCTAATCTAGCGTCTACTCAGAATACAGAATATTATGATGGTTGGAGAAATAATTTCGAATGATGTATTAAGATATTCAAAGTCCAAGCTTAACCATAAAATTAGGTACCATTTCTATAAAGTCCTGAAACATCAAGTACTGTAAAACAACAACATCAAAGCTTCAGAATTGTAACAAATGAAAGAGAAAACAAGGGTGAATAAAAACAAAGGTACAAATTATACAAAAGCAAAAACATTGAAGATTGAAGTGAAGCGCCTATTGCCGATAATCTAGCCCCCGAAACGTCGTATTTTGAGGTACGCTCGTCGAAATGAAGTGATCTTGGTTTTACTATAAAGATAAGATAAATACCTACAGGTTTCCTGGAGAAGTCGAGATCGGAACCAATCCCGATCTGAGTGAAATTCCTTCTTCAAACTTGAGATGTGGTACTGTTCGTGACAATCAGAACATGCAAGCGTCTGCTGAGAATTTCTGGAACTTTAGGTGATCAAAAGCATCGATCTTGGTATCTTTGGAAGGCTTATAGAAATATCTGCAACTCTCATGAAGAGGTCAAGAGCGAAATCGATCTCTATCTTTGTCAAATTACATCCGTAAGTTGGTGATGTGATGTTGTTCCTGACAGTCATACCATTGTAGCGTTTGATGACCATATATTGAGCTGTAGGTATCCGATTTGATGAAACCAATGTCTCATTGAAGCTAATGTCCATATCTACACGTTTCATGAAGACATCAAATCCGCATTCGGCCTTTAAGAGGGTCTCAGAAGCATAATACGCTCACTGGTCAGAATGCTACGAGTTAAACAGCCTTGTGAATGTGGCCAGTGAATAACCGAGCACCTTAGCTCATTTAAGAATCCTCCAGTGAAGCAAATCAAGCGTCTTCTCAGAATATAGAACATTATGACTGCTGGAGAAGTAATTTCGAATGAAGTATTAAGATATTCAAAGTCCAAGCTTGACCAGAAAATAAGGTACCATTTTCTATAAAGTCCTGAAGCATCAAGTACTGTAATAGAAGAACACAAAAGCTTCCGCAAATGTAATAGAAGAAGGAGAAGACAAGCGTGAATAAAAACAAAAGTACAAATGCTGCAAAAGCAAAAACACTGAAGATCGAAGTCAAGTGCCTGCAGCCGATAATCAAGCAACTGAAACGTCATATTTTGAGGTATGGTCGTCAAAATGAAGTCGTCTTGGTTTTATTATAAAGATTAGATAAATACCTACAGGTTTCTTGGAGAAGTCGAGATCTGAACCAATCCCGATCTGAGTGAAACTCTTTCTTCAAGCTTGAGATGTGGTACTGTTCGTGACAATCCGAACATGCAAGCCTCTGCTGAGAATTTCTGGAGCTTTAGTTGTTCAAAAGCATCATTCTTGATATCCTTGGAAGGCTTATAGAAATATCTGCAACTCTCATGAAGAGGTCAAGAGCGAAGTCGATCTCTATCTTTGTAAAATTGCATCCGTAAGTTGGTGATGTGATGTTGTTCCTGACTGTCCTACCTTTATAGCGTCTGATGACCATATATTGAGCTGTAGGTATCCAGATTGGATGAAACCAGAGGCTCATTAAAGCTAATATCCATATCTACACGTTTCATGAAGATATCGAATCCTAATTCGGCCTTTAAAAGGGTCTAACAAGTATAATACGCTCACTGGTCAGAATGCAACGAGTTAAATAGCTTGTGAATGTGCCCAGTGGATAACCAAGCGCCTTAGCTCTTTTAAGACACCTCCGGTGAAGGAAATCAAGCGTCTTCTCAGAATATAGAACATTATGATGGCTGGATAAGTAATTTCGAATGAAGTATTAAGATATTCAAAGTCCAAGTTTGACCAGAAAATAAGGTACCATTTCTATAAAGTCCTGAAACATCAAGTACTGTAAAACAAAAAACACAAACCCTCAGCAATTGTAACAGAAGAAAGAGAAGAAATGGGTGAATAAAAACAAAAGTGCAAATGCTGCAAAAGCAAAAACACTGAAGATTGAAGTGAAGCGCCTATTGCCGATAATCTAGCCACCGAAACGTCGTATTTTGAGGTACGCTGGTCAAAATGAAGTGATCTTGGTTTTATTACAAAGATAAGATAAATACCTACAGGTTTCCTGAAGAAGTTGAGATCTGAACCAATCCCGATTTGAGTGAAATTCCTTCTTCAAGCTTGAGATGTGGTACTGTTCGTGACAATCAAAACATGCAAGCGTCTGCTGAGAATTTCTGGAGCTTTAGGTGTTCAAAAGCATCGATCTTGGTATCTTTGGAAGGCTTATAGAAATATCTGCAACTCTCATGAAGAGGTTAAGAGCGAAATCGATCTCTATCTTTGGCAAATTGCATCCGTAAGTTGGTGATGTGATGTTGTTCCTGATAGGCATACCTTTGTAGCGTCTGATGACCATATATTGAGCTGTAGGTATCCGCATTGGATGAAACCAGTGTCTCATTAAAGCTAATATCCATATCTACACGTTTCATGAAGATATCGAATCCCCATTCGGCCTTTAAGAGGGTCTAAGAAGCATGATACGCTCACTGGTCAGAATGCAACGAGTTAAATAGCCTTGTGAATGTTCCCAGTGGATAACCAAGCGCCTTAGCTCATTTAAGACACCTCCAGTGAAGCTAATCAAGCGTCTACTCGGAATACATAATATTATGATGGCTGGAGAAGTAATTTCGAATGAAGTATTAAGATATTCAAAGTCCAAGGTTGACCATAAAATAAGGTACCATTTCTATAAAGTCCTGAAACATCAAGTACTGTTAAACAAAAACACAAAAGCTTCAGCAATTGTAATAGAAGAAAGAGAAGACAAGGGTGAATAAAAACAAAAGTACAAATGATGCAAAATCAAAAACATTGAAGATTGAAGTTAAGCGCCTATTGTCGATAATCAAGCCATCGAAACGTCATATTTTGAGGTACGCTCATTGAAATGAAGTGATCTTGGTTTTATTATAAAGATAAGATAAATACCTACAGGTTTCCTGGAGAAGTCGAGATCTGAACCAATCCCGATTTGAGAGAAATTCCTTCTTCAAGCTTGAGATGTGGTACTGTTCGTGACAATCAGAACATGCAAGCGTCTGCTGAGAATTTCGGGAGCTTTAGGTGTTCAAAAGCATCGATCTTGATATCTTTGAAAGGCTTATAGAAATATCTGCAACTCTCATGAAGAGGTCATGAGCCAAATCGATCTTTATCTTTGTCAAATTGCATCCGTAAGTTGGTGACGTGATGTTATTCCTGACTGTCATACCTTTGTAACGTCTGATGATCATACATTGAGCTCTAGAAGTCCGAATTGGATGAAAACAAAGTCTCACTAAAGCAAATATCCATATCTACACGTTTCATGAAGACATCGAATCCTAATTCGGCCTTTAAGAGGGTCCAAGAAGCACAATATGCTCACTGGTCAGTATGCAACGAGTTAAACAGCCTTGTGAATGTGCCCAGTGGATAACCAAGTGCCTTTGCTCTTTTAAGACACCTCTGGTGAAGCAAATCAAGCGTCTACGTAGAATACAGAGTATTATGACGGCTGGAGTAGTAATTTCGAATGAAGTATTAAGATATTCAAAGTCCAAGCTTGACCAGAAAATAAGGTACCATTTTCTATAAAGTCCCGAAGCATCAAGTACTGTAATAGAAGAACACAAAAGCTTCAGCAATTCTAATAGAAGAAAGAGAAGACAAGCGTGAATAAAAACAAAAGTACAAATGCTGCAAAAGCAAAACACTGAAGATTGAAGGCAAGCGCCTGCTGCCGAAAATCAAGCCTCCGAAATGTTGTATTTTGAGGTACGCTCGTCGAAATGAAGTGTTCTTGGTTTTATTAGAAAGATAAGATAAATACCAACATGTTTGCTGGAGAATTCGAGATCTGAACCAATCCCAATCTGAGTTGAATTCCGTCTTCAAGCTTGAGATGTTGTACTGTTCGTGACAATCAGAACATGCAAGCATCTGCTGACAATTTCGGGAGCTTTAGGTTTTCAAAAGCATCGATCTTGGTATCGTTGGAAGGCTTAGAGTAATATCTGCAACTCTTATGAAGAGGTCAAGACTGAAATCGATCTATATCTTTGTCAAATTGCATTCGTAAGTTGGTGACGTGATGTTGTTCCTGACAGTCATACCTTTGTAGCGTCTGATGACCATATATTGAGCTGTAGGTGTCAGGATTGGATGAAACCAGTGTCTCATTAAATCTAATATCCATATCTACACGTTTCATGAAGACATCGAATCCTAATTCATGCATTAAGTGGGTCAAATAAGCATAATACGCTAACTGTTGAGAATGCTACGAGTTAAACAACCTTGTGAATGTGCCCGGTGGATAACTAAGCGCCTTAGCTAATTTAAGAATCGTCCGGCGAAGCTTATCAAGCGTCTATTCAGAATACAAACATCATGGAGGCTGGAGAAGTAATTTTGAATGAAGTATTAAGATATTCAAAGTCCAAGCTTGAAGTCAAGTGACTGCTGCCGATAATCAAGCCTCCGAAATGTTTTTTGAGGTACGCTCGTCGAAATGAAGTGATCTTGGTTTTATTAGAAAGATAAGATAAATACCTACATGTTTCCTGGAGAAGTCGAGATCTGAACCAATCCCGATGTGAGTTAAATTCCTTCTTCATGCTTGAGATGTGGTACTATTCGTGACAATCAGAACATGCAAGCGTCTGCTGACAATTTCAGGAGCTTTAGATGTTCAGAAGCATCGATCTTGGTATCGTTGGAAGGCTTAGAGAAATATCTGCAACTCTCATGAAGAGGTCAAGAGCGAAATCGATCTTTATCTTTGTCAAATTGCATCCGTAAGTTGGTGACGTGATGTTGTTCCTGACTGTCATACCTTTGTAACATTTGATGATCATACATTGATCTCTAGGCGTCCGAATTGGACGAAAACAGTGTCTCACTAAAGCAAATATCCATATCTACACGTTTCATGAAGATATCGAATCCTAATTCGGCCTTTAAGAGGGTCTAACAAGTATAATACGCTCACTGGTCAGAATGCAACGAGTTAAATAGCTTGTGAATGTGCCCAGTGGATAACCAAGCGCCTTAGCTCTTTTAAGACACCTCCGGTGAAGCAAATCAAGCGTCTTCTCAGAATATAGAAGATTATGACGGCTGGAGAAGTAATTTCGAATGAAGTATTAAGATATTCAAAGTTCAAGCTTGACCAGAAAATAAGGTACCATTTTCTATAAAGTCCCGAAGCATCAAGTACAGTAATAGAAGAACACAAAAGCTTCAGCAATTCTAATTGAAGAAAGAGAAGACAAGCGTGAATAAAAACAAAAGTACGAATGCTGCAAAAGCAAAAACACTGAAGATTGAAGGCTAGGCAAGCGCCTGCTCCCGAAATTCAATCCTCCGAAACGTCGTATTTTGAGGTACGCTTGTCGAAATGAAGTGATCTTTGTCTTATTAGAAAGATAAGATAAATACCTACAGGTTTCCTGGAGAAGTCCAGATCTGAACCAATCCCGATCAGAGTGAAATTCCTTCTTCAAGCTTGAGATGTGGTACTGTTCGTGACAATCAGAACTTGCAAGCGGCTGCTGACAATTTCTCGAGCTTTAGGTGTTCAAAAGCATCGATCTTGGTATCGCTGGAAGGCTTAGAGAAATATCTGCAACTCTCATGAAGAGGTCAAGAGCGAAATCGATCTATATCTTTGTCAAATTGCATCCGTAAGTTGGTGACGTGATGTTGTTCTTGACAATCTTACCTTTATAGCGTCTGATGACAATACATTGAGCTCTTGGTGTCCGAATTGGACAAAAACAGTGTCTCACTAAAGCAAATATCCATATCTACATGTTTCATGAAGACATCGAATCCTAATTCGGCCTTTAAGAGGGTCTAAGATGCCTAATACGCTCACTGGTCAGAATGCAACGAGTTAAATAGCCTTGTGAATTTGCCTAGTGGATAACCAAGCGCCTTAGCTCATTTAAGAATCCTCCGGTGAAGCTAATCAATCGTCTACTCAGAATACAGAACATTATGATGGCTGGAGAAGTAATTCCGAATGAAGTATTAAGATATTCAAATTCAAAGCTTGACCAGAAAATAAGGTACCATTTTCTATAAAGTCCTGAGGCATCAAGTACTATAATAGAAAAATACAAAACTTTTAGCAATTGTAATAGAAGAAATAGAAGACAAGCGTGAATAAAAAAAAAGTACAAATGCTGCAAAAGCAAAAACACCGAAGATTGAAGTCAAGCGCCTGCTGCCAATAATCAAGCCTCCGAAACGTCGTATTTTGAGGTACACTCGTCGAAATGAAGTGACCTTGGTTTTATTAGAAAGATAAGATAAATACATATCGGATTCCTGGAGAAGTCGAGATCTGAACCAATCCCGATCTGAGTGAAATTCCTTCTTCAAGCTTGAGATGTGGTACTGTTCGTGACAATCAGAACATGCAAGCGTCTGCTGACAATTTCTAGAGCTTTAGGTGTTCAAAATTATCGATCTTGGTATCGTCGGAAGGCTTAGAGAAATATCCGCGACTCCCATGAAAAGGTCAAGAGCGAAATTGATCTGTATTTTTGTCAAATTGCATCCGTAAGTTGGTGACGTGATGTTGTTCCTGACAGTCATGCCTTTGTAACGTCTGATGACCTTACATTGAGATGTTGGTGTCGGAATTGGATGAAACCAGTGTCTCATTAAAGCTAATATCCATATCTACACGTTTCATTAAGACATCGATTCCTAATTCGTGCATTAAGAGGGTCAAATAAGCATAATACGCTAACTGCTAAGAATGCTACGAGTTAAACAACCTTGTTATTGTGCCCAGTGGATAACCAAGCGCCTTAGCTCATTTAAGAATCCTCCGGTGAAGCTAATCAAGCATCTACTCAGAATACAGAACATTATGACGGCTGGAGAAGTAATTTCGAATGAAGTATTAAGATATTCAAATTCCAAGCTTAACCAGAAAATAAAGTACCATTTTCTATAAAGTCCTGAAACATCAATTACTGTAAAATAAAAACACAAAATCTTCAGCAATTGTAATAGAAGAAAGAGAAGACAAGGATGAATAAAAACAAAAGTACAAATGCCGTAAAAGCAAAAACGTTGAAGATTGAAGTCAGGCGCCTACTGCCGATAATCATGCCACCGAAACGTCGTATTTTGAGGTACGCTCGTCGAAAGGAAGCTATCTTGGTTTTATTAGAAAGATAAGATAAATACCTACAGGTTTCCTAGAAAAGTCGAGATCTGAACCAATCCCGATCTGAGTGAAATTCCTTCCTCAAGCTTGGGATGTGGTACTGTTCGTGACAATCAAAACATGCAAGCGTCTGCTGAGAATTTATGGAGCTTTAGGTGTTCAAAAGCATCGATCTTGGTATCGTTGGAAGGCTTATAGAAATATCTACAACTCTCAGGAAGAGGTCAAGAGGGAAATCGATCTCTGTCTTTGTCAAATTGCATCCGTAAGTTGGTGACGTGATGTTGTTCTTGACAGTCATACCTTTGTAGCGTCTGATGACCTTATATTGAGCTGTAGGTATCCGGATGGGATGAAACCAGTGTCTCATTAAAGCTAATATCCATATCTACACGTTTCATGAAGACATCGAATCCTAATTCGGCCTTTAAGAGGGTCTTAGAAGCATAATACGCTCACGGGTCAGAATGCGACGAGTTAAACAGCCTTGGGAATGTGCCCAGTGAATAACTAAGCGCCTTAGCTCATTTAAGAATCCTCCGGTGAAGCAAATCAAGCGTCTTCTCAGAATATAGAACATTATGACGGCTGGAGAAGTAATTTCGAATGAAGTATTAAGATATTCAAAGTCCAAGCTTGACCAGAAAATAAGGTACCATTTTCTACAAAGTCTAGAAGCATCAAGTATTGTAATAGAAGCACACAAAAGCTTCAGCAATTGTAACAGAAGAAAGAGAAGACAAGCGTGAATAAAAAAAAAAGTACAAATGCTGCAAAAGCAAAAACACTGAAGATTGAAGGCGCTCTGCTGCCGAAAATCAAGCCTCCGAAACGTCGTATTTTGAGGTACGCTCGTCGAAATGAGGTGATCTTGGTTTAATTTGAAAGATAATATAAATACCTACAGGTTTCCTGGAGAAGTCGTGATCTGAACCAATCCCGATCTGAGTGAAATTCCTTCTTTAAGCTTGAGATGTGGTACTGTTCGTGACAATCAGAACATGCAAGCATCTACTGACAATTTCATGATCTTTAGGTGTTCAAAAGCATCGCTCTTGGTATTGTTGGAAGGCTTAGAGAAATATCGGCAACTCTCATGAAGAAGTTAAAAGAGAAATCGATCTCTATCTTTTTCAAATTGCATCCTTACGTTGGTGACGTGATGTTGTTCCTGACAGTCACACCATTGTAGCGTCTGATGGCCATATATTGAGCTGTAGGTGTCGGAATCGGATGAAACCAGTGTCTCATTAAAGCTAATATCCATATCTACTCGTTTCATGAAGACATCGAATCCTAATTCGTGCATTAAGAGGGTCAAATAAGCATAATACGCTAACTGCTAAGAATGCTACGAATTAAAAAACCTTGTGAATTTGCCCAGTGGATAACCAAGCGCCTTAGCTCATTTAAGAATCCTTCGGTGAATCTAATCAATCGTCTACTCAGAATACAGAACATTATGATGGCTGGAGAAGTAATTTCGAATGAAGTATTAAGATATTCAAAGTCCAAGCTTGACCAGAAAATAAGGTACCATTTTCTATAAAGTCTTGAGGCATCAAGTACTATAATAGAAAAACACAAAACTTTCAGCAATTGTAGTAGAAGAAATAGAAGAAAAGCGTGAATAAAAACAAAAGTACAAATGCTGCAAAAGCAAAAACACCGAAGATTGAAGTCAAGCGCCTGCTGCCGATAATCAAGCCTCCGAAATGTCGTATTTTGAGGTACGCTCGTCGAAATGAAGTGATCTTGGTTTTTTTTAGAAACATAAGATAAATACCTTCAGGTTTCCTGGAGAAGTCGAGATCTGAACCAATCTCGATCTGAGTGAAATTCCTTCTTCAAGCTTGAGATGTGGTACTGTTCCTGACAATCAGAAGATGCAAGCGTCTGCTGACAATTTCTGGAGCTTTAGGTATTCAAAATTATCGATCTGGGTATCGTTGGAAGGCTTAAGAAATATCCGCGACTCCCATGAAAAGGTCAAGAGCGAAATTGATCTGTATATTTGTCAAATTGCATCCGTAAGTTGGTGACGTGATGTTGTTCCTGACAGTCATACCTTTGTAACGTCTGTTGACCTTACATTGAGATGTTGGTGTCGGAATTGGATGAAACCAGTGTCTCATTAAAGCTAATATCCATATCTACACGTTTCATTAAGACATCGAATCCTAATTCGTGCATTAAGAGGGTCAAATAAGCATAATACGCTAACTGCTAAGAATGCTACGAGTTAAACAACCTTGTGAATGTGCCCAGTGGATAACCAAGCGCCTTAGCTCATTTAAGAATCCTCCGGTGAAGCTAATCAAGCATCTACTCAGAATACAGAACATTATGATGGCCGGAGAAGTAATTTCGAATGAAGTATTAAGATATTCAAATTCCAAGCTTAACCAGAAAATAAAGTACCATTTTCTATAAAGTCCTGAAACATCAAGTACTGTAAAATAAAAACACAAAATTTTCAGCAATTATAATAGAAGAAAGAGAAGACAAGGGTGAATAAAAACAAAATTACAAATGCCGTAAAAGCAAAAACGTTGAAGATTGAAGGCAAGCGCCTGCTGCCGAAAATCAAGCCTCTGAAACGTCGTATTTTGAGGTACGCTCGTCGAAATGTAGTGATCTTCGTTTAATTTGAAAGATAATATAAATACCTACAGGTTTCCTGGAGAAGTCGTGATCTGAACCAATCCCGATCTGAGTGAAATTCCTTCTTTAAGCTTGAGATGTGGTACTGTTCGTGACAATCAGAACATGCAAGCGTCTGCTGACAATTTCATGATCTCTAGGTGTTCAAAAGCATCGATCTTGGTATTCTTGGAAGGCTTAGAGAAATATCGGCAACTCTCATGAAGAAGTTAAGAGAGAAATCGATCTCTATCTTTTTCAAATTGCATCCTTACGTTGGTGACGTGATGTTGTTCCTGACAGTCATACCTTTGTAGCGTCTGATGACCATATATTGAGCTGTAGGTGTCGGAATCGGATGAAACCAGTGTCTCATTAAAGCTAATATCCATATCTACTCGTTTCATGTAGACATCGAATCCTAATTCGTGCATTAAGAGGGTCAAATAAGCATAATACACTAACTGCTAAGAATGCTACGAATTAAAAAATCTTGTGAATGTGCCCAGTGGATAACCAAGCGCCTTAGCTCATTTAAGAATCCTCTGGTGAAGCTAATCTATCGTCTACTCAGAATACAGAACATTATGATGGCTGGAGAAGTAATTTCGAATGAAGTATTAAGATATTCAAAGTCCAAGCTTGACCAGAAAATAAGGTACCATTTTCTATAAAGTCTTGAGGCATCAAGTTCTATAATAGAAAAACACAAAACTTTCAGCAATTGTAGTAGAAGAAATAGAAGACAAGCGTGAATAAAAACAAAAGTACAAATGCTGCAAAAGCAAAAACATTGAAGATTGAAGTCAAGCGCCTGCTGCCGATAATCAAGCCTCCGAAACGTCGTATTTTGAGGTACGCTCGTCGAAATGAAGTGATCTTG
Source organism: Ammopiptanthus mongolicus (assembly GCA_039655645.1). NCBI lineage: Eukaryota > Viridiplantae > Streptophyta > Magnoliopsida > Fabales > Fabaceae > Ammopiptanthus > Ammopiptanthus mongolicus. The sequence continues at coordinate 47,243,934 of CM077349.1, forward strand.
GTTTTTTTTAGAAAGATAAGATAAATACCTTCAGGTTTCCTGGAGAAGTCGAGATCTGAACCAATCCCAATCTGAGTGAAATTCCTTCTTAAAGCTTGAGATGTGGTACTGTTCGTGACAATCAGCAGATGCAAGCGTCTGCTGACAATTTCTGGAGCTTTAGGTGTTCAAAATTATCGATCTTGGTATCGTTGGAAGGCTTAGAGAAATATCAGCGACTCCCTTGAAAAGGTCAAGAGCGAAATTGATCTGTATATTTGACAAATTGCATCCGTAAGTTGGTGACGTGATGTTGTTCCTGACAGTCATACCTTTGTAACGTCTGATGACCTTACATTGAGATGTTGGTGTCGGAATTGGATGAAACTAGTGTCTCATTAAATCTAATATCCCTATCTACACGTTTCATTAAGACATCGAATCCTAATTCGTGCATTAAGAGGGTCAAATAAGCGTAATACGCTAACTTCTAAGAATGCTAGGAGTTAAACAACCTTGTGAATGTGCCCAGTGGATAACCAAGCGCCTTAGCTCATTTAAGAATCCTCCGGTGAAGATAATCAAGCATCTACTCAGAATACAGAACATTATGATGGCTGGAGAAGTAATTTCGAATGAAGTATTAAGATATTCAAATTCCAAGCTTAACCAGAAAATAAAGTAGCATTTTCTATAAAGTCCTGAAACATCAAGTACTGTAAAATAAAAACACAAAATCTGCAGCAATTGTAATAGAAAAAAGAGAAGACAAGGGTGAATAAAAACAAAAGTACAAATGCCGTAAAAGCAAAAACATTGAAGATTGAAGTCAGGCACCTACTGCCGATAATCAAGCCACCGAAACGTCGTATTTTGAGGCACGCTCGTCGAATGGAAGTTATCTTGGTTTTATTAGAAAGATAAGATAAATACCTACAGGTTTCCTAGAAAAGTCTAGATCTGAACAAATCCCGATCTGAGTGAAATTCCTTCTTCAAGCTTGGGATGTGGTACTGTTCGTGACAATCAAAACATGCAAGCGTCTGCTGAGAATTTATGGAGCTTTAGGTGTTCTAAAGCATCGATCTTGGTATCATTGGAAGGCTTAGAGAAATATCTACAACTCTCATGAAGAGGTCAAGAGGGAAATCGATCTCTGTCTTTGTCAAATTGCATCCGTAAGTTGGTGACGTGATGTTGTTCTTGACAGTCATACCTTTGTAGCGTCTGATGACCTTATATTGAGCTGTAGGTATCTGGATGGGATGAAACCAGTGTCTCATTAAAGCTAATATCCATATCTACACGTTTCATGAAGACATCGAATCCTAATTCGGCCATTAAGAGGGTCTAAGAAGCATAATACGCTCACTGGTCAGAATGCAACGAGTTAAACAGCCTTGTGAATGTGCCCAGTGGATAACCAAGCGCCTTAGCTCATTTAAGAATCCTCTGGTGAAGCTAATCAAGCGTCTATTCAGAATACAGAACATTATGATGGCTGGAGAAGTAATTTCAAATGAAGTATTAACATATTCAAAGTCCAAGCTTGACCAGAAGATAAGGTACCATTTTCTATAAAGTCCAGAAGCATCAAGTATTGTAATAGAAGCATACAAAAGCTTCAGCAATTGTAATAGAAGAAAGAGAAGACAAGCGTGAATAAAAACAAAAGTACAAATGCTGCAAAAGCAAAAACACTGAAGATTGAAGGCAAGCGCCTGCTGCCGAAAATCAAGCCTCTGAAACGTCGTATTTTGAGGTACGCTCGTCGAAATGAAGTGATCTTCGTTTTGTTAGAAAGATAATATAAATACCTACAGGTTTCATGGAGAAGTTGAGATCTGAACCAATCCCGATCTGAGTGAAATTCCTTCTTCAAGCTTGAGATGTGGTACTGTTCGTGACAATCAGAACATGCAAGCGTCTGCTGACAATTTCATGATCTTTAGGTGTTCAAAAGCATCGATCTTGGTATCGTTGCAAGGCTTAGAGAAATATCGGCAACTCTCATGAAGAAGTGAAGAGAGAAATCGATCTCTATCTTTTTCAAATTGCATCCTTAAGTTGGTGACGTGATGTTGTTCCTGGCAGTCATACCTTTGTAGGGTCTGATGACCATATATTGAGCTGTAGGTGTCGGAATCGGATGAAACCAGTGTCTCATTAAAGCTAATATCCATATCTACACGTTTCATGAAGACATCGAATCCTAATTCGTGCATTAAGAGGGTCAAATATGCATAATACGCTAACTGCTAAGAATGCTACGAGTTGAACAGCCTTGTGAATGTGCCCAGTGGATAACCAAGCGCCTTAGCTAATTTACGAAGCGTTCGGTGAAGCTAATCAAGCGTCTATTCCGAATACAAACGTTTTGAAGGCTGGAGAAGTTATTTTGAATGAAGTATTATGATATTCAAAGTCCAAGCTTGACCAGAAAATGAGGTACCATTTTCTATAAAGTCCTGAAGCATCAAGTATTGTAATAGAAGAACACAAAAGCTTTAGAAATTTTAATAGAAGAAATAGAAGACAAGCGTGAATAAAAACAAAAGTATAAATGCTGCAAAAGCAAAAACACTGAAGATTGAAGTCATGTGCCTGCTGCCGAGAATCAATCCTCCGAAATGTATTTTGAGGTACGCTCGTCGAAATGAAGTGATCTTGGTTTTGTTAGAAAGATAAGATAAATACCTACATGTTTCCTGGAGAAGTCGAGATCTGAACCAATCCCGATTTGAGTAAAATTCCATCTTCAAGCTTGAGATGTGATACTGTTCGTGACAATCAGAACATGCAAGCGTCTGCTGTCAATTTTGGGAGCTTTAGGTTTTCAAAAGCATCGATCTTGGTATCGTTGGAAGGCTTAGAGAAATATCGGCAACTCTCATGAAGAGTTCGAGAGCGAAATCGATCTCTATCTTTGTCAAATTGCATCCGTAAGTTGGTGACGTGATGTTGTTCCTGACAATCATACCTTTATAGCGTCTGATGATCATATATTGAGCTGTAGGTGTCTGAATTGGATGAAACTAGTGTCTCTTTAAAGCTAATATCCATATCTACACGTTTCATGAAGACATCGAATCCTAATTCGTGCATTAAGAGGGTCAAATAAGCATAATACGCTAACTGCTAAGAATGCTACGTGTTAAACAGCCTTGTGAATATGCCCAGTGGATAATGAAGCGCCTTAGCTAATTTAAGAATCGTCCGGTGAAGCTAATCAAGCGTCTATTCAGAATATAAACATTATGAAGGCTGGAGAAGTAATTTTGAATGAAGTATTAAGATATTCAAAGTCCAAGCTTGACCAGAAAATAAGGTACCATTTTCTATGAAGTCCTAAAGCATCAAGTACAGTAATAGAGGAACACAAAAGCTTCAACAATTGTAATAGAAGAAATAGAGTTCAAGTACAAAAGCTATTGAATTAACGGAACAGGCAGGTACAAAAGGAGTTCAAGTACAAATTGCGGGGCGTATCGACGGAAAAGAAATTGCACTTGTCGAACGGATCAGAGGAGGTAGGGTTCCTCTACAAACCATTCGAGCTACAATTGATTATTGTTCCTATCCAGTTCGAACTACTTATAGGGGATTAGGGATCAAATTTTGGATATTTGTAAACAAAGAGAAGACAAGCGTGAATAAAAACAAAATTACAAATGCTGTAAAAGCAAAAACACTGAAGATTGAAGGCAAGAGCCTACTGCCGAAAATCAAGCCTCCGAAACGTCGTATTTTGAGGTACGCTCGTCGAAATGAAGTGATCTTGGTTTAATTAGAAAGATAAGATAAATACCTATAGGTTTCCTGGAGAATACGAGATCTGAACCAATCCCGATCTGAGTGAAATTCCTGCTTCGAGCTTTAGATGTGGTATTGTTCGTGACAATCAGAACATGCAAGCGTCTACTGACAATTTCAAGATCTTCAGGTGTTCAAAAGCATCGATCTAGGTATCGTTGGAAGGCTTAGAAAAATATCCGCAACTCTCATGAACAAGTCAAGAGAGAAATCGATCTCTATCTTTTTCAAATTGCATCCTTAAGTTGGTGTCGTGATGTTGTTCCTGACAGATATACCTATGTAGCGTCTGATGACCATATATTGAGCTGTAGGTGTCGGAATTGGATGAAACCAGTGTCTCATTAAAGCTAATATCCATGTCTACAAGTTTCATGAAGACATCGAATCCTAATTCGTGCATTAAGAAGGTTAATAAGCATAATACGCTAACTGCTAAGAATGCTACGAGTTAAACAGCCTTGTGACTGTGCCTAGTGGATAACCATGCGCCTTAGAAAATTTAAGAAGCGTCTGGTGAAGCGAATCAAGCGTCTATTCAGAATACAAACATTGTGAAGGCTGGAGAAGTAATTTTGATTGAAGTATTAAGATATTCAAAGTCCAAGCCTGACCAGAAAATGAAGTACCATTTTCTATAAAGTCCTGAAGCGTCAAGTACTATAATAGAAGAACACAAAAGCTTCAGTACTATAATACGCTAACTGCTAAGAATGCTACGAGTTAAAGAACCTTGTGAATGTGCCCAGTGGATAACCAAGCACCTTAGCTCATTTAAGAATCCTCCGATGAAGCTAATCAAGCATCTACTCAGAATACAGAACATTATGATGGCTGGAGAAGTAATTTCGAATGAAGTATTAAGATATTCAAATTCCAAGCTTAACCAGAAAATAAAGTTCCATTTTCTATAAAGTCTTGAAACATCAAGTACTGTAAAATAAAAACACAAAATCTTCAGCAATTGTAATAGAAGAAAGAGAAGACAAGGGCGAATAAAAACAAAAGTACAAATGCCGTAAAAGCAAAAACATTGAAGATTGAAGTCAGGCGCCTACTCCCGATAATCAAGCCACCGAAACGTCGTATTTTGAGGTACGCTCGTCGAAAGGAAGTTATCTTGGTTTTATTAGAAAGATAAGATAAATACCTACAGGTTTCCTAGAAAAGTCGAGATCTGAACAAATCCCGATATGAGTGAAATTCCTTCCTCAAGCTTGGGATGTGGTACTGTTCGTGACAATCAAAACATGCAAGCGTCTGCTGAGAATTTATGGAGATTTAGGTGTTCTAAAGCATCGATCTTGGTATCGTTGGAAGGCTTAGAGAAATATCTATGACTCTCATGAATAGGTCAAGAGGGAAATCGATCTCTGTCTTTGTCAAATTGCATCCGTAAGTTGGTGACGTGATGTTGTTCTTGACTGTCATACCTTTGTAGCGTCTGATGACCTTATATTGAGCTGTAAATATCCGGATGGGATGAAACCAGTGTCAAATTTAAGCTAATATCCATATCTACACGTTTCATGAAGACATCGAATCCTAATTCGGCCTTTATGAGGGTCTCAGAAGCATAATACGCTCACGGGTCAGAATGCAACGAGTTAAACAGCCTTGTGAATGTGCCCAGTGAATCACCAAGCGCCTTAGCTCATTTAAGAATCCTCCGGTGAAGCAAATCAAGCATCTTCTGAAAATATAGAACATTATGGCGGCTGGAGAAGTAATTTCGAATGAAGTATTAAGATATTCAAAGTCCAAGCTTGACCAGAAGATAAGGTACCATTTTCTATAAAGTCCAGAAGCATCAAGTATTGTAATAGAAGCATACAAAAGCTTCAGCAATTGTAATAGAAGAAAGAGAAGACAAGCGTGAATAAAAACAAAAGTACAAATGCTGCAAAAGCAAAAACACTGAAGATTGAAGGCAAGCGCCTGCTGCCGAAAATCAAGCCTCTGAAACGTCGTATTTTGAGGTACGCTCGTCGAAATGAAGTGATCTTGGTTTTGTTAGAAAGATAATATAAATACCTACAGGTTTCATGGAGAAGTTGAGATCTGAACCAATCCCGATCTGAGTGAAATTCCTTCTTCAAGCTTGAGATGTGGTACTGTTCGTGACAATCAGAACATGCAAGCGTCTGCTGACAATTTCATGATCTTTAGGTGTTCAAAAGCATCGATCTTGGTATCGTTGCAAGGCTTAGAGAAATATCGGCAACTCTCATGAAGAAGTTAAGAGAGAAATCGATCTCTATCTTTTTCAAATTGCATCCTTAAGTTGGTGACGTGATGTTGTTCCTGGCAGTCATACCTTTGTAGGGTCTGATGACCATATATTGAGCTGTAGGTGTCGGAATCAGATGAAACCAGTGTCTCATTAAAGCTAATATCCATATCTACACGTTTCATGAAGACATCGAATCCTAATTCGTGCATTAAGAGGGTCAAATATGCATAATACGCTAACTGCTAAGAATGCTACGAGTTGAACAGCCTTGTGAATGTGCCCAGTGGATAACCAAGCGCCTTAGCTAATTTAAGAAGCGTTCGGTGAAGCTAATCAAGCGTCTATTCAGAATACAAACGTTTTGAAGGCTGGAGAAGTTATTTTGAATGAAGTATTATGATATTCAAAGTCCAAGCTTGACCAGAAAATGAGGTACCATTTTCTATAAAGTCCTGAAGCATCAAGTACTGTAATAGAAGAACACAAAAGCTTTAGAAACTTTAATAGAAGAAATAGAAGACAAGCGTGAATAAAAACAAAAGTATAAATGCTGCAAAAGCAAAAACACTGAAGATTGAAGTCATGTGCCTGCTGCCGAGAATCAATCCTCCGAAATGTATTTTGAGGTACGCTCGTCGAAATGAAGTGATCTTGGTTTTGTTAGAAAGATAAGATAAATACCTACATGTTTCCTGGAGAAGTCGAGATCTGAACCAATCCCGATTTGAGTAAAATTCCTTCTTCAAGCTTGAGATGTTATACTGTTCGTGACAATCAGAACATGCAAGCGTCTGCTGTCAATTTTGGGAGCTTTAGGTTTTCAAAAGCATCGATCTTGGTATCGTTGGAAGGCTTAGATAAATATCGGCAACTCTCATGAAGAGTTCGAGAGCGAAATCGATCTCTATCTTTGTCAAATTGCATCCGTAAGTTGGTGACGTGATGTTGTTCCTGACAATCATACCTTTATAGCGTCTGATGATCATATATTGAGCTGTAGGTGTCTGAATTGGATGAAACCAGTGTCTCTTTAAAGCTAATATCCATATCTACACGTTTCATGAAGACATCGAATCCTAATTCGTGCATTAAGAGGGTCAAATAAGCATAATACGCTAACTGCTAAGAATGCTACGTGTTAAACAGCCTTGTGAATATGCCCAGTGGATAATGAAGCGCCTTAGCTAATTTAAGAATCGTCCGGTGAAGCTAATCAAGCGTCTATTCAGAATATAAACATTATGAAGGCTGGAGAAGTAATTTTGAATGAAGTATTAAGATATTCAAAGTCCAAGCTTGACCAGAAAATAAGGTACCATTTTCTATGAAGTCCTAAAGCATCAAGTACAGTAATAGAGGAACACAAAAGCTTCAACAATTGTAATAGAAGAAATAGAGTTCAAGTACAAAAGCTATTGAATTAACGGAACAGGCAGGTACAAAAGGAGTTCAAGTACAAATTGCGGGGCGTATCGACGGAAAAGAAATTGCACTTGTCGAACGGATCAGAGGAGGTAGGGTTCCTCTACAAACCATTCGAGCTACAATTGATTATTGTTCCTATCCAGTTCGAACTACTTATAGGGGATTAGGGATCAAATTTTGGATATTTGTAAACAAAGAGAAGACAAGCGTGAATAAAAACAAAATTACAAATGCTGTAAAAGCAAAAACACTGAAGATTGAAGGCAAGAGCCTACTGCCGAAAATCAAGCCTCCGAAACGTCGTATTTTGAGGTACGCTCGTCGAAATGAAGTGATCTTGGTTTAATTAGAAAGATAAGATAAATACCTATAGGTTTCCTGGAGAATACGAGATCTGAACCAATCCCGATCTGAGTGAAATTCCTGCTTCGAGCTTTAGATGTGGTATTGTTCGTGACAATCAGAACATGCAAGCGTCTGCTGACAATTTCAAGATCTTCAGGTGTTCAAAAGCATCGATCTAGGTATCGTTGGAAGGCTTAGAAAAATATCCGCAACTCTCATGAACAAGTCAAGAGAGAAATCGATCTCTATCTTTTTCAAATTGCATCCTTAAGTTGGTGTCGTGATGTTGTTCCTGACAGATATACCTATGTAGCGTCTGATGACCATATATTGAGCTGTAGGTGTCGGAATTGGATGAAACCAGTGTCTCATTAAAGCTAATATCCATGTCTACAAGTTTCATGAAGACATCGAATCCTAATTCGTGCATTAAGAAGGTTAATAAGCATAATACGCTAACTGCTAAGAATGCTACGAGTTAAACAGCCTTGTGACTGTGCCTAGTGGATAACCATGCGCCTTAGAAAATTTAAGAAGCGTCTGGTGAAGCGAATCAAGCGTCTATTCAGAATACAAACATTGTGAAGGCTGGAGAAGTAATTTTGATTGAAGTATTAAGATATTCAAAGTCCAAGCCTGACCAGAAAATGAAGTACCATTTTCTATAAAGTCCTGAAGCGTCAAGTACTATAATAGAAGAACACAAAAGCTTCAGTACTATAATACGCTAACTGCTAAGAATGCTACGAGTTAAACAACCTTGTGAATGTGCCCAGTGGATAACCAAGCACCTTAGCTCATTTAAGAATCCTCCGATGAAGCTAATCAAGCATCTACTCAGAATACAGAACATTATGATGGCTGGAGAAGTGATTTCGAATGAAGTATTAAGATATTCAAATTCCAAGCTTAACCAGAAAATAAAGTACCATTTTCTATAAAGTCCTGAAACATCAAGTACTGTAAAATAAAAACACAAAATCTTCAGCAATTGTAATAGAAGAAAGAGAAGACAAGGGCGAATAAAAACAAAAGTACAAATGCCGTAAAAGCAAAAATATTGAAGATTGAAGTCAGGCGCCTACTGCCGATAATCAAGCCACCGAAACGTCGTATTTTGAGGTACGCTCGTCGAAAGGAAGTTATCTTGGTTTTATTAGAAAGATAAGATAAATACCTACAGGTTTCCTAGAAAAGTTGAGATCTGAACAAATCCCGATCTGAGTGAAATTCCTTCCTCAAGCTTGGGATGTGGTACTGTTCGTGACAATCAAAACATGCAAGCGTCTGCTGAGAATTTATGGAGCTTTAGGTGTTCTAAAGCATCGATCTTGGTATCGTTGGAAGGCTTAGAGAAATATCTATAACTCTCATGAATAGGTCAAGAGGGAAATCGATCTCTGTCTTTGTCAAATTGCATCCGTAAGTTGGTGACGTGATGTTGTTCTTGACTGTCATACCTTTGTAGCGTCTGATGACCTTATATTGAGCTGTAAATATCCGGATGGGATGAAACCAGTGTCAAATTTAAGCTAATATCCATATCTACACGTTTCATGAAGACATCGAATCCTAATTCGGCCTTTATGAGGGTCTCAGAAGCATAATACGCTCACGGGTCAGAATGCAACGAGTTAAACAGCCTTGTGAATGTGCCCAGTGAATCACCAAGCGCCTTAGCTCATTTAAGAATCCTCCGGTGAAGCAAATCAAGCATCTTCTGAAAATATAGAACATTATGGCGGCTGGAGAAGTAATTTCGAATGAAGTATTAAGATATTCAAAGTCCAAGCTTGACCAGAAGATAAGGTACCATTTTCTATAAAGTCCAGAAGCATCAAGTATTGTAATAGAAGCATACAAAAGCTTCAGCAATTGTAATAGAAGAAAGAGAAGACAAGCGTGAATAAAAACAAAAGTACAAATGCTGCAAAAGCAAAAACACTGAAGATTGAAGGCAAGCGCCTGCTGCCGAAAATCAAGCCTCTGAAACGTCGTATTTTGAGGTACGCTCGTCGAAATGAAGTGATCTTGGTTTAATTTGAAAGATAATATAAATACCTACAGGTTTCATGGAGAAGTTGAGATCTGAACCAATCCCGATCTGAGTGAAATTCCTTCTTCAAGCTTGAGATGTGGTACTGTTCGTGACAATCAGAACATGCAAGCGTCTGCTGACAATTTCATGATCTTTAGGTGTTCAAAAGCATCGATCTTGGTATCGTTGCAAGGCTTAGAGAAATATCGGCAACTCTCATGAAGAAGTTAAGAGAGAAATCGATCTCTATCTTTTTCAAATTGCATCCTTAAGTTGGTGACGTGATGTTATTCCTGGCAGTCATACCTTTGTAGGGTCTGATGACCATATATTGAGCTGTAGGTGTCGGAATCGGATGAAACCAGTGTCTCATTAAAGCTAATATCCATATCTACACGTTTCATGAAGACATCGAATCCTAATTCGTGCATTAAGAGGGTCAAATATGCATAATACGCTAACTGCTAAGAATGCTACGAGTTGAACAGCCTTGTGAATGTGCCCAGTGGATAACCAAGTGCCTTAGCTAATGTAAGAAGCGTTCGGTGAAGCTAATCAAGCGTCTATTCAGAATACAAACGTTTTGAAGGCTGGAGAAGTTATTTTGAATGAAGTATTATGATATTCAAAGTCCAAGCTTGACCAGAAAATGAGGTACCATTTTCTATAAAGTCCTGAAGCATCAAGTACTGTAATAGAAGAACACAAAAGCTTTAGAAATTTTAATAGAAGAAATAGAAGACAAGCGTGAATAAAAACAAAAGTATAAATGCTGCAAAAGCAAAAACACTGAAGATTGAAGTCATGTGCCTGCTGCCGAGAATCAATCCTCCGAAATGTATTTTGAGGTACGCTCGTCGAAATGAAGTGATCTTGGTTTTGTTAGAAAGATAAGATAAATACCTACATGTTTCCTGGAGAAGTCGAGATCTGAACCAATCCCGATTTGAGTAAAATTCCTTCTTCAAGCTTGAGATGTTATACTGTTCGTGACAATCAGAACATGCAAGCGTCTGCTGTCAATTTTGGGAGCTTTAGGTTTTCAAAGGGACCAATCTTGGTATCGTTGGAAGGCTTAGAGAAATATCGGCAACTCTCATGAAGAGTTCGAGAGCGAAATCGATCTCTATCTTTGTCAAATTGCATCCGTAAGTTGGTGACGTGATGTTGTTCCTGACAATCATACCTTTATAGCGTCTGATGATCATATATTGAGCTGTAGGTGTCTGAATTGGATGAAACTAGTGTCTCTTTAAAGCTAATATCCATATCTACACGTTTCATGAAGACATCGAATCCTAATTCGTGCATTAAGAGGGTCAAATAAGCATAATACGCTAACTGCTAAGAATGCTACGTGTTAAACAGCCTTGTGAATATGCCCAGTGGATAATGAAGCGCCTTAGCTAATTTAAGAATCGTCCGGTGAAGCTAATCAAGCGTCTATTCAGAATATAAACATTATGAAGGCTGGAGAAGTAATTTCGAATGAAGTATTAAGATATTCAAAGTCCAAGCTTGACCAGAAAATAAGGTACCATTTTCTATAAAGTCTTGAGGCATCAAGTACTATAATAGAAAAACACAAAACTTTCAGCAATTGTAGTAGAAGAAAGAGAAGACAAGCGTGAATAAAAAAAAAGTACAAATGCTTCAAAAGCAAAAACACTGAAGATTGAAGTCAAGCGCCTGCTGTCGAAAATCAAGCCTCTGAAACGTCAATTTTGAGGTACGCTCGTCGAAATGAAGTGACTTTGGTTTAATTTGAAAGATAATATAAATACCTACAGGTTTCCGGGAGAAGTTGAGATCTGAACCAATCCCGATCTGAGTGAAATTCCTTCTTCAAGCATGACATGTGGTACTGTTCGTGACAATCAGAACATGCAAGCGTCTGCTGACAATTTCATGATCTTTAGGTGTTCAAAAGCATCGATCTTGGTATCGTTACAAGGCTTAGAGAAATATCGGCAACTCTCATGACGAAGTTAAGAGAGAAATCGATCTCTATCTTTTTCAAATTGCATCCTTAAGTTGGTGACGTGATGTTGTTCCTGGCAGTCATACCTTTGTATGGTCTGATGACCATATATTGAGCTGTAGGTGTCGGAATTGGATGAAACCAGTGTCTCATTAAAGCTAATATCCATATCTACTCGTTTCATGAAGACATCGAATCCTAATTCGTGCATTAAGAGGGTCAAATAAGCATAATACGCTAACTGCTAAGAATGTTACGAATTAAAAAACCTTATGAATGTGCCCAGTGGATAACCAAGCGCCTTAACTCATTTAAGAATCCTCCGGTGAAGCTAATCAATCGTCTACTCAGAATACAGAACATTATGATGGCTGGAGAAGTAATTTCGAATGAAGTATTAAGATATTGAAAGTCCAAGCTTGACCAGAAAATAAAGTACCATTTTCTATAAAGTCTTGAGGCATCAAGTACTATAATAGAAAAACACAAAACTTTCAGCAATTGTAGTAGAAGAAATGGAAGACAAGCGTGAATAAAAACAAAAGTACAAATGCTGCAAAAGCAAAAATACCGAAGATTGAAGTCAAGCTCCTGCTGCCGATAATCAAGCCTCCGAAAGGTCGTATTTTGAGGTACGCTCTTCGAAATGAAGTGATCTTGGTTTTATTAGAAAGATAAGATAAATACATACCGGATTCCAGGAGAAGTCGAGGTCTGAACCAATCCCGATCTGAGTGAAATTCCTTCTTCAAGCTTGCGATGTGGTACTGGTCGTGACAATCAGAACATGCAAGCGTCTGCTGACAATTTCTGGAGCTTTAGGTGTTCAAAATTATCGATCTTGGTATCGTTGGAAGGCTTAGAGAAATATCCGCGACTCCCATGAAAAGGTCAAGAGCGAAATTGATCTGTATATTTGTCAAATTGCATCCGTAAGTTGGTGACGTGATGTTGTTCCTGACAGTCATACCTTTGTAACGTCTGATGACCTTACATCGAGATGTTGGTGTCGGAATTGGATGAAACCAGTGTCTCATTAAAGCTAATATCCATATCTACACGTTTCATTAAGACATCGAATCCTAATTCGTGCATTAAGAGGGTCAAATAAGCATAATACGCTAACTGCTAAGAATGCTACGAGTTAAACAACCTTGTGAATGTGCCCAGTGGATAACCAAGCGCCTTAGCTCATTTAAGAATCCTCCGGTGAAGCTAATCAAGCATCTACTCAGAATACAGAACATTATGATGGCTGGAGAAGTAATTTCGAATGAAGTATAAAGATATTCAAATTCCAAGCTTAACCAGAAAATAAAGTACCATTTTCTATAAAGTCCTGAAACATCAAGTACTGTAAAATAAAACACAAAATCTTCAGCAATTGTAATAGAAGAAAGAGAAGACAAGGGTGAATAAAAACAAAAGTACAAATGCCGTAAAAGCAAAAACGTTGAAGATTGAAGTCAGGCGCCTACTGCCGATAATCAAGCCACCGAAACGTCGTATTTTGAGGTACGCTCGTCGAAAGGAAGTTATCTTGGTTTTATTAGAAAGATAAGATAAATACCTACAGGTTTCCTACAAAAGTCGAGATCTGAACCAATCCCGATATGAGTGAAATTCCTTCCTCAAGCTTGGGATGTGGTACTGTTCGTGACAATCAAAACATGTAAGCGTCTGCTGAGAATTTCTGGAGCTTTAGGTGCTCAAAAGCATCGATCTTGGTATCGTTGGAAGGCTTAGAGAAATATCTATAACTCTCATGAAGAGGTCAAGAGGGAAATCAATCTCTGTCTTTGTCAAATTGCATCCGTAAGTTGGTGACGTGATGTTGTTCTTGACTGTCATACCTTTGTAGCGTCTGATGACCTTATATTGAGCTGTAGATATCCGGATGGGATGAAACCAGTGTCAAATTTAAGCTAATATCCATATCTACACGTTTCATGAAGACATCGGATCCTAATTCGGCCTTTAAGAGGGTCTCAGAAGCATAATACGCTCACGGGTCAGAATGCAACGAGTTAAACAGCCTTGTGAATGTGCCCAGTGAATCACCAAGCGCCTTAGCTCATTCAAGAATCCTCCGGTGAAGCAAATCAAGCATCTTCTGAAAATATAGAACATTATGGCGGCTGGAGAAGTAATTTCGAATGAAGTATTAAGATATTCAAAGTCCAAGCTTGACCAGAAGATAAGGTACCATTTTCTATAAAGTCCAGAAGCATCAAGTATTGTAATAGAAGCATACAAAAGCTTCAGCAATTGTAATAGAAGAAAGAGAAGACAAGCGTGAATAAAAACAAAAGTACAAATGCTGCAAAAGCAAAAACACTGAAGATTGAAGGCAAGCGCCTGCTGCCGAAAATCAAGCCTCTGAAACGTCGTATTTTGAGGTACGCTCGTCGAAATGAAGTGATCTTGGTTTAATTTGAAAGATAATATAAATACCTACAGGTTTCATGGAGAAGTTGAGATCTGAACCAATCCCGATCTGAGTGAAATTCCTTCTTCAAGCTTGACATGTGGTACTGTTCGTGACAATCAGAACATGCAAGCGTCTGCTGACAATTTCATGATCTTTAGGTGTTCAAAAGCATCGATCTTGGTATCGTTGCAAGGCTTAGAGAAATATCGGCAACTCTCATGACGAAGTTAAGAGAGAAATCGATCTCTATCTTTTTCAAATTGCATCCTTAAGTTGGTGACGTGATGTTGTTCCTGGCAGTCATACCTTTGTAGGGTCTGATGACCATATATTGAGCTGTAGGTGTCGGAATCGGATGAAACCAGTGTCTCATTAAAGCTAATATCCATATCTACACGTTTCATGAAGACATCGAATCCTAATTCGTGCATTAAGAGGGTCAAATAAGCATAATACGCTAACTGCTAAGAATGCTGCGAGTTAAACAACCTTGTAAATGTGCCCAGTGGATAACCAAGCACCATAGCTCATTTAGGAATCCTTCGGTGAAGCTAATCAAGCGTCTACTCAGAATACAGAACATTATGATGGCTGGAGAAGTAATTTCGAATGAAGTATTAAGAAATTCAAATTCCAAGCTTGACCAGAAAATAAGGTACCATTTTCTATAAAGTCCTGAAGCATCAAGTACTATAATAGAAGTACACAAAAGCTTCATCAATAGTAATAGAAGAAATAGAAGACAAGCGTGAATAAAAACAAAAGTACAAATGTTGCAAAAGCAAAAACGCTGAAGATTGAAGTCAAGCGCTTGCTGTCGATAATTAAAGCCTCTGAAACGTCGTATTTTGAGGTACGCTCGTCGAAATGAAGTGATCTTGGTTTTACTAGAAAGATAAGATAAATACCTACAGGATTCCTATAGAAGTCGAGATTTGAAGCAATCCTGATCTGAGTGAAATTCCTTCTTAAAGCTTGAGATGTGATACTGTTCGTGACAATCAAAACATGCAAGCGTCTGCTGACAATTTCAGGAGCTTTAGGTGTTCAAAAGCATCGATCTTGGTATCGTTGTAAGGCTTAGAGAAATATCTGCAACTCTCATGAAGATGTCAAGAGCGAAATCGATCTCTATCTTTGTCAAATTGCATCCGTAAGTTGGTGACGTGATGTTGTTCCTGACAGTCATACCTTTGTACCGTCTGATGACCTTATATTGAGCTGTAGGTATCCGGATGGAATGAAACCAGTGTCTCATTAAAGCTAATATCCATATCTACACGTTTCATGAAGACATCGAATCCTAATTCGACCTTTAAGAGGGTCTCAGAAGAATAATACACTCACTGGTCAGAATGCAACAAGTTAAACAGCCTTGGGAATGTGCCCAGTGAATAACTAAGCGCCTTAGCTCATTCAAGAATCCTCTGGTGAAGTAAATCAAGTGTCTTCTCAGAATATAGAACATTATGACGGCTGGATAAGTAATTTCGAATGAAGTACTAAGATATTCAAAGTCCAAGCTTGACCAGAAAATAAGGTACCATTTTCTATAAAGTCCTGAAGCATCAAGTACTGTAATAGAAGAATACAAAAGCTTCAGCAATTGTAATAGAAGAAAGAGAAGACAAGCGTGAATAAAAACAAAAGTACAAATGCTGTAAAAGCAAAAACACTGAAGATTGAAGGCAAGCGCCTACTGCCGAAAATCAAGCCTCCGAAACGTCGTATTTTGAGGTACGCTCGTCGAAATGAAGTGATCTTGGTTTAATTAGAAAGATAAGATAAATGCCTACAGGTTTCCTGGAGAATACGAGATCTGAACCAATCCCGATCTGAGTGAAATTCCTGCTTCGAGCTTGAGATGTGGTATTGTTCGTGACAATCAGAACATGCAAGCGTC
The DNA here is from genome assembly GCA_039655645.1 of Ammopiptanthus mongolicus. Classification (NCBI taxonomy): domain Eukaryota; kingdom Viridiplantae; phylum Streptophyta; class Magnoliopsida; order Fabales; family Fabaceae; genus Ammopiptanthus; species Ammopiptanthus mongolicus. Next base: position 47,260,082 of record CM077349.1, read on the forward strand.
TGCTGACAATTTCAGGATCTTCAGGTGTTCAAAAGCATCGATCTAGGTATCGTTGGAAGGCTTAGAAAAATATCCGCAACTCTCATGAACAAGTCAAGAGAGAAATCGATATCTATCTTTTTCAAATTGCATCCTTAAGTTGGTGTCGTGGTGTTATTCCTGACAGATATACCTATGTAGCGTCTGATGACCATATATTGAGCTGTAGGTGTCGGAATTGGATGAAACCAGTGTCTCATTAAAGCTAATATCCATGTCTACAAGTTTCATGAAGACATCGAATCCTAATTCGTGCATTAAGAAGGTTAATAAGCATAATACGCTAACTGCTAAGAATGCTACGAGTTAAACAGCCTTGTGACTGTGCCTAGTGGATAACCATGCGCCTTAGAAAATTTAAGAAGCGTCTGGTGAAGCGAATCAAGCGTCTATTCAGAATACAAACATTGTGAAGGCTGGAGAAGTAATTTTGATTGAAGTATTAAGATATTCAAAGTCCAAGCCTGACCAGAAAATGAAGTACCATTTTCTATAAAGTCCTGAAGCGTCAAGTACTATAACAGAAGAACACAAAAGCTTCAGCAATTGTAATAGAAGAAAGAGAAGACAAGCGTGAATAAAAACAAATGTACAAATGCGGCAAAAGTAAAAACACTGAAGATTGAAGTCAAGTGCCTGCTGCCGATAATCAAGCCTCCGAAATGTATTTTGAGGTACGCTCGTCGAAATGAAGTGATCTTGGTTTTATTAGAAAGATAAGATAAATACCTACATGTTTCCTAGAGAAGTCGAGATCTAAACCAATCCCGATCTGAGTGAAATTCGTTCTTCAAGCTTGAGATGTGATACTGTTCGTTACAATCAAAACATGCAAGCGTCTGCTGACAATTTTTGGAGCTTTAGGTGTTCAAAAGCATCGATCTTGGTATCTTTGGAAGACTTAGAGAAATATCTGCAACTCCCATGAAGAGGTCAAGAGCGAAATGGATCTCTATCTTTGTCAAATTGCATCTCGAAGTGGGTGACGTGATGTTGTTCCTGACAGTCATACCTTTGTAACGCCTGATGACCGTATATTAAGATTTTGGTGTCGGAATTGGATGAAACCAGTGTCTCATTAAAGCTAATATCCATATCTACACGTTTCATGAAGACATCGAATCCTAATTCGTGCATTAAGAGTGTCAAAAAAGCATAATATTCTAACTGCTAAGAATGCTACGAGTTAAACAACCTTGTGAATGTGCCCAATGGTTAACCAAGCGCCTTAGCTCATTTAAGTATCCTCCAGTGGCGCTAATCAAGCGTCTACTCAGAATACAGAACATTATGATGGCTGGAGAAGTAATTTCGAATGAAGTATTAAGATATTCAAATTCCAAGCTTGACCAGAAAATAAGGTACCATTTTCTATAAAGTGCTGAAGCATCAAGTGAAGGAACCTGTTTGAAACACAAGAAGGGGGGTTGAATTGTGTTTTAGACGATTTTAAAATCTTTTCGTAAGCAGATGATAGTTTTCGCAAGGTTGGACTCTAAAATGATTAAAAGCGAAGAGAGCTCTTCCAAACACCAAGTTGGACGCTAACTTAGTTTGACTAAGATAAGAAGGCAGCGTAATAAAAGGCAATTCAATCCCAGTTAGTTAGTTAGATAATAAACTAAAGTAAGAGTAAGGGACAGAAAAGAACACAAAGATGTTATCCGGGTTCACCCTTCACCAAAGAACTACGTCCAGTCCTCTCTACTTGAGAGCTTTATCCACTATAACAAAAACCTTTTGTTACAAAGTATTCAACACCTCTTCAGGCAGTATTCTCAACCTCTTCAGGTTCTCTAAGTATTCTTTTACAGACAAGCCTCTTTAGGCTCAACCAAACTATGGTTTTGAAAAGAGTTTGTTCTACTAACTCACTAAATGTGAGAGTTCGAAACTAAAGCTTAGACTCTTGAAAACAACTCTACACAGATAGTAATATGAAAGTGAGGATCAGAGTAGCTTGTCTAGCTTTGCAAGCTTGAGATTTTATCTTTGATCTCTTGAGCTAATATTTGCTTGTATCTCTTGAAAGATTTTGAATTGCTAAGTGTTGCTTCACTTGTATTTTTGCTCAAGTTCAGTCTCTTGTTCTTGTTTCCGCACTTTCAAAGGATAGAGGTATGTATAGCCTCTTGTCTTTGAGCCGACTTGACTCTTCAATGGATGGAAAAGGATCCGTTCTGATGAGCATTGAATGCATTTGATCCGTTGAGTTTGATGGCTTCTGAAGTTTCTGATCAGCAGGATAGACTGTCACGATGATAGCTAAAAGTGATGCTGACATATCCTCTGAGTAGAACGAAAGTTGCCTTTTGTTTATCCAAAACAAGAAGGTCAACTTCTTTAGGTGACAGAGACATTCTGGCTTATGCTTTACATTTATACGAATATTACAAAGAATGTTTTGTCCCAAGGGTATAAGCCTTTTACAGGGAATAATAAATTCAAATGCTTTTATAGGATATTCGCGCTTGAAATATAAAAGCATTTATTGGAGTAGCTATTACAAAAAGTAACCGAAAGAGTCTTTGGACTCAAGGTTCTATAAATTACCGTCCAGTCGTAAACCAAGACTAAATGTTGGACGAGATAAAGTCTTTGGACATGTTGGACGAGATAAAGTCTTTGGACTCAATTAAGTTTTATCCTGCACACTTAATATAAAACGTTAGTCCATAACAAATCTTTATTCATCTAAAATTAGCTCTTTGTTAACATCAAAACTTAAGGGATTATTTGGACCATAAACACTTTGGTTCCAACAATCTCCCCTTTTTTTATGATGACAAAACATACTAATTTGATTGAACAAAGAGTCCTAGAGAGCTGAAGGGCTCCCCCTAAGACAAACATTCTAATCATTTAAAGCATCTAAACATTTAAGGCATATAAAACAGATATAAGCTTTTAAGCATGGAAAGCCAGACATGTATGTAAATATTCAATCAACCCATTTTCTCCCCCTTTTTGTCATCATACAAAAGAGTGAGAAACACATCATAGTCAGTATATTTGAAAACAAATAAAACAAAGTTTGTTTGAGAAGAGGGAGGAGGTTTGGGAATAAAATCTTTGAACATAGCCGCAATTTGCTGAAGGAGCACCGCATTGTTGGCTTCTATGGTCCGTTGGACGAACTCTTGAAACTCAGGAGGAATAGCCGAGCCAGAACACTCAGCTGTGGCCCTGGTTGCGTCCACACCTCTTTGATCAGGAACTATATTCAGAGCCTGAGAGGGAGATGCATCAACAGGATGGACCATTGAGAGAGGGATCGGTTGAGACTTGGACTGAGCTGAGTCTGCAACTTGTTCTATTTCCTCACGATGAGTTTCAGACAAAGGGTCCGCATAGACGATTTCGGTGTCCCCAGTCTCTTCAGGAATAACCGGCTTAGGAGGAAGAAGAGGAGGAACATTAAGATCAATGACAGGTTTAGGTGGAGGTGGCAGCACTTCAAGTATAATCTCAGCATCATCATACTTGTTTTCTCTCCATCTGATAGCAGGTAAAGGCAAAACAACTTTAAGATAAAGAGGTATGCCAAAGATATCATCGATGATCATGTAGTCAGCTTCACGGATTCGATATTGTCTTAGGTAGACGCGAATCTCTGCTTTCTCCTCAATTGATAGTCCAGAAGATGATGCTTCTTGGGAGCATCTCCAGATGTGGTTTTCCCAGTAGACCCTAGCATCTGGGTCAAATCTGAATCGGGGATCTTTCTTCCAAATAATTGCTAGAGCCCCAGAGTCATCTCGATGTTTTTTCCAAAACAGGGGATCAAAAGCATTTTTGTAAGGCATCGTCCATGACTCAAGCCTTTTGCGAAGGTCCTTATCCTTGTTGGGATCAAGGATAGGGAGCCTTGGACAAGCTCGAGGAGGAACAACTCCTGCTCTTGTGTGGGATGTCCTTGACCAAAATTTCTTGGAAGGTTGTGATGAATCTTAGCTTCTCGAGTCATGTCACATTCCTTCCGCACAGCATAAAAAGGAAGAAAGTCCCGAACATCAGAATACTCCTTCCATGTTGATGGGTAGCTTGGAATGTAAGAGAGATCAGGATCAAGGATGAAGTTGGGTAAGCCAAACGTCCTTGCTCGTCTTTCATACTCCGTCTTGTAGCCTTTCTTGTCTTCATGACGAAGAACAACGTGCCTCTTTACATTGTAGTGGCACCATTGGAATGCCTTGTCCTTGATGAGGTTGGGATAGACTTTCCTTGGAGGAAACGTCTTCTTCTCATGGAAAATGACCAAGGGTCCATGGGCTGTGTACATTTCAGTGGCCAGACGTTTAGTTGATGTGTGTGGAATGGGGTAGTAGCCATGTTCAGGGGGTGGTCCAGAGGTGGGTGGTGTGGGTGGTTGTTCGTATTCATATTCAGGTAATGGAAGAGGGCTTTTGGGGTGAGGTTCATTAGTGGGGGGTGTGTGTTTAAGGAAAAGGACAGGAAAGTCGCGTTTGACCTCAGCCCAAATTGAGCATTTTTTACTGTGGTTCATTCCTGGGATGCGTCTATATTTTCTTTTGGGAAAGATCCGTCTGGGGTAGTGAACACCATAAGGTTGGAAGGGGTGATCTCCCCAGGGTGTGAACCAGTCTTCAGGTTCATTTGGTGAGGTTAGAGGTTGTGTTTGTGGTAGGTCAGTGGGTGAGAGTGGTAGGGAAGGTTCAAAGGTCAAGTCTTCGATCTCAGACGATTGGACAATAGAAGAAGTAATAACTGAACTGGAGATAGGTTCAATATTACCTTTTGTCTTTGCTCGAGTTGACCTTGCCCTTGTTGACAAAGGTTTAGGCAGAGGTGCAGCAGACGAGGTTTCCAATCTTGGCCTTTTAACTACCCTGGAGATGGGTAGATTGTCCTCTTCGTCCTCATCAGTGGGAGCTAGAACCAGCTTCCTTTTTCTGGATGGTTGGACGGTGAGCTTTGGACGAGAAGAAGGAGTCTTAGCTATTGGACGAGAAGAAGGAGTCCTAGCTATTGGACGAGCTAGTTCAGCGTCCAGCAGTGACGCATTGTTCAGACGCTTCTTCTGAGCCTTGCGTCTGAGCTCCTTTTTGTTTTCCTTCAAGTTTGGACTTTTTGAAGCAGTCCAACTGCATCATCACCAAACTTTGCCTGCTAAACTCAGGCTGATGCACACGTTCAATGCCATGAACTCCATAGTATCTGAACTTTCTTTTTGGAGCCAAGTTCTTTAGGTCATCGTAGACCATATGCTTCTCGAATATTTTTGAGAGAAGAGCACCATAGATGATTACAGTATTCTTCCCAGAGCCTTCAATGGCATATTTGAAGAAGGAAAATAGTAGGTGTGGAAGGTTTATCTGCCTTTCTAGAATCAAATGAACCAGGCAAAATTGATGAGCCTTTGATACATTATCCTTCGACCCAGCCTTATGAAGGATAGCCTTGTTCAAGATTTGGTGAAGAACTCTAGCCTTGTCGGTCATTTTTGAGGCTATGAGTTTGTCACCCGAGTTCTTCAACAGACAATCTCTGATGGTGGAAGCATCACCAATCTCTTCTTCCCAGTCATCTTCAACAGTTATACCTGATTGAGCGCACCCAGTCGCATTAGAAATGGTTGCTTCAGATACTATTACTTCAGTATAAAGCACTTTGTTGCGAATCTCCCTTGCAGAGACAATAGGGTTTGTCCATAACTCCCTAACTAGAGCAGGGTAGATTACCGGAGAACCTTCAAAGAAGCTTGACCATCCAGCAGCATGGATGTTAGAAAAAATGTCAATCCCGTTATCAGCCAGGAATTGTAGGTTAAACTTGAACTCGACCATGACATCAGCAATCTGAGCGTTAAAGGTTTTTCCTTTACCTTTAGAGCCAGCAGCAGAAGAGGTTGCCATAGTTTCAGAGAGGAGGTTTAGGAAAAGAAAGGGTTTCTCAGAAGGGGTTTTCCTTTTCGAAGATGCAAGAAGAAAAATTAAAGCTTTTTGTAAAGGTTTGATTTTTAACAAAACTTAGGTTTTAAAGAAAGTAGAAGAGAGAGTGAAAAACTTTCGTATTTTCAAAGAAAGAGAGAGAGCGAAACGACGTGCATTAAATGCCTGACACACGTTCAGACTTTGAAACCGTAAAAAGCATTTTTGGCAAACTAAGAAAACAAAAAACTGACTCAGTTAAGGGAATGAAAGATAATAGTTCATTCGACAAAGATTGTGTTCCATTAATGCATTAGACGAGCATTCAGAAAGTACAATAGACGAGCATATATTGGACGTAATGCAAATATTGGACGCATGCATTAGACTCTCAATCAATCAATGAAATGCGTGTTCAGATATTTTCTTATAAATGTGACCCTATCTTCGGCTAATGGTTTAGTGAAGATATCTGCCCATTGATGGTCAGTATCAAAAAATTGAATATTTATTGTTCCTTTTTGCACATAGTCTCTAATAAAATGATGCTTTATTTCTATATGCTTTGCTCTAGAATGCAGTATGGGGTTCTTTGACAAATTAATAGCAGCAGTGGTATCACACATGATAGGGATGTTGCTTACAAACACGTTGTAGTCTTCCAACTGATGTTTGATCCATAGCAGTTGTGAGCAGCAACTGGCTGCAGCAATGTACTCAGCTTCAGCAGTTGATAGAGCAATTGTGCTTTGCCATGAGACAAGATTAGCACTAATGAAGTGACACCCTCCACTTGTGCTTTTCCTTTCTATTCTGTCTCCAGCATAGTCAGCATCATAGAATCCAACTAATCTGTATTCATCAAATTTCTTATACAAAAGACCCAGATTAGTAGAACCTTTTAGGTATCTAAAGATTCTTTTTACTGCTGAGAGATGAGACTCTCTTGGATCAGATTGAAAACGAGCACGTAAGCAAACACTAAACATGATATCAGGTCTGGACGCAATTAGATATAAGAGGGAACCAATTATACCTCTATATACCTTTTGGTCTACCTTTTTATCTTTATCATCTTTGTTTAGCACGGACGTTGGATGCATTGGTGTATTCATAGGTTTATAATCGTCCAACTTGAAGCGTTTTAGAAGCTCCTTTGTGTACTTCATCTGATGAATGTACACTCCGTCTGAAGTTTGCTTTACTTGAAGTCCGAGGAAGAATTTTAGTTCTCCCATCATGCTCATTTCAAATTCCCTTTGCATTAATTCAGAAAACTCTTGGCAAAGAGATTCATCAGGTGCACCAAATATTATATCATCAACGTAAATTTGAGCAACAATAAATTCCTTTTTATTTACTTTTCTAAACAGTGTTGTGTCCACTTTTCCTCTTGAGAAGCCATTCTCCATTAGGAAAGAGCTGAGTCTCTCATACCAAGCTCTAGGAGCTTGTTTGAGTCCATATAAAGCTTTCTTAAGCTTATATACATGCTCAGGACAGTTTTGATCTTCAAAACCGGGTGGTTGAAAAACATATACTTCTTCATTAATTACACCATTTAGGAATGCACTTTTTACATCCATTTGATAAAGCATGATGTTATGATGTGCAGCATATGAGAGTAAGATGCGTATAACTTCTAATCTAGCTACTGGAGCAAAGGTTTCAGTATAATCAATACCTTACTCTTGTGAGTAGCCTTGAGCAACTAGCCTTGCTTTATTTCTTACAACTTTGCCATCTTCGTCCAGCTTGTTGCGATAGACCCACTTGGTTCCAATGACAGACTTATCCTTAGGCAAGGAGACCAGTGTCCAAACGTCACTTCGTTGAAACTAGTTGAGCTCCTCTTGCATAGCGAGGATCCAGCATTCGTCCAGTAAGGCTTCGTCCACAGACTTTGGTTCCATCTCAGAGATGAAGGCTGAGTCAGCTTGCTCTCTGAAGGTTGACCTTGTCCGGACGCTATCATTAGGTTTGCCAATGATTTGATCCTCAGGATGATAAGTTCTGAATTGCCATGAACGAGGGGTGTTTACAGCTTGCTAAGACGATGATGCGTCCTGCATAGCATCTGATGCCTTGTCTTTGTTGGTTGTTGGACGAGCATCTGAATCATTCAGATTCATATCTACAAAAGAATCATCTAGCTCTGATAATCTCTTATCAGGCTGTTTGTCATCAAATTTAACATGGATGGATTCTTCAACAATCAAAGTTCTAGAGTTATAGACTCTAAAAGCTTTGGACGTTTCAGAGTATCCTAACAATATTCCATTATCTACTTTGGCATCAAACTTTCCTAGTTGATCCTTAGTATTTAAAATAAAGCATTGACATCCAAAGCGATGGAAATAAGAAATGTTGGGTTTACGTCCTTTCCATAATTCATAAGGAGTCTTATTCAAGATTGGTCTTATGTATATTCTGTTTTGAATATAGCAGGCAGTATTTACAGCTTCAGCCCAGAAGTGCTTAAGGACAGAATTATCACTGAGCATTGCCCTAGCCATCTCTTGAAAAGATCGGTTCTTTCTCTCAACAACACCGTTTTGTTGTGGAATTCTAGGGGCAGAGAAATTGTGATGAATACCACTTTCATCACAGAACCTTTGAAAAAGTTCATTTTCAAATTTGCCTCCATGATCACTTCTGATCGAGCTGATGAATATGCCTTTTTCATTCTGAACTCGCTTACAGAATACAGAAAAGACCTTGATAGACTCATCCTTGTGAGCATGGAACTTAACCCATGTCCATCTAGTATAGTCATCTACTATGACAAGTCCATATTTCTTACCACTGACAGAGGCAGTTCTTGTTGGACCAAACAAATCAAGATGCAACAATTCCAGTGGTCTAGAAGTACTAACAATGGTCTTGGACTCAAACAAGTTCTTAACTTGTTTTCCTTTTTGACATGTGTCACAGAGAGCGTCTGATCTAAACACAATCTTTGGTAAACCTCTTACAAGGTTATGCTTGTTTAGTTTAGAGATTAATCTCATACTAGCATGACCAAGTCTTTTGTGCCAGATCCATCGCTCATCTTCAACAGACACTAGACATGATACACTTTGAGTTGAAAGTTCCCCCAAGTTAATCTTGTACAGATTATTTTGCCTTTTGGTAGTGAATAAGATGGACCCATCAGGGTTCTTGACCATACATTCACCTTTATTGAAGGAAACAACAGACCCACTGTCATATAATTGACTTATGCTAAGCAAGTTATGTTTTAATCCTTTAACCAGAAGAACATTATCAATAGAGGGAAGAGGATGCCTTACCAATCTTACCTATTCCTACTATCTTCCCCTTCTGATTGCCTCCAAAGGTGACCCATCCACTAGTCTTCTCACGGATTTCTTGGAACATACACCTTTCTCCCATCATGTGACGTGAGCAACCACTGTCCAAGTACCGGGACTGGGGTCTTTTTTGTGTTGCTAAGCAGATCTGCAACAGGTATTATCATACTCTTAGGTACCCAAATAGACTTGGGTCCTTTTGGGTTAGTTGGTGATCTTCGTCCATGCATTTTGTTTTTGTTTTTGTAAATGCATTTTGAAGAGGTGTGACCACTCTTTCCACAAATCTTACAGTAAGTTCTGGATGCATGCAATTTATTTTCTTTTTGCTTTCCATAGGAATGAAAAGCCTTGTGATGTTTGTTGGACCCTGATATTTTCTGAGATGCATTTTGTTTCTCAGAGTCATAGCTTAGGCCAGACTTATCATGAGGTTATCTAGTGTACCTCAATATCAGGTCTACCTTCTCTGATCCTCCAACAAGCTTAGTTACTGTTTTGGTGAGATCAGATACCTCTTGTTTCAGTCTAGTTATCTCATGGGGTTCACTGGACTCAGAGGTGAGTTTGTCAGTTAGACTGACATTCTCAGCTTTAAGCTTATTATTCTCTTCAACAAGCTGCTTATTTAGTTTGTTGGACTCTTCCAACTCTTTATTCACTTTTGACAATTTTCTCTTAAGCACGATGTATTGATGATGCAATATAGAAGAATCATTTAGCAGTTCATCATATGCTTCTTGAAGAGAGTCAGAAACGGATACCTCGTCATCTTCTGATTCAGTGTCCGAAGAGCTTTTGACCATCAGGCACAGATTTGAGGTAGACTGGTTCCTTGGTCTGAACCGATGTTCCAGAGCGTCCAGCTTCTCCTTAGCTGTTTGGAATTGCGAGACCATGTCCAGTCTTGGACGATCAAGGGCGTTGACAAGACACCAGTTAGCATAAGCATTTTGAGAACACCATCTGATATCATCGTTGGACGATAATCTCCGTTAGTGAAAATGTCCCACAACTCATAGTCTTGAGCTTGGACGTATAGTTGGAAAATTGATTTCCAATAAGTATAGTCTGTTCCCTTGAAGATGGGTGGAACATTCACATTCCATCCTGTTTCAGAGGTAGACTCTTGACTTCTTTCTCCGGGAAGAACAAGTTGTTCATCGTCCGAAGAGTCTTCATCTTGCTTATTGGACCAGAGGCATAGGTTAGCCTCTTCATTTATTTCTTCTTCTTCTTCTTCAGAAGAGTTCAAGTCCTCCCAAGTTGCCATGAAGTTCTTTTTCTTCTTTTTGAAGAACTTCTTCCTGTCCTTTAGCGTAGGGCAATCAGCTTTGAAGTGTCCTGGTTTGTTACATTCAAAACAGACCAGCTGACTTTTATCCTTGGGTTCAGCATGATCCTTGAAGCTTTTCTTTTGGAATGGACTTCTCTTCATTCCATTTTTCTTTCTCCACATATTCTGAATCTTTCTGGAGATAAAGGATAGCTCGTCATCGTCTGATACATCATCATCAGACTGATCAGCTTCATCATTGGACTCATCAGCTTTTAAAGCTTTTGAGTTGTTGGACCTATGAGCTTTCAGGGCAATCCCTTTGTTCTTCTTTCCAGGATTGTCAAGATCAAGCTCCTGCTCATGAACTTGACAAGATCATCCAGAGTCAAAGTAGAAAGATCTTTGGCCTGGGTGATTGCAGTGACAAGAGGTCTCCATTTCTTAGGCAGATTCCTAAGAATCTTGGTGACATTTTCCTTGGTAGTGTAGACCTTTCCAAGGGATTTCAAATTGTTGATGATCGTCTGAAAGCGACCCATCATGTCTAGGATGGACTCTCCTTCAGCCATGGTGAACATTTTATACTGGCCAACCAGCATGATGATTTTAGAGTCCTTCACCTTGGTTGTCCCTTCATGGAGATTAGACAAGGTGTCCCATATTTGTTTGGCTGATTCACATGCGTGAATCTTCTGAAATTCATCAGGACTGAGGGCACACATTAACGCATACCTGGCTTTGTGATTCAGTTCCACTCTAGCCCGTTCAGCATCAGTCCGGTCGTCCTCTGCTTTTTCTGTCCCGTCAGAGTTGAGACAAACGTTAGGGCCTTTTGTGATTCTGGTCCAGAGAACTGAGTTTGTACTGAGGATGAAACCTTAGAATCTTTCCTTCCAGTATAGGTAGTGAGTACCGTTGAAGAACGGCGATCTGGTCATGGAAGTACCTTCCATAACAGGTTGACTCTCGCTTGGCATACCTGGTCCAGACATATTTGTAGTAGGATCTTTTTCCTCTACACGGCAAAGGGCTCAACCCAGAGGCTGAGCTCTGATACCAATTGAAGGAACCTGTTTGAAACACAAGAAGGGGGTTGAATTATGTTTTAGATGATTTTAAATTCTTTTCGTAAGCAGATAATAGTTTTCGCAAGGTTGGACGCTAAAATGATTAAAAGCAAAGAGAGCTCTTCCAAACACCAAGTTGGACGCTGACTTAGTTTGACTAAGATAAGAAGGCAGCGAAATAAAAGGCAATTCAATCCCAGTTAGTTGGTTAGATAATAAAATAAAGTAAGAGTAAGGGAGAGAAAAGAACACAAAGATGTTATCCTAGTTCACTCTTCACCAAAGAGCTACGTCTAGTCCTCTCTACTTGAGAGCTTTATCCACTATAAAAAAAAAACCTTTTGTTATAAAGTATTCAACACCTCTTCAGGCAGTATTCTCAACCTCTTCAGATTCTCTAAGTATTCTTTTACAGACAAGCCTCTTCAGGCTCAACTAAACTATGGTTTTGAAAAGAGTTTGTTCTACTAACTCACTAAATGTGAGAGTTCGAAACTAAAGCTTAGACTCTTGAAAACAACTCTACACAGAGAGTAATATGAAAGTGAGGATCAGAGTAGCTTTTCTAGCTTTGCAAGCTTGAGATTTTCTCTTTGATCTCTTGAGCTAATATTTGCTTGTATCTCTTGAAAGATTTTGAATTGCTAAGTGTTGCTTCACTTGTATTTTTGCTCAAGTTCAGTCTCTTGTTCTTATTTTCGCACTTTCAAAGGATGGAGGTATATATAGCCTCTTGTCTTTGAGTAGACTTCACTCTTCAACGGATGGAAAAGGATCCGTTCTGATGAGCATTGAATGCATTTGATCCGTTGAGTCTGATGGCTTCTGAAGTTTCTGATTAGTGAGATAGACTGTCACGATGATAGTTAAAAGTGGTGCTGACGTATCCTCTGAGTAGAACGAAAGTTGCCTTTTGTTTATCCAAAACAAGAAGGTCAACATCTTTAGGTGACAGAGACATTTTGGCTTATGCTTTACATTTGTACGAATATTACAAAGAATGTTTTGTCCCAAGGGTATAAGCCTTTTGCAGGGAATAATAAATTCAAATGCTTTTATAGGATATTCGCACTTGAAATATAAAAGCATTTATTGGACAAGCTACTACAAAAGGTAACCGAAAGAGTCTTTGGACTCAAGGTTCTATAAATTACCGTCCAGTCGTAAACCAAGACTAAATGTTGGACGAGATAAAGTCTTTGGACATGTTGGACGAGATAAAGTCTTTGGACTCAATTAAGTTTTATCCTGCACACTTAATATAAAACGTTACTACATAACAAATCTTTGTTCATCTAAAATTAGCTCTTTGTTAACATCAAAACTTAAGGGATTATTTGGACCATAACCACTTTGGTTCCAACATCAAGTACTATAATAGAAGAACACAAAAGCTTCAGCAATTGTAATAGAAGAAATAGAAGACAAGCGTGAATAAAAACAAAAGTACAAATGCTGCAAAAGCAAAAACACTGAAGATTGAAGTCAAGCGCCTGCTGCCAATAATCAAGCCTCCGAAAAGTCGTATTTTGAGGTACGCTCATCGAAATTAAGTGATCTTGGTTTTATTTGAAAGATAAGATAAATGCCTAAAGGATTCCTGGAGACGTCGAGATCTGAACCAATCCCGATCTGAGTGAAATTCCTTCTTCAAGCTTGAGATGTGATATTGTTCGTGACAATCAGAACATGCAAGCGTCTGCTGACAATTTCTGGAGCTTTAGGTGTTCAAAAGCATCGATCTTGGTATCGTTGGAAGGCTTAGAGAAATATCCGCAACTCTCATGAAGAGTTTAGGAGAGAAATCGATCTCTATCTTTGTCAAATTGCATCTGTAAGTTGGTGATGTGATGTTGTTCGTGACAGCCATACCTTTGTAGCATGTGATGGCCATATATTGAGCTGTAGGTGTCGGAATTGGATGAAACTAGTGTCCCAGTAAAGCTAATATCCATATCTACACGTTTCATGAAGACATCGAATCTTAATTCGTGCATTAAGAGGGTCAAATAAGCATAATACGCTAAGTGCTAAGAATGCTACGAGTTAAACAGCCTTGTGAATGTGCCCAGTGGATAACCAAGCGCCTTAGCTAATTTAAGAAGCTTCCGGTGAAACTAATCAAGCGTCTATTTAGAATACAAACATTATGAAGGCTGGAGAAGTAATTTTGAATGAAGTATTAAGATATTCAAAGTCCAAGCTTAACCAGAAAATGAGGTACATTTTCCATAAAGTCCTGAAGCATCAAGTACTATAATAGAAGAACACAAAAGCTTCAGCAATTGTAATAGAAGAAAGAGAAGACAAGCATGAATAAAAACAAAAGTACAAATGCTGCAAAAGCAAAAACACTGAACATTGAAGTCAAGTGTCTGCTGCAGATAATCAGGCCTCCGAAAAGTATTTTGAGGTACGCTCGTCGAAACGAATTGATCTTAGTTTTATTAGAAAGATAAGACAAATACCAACATGTTTCCTAGAGAAGTCGAGATCTGAACCAATCCCGATCTGAGTGAAATTCCTTCTTCAAGCTTGAGATGTGGTATTGTTCGTGACAATCAGAACATGCAAGCGTCTGGAGACAATTTCATAAGCTTTAGGTGTTCAAAAGCATCGATCTTGGTATCGTTGGAAGGCTTAGAGAAATATCCGCAACTCTCATGAAGAGGTTAAGAGAGAGATCGATCTCTATCTTTGTCAAATTGCATCGGTAAGTTGGTGACGTGATGTTGTTCCTGACAGCCATACCTTTGTAGCATCTGATGGCCATATATTGAGCTGTAGGTGTCGGAATTGGATGAAACCAGTGTCTCATTAAAGCTAATATCCATATCTACACGTTTCATGAAGACATCGAATCCTAATTCGTGCATTAAGAGGGTCAAATAAGCCTAATATGATAACTGCTAAGAATGCTTCGAGTTAATCAGCTTTGTGAATGTGACTAGTGGATAACCAAGCGCCTTAGCAAATTTAAGAAGCGTCCGGTGAAGCTAATCAAGCGTCTATTCAGAATACAAACATTATGAAGGCTGGAGAAGTAATTTTGAATGCAGTATTAAGATATTCAAAGTCCAAGCTTAACCAGAAAATGAGGTACCATTTTCCATAAAGTCCTGAAGCATCAAGTACTATAATAGAAGAACACAAAAGCTTCAGCAATTGTAATAGAAGAAAGAGAAGACAAGCATGAATAAAAACAAAAGTACAAATGCTGCAAAAGCAAAAACACTGAACATTGAAGTCAAGTGTCTGCTGCTGATAATCAGGCCTCCGAAAAGTATTTTGAGGTACGCTCGTCGAAACGAATTGATCTTAGTTTTATTAGAAAGATAAGATAAATACCTACATGTTTCCTAGAGAAGTCGAGATCTGAACCAATTCCGATCTGAGTGAAATTCCTTCTTCAAGCTTGAGATGTGGTATTGTTCGTGACAATCAGAACATGCAAGCGTCTGCAGACAATTTCATAAGCTTTAGGTGTTCAAAAGCATCGATCTTGGTATCGTTGGAAGGCTTAGAGAAATATCCGCAGCTCTCATGAAGAGGTTAAGAGAGAGATCGATCTCTATCTTTGTCAAATTGCATCGGTAAGTTGGTGACGTGATGTTGTTCCTGACAGCCATACCTTTGTAGCATCTGATGGCCATATATTGAGCTGTAGGTGTCGGAATTGGATGAAACCAGTGTCTCATTAAAGCTAATATCCATATCTACACGTTTCATGAAGACATCGAATCCTAATTCGTGCATTAAGAGGGTCAAATAAGCCTAATATGCTAACTGCTAAGAATGCTTCGAGTTAATCAGCTTTGTGAATGTGACTAGTGGATAACCAAGCGCCTTAGCAAATTTAAGAAGCGTCCGGTGAAGCTAATCAAGCGTCTATTCAGAATACAAACATTATGAAGGCTGGAGAAGTAATTTTGAATGCAGTATTAAGATATTCAAAGTCCAAGCTTAACCAGAAAATGAGGTACCATTTTCCATAAAGTCCTGAAGCATCAAGTACTGTAATAGAAGAACACAAAAGCTTCAGCAATTGTAATAGAAGAAAGAGAAGACAAGAATTAATAAAAAAAAAGTACAAATGCTGCAAAAGCAAAAACACTGAAGATTGAAGTCAAGTGCCTGCTGCCAATAATCAAGCCTCAGAAATGTATTTTGAGGTACGCTCGTCGAAATGAAGTGATCTTGGTTTTATTAGAAAGATAAGATAAATACCTACATGTTTCCTGTAGAAGTCGAGATCTGAACCAATCCCGATCTGACTGAAATTCCTCCTTCATGCTTGAGATGTGGTACTGTTCGTGACAATCAGAAGATGCAAGCGTCTGCTGACAATTTCAGGAGCTTTAGGTGTTCAAAAGCACCGTTCTTGGTATCGTTGGAATGCTTAGATAAATATCTGCAACTCTCGTGAAGAGGTCAAGAGCGAAATCGATCTCTATCTTTGTCAAATTGCATCCGTAAGTCGGTGACGTGATGTTGTTCTTGACAGTCATACCTTTGTAGCGTCTGATGATCATAGATTGAGCTGTAGGTGTCAGAATTGGATGAAACCAGTGTCTCACTAAAGCTAATATCCATATCTACACGTTTCATGAAGACATCGAAGCCTAATTCGGCCTTTAAGAAGGTCTCAGAAGCATAATACGCTTATTGGTCAGAATGCAACGAGTTAAACAGCCTTGTGAATGTGTCCAGTAGATAACCAAGCGTCTTAGCCCATTTAATAATCCTTCGGTGAATCTAATCAAGCGTGTACTCAGAATAAAGTAAATTATGATGGCTGGAGAAGTAATTTCGAATGAAGTATTAAGATATTCAAAGTCCAAGCTTGACCAGAAAATAAGGTACCATTTTTTATAAAGTCCTGACGCATCAAGTACTTTAACAGAAGAACACAAAAGCTTCAGCAATTGTAATAGAAGAAAGAGAAGACAAGCGTGTATTAAAACAAAAGTACAAATGCTGCAAAAGCAAAAACCCCGAAGATAAAAGTCAAGCGCCTGCTGCCGATAATCAAGCCTCCGAAACGTCGTATTTCGAGGTACGCTCGTCGAAATGAAGTGATCTTCGTTTATTAGAAAGATAAGATAAGTACCTAAAGGTTTCCTGGAGAAGTCGAGATCTGAACCAATCCCGATCTGAGTGAAATTCCTTCTTCAAGCTTGAAATGCGATACTGTTCGTGACAATCAGAACATGCAAGCGTCTGCTGAGAATTTCTGGAGCTTTAAGTGTTCATAAGCCTCGATCTTGGTATCGTTGGAAGGCTTAGAGAAATATCCGAAACTCTCATGAAGAAATCAAGAGCGAAATCGATCTCTATCTTTGTCAAATTGCATCCGTAAGTTGGTGACGTGATGTTGTTCTTGACAGTCATACCTTTGAAGCGTCTGATGACCATATATTGAGGTTTAGGTGTCCGAATTGGATGAAACCAGTGTCTCATTCAAGCTAATATCCATATCTACACGTTTCATGAAGACATCGAAGCCTAATTCGGCCTTTAAGAAGGCCTCAGAAGCATAATACGCTCACTGGTCAGAATACAACGAGTTAAACAGCCTTGTGAATGTGGCCAGTGGATAACCAAGCGCCTTACCTCATTTAAGAATCCTCCGGTGAAGCTAATCAAGCGTCTACTCAGAATACAGTACATTATGATGGCTGGAGAAGTAATTTCGAATGAAGTATTAAGATATTCAAAGTCCATGCTTGACCAGAAAATAAGGTACCATTTTCTATGAAGTCCTGAAGCATCAAGTCTTGTAATAGAAGAACACAACAGCTTTAGCAATTGTAATATAAAAAAGAGAAGACAAGCGTGAATAAAAACAAAAGTACAAATGCTGCAAAAGAAAAAACACTGAAGATTGAAATCAACCTCCTGCAGCCGATAATCAAGCCTCCGAAACGTCGCATTTCGAGGTACGCTCGTCGAAAGAAAGTGATCTCGATTTTATTAGAAAGATAAGATAAGTTACTACCGGTTTCTTAGAGAAGTCGAGGTCTGAACCACTTCCGATCTGAGTGAAATTCCTTCTTCAAGCTTGAGATGCGATACTGTTCATGACAATCAGAACATGCAAGCGTCTGCTGACAATTTTTGGAACTTTAGGTGTTCAAAAGCACCGATCTTGGTATCGTTGGAAGGCTTAGAGAAATATCAGCAACTCTCATGAGGAGGTCAAGTGCGAAATCGATCTCTATCTTTGTCAAATTGCATCCGTAAGTCGGTGACGTGATGTTGTTCCTGATAGTCATATCTTTAAAGCGTCTGATGACCATATATTGAGCCTTATTTGTCCGAATTGGATGAAACCAGTGTCTCATTAAAGCTAATATCCATATCTACACATTTCGTGCAGACATCGAATCCTAATTCGGCCTTTAAGAGGGTCTAAGAAGCATAATACGCTCACTGGTCAGAATGCCACGAATTAAACTGCCTTGTGAATGTGCCCATTGGATAACCAAGCGCCTTAGCTCATTTAAGAATCCTTCGGTGATGGTAATCAAGCGTCTACTCAGAATACAGAACATTATGATGGCTGGAGGAGTAATTTCGAATGAAGTATTAAGATATTCAAAGTCCAAGCTTGACCAGAAAACGAGGTACTCTTTTGCATAAAGTTCGGAAACATCAAGTATTGTAATAGTAGAAGACAAAGGCTTCAACAACTCTTATAGAAGAAAGAAAAGAGAAGCACGAATAAAAACAAAAGAACAAAAGCTACAAAAGCCAAAACACTGAAGATTGAAGACAAGCGCCTTCTGCCAATAATCAAGCATCCGAAACGTCATATTTTGAGGTACGCTGGCCGAAATGAAGTGTTATTGGTTTTGTTAGAAAGATAAGATGAATAAATACATTTTCCTGTAGAAGTCAAGATCTGAACCAATCTCGATCTGAGTGAAATTTCTTCTTCAAGCTTGAGATGCGATACTGTTCATGACAATCAGAACATGCAAGCGTCTGCTGACAATTTCTAGAGCTTTAGGTGTTCCAAAGCATTGATCTTGGTATCGTGGGAAGGCTTAGAGAAATATCCGCAACTCTCATGAAGAGGTCAAGAGTGAAATCGATCTCTATCTTTGTCAAATTGCATCCGTAAGTTGGTGACGTGATGTTGTTCCTGACAGTCATATCTTTGAAGCATCTAATGACCATATATTGAGCTTTAGGTGTCCGAATTGGATGAAAGCAGAGTCTCAGTAATGCTAATATCCATATCTACACGTTTCGTGAAGACATCGAATCCTAATTCGGCCTTTAAGAGGGTCTCAGAAGCTTAATACGCTCACTGGTCAGAATGCTACGAGTTAAGCAGCCTTGTGAATGTGCCCAGTGGATAACAAAGCGCCTTAGCTCATTTAAGAATCCTCCGGTGAAGCCAATCAAGTGTCTACTCAGAATACAGAACATTATGATGGTTGGAGAAGTAATTTCGAATGAAGTATTAAGATATTCAAAGTCCAAGCTTGACCAGAAAATAAGGTACCATTTTCTATAAAGTCCTAAAGTGTCAAGTACTGTAATATAAGAACACAAAAGCTTCAGCAATTGTAATAGAAGAAAGAGAAGACAAGTGCGAATAAAAACAAAAGTACAAATGCTGCAAAAGAAAAAGCACTGAAGATTGAAGTCAAGCGCCTGCTGCCGATAATCAAGCGTCCGAAACGTCGCATTTCGAGGTACGCTCGTCGAAATGAACTGATCTTGGTTTTATTAGAAAGATAAGATAAGTTCCTACAGGTTTCCTAGAGAAGTCGAGATCTGAACCAATCCCGATCTGAGTGAAACTCCTTCTTCAAGCTTGAGATGCAATACTGTTCATGACAATCAGAACATGCAAGCGTCTGCTGACAAGGTCTGGAACTTTAGGTGTTCAAAAGCATCGACCTTGGTATTGTTGGAAGGCTTAGAGAAATATCAGGGACTCTCATGAAGTGGTCAAGAGCGAAATCGATCTCTATCTTTGTCAAATTGCATCTGTATGTTGGTGACGTGATGTTGTTCCTGACAGTCATATCATTGAAGCATCTAATGACCATATATTGAGCTTTAGGTGTCCGAATTGGATGAAAGCAGAGTCTCAGTAATGCTAATATCCATATCTACACGTTTCGCAAAGACATCGAATCCAAATTCGGCCTTTAAGAGGGTCTAAGAAGCTTAATACGCTCACTGGTCAGAATGCTACGAGTTAAGCAGCCTTGTGAATGTGCCCAGTGGATAACAAAGTGCCTTAGCTCATTTAAGAATCCTTCGGTGATGCTAATCAAGCATCTACTCTGAATACAGAACATTATGATGGCTGGAGAAGTAATTTCGAATGAAGTATTAAGATATTCAAATTCCAAGCTTGACCAGAAAATGAGGTACCATTTTCTATAAAGTCCTGAAGCATCAAGTACAGTAATAGAAGAACACAAAAGCTTCAGCAATTGTAATAGAAGAAAGAGAAGACAAGCATGAATAAAAACAAATGTACAAATGCTGCAAAAGCAAAAACACTGAAGATCGAAGTCAAGTGCCTGCAGCCGATAATCAAGCCTCCGAAACGTATTTTGAGGTACGCTCGTCGAAATGAAGTGATCTTGATTTTATTAGAAAGATAAGATAAATACCTACATGTTTCTTAGAGAAGTCGAGATCTGAACCAATCCCGATCTAAGTGAAATTCCTTCTTCAAGCTTGACATATGCTACTGTTCATGACAATTAAAACATACATGCGTCTGCTGACAATTTCAGGAGCTTTAGGAGTTCAAAATCATCTATCTTGGTATCATTGGAAGGCTTAGAGAAATATCTGCATTTCTCATGAACAGGTCAAGAGCAAAATCGATCTCTATCTTTGTCAAATTGCATCCGTAAGTTGGTGACGTGATGTTGTTCCTGACAGTCTTACCTTTGTAGCGTCTGATGATCATATATTGAGCTGTAGGTGTCCGAATTGGATGAAACCAGTGTCTCATTAAAGCTAATTTCCATATCTACACGTTTCATGCAGACATCGAATCCTGATTCGGTCTTTAAGAGGGTCTCAGAAGCATAATACGCTCACTGGTCAGAATGCAACAAGTTAAACAGCCTTGTGAATGTGTCCAGTGGATAACCAAGCGCCTTAGCTCATTTAAGAATCCTCCGGTGAAGCTAATCAAGCGTCTACCCAGAATACAGAACATTATGATGGCTGGAGAAGTAATTTCGAATAAAGTATTAATATATTAAAAGTCCAAGCTTGACCAGAAAATAAGGTACCTATTTCTATAAAGTCCTGAAGCATCAACTGCAGCAATAGAAGAACACAAAAGCTTCAGCAATTGTAATAGAAGAAAGAGGAGACAAGTGTGAATAAAACCAAAAGTACAAATGCTGCAAAAGCAAAAACACTGAAGATTGAAGTCAAGCGCCTGCGGCCGATAATCAAGCCTCCGAAACATCGTATTTCGAGGTACGCTCGTGGAAATGAAGTGATCTTGGACTTATTAGTAGGATAAGGTAGGTGCCTACATGTTTCCTGGAGAAGTCGAGATCTGAACCAATCCCGATCTGAGTGAAATTCCTTCTTCAAGCTTGAGATGCGATACTGTTCATGACAATCAGAACATGCAAGCGTCTGCTGACAATTTCTGGAACTTTAGGTGTTCAAAAGCATCAATCTTGGTATCATTGGAAGTCTTAGAGAAATATTAGCAACTTTTATGAAGAGGTCAAGAGCGAAATCGATCTCTATCTTTGTCAAATTGCATCCGTAAGTTGGTCACGTGATGTTGTTCCTGACAGTCATACCTTTGTAGCGTCTGATGTTCATATATTGAGTTGTAGGTGTCCGAATTAGATGAAACCTGTGTCTCATTAAAGCTAATATCCGTATCTACACGTTTCATGAAGACATCGAATCCTAATTCGGCCTTTAAGAGGGTCTCAGAAGCATAATACGCTCACTGGTCAGAATGCAACGAGTTAAACAGCCTTGTGAATGTGTCCATTGGATAACCAAGCGCCTTAGCTCATTTAAGAATCCATCGGTGAAGCTAATCAAGCGTATACTCAGAATACAGAACATTATGATGGCAGGAGAAGTAATTTCGAATGAAGTATTAAGATATTCAAAGTCTAAAGTTGACCAGAAAATAAGGTACCATTTTTTATAAAGTCCTGACGCATCAAGTACTTTAACAGAAGAACACAAAAGCTTCAGCAATTGTAATAGAAGAAAGAGAAGACAAGCGTGTATTAAAACAAAAGTACAAATGCTGCAAAAGCAAAAACCCCGAAGATAAAAGTCAAGCGCCTGCTGCCGATAATCAAGCCTCCGAAACGTCGTATTTCGAGGTACGCTCGTCGAAATGAAGTGATCTTGGTTTATTAGAAAGATAAGATAAGTACCTAAAGGTTTCCTGGAGAAGTCGAGATCTGCACCAATCCCGATCTGAGTGAAATTCCTTCTTCAAGCTTGAAATGCGATACTGTTCGTGACAATCAGAACATGCAAGCGTCTGCTGAGAATTTCTGGAGCTTTAAGTGTTCATAAGCATCGATCTTGGTATCGTTGGAAGGCTTAGAGAAATATCCGAAACTCTCATGAAGAAATCAAGAGCGAAATCGATCTCTATCTTTGTCAAATTGCATCCGTAAGTTGGTGACGTGATGTTGTTCTTGACAGTCATACCTTTGAAGCGTCTGATGACCATATATTGAGGTTTAGGTGTCCGAATTGGATGAAACCAGTGTCTCATTCAAGCTAATATCCATATCTACACGTTTCATGAAGACATCGAAGCCTAATTCGGCCTTTAAGAAGGCCTCAGAAGCATAATACGCTCACTGGTCAGAATACAACGAGTTAAACAGCCTTGTGAATGTGGCCAGTGGATAACCAAGCGCCTTACCTCATTTAAGAATCCTCCGGTGAAGCTAATCAAGCGTCTACTCAGAATACAGTACATTATGATGGCTGGAGAAGTAATTTCGAATGAAGTATTAAGATATTCAAAGTCCATGCTTGACCAGAAAATAAGGTACCATTTTCTATGAAGTCCTGAAGCATCAAGTCTTGTAATAGAAGAACACAACAGCTTTAGCAATTGTAATATAAAAAAGAGAAGACAAGCGTGAATAAAAACAAAAGTACAAATGCTGCAAAAGAAAAAACACTGAAGATTGAAATCAACCTCCTGTAGCCGATAATCAAGCCTCCGAAACGTCGCATTTCGAGGTACGCTCGTCGAAAGAAAGTGATCTCAATTTTATTAGAAAGATAAGATAAGTTACTACAGGTTTCTTAGAGAAGTCGAGGTCTGAACCACTTCCGATCTGAGTGAAATTCCTTCTTCAAGCTTGAGATGCGATACTGTTCATGACAATCAGAACATGCAAGCGTCTGCTGACAATTTTTGGAACTTTAGGTGTTCAAAAGCACCGATCTTGGTATCGTTGGAAGGCTTAGAGAAATATCAGCAACTCTCATGAGGAGGTCAAGTGCGAAATCGATCTCTATCTTTGTCAAATTGCATCCGTAAGTCGGTGACGTGATGTTGTTCCTGATAGTCATATCTTTAAAGCGTCTGATGACCATATATTGAGCCTTATTTGTCCGAATTGGATGAAACCAGTGTCTCATTAAAGCTAATATCCATATCTACACATTTCGTGCAGACATCGAATCCTAATTCGGCCTTTAAGAGGGTCTAAGAAGCATAATACGCTCACTGGTCAGAATGCCACGAATTAAACTGCCTTGTGAATGTGCCCATTGGATAACCAAGCGCCTTAGCTCATTTAAGAATCCTTCGGTGATGGTAATCAAGCGTCTACTCAGAATACAGAACATTATGATGGCTGGAGGAGTAATTTCGAATGAAGTATTAAGATATTCAAAGTCCAAGCTTGACCAGAAAACGAGGTACTCTTTTGCATAAAGTTCGGAAACATCAAGTATTGTAATAGTAGAAGACAAAGGCTTCAACAACTCTTATAGAAGAAAGAAAAGAGAAGCACGAATAAAAACAAAAGAACAAAAGCTATAAAAGCCAAAACACTGAAGATTGAAGACAAGCGCCTTCTGCCAATAATCAAGCATCCGAAACGTCATATTTTGAGGTACGCTGGCCGAAATGAAGTGTTATTGGTTTTGTTAGAAAGATAAGATGAATAAATACATTTTCCTGTAGAAGTCAAGATCTGAACCAATCTCGATCTGAGTGAAATTTCTTCTTCAAGCTTGAGATGCGATACTGTTCATGACAATCAGAACATGCAAGCGTCTGCTGACAATTTCTAGAGCTTTAGGTGTTCCAAAGCATTGATCTTGGTATCGTGGGAAGGCTTAGAGAAATATCCGCAACTCTCATGAAGAGGTCAAGAGTGAAATCGATCTCTATCTTTGTCAAATTGCATCCGTAAGTTGGTGACGTGATGTTGTTCCTGACAGTCATATCTTTGAAGCATCTAATGACCATATATTGAGCTTTAGGTGTCCGAATTGGATGAAAGCAGAGTCTCAGTAATGCTAATATCCATATCTACACGTTTCGTGAAGACATCGAATCCTAATTCGGCCTTTAAGAGGGTCTCAGAAGCTTAATACGCTCACTGGTCAGAATGCTACGAGTTAAGCAGCCTTGTGAATGTGCCCAGTGGATAACAAAGCGCCTTAGCTCATTTAAGAATCCTCCGGTGAAGCCAATCAAGTGTCTACTCAGAATACAGAACATTATGATGGTTGGAGAAGTAATTTCGAATGAAGTATTAAGATATTCAAAGTCCAAGCTTGACCAGAAAATAAGGTACCATTTTCTATAAAGTCCTAAAGTGTCAAGTACTGTAATATAAGAACACAAAAGCTTCAGCAATTGTAATAGAAGAAAGAGAAGACAAGTGCGAATAAAAACAAAAGTACAAATGCTGCAAAAGAAAAAACACTGAAGATTGAAGTCAAGCGCCTGCTGCCGATAATCAAGCGTCCGAAACGTCGCATTTCGAGGTACGCTCGTCGAAATGAACTGATCTTGGTTTTATTAGAAAGATAAGATAAGTTCCTACAGGTTTCCTAGAGAAGTCGAGATCTGAACCAATCCCGATCTGAGTGAAACTCCTTCTTCAAGCTTGAGATGCAATACTGTTCATGACAATCAGAACATGCAAGCGTCTGCTGACAAGGTCTGGAACTTTAGGTGTTCAAAAGCATCGACCTTGGTATTGTTGGAAGGCTTAGAGAAATATCAGGGACTCTCATGAAGTGGTCAAGAGCGAAATCGATCTCTATCTTTGTCAAATTGCATCTGTATGTTGGTGACGTGATGTTGTTCCTGACAGTCATATCATTGAAGCATCTAATGACCATATATTGAGCTTTAGGTGTCCGAATTGGATGAAAGCAGAGTCTCAGTAATGCTAATATCCATATCTACACGTTTCGCGAAGACATCGAATCCAAATTCGGCCTTTAAGAGGGTCTAAGAAGCTTAATACGCTCACTGGTCAGAATGCTACGAGTTAAGCAGCCTTGTGAATGTGCCCAGTGGATAACAAAGTGCCTTAGCTCATTTAAGAATCCTTCGGTGATGCTAATCAAGCATCTACTCTGAATACAGAACATTATGATGGCTGGAGAAGTAATTTCGAATGAAGTATTAAGATATTCAAATTCCAAGCTTGACCAGAAAATGAGGTACCATTTTCTATAAAGTCCTGAAGCATCAAGTACAGTAATAGAAGAACACAAAAGCTTCAGCAATTGTAATAGAAGAAAGAGAAGACAAGCGTGAATAAAAACAAATGTACAAATGCTGCAAAAGCAAAAACACTGAAGATCGAAGTCAAGTGCCTGCAGCCGATAATCAAGCCTCCGAAACGTATTTTGAGGTACGCTCGTCGAAATGAAGTGATCTTGGTTTTATTAGAAAGATAAGATAAATACCTACATGTTTCTTAGAGAAGTCGAGATCTGAACCAATCCCGATCTAAATGAAATTCCTTCTTCAAGCTTGACATATGCTACTGTTCATGACAATTAAAACATACATGCGTCTGCTGACAATTTCAGGAGCTTTAGGAGTTCAAAATCATCTATCTTGGTATCATTGGAAGGCTTAGAGAAATATCTGCATTTCTCATGAACAGGTCAAGAGCAAAATCGATCTCTATCTTTGTCAAATTGCATCCGTAAGTTGGTGACGTGATGTTGTTCCTGACAGTCTTACCTTTGTAGCGTCTGATGATCATATATTGAGCTGTAGGTGTCCGAATTGGATGAAACCAGTGTCTCATTAAAGCTAATTTCCATATCTACACGTTTCATGCAGACATCGAATCCTGATTCGGTCTTTAAGAGGGTCTCAGAAGCATAATACGCTCACTGGTCAGAATGCAACAAGTTAAACAGCCTTGTGAATGTGTCCAGTGGATAACCAAGCGCCTTAGCTCATTTAAGAATCCTCCGGTGAAGCTAATCAAGCGTCTACCCAGAATACAGAACATTATGATGGTTGGAGAAGTAATTTCGAATAAAGTATTAATATATTAAAAGTCCAAGCTTGACCAGAAAATAAGGTACCTATTTCTATAAAGTCCCGAAGCATCAACTGCAGCAATAGAAGAACACAAAAGCTTCAGCAATTGTAATAGAAGAAAGAGAAGACAAGTGTGAATAAAACCAAAAGTACAAATGCTGCAAAAGCAAAAACACTGAAGATTGAAGTCAAGCGCCTGCTGCCGATAATCAAGCCTCCGAAACATCGTATTTCGAGGTACGCTCGTGGAAATGAAGTGATCTTGGTCTTATTAGTAGGATAAGATAGGTGCCTACATGTTTCCTGGAGAAGTCGAGATCTGAACCAATCCCGATCTGAGTGAAATTCCTTCTTCAAGCTTGAGATGCGATACTGTTCATGACAATCAGAACATGCAAGCGTCTGCTGACAATTTCTGGAACTTTAGGTGTTCAAAAGCATCAATCTTGGTATCATTGGAAGTCTTAGAGAAATATTAGCAACTTTTATGAAGAGGTCAAGAGCGAAATCGATCTCTATCTTTGTCAAATTGCATCCGTAAGTTGGTCACGTGATGTTGTTCCTGACAGTCATACCTTTGTAGCGTCTGATGTTCATATATTGAGTTGTAGGTGTCCGAATTAGATGAATCCTGTGTCTCATTAAAGCTAATATCCGTATCTACACGTTTCACGAAGACATCGAATCCTAATTCGGCCTTTAAGAGGGTCTCAGAAGCATAATACGCTCACTGGTCAGAATGCAACGAGTTAAACAGCCTTGTGAATGTGTCCATTGGATAACCAAGCGCCTTAGCTCATTTAAGAATCCATCAGTGAAGCTAATCAAGCATATACTCAGAATACAGAACATTATGATGGCAGGAGAAGTAATTTCGAATGAAGTATTAAGATATTCAAAGTCTAAAGTTGACCTGAAAATAAGGTACCATTTTCAATAAAGTCATGAAGCATCAAGTATTGTAATCGAAGAACATAACAGCTTCGGCAATTGTAATAGAAGAAAGAGAAGACAAGCGTGAATAAAAACAAAAGTACAAATGCTGCAAAAGCAAAAACACTGAAGATTGAAGTCAAGCGCCTGCTGCCGATAATCAAGCTTCCGAAATGTCGTATTTCGAGGTACGCTCGTCGAAATGAAGTGATCTTGGTTTTATTAGAAAGATAAGATAAATACCTACAGGTTTCCTGGTGCAGTCGAGATCTGAACCAATCCCGATCTGGGTGAAATTCCTTCTTCAAGCTTGAGATGTGGTACTGTTCATGACTAGCAGAACATGGAAACGTTTGCTGACAATTTCTGGAGCTTTAGGTGTTCAAAAGCCTCGATTTTGTTATCATTGGAAGGCTTAGAGAAATATCTGCAACTCTCATGAAGAGGTCAAGAGCAAAATCGATCTCTATCTTTGTCAAATTGCATCCGTAAGTTGGTGACGTCATGTTGTTCCTGACAGTCGTACCTTTGTAGCGTCTGATGGCCATATATTGAGCTATATGTGTCCGAATTAGATGAAACTGATTTAATTTTGAAGCTAATATCCATATCTACAAGTTTCATTCAGACATCGAATCCTAATTCGGCCATTGAGAGGATCAAAGAAGCATAATATGCTAACTGGTCAGAATGCTATTAGTTTGATAGCCTTGTGAATGTGCACAGCGGATAACCACGCACCTTAGCCAATTTAAGAGGCGTCCAATGAAGCTAATCAAGCATCTATTCAGAATACAAAATATTATGAGGGTTGGAGAAGTAATTTCGAATGAAGTATTAAGATATTCAAAGTCCTAGCTTGACCAGAAAACAAGGCAACCTTTTCCATAATGTTCGGAAACATCAAGTATTGTAATAGTAGAAGACAAAGGCTTCCGCAACTCTAATAGAAGAAAGAAAAGAAAAGCACGAATAAAGACAAAAGTACAAAAGCTGCAAAAGCAAAAACACTGAAGATTGAAGTCAAGCGCCTGCTGCCAATAATCAAGCGTCCGAAACGTCATATTTTGAGGTATGCTCGTCGAAATGAAGTGATCTTGGTTTTGTTATAAAGATAAGATAAATAAATACATGTTTCCTGGAGAAGTCAAGATCTGAACCAATCTCGTTCTGAGTGAAATTCCTTCTTCAAGCTTGAGATGTGATACTGTTCGTGAAAATCAGAACATGCAAGCGTCTGCTTACAATTTCTAGAGTTTAGGTGTTCAAAAGCATCGATCTTGGTACCGTTGGAAGTATTATAGAAATATCCGCAACTCTCATGAAGAGGT
Organism: Ammopiptanthus mongolicus; assembly: GCA_039655645.1. Classification (NCBI taxonomy): domain Eukaryota; kingdom Viridiplantae; phylum Streptophyta; class Magnoliopsida; order Fabales; family Fabaceae; genus Ammopiptanthus; species Ammopiptanthus mongolicus. The sequence continues at coordinate 47,288,469 of CM077349.1, forward strand.
CAAAAGCGAAATCGATCTCTATCTTTGTCACATTGCATCCGTAAGTTGGTGACGTGATGTTGTTCTTGACAGTCATACCTTTGTAGCGCCTGATCGCAATATATTGAGCTAGAGGTCTCCGAATTGGATGAAATTAGTGTCTTTTAAAATCTAATATCCATATCTACTAGTTTCATTAAGACATCGAGTCCTAATTCTGCCATTAAGAGGATCAAAGAAGTATAATACGCTAACTGGTCAGAATGCTACTAGTTTGACAGCCTTGTGAATGTGCCCAGCGGATAACCACGCACCTTAGCTAATTTAAGAGGCGTCCAGTGAAGATAATCAAGCGTCTATTAAGAATGCAAACTGTATGAAGGCCGGAGGAGTAATTTTGAATGAAGTACTAAGATATTCAAAGTCCAAGCTTGACCAGAAAATAAGGTACCATTTTCTATAAAATCCTGAGGCATCAAGTACTGTAATAAAAGAACACAAATGCTTCAGCAATTCTAAGAGAAGAAAGAGAAGACAAGCGGGAATAAAAACAAAAGTACAGGTGCTGCAAAAGCAAAAACACTAAAGATTGAAGTCAAGCGCCTGTTGCCGATAATCAAGCCACTGAAACGTCGTATTTTGAGGTTCGCTCGTCGAAATGAAGTGATCTTGGTTTGGTTAGAAAGATAAATACCTAAAGGTTTCCTGGAGAAGTCGAGATCTGAACCAATCCCGATCTGAGTCAAATTCCTTCTTGAAGCTTGAGATGTGGTCCTGTCCGTGACAATCAGAACATGGGAGCGTCTATTGACAATTTCTGGAGCTTTAGGAGTTCAAAAGCATCGATCTTGGTATCGTTGGAAGAATTAGAGAAATATCCGCAACTCTCATGAAGAGATTAGGAGCGAAATCGATCTCTATCTTTGTCAAATTGCATCCCAAAGTTGGTGACGTGATGTTGTTCCTGACAGTCATACCTTTGTAGCATCTGATGGCCATATATTGAGCTATATTTTTCCAAATTGGATGAAACCGATTTATTTTTAAAGCAAATATCCATATCTACAAGTTTCATTAAGACATCGAATCCTAATTCGGCCATTAAGAGGATGAAAGAAGCATAATACGCTAACTGGTCAGAATGATACTAGTTTGATAGCCTTGTGAATGTGCCCAACGGATAACCATGCACCTTAGCTAATTTAAGAGGCGTCCAGTGAAGCTAATCAAGCGTCTATTCATGATACAAAACAATATGAAGGTTCGAGATGTAATTTTGAATGAAGTATTAAGATATTCAAAGTCCAAGCTTGACCAGAAAATAAGGTACCATTTTCTATAAAGTCCTGAAGCATCAAGTACTGTTATCGAAGAACACAAAAGCTTCAGCAATTGTAATAGAAGAAAGAGAAGACAAGCATGAATAAAACCAAAAATACAGATGCTGCAAAAGCAAAAACACTGAAGATTGAAGTCATGCGCCTGCTGCCGATAATCAAGGGTCCGAAACGTCGTATTTTAATCTACGCTCGTCGAAGTGAAGTGATCTTAGTTTTGTTAGAAAGATAAGATAAATAACTACAGGTTTCCTGGAGAAGTTGAGATCTGAGCCAATCCCGATCTCAGTGAAATTCCTTCTTGAAGCTTGAGATGTGGTACAGTCCGTGACAATCAGAACATGCAAGCGTCTGCTGACAATTTCCAGAGCTTTAGGTGTTCAAAAGCATCGATCTTGGTATCGTTGGAAGGCTTAGAGAAATATCTGCAACTCTCATGAAGAGATCAGGAGCGAAATCGATCTCTATCTTTGTCAAATTACATCCGTAAGTTGGTGAATGTTGTTCCTGATAGTCATACCTTAGTAGCATCTGATGGACATATATTGAGCTATAGGTGTCTGAAATGGATGAAACCGATTTATTTTTAAAGCTAATATCCATATCTACAAGTTTCATTAAGACATCGAATCCTAATTCGGCTATTAAGAGGATCAAAGAAGCATAATACGCTAACTGGTCAGAATGCTACTAGTTTGACAGCCTTGTGATTGTGCCTAGTGGATAACCACGCACCTTAGCGAATTTAAGAGGCGTCCAGTGAAGCTAATCAAGCGTCTGTTCAGAATACAAACTTTATGAAGGCTGGAGAAGTAATTTTGAATGAAGTATTAAGATATTCAAAGTCCAAGCTTGACCAGAAAATAAGGTACCATTTTCTATAAAGTCCTGAAGCATCAAGTACAGTAATAGATGAACACAAAAGCTTCTGCAATTGTAACAAGCGTGAATAAAAACAAATGTACAGATGCTACAAAAGCAAAAACACTGAAGATTGAAGTCAAGCGCCTGCTGCCGATAATCAAGGGCTCGAAATGTCATATTTTGATGTACGCTCTTCGAAATAAAGTGATCTTCGTTTTGTTAGAAAGATAAGATAAATACCTACATGTTTCCTGGGGAAGTCGAGATCTGAACCAATCCTGATCTGAGTGAAATTCCTTCTTCAAGCTTGAGATACGATACTGTTAATGATAATCAGAACATGCATGCATCTTCTGGCAAATTCTAGAGTTTTAGGTGTTCAAAAGCATCGATCATGGTATCGTTGGAAGGCTTAGAGAAATATCCGCAACTCTCATGAAGAGGTCAAGAGCGAAATCAATCTCTATCTTTGTCAAATTGCATCCGTAAGTTCATGACGTGATGTTGTTCCTAACAGTCATACCTTTGTAGCGTCTGATGATAATATATTGAGTTGTAGGTGTCCAAATTGGACGAAACCAGTGTCTCATTGAAGCTAAAATCCATATCTACTCGTTTCATAAAGACATTGAATCCTAATTCGGCCTGTAATAGGGTCTAAAAAGCATAATATGCTCATAGGTCAGAATGCAACGAGTTAAACAGCCTTGTGAATGTGCCCAGTGGATAACCAAGCGCCTTAGCTAATTTAAGAAGCGTCCGGTGAAGCTAATCAAGCGTCTATTCAGAATACAAACTTTATGACGGCTGGAGAAGTAATTTTGAATGAAGCATTAAGATATTCAAAGTCCAAACTTGACCAGAAAATGAGGTACCATTTTCTATAAGGTCCTGAAGCATCAAGTACTGTAATATAAGAACACAAAAGCTTCAACAATTGTAATAGAAGAAAGAGAAGACACGCGTGAATAAAAACAAAAGTACAAATGCTGCAAAAGCAAAAACACTGAAGAATGAAGTTAAGTGCCTGCTGCCGATAATCAAGCCTCCGAAAAGTATTTTGAGGTATGCTCGTCGAAATGAAATGATCTTGGTTTAATTAGAAAGATAAGATAAATAACAACATGTTTCCTGGAGAAATCGAGATCTGAACCAATCCTGATCTGAGTGAAATTCCTTCTTCAAGCTTGAGATGTGGTATTGTTCATGACATTCAGAACATGTAAGTGTCTGCTGACTATTTCTGGAGCTTTAGGTGTTCAAAAGCATCGATCTTGGTATCGTTTGAAGGCTTAGAGGAATATCCGCAACTCTCGTGAAGAGGTCAAAAGCGAAATCGATCTCTATCTTTGTCAAATTGCATCCGTAATTTGGTGACGTCATGTTGTTCCTGACAGTCATACCTTTGTAGCATCTAATGACCATATATTGAGCTTTAGGTGTCCGAATTGGATGAAACCAGTGTCTCATTAAAGCTAATATCCATATCTACACGTTTGATGAAGACATCGAATCCTAATTCGGCCTTTAAGAGGGTCTAAGAAGCATAATACGCTCACTGGCCAGAATGCAACGAGTTAAACAGCCTTGTGAATGTGGCCAGTGGATAACCAAGCACCTTAGATTATTAAAGAATCCTCCGGTGAAGCTAATCAAGCGTCTACTCAGAATACAAAACATTATGATGGCTGGAGAAGTAATTTCGAATGAAGTATTAAGATATTTAAATTCCAAGCTTGACCAGAAAACGAGGTACCCTTTTCCATAAAGTTCGGAAACATCAAGTGTTGTAATAGTAGAAGACAAAGGCTTCAGCAACTCTAATAGAAGAAAGAGAAGAGAAGAACGAATAAAGACAAAAGTCCAAAAACACGAAAGATTGAAGTCAAGCACCTCCTGCCAATAATCAAGCGTCCGAAACGTCGTAGTCTGGGTACGCTCGCTGAAATGAAGTGATTTTGGTTTTTTTATAAATATAAGATAAATAAATACATGTTTATTGGAGAAGTCAAGATCTGAACCAATCTCGATCTGAGTGAAATTCCTTCTTCAAGCTTGAGATGTGATACTGTTCGTGACAATCAGTGCAAGCAAGCGTCTGCTTACAATTTTTGGAGCTTTAGGTGTTCAAAAGCATCGATCTTGGTATCGTTGGAAGGCTTATAGAAATAACCGCAACTCTCATGATGAGGTCAAAAGCGAAATCGATCTCTATGTTTGTCAAATTGCATCCGTAGGTTGGTGACTTGATGTTGTTCCTCACAGTCATACCTTTGTAGCGTCTTATGGCCTTAAATTGAGCTATAGGTGTCTGAATTGGATGAAACTGGTGTATTTTTAAAGCTAATATCCATATCTACAAATTTCATTCCAACATCGAATCCTAATTCGGCCATTAAGAGGATCAGAAGCATAATACGCTAACTGGTTAGAATGCTACTAGTTTGACAGCCTTGTGATTGTGCCCAGCTGATAACCACGTACCTTAGCGAATTTAAGAGGCGTGCAGCGAAGCTAATCAAGCGTCTATTCAGAATACAAGCTTTAAGAAGGCTGGAGAAGTAATTTTGAATGAAGTATTATGATATTCAAAGTCCAAGCTTGACCGGAAAATAAGGTACCATTTTCAATAAAGTCCTGAGGCATCAAGTAATGTAATAAAAGAACACGGAAGCTTCAGCAAATCTAATACAAGAAAGAGAAGACAAGCGTGAATAAAAAGAAAAATACAGATGCTGCAAAAGCAAAAAACACTGAAGATTGAAGTCAAGTGCCTGTTGCTGATAATCAAGGGTCCGAAACATCGTATTTTGATGTACGCTCGTCGAAATGAAGTGATCTTGGCTTTGTTCGAAAGATAAGATAAATACCTACATGTTTCCCGGAGAAGTCAAGATCTGAACCAATCCCGATCTGAGTGAAATTCCTTCTTCAAGCTTGAGATGCGATACTGTTCATGGCAATCAAAACATGCAAGCATCTGCTGACAATTTCTGGAGCTTTAGGTGTTCAAAAGCAACGATCTTGATATCATTGGAAGGCTTAGAGAAATATCCGCAACTCTCATGAAGAGGTCAAGAGCGAAATCGATCTCTATCTTTGTCAAATTGCATCCGTAAGTTGGTGACGTGATGTTGTTCCTGTGAGTCATACCTTTGTAGCGTCTGATGATCACATATTGAGCGGCTGGTTCCCGAATTGGATGAAACCAGTGTATGATTAAAGCTAATATCCATATCTACACGTTTCATGCAGACATCGAATCCTAATTCGGCCTTTGAGAGGGTCTATGAAGCATAATTCGCTCACTGGTCAGAATGCAACGAGTTAAACAGCATTGTGAATGTGCCCAGTGGATAACCAAATGCCTTAGCTCATTTAAGAATCCTCCGGCGAAGATAATCAAGCGTCTACTTAGAATACAGAACATTGTGATGGCTGGAGAAGTAATTTCGAATGAAGTATTAAGATATTCAAAGTCCAAGCTTGACCAGAAAATAAGGTACAATTTTCTATGAAGTGCTGAAGCATCAAGTACTGTAATTGAAGAACACAAAAGATTCAGCAATTGAAATAGAAGAAAGAAAAGAGAAGCGTGAACAAAAACAAAAGTACAAATGCTGCAAAAGCAAAAACACTGAAGATTGAAGTCAAGTGCTTGCTGCCGATGATCAAGCCTCCGAAAAGTATTTTGAGGTACGCTCGCCGAAATGAAGTGATCGTGGTTTTATTAGAAAGATAAGATAAATACCTACATGTTTCCTGGAGAAGTCGAGATCTAAACCAATCCCGATCTGAGTGAAATTCCTTCTTCAAGCTTGAGATGTGGTACTGTTCGTGACAATCAGAACATGCAAGCGTCTGCTGATAATTTCTGGAGCTTTAGATGTTCAAAAGCATCGATCTTGGTATCGTTTGAAGGCTTATAGAAATATCCGCAACTCTTGTGAAGAGGTCAAGAGCGAAATCGATCTCTATCTTTGTCAAATTGCATCCGTAAGTTTGTGACGTGATGTTGTTCCTGACAGTCATACCTTCATAGCGTCTGGTGCACATATATTGAGATATAGATGTCCGAATTGGATGAATCCGGTGTCTTTTTAAATCTAATATCCATATCTACAAGTTTCATTAAGACATCGAATCCTAATTCGGCCATTAAGAGGGTCAAATAAGCATAATACGCTAACTGCTAAGAATGCTACGAGTTAAACAGCCTTGTCAATGTGCCCAGCGGATAACCACGCACCTTAGCTAATTTAAGAGGCGTCCAGTGAAGCTAATCAAGCGCCTATTCAGAATACAAAACATTATGAAGGTTGGAGAAGTAATTTTGAATGAAGTATTAAGATATTCAAAGTCCAAGCTTGACCAGAAAATAAGGTACCGTTTTCTACAAAGTCCTGAGGCATCAAGTACTGTAATAAAAGAACAGAAAAGCTTCAGCAAATCGAATAGAAGAAAGAGAAGACAAGCGTGAATAAAAAGAAAAATACAGATGTTGCAAAAGCAAAAAACACTGAAGATTGAAGTCAAGCGCCTGCTGCTGATAATCAAGGGTCCGAAACATCGTATTTTGATGTACGCTCGTCGAAATGAAGTGATCTTGGTTTTGTTATAAAGATAAGATAAATACCAACATGTTTCCCGGAGAAGTGGAGATCTGAACCAATCCCGATCTGAATGAAATTCCTTCTTCAAGCTTGAGATGCGATACTGTTCATGACAATCAAAACATGCAAGTGTCTGCTGACAATTTCTGGAGCTTTAGGTGTTCAAAAGCATCGATCTTGATATCATTGGAAGGCTTAGAGAAATATCCGCAACTCTCATGAAGAGGTCAAGAGCGAAATCGATCTCTATCCTTGTCAAATTGCATCCGTAAGTTGGTGACGTGATGTTGTTCCCGTGAGTCATACCTTTGTAGTGTCTAATGATCATATATTGAGCGGCTGGTGTCCGAATTGGATGAAACCACTGTCTGATTAAAACTAATATCCATATCTACAAGTTTCGTGATGACATCGAATCCTAATTCGGCCTTTAAGAGGGCCTAAGAAGCATAATTCGCTCACTGGTCAGAATGCAACGAGTTAAACAGCCTTGTGAATGTGCCAAGTGGATAACCAAATGCCTTAGCTCATTTAAGAATCCTCCGGTGAAGATAATCAGGCGTCTACTTAGAAAACAGAACATTATGATGGCTGGAGAAGTAATTTCGAATGAAGTATTAAGATATTCAAAGTCCAAGCTTGACCAGAAAATAAGGTACCATTTGCTATAAAGTGCTGAAGCATCACGTACTGTAATTGAAGAACACAAAAGATTCACCAATTGTTATAGAAGAAAGAGAAGACAAGTGTGAACAAAAACAAAAGTACAAATGCTGCAAAAGCAAAAACACTGAAGATTGAAGTTAAGCGCCAGCTGCCGATAATTAAGCCTCTGAAACGTCGTATTTTGAGGTACGCCCATCAAAATAAAGTGATCTTAGTTTTGTTAGAAACATAAGATAAATAACTATAGGTTTCCTGGCGAAATCGAGATCCGAACCAATCCCGATCTGAGTGAAATTCCTTCTTCAAGCTTGAGATGTGGTACTGTTCGTGACAATCAGAACAGGCAAGCGTCTGCTGACAATTTCGGGAGCTTTAGGTGTTCAAAACCATCAATCTTGGTATCATTCGAAGGCTTAGAGAAATATACGCAACTCTCATGAAGAGTTCAAGAGCAAAATCGATCTCTATCTTTGTCAAATTGCATCCGTAAGTTGGTGACATCATGTTGTTCCTGACATTCATACCTTTGTAGTGTCTGATGACCATATATTGAGATGTAGGTGTCCGAATTGGATGAAATTGGTGTCTCATTAAAGCTAATATCCATATCTACACGTTTCATGCAGACATCGAATCCTAGTTCGTGCATTAAGAGGGTCAAATAAGCATAATACACTGACTGCTAAGAATGCTACTTGTTAAACAGCATTGTGAATGTGCCCAGTGGATAACCAAGCGCCTTAGCTCATTTAAGAATCCTCAGGTGAAGCTAATCAAGCGTCTGTTCAGAATACAAACATTATGAAGGCTGGAGAAGTAATTTTTAATGAAGTATTAAGATATTCAAAGTCCAAGCATGACCAGAAAATGAGCTACCATTTTCTATAAAGTCCTGAAGCATCAAGTACTGTAATAGAAGAACACAAAAGCTTCAACAATTGTATTAGAAGAAAGAGAGGACAAGCGTGAATAAAAAAAAGTACAAATGCTGCAAAAGCAAAAACACTGAAGATTGAAATCAAGCGCCGGCTGCCGATAATCAAGCCTCTGAAACGTCGTATTTTGAGGTACGCTCGTTGAAATGAAGTGATCTTGGTTTTTTTAGATAGATAAGATAAATACCTTCAGGTTTCCTGGAGAAGTCGAGGTCCAACCAATCCCGATCTGACTGAAATTCCTTCTTCAAGCCTGAGATGTGGTGCTATTCGTGACAATCGGAACATGCAAGCGTCTGCAACTCTCATGGAGAGGTCAAGATCTTGGTATCATTGGAAGGCTTAGTGAAATATCTGCAACTCTCATGGAGAGGTCAAGAGCGAAATCGATCTCTATCTTTGTCAAATTGCATCCGTAAGTTGGTGACGTGATGTTGTTCCTGACAGTCATACCTTTGTAGCATCTGATGGCCCTATATTGAGCTTTAGGTGTCCGAATTGGATGAAACTAGTGTCTTTTTAAAGCTAATATCCATATCTACAAGTTTCATTCAGACATCGAATCCTAATTCGGCCATTAAGAGGATCAAAGAAGCATAATACGCTAACTGGTCAGAATGCTACTAGTTTAACAGCCTTGAAAGGTGCCCAGTGGATAACCAAGCGCCTTAGCTCATTTAAGAATCCTCCGGTGAAGCATATCAAGCGATTATTCAGAATACAAACATTATGAAGGCTGGAGAAGTAATTTTGAATGAAGTATTAAGATATTCAAAGTCCAAGCTTGACCAGAAAATAACGTACCATTTTCCATAAAGTCGTGAGGCATCAAGTACTGTAATAGAAGAACACAAAAGCTTCAGCAATTGTAATAGAAGAAAGAGAAGACAAGCGTGAATAAAAAAAAAAGTACAAATGCTGCAAAAGCAAAAACACTAAAGATTGAAGTCAAGCGCCTGCTGCCGATAATCAGGCCTCCGAAACGTCGTATTTTGAACTATGTTCGTCGAAATGATATGATCTTGGTTTTTTTAGAAAGATAAGATAATACCTACAGGTTTCCTGGAGAAGTCAAGATCTGAACCAATCCCGATCTGAGTGAAACTCCTTCTTCAAACTTGAGATGTGGTACTGTTCATGACAATCGGAACATGCAAGCATCTGCAGACAATTTCTGGAGCTTTAGGTGTTCAAAAGCATCGATCTTGGTATCGTTGGAAGGCTTAGTGAAATATCCGCAACTCTCATGAAGAGGTCAAGAGCGAAATCGATCTCTATGTCAAATTGCATCCGTAAGTTGGTGACGTCATGTTGTTCCTGACAGTAATACCTTTGTAGCATCTGATGGCCATATATTAAGCTATAGGTTAAAGCTAATATCCATATCTAAAAGTTTCATTAAGACATCGAATCCTAATTCGGCCATTAAGAGGATCAAGGAAGCATAATATGCTAAATGGTCAGAATGCTACTGTAACGCCCCGATTTTCACGTTTTCTAATTCTTTAGTATTTTAACGTCTTTATTTTATTCGATATCGTAGGAAGCTACGATTAAGTTTTGAGTCGAAAACTCAAACGGAGTCCGGTCTACGTTTTTACACTGACAGTATGATTTTACTGCTCATAAGACCTCAGATAGACCCGTGAACGAGACAATAAGTCTTAGAATTCGATTATCTACGTTTTGGTTAAATTTCGTAAAAATTTCAGAAAAATCACTTCCTGACCTTCGTTCGGGCGGAATCCTAAATCGGGTGACGAACGGAGCCACATATGGATTTACTGGGACTCGCCAACAGATAATCTTGATATCACATCATCCCAGGACACTTGGGAGAGTATGCCAGAGTCGTCATAACGTTCGGAAATATCTGGACGTAAAATGACCAAAATGCCCCTAACCTTAGTCTTTTACACTTTTGCCATTATACCCTTTTGGCAAATGACCTTTTTACCCTTAAGTGAGCTCTTAAGAGGCTGAACTCAGCCCCTCACTTCATCATTTTCGCACAGCCCCTCATCCTTAGAAGCTCCATAGTTGTTCTTGAGAGAAAACTCCATTTTCACCTTGAAAAGCTTGAGTTCTTGTTGGAATCACTTGATTCCTTGAGCAATCTTTCTTCATTTCAAGGTAAGATCACTTCTATGATCTCTTAGCTTCTTGATTCTTTCTTTATTTCAAGATCAATCTTCATTTTCATGAAAATAATTTCTTAGATCCAAAACTTTGAAAATCCATAGGAAATTGTAGAAAAATCCTTTTGAGGTAAGACCAAGTTCTTTGAACTCACATCATTAATCTCTACCTAAACCCAAGAGCTTATGATTCAACTCCCATCATAGCCCAAAAGCCCTTTTTGGCCGAACCCTTTTGGATGATGATGAATAGTGTTTTCATCAATTTTTGATTTTTAACACTTGATTTCATCCTTAGCTTTCCTAATGCCTTTGAATCCATGAAATGGAAAACCAAAACCAATTCCTAACCTTTTTAACCTAGGGTGGCCGAAATCCTCTTTGTTAGAATAGTTGAGATTGGTTTTGATTGTTGTTTAATGTGGGATTGTTGTGTTGTTGTAGTTGTTGACGATTGCCAGGAGGTTCAGAAACCGATCAACCGACTTTGATCCGGGAATCTGCTCATCAACAGGTATGGGGAGAAGAACCTCATCACACCAAGATGGTGGTAGTAAGAATGGTTGTTTAAGTTTATGTGTGAGTGAAACCCTTTAGTTTGGGTTCACTTTTATGTGTTAAGTTTTGTTAAGTTCTCTTGGAGAACAAGATTGTCATGATGAGTTTATGCTTGAGTATGTTGTGGTGTGCTTCAGCATATGTTGATGAAGATATGATTGAATGAAAATCATTTCCATGTATGTTGAAAAACCTACTTTGATCACTAGATCAAGTATGGACTTTTATTGTTTGATTATGAGACCAAGATGTGTGATGAACCTATATGTTTATGATTTAGTAAGGATGTAGTAAGGTGCATTGTGGTTTATCATAATTATGTGAGCTTTTGAGCTACATTTACTTTGTTGGTGAAGTAAAGTCTCCATTTTTCATTGGAGTAGGATTGTGGCCTTAGTAAGAGGAAAATATAGGAACATATGTTGTTCTTGTTTTGGCAAAGTTTTGATGCAACAAAACATGATTTCATAACCTATGTTTTCAAAGAGAAACAAAAGTGATTTTTGATCCAAAGATCAAATGAAGTTTTAACCTTGAAAGTGTGACACCAAAGTGGGAAAATGTCTTTTCTTTAGCCATAGGTCTTTTAATCAAACTAAGTATTTCAAAAGAAGAATTAATGAAGGAGTTAGGGAAAATGAGAAACAGGGCACTCGCCCAGCGAACCCCGTCTCGCCTCGCGAAACAGAGGGAAGATAAGGCATTTTCCAGGCTAACATTGCCTTGCCTCGCGAGACAGTGGACTAGCCCAAGCAGCAAAGATGCAGCTTCTCGGCCTCGCGTAGCGAAGTAGTTCTCGCCCCGCGAACCGCCTAAGTAGTGAAGATGCAGCTTCTCTGCCTCGCGTCGCGATATAATCCTCGCCTCACGAAGCAAAAAGACTGTCTAAGAAGTAAGATAACTTCTCTGCCTCGCGTCGCGATACAATCTTCGCCTCGCGAAGCAGAAGGACTTTCCAAGCAGTAAAGATAACTTCTCAGCCTCGCGTCGCGACATAGACCTTCGCCTCGTGAGAAATGGTTTGTTTATAAAGAGTGTTTTTCAACTCAACTGTAAAGTTTTACGCTTTAAAAACCTAAGTTAAGTAATTGACTTAGAGTTGAAGACAAGGGATCATTAAGTATAATATGTGTTGAAACAAGACCATATACTATACCATTGATGACTTAGTACATCAATGACTTCATAAGACATAAACACAAATAGGAAACGTTTTCGGTTTTGAAACAGTAGTTCGATGACGGACCGGTGATTAGAACCCCGATCAGTCGTTCAATTGTTTCAATCTTGTGATGACTCGATCCCGGAGGGATCACGAGGTTTATCCGGTGGATAAAGGTTTTGTTTTCAAAAGACGCGTATAGTTCCTAAGGAAGAGAACCTTAGTAGACTTCGAGGTTTATCCAGGGGATAGACATTGCTTGATCGCATCTACTTTGTGTAAGCATTGGCATTTCATTTGCATAGTCGTAAGGCCTTGAGCCTAGGAGTTGAGCTTACAACTTGATGCTGGTGCGAATCTTACGGTGACGATCTTCAATGGTCTTTTTGGAGGTATCAAGGTTGGAAGGGCTGACATGTGACCAGTTGGTGATTCTTCTGTGTTGTGGCGAATCCGTGCAATACACTGATATGCTCTACTAGATGCCGTACTTTTCACGTTTGGTCGAGAGTGTTACCGTAAAGCCAGATACGTGCACGTTACGAATGTTGTAGCATCTTGCTCATGGCTGGCAGAAACCGGAACATGTCCTCCCTTTCACTCTCTCCGAATGCTTTGTTAGCTCCATGGAGTAGGGGTCAGAGTAGTACCCAGTGACATTGACATTGAGTCATATACATCGCATTGCAATGCATGGCTATTGATGTTTACATTTACTGTTATACATCGTTGTACTGTTTAAGAATAACTTATTTTATGTTGTTAACTGCTTAACATGATATTATGCTGTCAACTGCTTAATATGTTTGACATTGAGAACTCTGTAAGCATGTTGGGTACGCTGTTACCCGGTGAGTCGTCCCGTCTTTACAACTGATGTTTTGTTGTGTTGATGAACGGGAATCTCACCCATATCTGTATATTTTCTGCTGGTACTTGCTGTTGATGCTTGAACAGATGGACGCGACGATGGTTCGGTTCCGCAGTCCCTTTGAGTTCGGAGATGGACTCTACTAGTTTGACAGCCTTGTGAATGTGCCCAGCGGATAACCACGTACCTTAGCTAACTTAAGAGGCATCCAGTGAAGCTAATCAAGTGTCTATTCAGAATACAAAACATTATGAAGGTTGGAGAAGTAATTTTGAATGAAGTATTAAGATATTCAAAGTCCAAGCTTGACCAGAAACTAAGGTACCATTTTCTCTATAAAGTCTTGAGGCTTCAAGTACTGTAATAGAAGACACAAAAGCTTCCGCAATTCTAATAGAAGAAAGAGAACACAAGCGTGAATAAAAACAAAAGTATAGGTGCTGGAAAAGCAAAAACACTAAAGATTGAAGTCAAGCGCCTGATGCCGATAATCAAGCCTCCGAAACGTCATATTTTGAGGTACGGTTGTCGAAATGAAGTGATATTGGTTTTTTTATAAAGATAAGATATATAAATACGTGTTTCCTGGAGAACTCAAGATCTGAACCAATCTCGATCTGAGTGAAATTCCTTCTTCAAGCTTGAGATGTGATATTGTTCGTGACAATCAGAACATGCAAGCGTCTGCTGACAATTTCTGGAGCTTTAGGTGTTCAAAAGCATCGATCTTGGTATCGTTGGAAGGCTTATAGAAATATCTGCAACTCTCATGAAGAGGTCATGAGCGAAATCGATCTCTATCTTTATCAAATTGCATCCGTAAGTTGGTGACGTCATGTTGTTCCTGACGGTCATACCTTTGTAGTATCTGATGACCATATATTGAGCTATAGGTGTCCGAATTGGAGTAAACCGGTGACTCATTAAAGCTAATATCCATATCTACACGTTTCATGAAGACATCGAATCCTAATTCGTGCATTAAGAGGGTCAAATAAGCATAATATGCTAACTGCTAAGAATGCTACGAGTTAAACAGCATTGTGAATGTGTCCAGTGGATAATCAAGCGCCTTAGCTCATTTAAGAATCCTCCGGTGAAGCTAATCAAGCGTCTGTTCAGAATACAAACATTATGAAGGCTGGAGAAGTAATTTTGAATGAAGTATTAAGATATTCAAAGTCCAAGCGTGACCAGAAAATGCCGTACCATTTTCTATAAAGTCTTGAAGCATCAAGTACAGTAATAGAAGAACACAAAAGCTTCCGCAATTCCAATAGAAGAAAGAGAAGACAAACGTGAATAAAAACAAAAGTACAGGTGCTGGAAAAGCAAAAACACTAAAGATTGAAGTCAAGCGCCTGATGCCGATAATCAAGCCTCCGAAACGTCATATTTTGAGGTACGGTTGTCGAAATGAAGTGATATTGGTTTTTTTAGAAAGATAAGATATATAAATACGTGTTTCCTACAGAACTCAAGATCTGAACCAATCTCGATTTGAGTGAAATTCCTTCTTCAAGCTTGAGATGTGATATTGTTCGTGACAATCTGAACATGCAAGCGTCTGCTGACAATTTCTGGAGCTTTAGGTGTTCAAAATTATCGATCTTGGTATCGTTGGAAGGCTTATAGAAATATCTGCAACTCTCTTGAAGAGGTCAAGAGCGAAATCGATCTCTATCTTTGTCAAATTGCATCCGTAAGTTTGTAAAGTCATGTTGTTCCTGACGGTCATACCTTTGTAGTATCTGATGGCCATATATTGAGCTGTAGGTGTCCGAATTGGAGTAAACCAGTGACTCATTAAAGCTAATATCCATATCTACACGTTTCATGAAGACATCGAATCCTAATTCGTGCATTAAGAGGGTCAAATAAGCATAATAAGCTAACTGCTAAGAATGCTACGAGTTAAACAGCATTGTGAATGTGCCCATTGGATAACCAAGCGCCTTAGCTCATTTAAGAATCCTCCAGTGAAGCTAATCAAGCGTCTGTTCAGAATACAAACATTATGAAGGCTGCAGAAGTAATTTTGAATGAAGTATTAAGATATTCAAAGTCCAAGCATGACCAGAAAATGCGGTACCATTTTCTATAAAGTCTAGAAGCATCAAGTACTGTAATAGAAGAACACAAAAGTTTCCGCAATTGTATTAGAAGAAAGAGAGGACAAGCGTGAATAAAAACAAAAGTACAAATGCTACAAAAGCAAAAACACTGAAGATTGAAGTCAAGCGCCTACTGCCGATAATCAAGGCTCCGAAACGTCGTATTTTGAGGTACGCTCGTCGAAATGAAGTGATCTTGGTTTTGTTAGAAAGATAAGATATATAAATACGTATTTCCTGGAGAAGTCAAGATCTGAACCAATCTCGATTTGAGTGAAATTACTTCTTCAAGCTTGAGATGTGATACTGTTCGTGACAATCAGAACATGCAAGCGTCTACTGACAATTTCTGGAGCTTTAGGTGTTCAAAAGAATCGATCTTGGTATCGTTGGAAGGCTTATAGAAATATACACAACTCTCATGAAGAGGTCAAAAGCTAAATCGATCTCTATCTTTATCAAATTCCATCCGTAAGTTGGTGACGTCATGTTGTTCCTGACAGTCATACCTACGTAGCGTCTGATGACCACATATTGAGCTATAGGTGTCTGAATTTGATGAAACATGTGTCTCATTAAAGCTTATATCCATATCTACACGTTTCATGAAGATATCGAATCCTAATTCGTGCATTAAGAGGGTCAAATACGCTAACTGCTAAGAGTGGTACGAGTTAAACAGCATTGTGAATGTGCCCAGTGGATAACCAAGCGCCTTAGCTAATTTAAGAAATGTTCGGCGAAGCTAATCAAGCGTCTGTTCAGAATACAAACATTACGAAGGCTGGAGAAGTAATTTTGAATGAAGTAGTAAGATATTCAAAGTCCAAGCTTGACCAGAAAATGAGGTACCATTTTCTATAAGGTCCTGAAGCATCAAGTACTGTAATAGAAGAACACAAAAGCTTCAGCAATTGTAATAGAAGAAAGAGAAGACAAGCGTGAATAAAAACAAAAGTATAAATGCTGCAAAAGCAAAAACACTGAAGATTGAAGTCAAGCACCTGCTGCCGATAATCAAGCCTCCGAAACGTCTTATTTTACGGTACGCTCGTCGAAATGAAGTGATCTTGGCTATATTAGAAGGATAAGATAAATGCATATAGGTTTCCTGGAGAAGTCGAGATCTGAACCAATCTCGATCTGAGTGAAATTCCTTCTTCAAGCTTGAGATGTGATATTGTTTGTGACATTCAAAACATGCAAGCGTCTGCTTACAATTTCCGTAGCTTTAGGTGTTCAAAAGCATCTATAATGGTATCGTTGGAAGGCATATAGAAATATCCGCAACTCTCATGAAGAAGTCAAAAGCGAAATCGATCTCTATCTTTGTCAAATTGCATTCGTAAGTTGGTGACGTGATGTTGTTCCTGATAGCCATACCTTTGTAGTGTCTGATGGCCCTATATTGAGCTATAGGTGTCCGAATTGGATGAAACTGGTGTCTTTTTAAAGCTAATATCCAAATCTACAAGTTTCATTAAGACGTCGAATCCTAATTCGGCCATTAAGAGGATCAAAGAAGCATAATACGCTAACTGGTCAGAATGCTACTAGTTTGACAGCCTTGTGAATGTGCCCAGTGGATAACCAAGCGCCTTAGCTCATTTAAGAATCCTCCGGTGAAGCATATCAAGCGAATCTTCAGAATACAAACATTATGAAGGCTGGAGAACTAATTTTGAATGAAGTATTAAGATATTCAAAGTCCAAGCTTGACCAGAAAATAAGGTACCATTTTCTATAAAGTCCAGAAGCATCAAGTACTGTAATAGAAGAACACAAAAGCTTCAGCAATTGTAATAGAAGAAAAAGAAGACAAGCGTGAATAAAAACAAAAGTACAAATGCTGCAAAAGCAAAAACACTTAAGATTGAAGTCAAGCGCCTGTTGCCGATAATCAAGCCTCTGAAACGTCGTATTTTGAGGTACGCTCGTTGAAATGAAGTGATCTT
Organism: Ammopiptanthus mongolicus; assembly: GCA_039655645.1. Lineage (NCBI taxonomy): Eukaryota > Viridiplantae > Streptophyta > Magnoliopsida > Fabales > Fabaceae > Ammopiptanthus > Ammopiptanthus mongolicus. The sequence continues at coordinate 47,305,661 of CM077349.1, forward strand.
GGTTTTTTTAGAAACATAAGATAAATACCTTCAGGTTTCCTGGAGAAGTCGAGATCTGAACCGAAGCCGATCTGAGTGAAATTCCTTCTTCAAGCTTGAGATGTGGTACTGTTAGTGGCAATCGGAACATGCAAGCGTCTGCTGACAATTTCTGGAGCTTTATATGTTCAAAAGCATCGATCTTGGTATCGTTGGAAGGCTTAGTGAAATATCCGCAACTCTCATCAAGAGGTCAAGAACAAATCGATCTTTATCTTTGTCAAATTGCATCCGTAAGCTAGTGACGTCATGTTGTTCCGGACAGTCATACCTTTGTAGCATCTGATGGCCATATATTGAGCTATAGGTATCCGAATTGGATGAAACCGTTTTTTTATTAAAGCTAATATCCATATCTACAAGTTTCATTAAGACATCGAATCCTAATTCGGCCATTAAGAGGATCAAAGAAGCATAATACGCTAACTGGTCAGAATGCTACTAGTTTGACAGCCTTGTGAATGTGCCCAGTGGATAACCACGCACCTTAGCTAATTTAAGAGGTGTTCAGTGAAGCTAATCAAGCGTCTATTCAGAATACAGAACATTATGAAGGATGGAGAAGTAATTTTGAATGAAGTATTAAGATATTCAAAGTCCAAGCTTGACTAAAAAATAAGGTACCATTTTCTATAAAGTCCTGAGGCATCAAGTACTGTAATAGAAGAACACAAAAGCTTCAGCAATTCTAACAGAAGAAAGAGAATACAAGCGTGAATAAAAACAAAAGTACAGATGCTGCAAAAGCAAAAACACTAAAGATTGAAGTCAAGCACCTGCTGCCGATAATCAACCCTCCGAAATATCGTATTTTGAGGTATGCTCGTCGAAATGAAGTGATCTTGGTTTTGTTAGAAAGATAAGATATATAAATACGTGTTTCCTGGAGAAGTCAAGATCTAAACCAATCTCGATCTGAGTGAAATTGCTTCTTCAAGCTTGAGATGTGATACTGTTCGTGACAATCAGAACATGCAAGCGTCTGCTGACAATTTTTGGAGGTTCAGGTGTTCAAAAGCATCGATCTTGGTATCGTTGGAAGGCTTATAGAAATATACGCAACTCTCATGAAGAGGTCAACAGCGAAATCGTTCTCTATCTTTGTCAAATTGCATTCGTAAGTTGGTGACGTGATGTTGTTCCTGATAGCCATACCTTTGTAGTGTCTGATGGCCCTATATTGAGCTATAGGTGTCCGAATTGGATGAAACTGGTGTCTTTTTAAAGCTAATATCCAAATCTACAAGTTTCATTAAGACGTCGAATCCTAATTCGGCCATTAAGAGGATCAAAGAAGCATAATACGCTAACTGGTCAGAATGCTACTAGTTTGACAGCCTTGTGAATGTGCCCAGTGGATAACCAAGCGCCTTAGCTCATTTAAGAATCCTCCGGTGAAGCATATCAAGCGAATCTTCAGAATACAAACATTATGAAGGCTGGAGAACTAATTTTGAATGAAGTATTAAGATATTCAAAGTCCAAGCTTGACCAGAAAATAAGGTACCATTTTCTATAAAGTCCAGAAGCATCAAGTACTGTAATAGAAGAACACAAAAGCTTCAGCAATTGTAATAGAAGAAAAAGAAGACAAGCGTGAATAAAAACAAAAGTACAAATGCTGCAAAAGCAAAAACACTTAAGATTGAAGTCAAGCGCCTGTTGCCGATAATCAAGCCTCTGAAACGTCGTATTTTGAGGTACGCTCGTTGAAATGAAGTGATCTTGGTTTTTTTAGAAACATAAGATAAATACCTTCAGGTTTCCTGGAGAAGTCGAGATCTGAACCGAAGCCGATCTGAGTGAAATTCCTTCTTCAAGCTTGAGATGTGGTACTGTTAGTGGCAATCGGAACATGCAAGCGTCTGCTGACAATTTCTGGAGCTTTATATGTTCAAAAGCATCGATCTTGGTATCGTTGGAAGGCTTAGTGAAATATCCGCAACTCTCATCAAGAGGTCAAGAACAAATCGATCTTTATCTTTGTCAAATTGCATCCGTAAGCTAGTGACGTCATGTTGTTCCGGACAGTCATACCTTTGTAGCATCTGATGGCCATATATTGAGCTATAGGTATCCGAATTGGATGAAACCGTTTTTTTATTAAAGCTAATATCCATATCTACAAGTTTCATTAAGACATCGAATCCTAATTCGGCCATTAAGAGGATCAAAGAAGCATAATACGCTAACTGGTCAGAATGCTACTAGTTTGACAGCCTTGTGAATGTGCCCAGTGGATAACCACGCACCTTAGCTAATTTAAGAGGTGTTCAGTGAAGCTAATCAAGCGTCTATTCAGAATACAGAACATTATGAAGGATGGAGAAGTAATTTTGAATGAAGTATTAAGATATTCAAAGTCCAAGCTTGACTAAAAAATAAGGTACCATTTTCTATAAAGTCCTGAGGCATCAAGTACTGTAATAGAAGAACACAAAAGCTTCAGCAATTCTAACAGAAGAAAGAGAATACAAGCGTGAATAAAAACAAAAGTACAGATGCTGCAAAAGCAAAAACACTAAAGATTGAAGTCAAGCACCTGCTGCCGATAATCAACCCTCCGAAATATCGTATTTTGAGGTATGCTCGTCGAAATGAAGTGATCTTGGTTTTGTTAGAAAGATAAGATATATAAATACGTGTTTCCTGGAGAAGTCAAGATCTAAACCAATCTCGATCTGAGTGAAATTGCTTCTTCAAGCTTGAGATGTGATACTGTTCGTGACAATCAGAACATGCAAGCGTCTGCTGACAATTTTTGGAGGTTCAGGTGTTCAAAAGCATCGATCTTGGTATCGTTGGAAGGCTTATAGAAATATACGCAACTCTCATGAAGAGGTCAACAGCGAAATCGTTCTCTATCTTTGTCAAATTGCATCCGTAAGTTGGTGACGTGATGTTGTTCCTGACAGCCATACCATTGTAGCGTCTGATGACCATATATAGAGTAGTAGGTGTTCGAATTGGATGAAACCAGTGTCTCGTTAAAGCTAATATCCATATCTGCACGTTTCATGAAGACATCGACTCCTAGTTCGTGCATTAAGATGGTCAAATAAACATAATAAACTAATTGCTAAGAATGCTACGAGTTAAATAGCCTTGTGAATGTGCCCAGTGGATAACCAAGCGCCTTAGCTAATTTAAGAAATGTCCGGCAAAGCTAATCAAGCGTCTATTCAGAATAGAAACATTACGAAGGTTGGAGAAGTAATTTTGAATGAAGTAGTAAGATATTCAAAGTCCAAGCTTGACCAGAAAATGAGCTACCATTTTCTATAAAGTCCTGAAGCATCAAGTACTGTAACAGAAGAACACAAAAGCTTTAGCAATTGTAATAGAAGAAAGAGAAAACAAGCGTGAATAAAAAAAAAAGTACAAATGCTGCAAAAGCAAAAACACTGAAGATCGAAGTCAAGCGTCTGCTGCCGATAATCAAGCCTCCGAAACGTCGTATTTTGAGGTATGCTCGTCGAAAAGAAGTGATCTTGGATTTATTAGAAAGATAAGATAAATACCTATAGGTTTCCTGGACAAGTCGAGATCTGAACCAATCCCGATCTGAGTGAAATTCCTTCTTCAAGCTTGAGATGTGGTACGGTTTGTGACAATTAGAACATGCAAGCGTCTGCGGACAATTTCTAGAGCTTTAGGTGTTCAAAAGCATCGATCTTGGTATCGTTGGAAGGCTTAGAGAAATATACGCAACTCTCATGAAGAGGTCAAGAGCGAAATCGATCTCTATCTTTGTCAAATTGCATCTGTAAGTTGGTGACGTCATGTTGTTCCTAAAAGTCATACCTTTGTAGCGTCTGATGGGCATATATTGAGCTATAGGTACCCGAATTGGATGAAACTGGTTTCTTTTTAAAGGAAATATCCATATCTACAAGTTTCATTAAGACAGCGAATCCTAATTCGGCCATTAAGAGGATCAAAGAAGCATAATACGCTAACTGGTCAGAATGCTACTAGTTTGACAGCCTTGTGAATGTGCCCAGCGGATAACCACGCACCTTAGCTAATTTAAGAGGCGTCCAGTGAAGCTAATCAAGCGTCTATTCAGAATACAAAACATTATGAAGGTTGGAGAAGTAATTTTAAATTAAGTATTAAGATATTTAAAGTCCAAGCTTGACCATAAAATAAGGTACCATTTTCTATAAAGTCTTGAGGCATCAAGTACTGTAATAGAAGAACACAAAAGCTTCAGCAATTCTAATAGAAGAAAGAGAAGACAAGCGTGAATAAAAAGAAATGTACAAATGCTGCAAAAGCAAAAACACTGAAGATTGAAGTCAAGCACCTGCTGCCGATAATCAAGCCTCCGAAACGTCGTATTTTGAGGTACGCTCGTCGAAATGAAGTGATCTTGGTTTTATTAGAAAGATAAGATATATAAATACGTGTTTCCTGGAGAAGTCAAGATCTGAACCAATCTCGATTTGAGTGAAATTCCTTCTTCAAGCTTGAGATGTGATACTGTTCGTGACAATCAGAACATGCAAGCGTCTGCTGACAATTTTTGGAGGTTCAGGTGTTCAAAAGCATCGATCTTGGTATCGTTGGAAGGCTTATAGAAATATACGCAACTCTCATGAAGAGGTCAACAGCGAAATCGTTCTCTATCTTTGTCAAATTGCATCCGTAAGTTGGTGACGTGATGTTGTTCCTGACAGCCATACCATTGTAGCGTCTGATGACCATATATAGAGCAGTAGGTGTCCGAATTGGATGAAACCAGTGTCTCGTTAAAGCTAATATCCATATCTGCACGTTTCATGAAGACATCGACTCCTAGTTCGTGCATTAAGATGGTCAAATAAATATAATAAGCTAATTGCTAAGAATGCTACGAGTTAAATAGCCTTGTGAATGTGCCCAGTGGATAACCAAGCGCCTTAGCTAATTTAAGAAATGTCCGGCAAAGCTAATCAAGCGTCTATTCAGAATAGAAACATTACGAAGGTTGGAGAAGTAATTTTGAATGAAGTAGTAAGATATTCAAAGTCCAAGCTTGACCAGAAAATGAGCTACCATTTTCTATAAAGTCCTGAAGCATCAAATACTGTAACAGAAGAACACAAAAGCTTTAGCAATTGTGATAGAAGAAAGAGAAAACAAGCGTGAATAAAAAAAAAAAGTACAAATGCTGCAAAATCAAGCGTCTGCTGCCGATAATCAAGCCTCCGAAACGTCGTATTTTGAGGTATGCTCGTCGAAAAGAAGTGATCTTGGATTTATTAGAAAGATAAGATAAATACCTATAGGTTTCCTGGACAAGTCGAGATCTGAACCAATCCCGATCTGAGTGAAATTCCTTCTTCAAGCTTGAGATGTGGTACGGTTTGTGACAATTAGAACATGCAAGCGTCTGCGGACAATTTCTAGAGCTTTAGGTGTTCAAAAGCATCGATCTTGGTATCGTTGGAAGGCTTAGAGAAATATACGCAACTCTCATGAAGAGGTAAAGAGCGAAATCGATCTCTATCTTTGTCAAATTGCATCTGCAAGTTGGTGATGTCATGTTGTTCCTAACAGTCATACCTTTGTAGCGTCTGATGGGCATATATTGAGCTATAAGTATCCGAATTGGATGAAACCGGTTTCTTTTTAAAGCAAATATCCATATCTACAAGTTTCATTAAGACAGCGAATCCTAATTCGGCCATTAAGAGGATCAAAGAAGCATAATACGCTAACTGGGCAGAATGCTACTAGTTTGACAGCCTTGTGAATGTGCGCAGCGGATAACCACGCACCTTAGCTAATTTAAGAGGCGTCCAGTGAAGCTAATCAAGCGTCTATTCAGAATACAAAACATTATGAAGGTTGGAGAAGTAATTTTAAATTAAGTATTAAGATATTCAAAGTCCAAGCTTGACCATAAAATAAGGTACCATTTTCTATAAAGTCCTGAGGCATCAAGTACTATAATAGACGAACACAAAAGCTTCAGCAATTCTAATAGAAGAAAGAGAAGACAAGCGTGAATAAAAACAAATGTACAAATGCTGCAAAAGCAAAAACACTGAAGATTAAAGTCAAGCACCTGCCGCCGATAATCAAGCCTCTGAAACGTCGTATTTTGAGGTACGCTCGTCGAAATGAAGTGATCATGGTTTTATTAGAAAGATAAGATATATAAATACGTGTTTCCTGGAGAAGTCAAGATCTGAACCAATCTCGATCTGAGTGAAATTCCTTCTTCAAGCTTGAGATGTGATACTGTTCATGACAATCAGAACATGCAAGCGTCCGCTGACAATTTCTGCAGATTCAGGTGTTCAAAAGCATCGATCTTGGTATCGTTGGAAGGCTTATAGAAATATACGCAACTCTCATGAAGAGGTCAAGAGCGAAATCGATCTCTATCTCTGTCAAATTGCATCCGTAAGTTGGTGACGTGATGTTGTTCCTGACAGTCATACCATTGTAGCGTTTGATGACCATATATTGAGCAGTAGGTGTCCGAATTGGATGAAACCAGTGTCTCATTAAAGCTAATATCCCTATCTACACGTTTCGTGCAGACATCGAATCCTAATTCGTGCATTAAGATGGTCAAATAAACATAATACGCTAACCGCTGAGAATGCTACGAGTTAAACAGCCTTGTGAATGTGCCCAGTGGATAACAAAGCGCCTTAGCTAATTTAAGAAATTGCCGACGAAGCTAATGATGCGTCTATTCAGAATACAAACATTACGAAGGCTGGAGAAGTAATTTTGAATGAAGTATTAAGATATTCAAAGTCCAATCTTGACCAGAAAATGAGGTACAATTTTTTATAAAGTCCTGAAGCATCAAGTACTGCAATAGAAGAACACAAAAGCTTCAACAATTGTAAAAGAAGAAAGAGAAGACAAGCGTGAATAAAAACAAAAGTACAAATGCTGCAAAAGCAAAAACACTGAAGATTGAAGTCAAGCGCCTGCTGCCGATAGTCAAGCGTCCGAAACGTCGTATTTTGAGTTACTCTGGTCGAAATGAAGTGATATTGGTTTTTTTAGAAATATAAGATAAATATAATTTTGAGGTAAGAGGTCTAGAGCGAAATCGATCTCTATCTTTGTCAAATTGCATCCGTAAGTTGGTGACGTGATGATGTTCCTGACAGTCATAGCTTTGTAGCATCTGATGACCATATATTGAGCTGTAGGCATCCGAATTGGATGAAATCAGTGTCTCGTTAAAGCTAATATCAATATCTACACGTTTCATGAAGACATCGAATCCTAATTCGTGCGTTAAGAGGGTCAAATTAGCATAGTACGCTAACTTCTAAGAATGCTACGAGTTAAACAACATTGTGAATGAGCCAAGTGGATAACCAAGCGCTTAAGAAGCGTCCGGTGAAGTTAATCAAGCGTCTTTTCAGGATACAAACATTTTGAAGGCTGGAGAAGTAATTTTCAATAAAGTATTAAGATATTCAAAGACCATGCTTGACCAGAAAACGAGGTACCATTTTCTATAAAGTCCTGAAGCATCAAGTACTGCAATAGAAGAACACAAAAGCTTCAGTAGTTGTAATAGAATAAAGAGAAGATATGCGTGAATAAAAACAAAAGTACAATTGCTGCAAAAGCAAAAACACTGAAGATTGAAGTCAAGCGCTTGCTGCCGATAATCAAGCCTCCGAAACGTCGTCTTTTGAGGTACGCTGGTCAAAATGAAGTGATCGTAGTTTTGTTAGAAAGATAAGATATATAAATACATGTTTCTTGGAGAAGTCAAGATCTGAACCAATCTCGATCTGAGTGAAATTCCTTCTTCAAGCTTGAGATGTGATACTGTTCGTGACAATCAGAACTTGCAAGCGTTTGCTGACAATTTCTGGAGCTTTAGGTGTTCAAAAGCATCGATCTTGGTATCGTTGGGAGGCTTATAGAAATATCCGCAAGTCTCATGAAGAGTTCAAGAGCGAAATCGATCTCTATCTTTGTCAAATTGCGTCCGTAAGTTGGTGACGTCATGTTGTTCCTGACAGTCATACCTTTGTAGCATCTGATGACCTTATATTGAGCTATAGGTGTCCTAATTGGATGAAACCAGTGTCTCATTAAAGCTAATATCCATATCTACACGTTTCATGCAGACATCGAATCCTATTTCGTGCATTAAGGTGGTCAAATAAGCATAATACGCTAATTGCTAAGAATGCTACGAGTTAAACAGCCTTCTGAATGTGCCCAGTGGATGACCAAGCGCCTTAGCTAATTTAAGAAACGTCCGGTGAAGCTAATCAAGCGTCTATTCAGAATACAAACATTACAAAGGCTTCAGAAGTAATTTTGAATGATGTATTCAGATATTCAAAGTCCAAACTTGACCAGAAAATGAGGAACCATTTTCTATAAAGTCCTGAAGCTCCAAGTACTGTAATAGAAGAATACAAAAGCTTCAGCAATTGTAATATAAGAAAGAGAAGACAAGCATGGATAAAGACAAAAGTACAATTGCTGCAGAAGCAAAAACACTGAAGATTGAAGTCAAGCGCCTTCTGCCGATAATCAAGCCTCCGAAACATCGTATTTTGAGGTACGCTCGTTGAAATGAAGTGATCCTTGCTTTATTAGAAACATAAGATATATAAATACGTGCTTCCTGGAGATGTCGAGATCTGAACCAATCCCGATCGGAGTGAAACACCATCTTCATGCTTGAGATGTGGTACTGTTCGTGACAATCAGAACATGCAAGCGTCTGCTGACAATTTCCGGAGCTTCAGGTGTTCAAAAGCATCGATGTTGGTATCGTTGGAAGGCTTAGAGAAATATTCGCAACTCTCATGAAGAGGTCAAGAGCGAAATCGATCTCTATCTTTGTCAAATATTGCATCCGTATGTTGGTGACGTCATGTTGTTCTTGACAGTCGTACCTTTGTAGCGTCTGATGACCATATATTGAGCTGTAGGTGTTCGAATTTGATGAAACCAGTGTCTCACTAAAGCTAATAACCATATCTACACGTTTCATGAAGACATCAAATCCTAATTCGTGCGTTAAGATGGTCATAAAATCATAATACGCTAACTGCTAAGAATGCTACGAGTTAAACAGCATTGCGAACGTGCCCCGTGGATAACCAACCGCGTTAGCTAACATAAGAAGCGTCCGATGAAGCTAATCAAGCATCTATTCAGAATACAAACATTATGAAGGCTGGAGAAGTAATTTTGAATGAAGTATTAAGATATTCATAGTCCAAGCTTGACCGGAAAACGAGGTACCATTTGCTATAAAGTCCTGAAGCATCAAGTACTGTAATAGAAGAACACAAAAGCTTCAGCAATTGTAACAGAAGAAAGAGAAGACAAGCATGGATAAAAACAAAAGTACAAATGCTGCAAAAGCAAAAACACTGAAGATTGAAGTCAAGCGCCTATTGCCGATAATCAAGCCTCCGAAACGTCGTATTTTGAGGTATGCTCGTCGAAAAGAAGTGATCTTAGATTTATTAGAAAGATAAGATAAATACCTATAGGTTTCCTGGACAAGTCGAGATCTGAACCGATCCCGGTCTGAGTGAAATTCCTTCTTCAAGCTTGAGATGTGGTACTGTTTGTGACAATCAGAACATGTAAGCGTCTGCGGACAATTTCTAGAGCTTTAGGTGCTCAAAAGCATCGATCTTGGTATCGTTGGAAGGCTTAGAGAAATATACGCAACTCTCATGAAGAGTTCAAGAGCGAAATCGATCTCTATCTTTGTCAAATTGCATCTGTAAGTTGGTGACGTCATGTTGTTCCTAACAATCATACCTTTGTAGCGTCTGATGGGCATATATTGAGCTATAGGTATCCGAATTGGATGAAACTGGTTTCTTTTTAAAGCAAATATCCATATCTACAAGTTTCATTAAGACAGCGAATCCTAATTGGGCCATTAAGAGGATCAAAGAAGCATAATAAGCTAACTGGTCAGAATGCTACTCGTTTGACAGCCTTGTGAATGTGCCCAGCGGATAACCACGCACCTTAGCTAATTTAAGAGGCGTCCAGTGAAGCTAATCAAGCGTCTATTCAGAATACAAAACATTATGAAGGTTGGAGAAGTAATTTTAAATTAAATATTAAGATATTTAAAGTCCAAGCTTGACCATAAAATAAGGTACCATTTTCTATAAAGTCTTGAGGCATCAAGTACTGTAATAGAAGAACACAAAAGCTTCAGCAATTCTAATAGAAGAAAGAGAAGACAAGCGTGAATAAAAACAAATGTACAAATGCTGCAAAAGCAAAAACACTGAAGATTGAAGTCAAGCACCTGCTGCCGATAATCAAGCCTCCGAAACGTCGTATTTTGAGGTACGCTCGTCGAAATGAAGTGATCTTGGTTTTATTAGAAAGATAAGATATATAAATACGTGTTTCCGGGAGAAGTCAAGATCTGAACCAATCTCGATCTGAGTGAAATTCCTTCTTCAAATTTGAGATGTGATACTGTTCGTGACAATCAGAACATGCAAACGTCTGCTGACAATTTCTGGAGGTTCAGGTGTTCAAAAGCATCGATCTTGGTATCGTTGGAAGGCTTATAGAAATATACGCAACTCTCATGAAGAGGTCAACAGCGAAATCGTTCTCTATCTTTATCAAATTGCATCCGTAAGTTGGTGACGTGATGTTGTTCCTGACAGCCATACCATTGTAGCGTCTGATGACCATATAAAGAGCAATAGGTGTCCGAATTGGATGAAACCAGTGTCTCGTTAAAGCTAATATCCATATCTGCACGTTTCATGAAGACATCGACTCCTAGTTCGTGCATTAAGATGGTCAAATAAATATAATAAGCTAATTGCTAAGAATGCTACGAGTTAAATAGCCTTGTGAATGTGCCCAGTGCATAACCAAGCGCCTTAGATAATTTAAGAAATGTCCGGCAAAGCTAATCAAGCGTCTATTCAGAATAGAAACATTACGAAGGTTGGAGAAGTAATTTTGAATGAAGTAGTAAGATATTCAAAGTCCAAGCTTGACCAGAAAATAAGCTACCATTTTCTATAAAGTCTTGAAGCATCAAGTACTGTAACAGAAGAACACAAAAGCTTTAGCAATTGTGAAAGAAGAAAGAGAAAACAAGCGTGAATAAAAAAAAAGTACAAATGCTGCAAAAGCAAAAACACTGAAGATCGAAGTCAAGCGTCTGCTGCCAATAATCAAGCCTCCGAAACGTCGTATTTTGAGGTATGCTCGTCGAAAAGAAGTGATCTTGGATTTATTACAAAGATAAGATAAATACCTATAGGTTTCCTGGACAAGTCGAGATTTGAACCAATCCCGATCTGAGTGAAATTCCTTCTTCAAGCTTGAGATGTGGTACTGTTTGTGACAATCAGAACATGCAAGCGTCTGCGGACAATTTCTAGAGCTTTAGGTGTTCAAAAGCATTGATCTTGGTATCGTTGGAAGGCTTAGAGAAATATACGCAACTCTCATGAAGAGGTCAAGAGCGAAATCGATCTCTATCTTTGTCAAATTGCATCTGTAAGTTGGTGATGTCATGTTGTTCCTAACAGTCATACCTTTGTAGCGTCTGATGGGCATCTATTGAGCTATAAGTATCCGAATTGGATGAAACCGGTTTCTTTTTAAAGCAAATATCCATATCTACAAGTTTCATTAAGACAGCGAATCCTAATTCGGCCATTAAGAGGATCAAAGAAGCATAATACGCTAACTGGGCAGAATGCTACTAGTTTGACAGCCTTGTGAATGTGCCCAGCGGATAACCACGCACCTTAGCTAATTTAAGAGGCGTCCAGTGAAGCTAATCAAGCGTCTATTCAGAATACAAAACATTATGAAGGTTGGAGAAGTAATTTTAAATTAAGTATTAAGATATTCAAAGTCCAAGCTTGACCATAAAATAAGGTACCATTTTCTATAAAGTCCTGAGGCATCAAGTACTATAATAGACGAACACAAAAGCTTCAGCAATTCTAATAGAAGAAAGAGAAGACAAGCGTGAATAAAAACAAATGTACAAATCCTGCAAAAGCAAAAACACTTAAGATTAAAGTCAAGCACCTACTGCCGATAATCAAGCCTCTGAAACGTCGTATTTTGAGGTACGCTCGTCGAAATGAAGTGATCTTGGTTTTATTAGAAAGATAAGATATATAAATACGTGTTTCCTGGAGAAGGCAAGATCTGAACCAATCTCGATCTGAGTGAAATTCCTTCTTCAAGCTTGAGATGTGATACTGTTCATGACAATCAGAACATGCAAGCGTCCGCTGACAATTTCTGCAGATTCAGGTGTTCAAAAGCATCGATCTTGGTATCGTTGGAAGGCTTATAGAAATATACGCAACTCTCATGAAGAGGTCAAGAGCGAAATCGATCTCTATCTCTGTCAAATTGCATCCGTAAGTTGGTAACGTGATGTTGTTCCTGACAGTCATACCTTTGTAGCGTCTGATGACCATATATTGAGCAGTAGGTGTCCGAATTGGATGAAACCAGTGTCTCATCAAAGCTAATATCCATATCTACAAGTTTCGGGCAGACATCGAATCCAAATTCGTGCATTAAGATGGTCAAATAAACATAATACGCTAACCGCTGAGAATGCTACGAGTTAAACAGCCTTGTGAATGTGCCCAGTGGATAACAAAGCGCCTTAGCTAATTTAAGAAATTGCCGACGAAGCAAATGATGCATCTATTCAGAATACAAACATTACGAAGGCTGGAGAAGTAATTTTGAATGAAGTATTAAGATATTCAAAGTCCAAGCTTGAACAGAAAATGAGGTACAATTTTTTATAAAGTCCTGAAGCATCAAGTACTGCAATAGAAGAACACAAAAGCTTCAGCAATTGTAAAAGAAGAAAGAGAAGACAAGCGTGAATAAAAACAAAAGTACAAATGCTGCAAAAGCAAAAACACTGAAGATTGAAGTCAAGCGCCTGCTGCCGATAGTCAAGCGTCCGAAACGTCGTATTTTGAGTTACTCTGGTCGAAATGAAGTGATATTGGTTTTTTTAGAAATATAAGATAAATAACTATGTGTTTCCTGGAGAAGTCGAGATTTGAACCAATCCCGATCAGAGTGAAACTCCATCTTCATGCTTGAGATGTGGTACTGTTCGTGACAATCAGAACATGCAAGTGTCTGCTGACAATTTCTGGAGCTTTAGGTTTTCAAAAGCATCGATCTTGGTATCGTTGGAAGGCTTATAGAAATATCCGCAAGTCTCATGAAGAGTTCAAGTGCGAAATCGATCTCTATCTTTGTCAAATTGCATCCGTAAGTTGGTGACGTCAGGATGTTCCTGACAGTCATACCTTTGTAGCGTCTGATGACCTTATATTGAGCTGCAGGTGTTCGAATTGGATGAAACCTGTGTCTCATTAAAGCTAATATCCATATCTACACGTTTCATGCAGATATCGAATCCTAATTCGTGCATTAAGGTGGTCAAATAAGCATAATACGCTAATTGCGAAGAATGCTACGAGTTAAACAGCCTTGTGAATGTGCCCAGTGGATAACCAAGCGCCTTAGCTAATTTAAGAAACGTGTGGTGAAGCTAATCAAGCGTCTATTCAGAATACAAAAATTACGAAGGCTGGAGAAGTAATTTTGAATGAAGTATTAAGATATTCAAAGTCCAAGCTTGACCAGAAAATGAGGTACCATTTTCTATAAAGTCCTAAAGCACCAAGTACTGTAATAGAAGAATACAAAAGCATCAGCAATTGTAGTAGAAGAAAGATAAGACAAGCATGGATAAAGACAAAAGTACAAATGCTGCAGAAGTAAAAACACTGAAGATTGAAGTCAAGTGCCTGCTGCCGATAGTCAAGCGTCCGAAACGTCGTATTTTGAGTTACTCTGGTCGAAATGAAGTGATATTGGTTTTTTTAGAAATATAAGATAAATACCTATGTGTTTCCTGGAGAAGTTGAGATTTGAACCAATCCCGATCAGAGTGAAACTCCATCTTCATGCTTGAGATGTGGTACTGTTCGTGACAATCAGAACATGCAAGTGTCTGCTGACAATTTCTGGAGCTTTAGGTTTTCAAAAGCATCGATCTTGGTATCGTTGGAAGGCTTATAGAAATATCCGCAAGTCTTATGAAGAGTTCAAGAGCGAAATCGATCTCTATCTTTGTCAAATTGCATCCGTAAGTTGGTGACGTCAGGTTGTTCCTGACAGTCATACCTTTGTCGCGTCTGATGACTATATATTGAGCTTTAGAAGTCCGAATTGGATTAAACTAGTGTCTCATTAAAGCTAATATCATTATATACACGTTTCATGAAGACATCGAATCCTAATTCGTGCATTAAGAGGGTCAAATAAGCATAATACGCTAAATGCTAAGAATGCAACGAGTTAAACAGCATTGTGAATGTGCCCAGTGGATAACCAAGCGCCTTAGGTAATTTAAGAAGCGTCCGCTGAAGCTAATCAAGCGTCTGTTCAGAATACAAACATTATGAAGGCTGGAGAAGTAATTTTGAATGAAGTATTAAGATATTCAAAGTCCAAGCTTGGCCCGAAAACGAGGTACCATTTTCTATAAAGTCCTGAAGCATCAAGTACTGTAATAGAAGAACACAAAAGCTTCAGCAATTGTAAAAGAAGAAAGAGAAGACAAGCGTGAATAAAAACAAAAGTACAAATGCTGCAAAAGCAAAAACACTGAAGATAGAAGTCAAGCGCCTTCTGCCAATAATCAAGCATCCGAAACGTCGTATTTTGAGGTACGCTCGTCGAAATGAAGTGATCTTGGCTTTATTAGAAAAATAAGATAAATACCTACAGGTTTCCTGGAGAAGTCGAGATCTGAACCAATCCCGATCTGAGTGAAATTCCTTCTTCATGCTTGAGACGTGGTACTGTTCGTGACAATCAGAACATGCAAGCGTCTGCTGACAATTTTTGGATCTTTAGGTGTTCAAAAGCATCGATCTTGGTATCATTGGAAGGCTTAGAGAAATATCCTCAACTCTCATGCAGAGGTCAAGAGCGAAATCGATCTCTATCTTTGTCAAATTGCATCCGTAAGTTGGTGACGTGATATTGTTCCTGACAGTCATACCTTTGTAGCGTCTGATGACCATAAAGCTAATATGCATATCTACACGTTTCATGGAGACATCGAATCCAAATTCGTGCAATAAGATTGTCAAATAAGCATAATACGCTGACTGCTAAGAATGCTACGAGTTAAACTGCATTGTGAATGTGCCCAGTGGATAACCAAGCGCCTTAGCTAATTTAAGAAATGTCCGGTGAAGCTAATCAAGCGTCAATTCAGAATACAAACATTGCGAAGGTTGGAGAAGTAATTCTGAATGAAGTATTAAGATATGCAAAGTCCAAGCTTGACCCGAAAATGAGGTACCATTTTCTATAAAGTCCTGAAGCATCAGGTACTGTAATAGAAGAACACAAAAGCTTCAGCAATTGTAATAGAAGAAAGAGAAGACAAGCGTGAATAAAGACAAAAGTACAAATGCCGGAAAAGCAAAAACACTGAAGATTGAAGTCAAGCGCCTGCTGCCGATAACCAAGCGTCCGAAAAGTCGTATTTTGAGGTAAGCTGGTCGAAATGAAGTGATCTTGGTTTTGTTAGAAAGATAAGATAAGTACCTACGTGTTTCCTGGCGAAGTCGAGATCTGAACCAATCTCGATATGATTGAAGTTCCTTCTTCAAGCTTGAGATATGGTACTGTTCGTGACAATCAGAACATGTATTTGGAGTTCAAAAGCATCGATCTTAGTATCGTTGGAAGGCTTATAGAAATATCCGCAACTCTTATGAAGAGGTCTAGAGCGAAATCGATCTCTATCTTTGTCAAATTGCATCCGTAAGTTGGTGACGTGATGATGTTCCTGACAGTCATAGCTTTGTAGCATCTGATGACCATATATTGAGCTGTAGGCATCCGAATTGGATGAAATCAGTGTCTCGTTAAAGCTAATATCAATATCTACACGTTTCATGAAGACATCGAATCCTAATTCATGCGTTAAGAGGGTCAAATAAGCATAGTACGCTAACTTCTAAGAATGCTACGAGTTAAACAACATTGTGAATGAGCCAAGTGGATAACCAAGCGCTTAAGAAGCGTCCGGTGAAGTTAATCAAGCGTCTTTTCAGGATACAAACATTTTGAAGGCTGGAGAAGTAATTTTCAATAAAGTATTAAGATATTCAAAGACCATGCTTGACCAGAAAACGAGGTACCATTTTCTATAAAGTCCTGAAGCATCAAGTACTGCAATAGAAGAACACAAAAGCTTCAGTAGTTGTAATAGAATAAAGAGAAGATAAGCGTGAATAAAAACAAAAGTACAATTGCTGCAAAAGCAAAAACACTGAAGATTGAAGTCAAGCGCTTGCTGCCGATAATCAAGCCTCCGAAACGTCGTCTTTTGAGGTACGCTGGTCAAAATGAACTGATCTTAGTTTTGTTAGAAAGATAAGATATATAAATACATGTTTCTTGGAGAAGTCAAGATCTGAACCAATCTCGATCTGAGTGAAATTCCTTCTTCAAGCTTGAGATGTGATACTGTTCGTGACAATCAGAACTTGCAAGCGTTTGCTGACAATTTTTGGAGCTTTAGGTGTTCAAAAGCATCGATCTTGGTATCGTTGGGAGGCTTATAGAAATATCCGCAAGTCTCATGAAGAGTTCAAGAGCAAAATCGATCTCTATCTTTGTCAAATTGCGTCCATAAGTTGGTGACGTCATGTTGTTCCTGACAGTCATACCTTTGTAGCATCTGATGACCTTATATTGAGCTATAGGTGTCCTAATTGGATGAAACCAGTGTCTCATTAAAGCTAATATCCATATCTACACGTTTCATGCAGACATCGAATCCTATTTCGTGCATTAAGGTGGTCAAATAAGCATAATACGCTAATTGCTAAGAATGCTACGAGTTAAACAGCCTTCTGAATGTGCCCAGTGGATGACCAAGCGCCTTAGCTAATTTAAGAAACGTCCGGTGAAGCAAATCAAGCGTCTATTCAGAATACAAACATTACAAAGGCTGGAGAAGTAATTTTGAATGAAGTATTCAGATATTCAAAGTCCAAACTTGATCAGAAAATGAGGAACCATTTTCTATAAAGTCCTGAAGCACCAAGTACTGTAATAGAAGAATACAAAAGCTTCAGCAATTGTAATAGAAGGAAGAGAAGACAAGCATGGATAAAGACAAAAGTACAAATGCTGCAGAAGCAAAAACACTGAAGATTGAAGTCAAGCGCCTTCTGCCGATAATCAAGCCTCCGAAACATCGTATTTTGCGGTACGCTCGTCAAAATGAAGTGATCCTTGCTTTATTAGAAACATAAGATATATAAATACGTGCTTCCTGGAGATGTCGAGATCTGAACCAATCCCGATCGGAGTGAAACACCATCTTCATGCTTGAGATGTGGTACTGTTCGTGACAATCAGAACATACAAGCGTCTGCTGACAATTTCTGGAGCTTTAGGTGTTCAAATGCATCGATGTTGGTATCGTTGGAAGGCTTAGAGAAATATCTGCAACTCTCATGAAGAGGTCTAGAGCGAAATCGATCTCTATCTTTGTCAAATATTGCATCCGTATGTTGGTGACGTCATGTTGTTCTTGACAGTCGTACCTTTGTAGCGTCTGATGACCATATATTGAGCTGTAGGTGTCCGAATTTGATGAAACCAGTGTCTCACTAAAGCTAATAACCATATCTACACGTTTCATGAAGACATCAAATCCTAATTCGTGCGTTAAGATGGTCATAAAATCATAATACGCTAACTGCTAAGAATGCTACGAGTTAAACAGCATTGTGAACGTGCCCCGTGGATAACCAACCGCGTTAGCTAATTTAAGAAGCGTCCGATGAAGCTAATCAAGCATCTATTCAGAATACAAACATTATGAAGGCTGGAGAAGTAATTTTGAATGAAGTATTAAGATATTCATAGTCCAAGCTTGACCGGAAAACGAGGTACCATTTTCTATAAAGTCCTGAAGCATCAAGTACTGTAATAGAAGAACACAAAAGCTTCAGCAATTGTAACAGAAGAAAGAGAAGACAAGCATGGATAAAAACAAAAGTACAAATGCTGCAAAAGCAAAAACACTGAAGATTGAAGTCAAGCGCCTGTTGCCGATAATCAAGCCTCCGAAACGTCGTATTTTGAGATATGCTGGTCGAAATGAAGTGATCTATGATTTTTTAGAAAGATAAGATATATAAATATGTGTTTCCTGGAGAAGTCGAGATCTGAACCAATCCCGATCTGAGTCAAACTCCATCTTCATACTTGAGATGTGGTACTGTTTGTGAGAATCAGAACATGCAAGCGTCTGCTGGCAATTTCTGGAGCTTTAGGTGTTCAAAAGCATCGATGTTGGTATAGTTGGAAGGCTTATAGAAATATTTGCAACTCTCATGAAGAGGTCAAGAGCGAAATCGATCTCTATCTTTGTCAAATTGCATCCGTAAGTTGGTGACGTCATGTTGTTCTTGACAGTCGCACCTTTGTCGTGTTTGATGACCATATATTGAGCTGTAGCTGTCCGAATTTTATGAAACCAGTGTCTCATTAAAGATAATAACATAATCTACACGTTTCATGAAGACATCGAATTCTAATTCGTGCGGTAAGAGGGTCAAAAAATCATAATACGCTAACTGCTAAGAATGCTACGAGTTAAATAGCATTGTGAACGTGCCCCGTGGTTAACCAAGCGCGTTAGCTAATTTAAGAAGCGTCTGGTGAAGCTAATCAAGCGTCTATTCAGAATACAAACATTATGAAGGTTGGAGAAGTAATTTTGAATGAAGTATTAAGATATTCAAAGTCCAACCTTGACCAGAAAACGAGGTACCATTTTCTGAAAAGTCCAGAAGCATCGAGTACAGTAATAGAAGAACACAAAAGCTTCAGCAATTGTAATTGAAGAAAGAGAAGACAAGCATGGATAAAAACAAAAGTACAAATGCTGCAAAAGCAAAAACACTGTAGATTGAAGTCAAGCCCTGTTGCCGATAACCAAGCCTCTGAAACGTCGTATTTTGAGATACGCTGGTCGAAATGAAGTGATCTTGGATTTTTTAGAAAGATAAGATATATAAATACGTGTTTCCGGGAGAAGTCAAGATCTGAACCAATCTCGATCTGAGTGAAATTCCTTCTTCAAGCTTGAGATGTGATACTGTTCGTGACAATCAGAACATGCAAGCGTCTGCTGACAATTTCTGGAGCTTTAGGTGTTCAAAAGCATCGATCTTGGTATCGTTGGAAGGCTTAGAGAAGTATCTGCAACTCTAATGAAGAGGTCAAGTGCGAAATCGATCTCTATCTTTGCCAAATTGCATCCGTAAGTTGGTGATGTCATGTTGTTCCTCACAGTCATACCTTTGTAGCGTCTGATGACCATATATTAAGCTGTAGTAGTTCGAATTGGATGAAACCAGTGTCTCACTAAAGCTAATATCCATATCAACTCGTTTCATGAAGACATCGAATCCTAATTCGTGCGTTAAGAGAGTCAAATAAGCATAGTACGCTAACAGCTAAGAATGCTACGCGTTAAACAGCATTGTGAATGAGCCCAGTGGATAACCAAGCGCCTTAGCTAATTTAAGAAGCGTCCGGTGAAGCTAATCATGCGTCTGTTCAGAATACTAACATTATGAAGGCTGGAGAAGTAATTTTGAATAAAGTAATAAGATATTCAAAGTCCAAGCTTGACAAGAAAACGAGGAACCATTTTCTATAAAGTCCTGAAGCATCGAGTACTGTAATAGAAGAACACAAAAGCTTCAGTAATTGTAATAGAATAAAGAGAAGATAAGCATGAATAAAAACAAAAGTACAATTGCTGCAAAAGCAAAAACATTGAAGATTGAAGTCAAGCGCCTGCTGCCGATAATCAAGCCTCCGAAACGTCGTATTTTGAGGTACACTGGTCAAAATGAAGTGATCTTAGTTTTGTTTGAAAGATAAGTTATATAAATACATGTTTCATGGAGAAGTCAAGATCTGAACCAATCTCGATC
The DNA here is from genome assembly GCA_039655645.1 of Ammopiptanthus mongolicus. NCBI lineage: Eukaryota > Viridiplantae > Streptophyta > Magnoliopsida > Fabales > Fabaceae > Ammopiptanthus > Ammopiptanthus mongolicus. Next base: position 47,325,748 of record CM077349.1, read on the forward strand.
TGAGTGAAATTCCTTCTTTAAGCCTGACATGTGATACTGTTCGTGACAATCAGAACATGCAAGCGTCTGCTGACAATTTCTGGAGCTTTAGGTGTTCAAAAGCATCGATCTTGGTATTGTTGGAAGGCTTATAGAAATATCCGCAAGTCTCATGAAGATGTCAAGAGCGAAATTGAACTCTATCTTTGTCAAATTGCATCCGTAAGTTGGTGACGTCATGTTGTTCCAGACAGTCATAATTTTGTAGCATTTGATGACCATATGTAGAGCTGCATGTGTCCAAATTGGATGAAACCAGTGTCTCATTAAAGCTAATATCCATATCTACACGTTTCATGAAGACATCGAATCCTAATTCGTGCATTAAGAGTGTCAAATAAGCATAATACGCAAACTGCTAAGAATGCTAGGAGTTAAACCGCACTGTGAATGTGCTCAGTGGATAACCAAGCACCTTAGCTATTTTAAGAAATGGCCGATGAAGCTAATCAAGCGTCTATTCAGAATACTAACATTACGAAGGCCGGAGAAGTAATTTTGAATGAAGTATTAAGATATTCAAAGTCCAAGCTTAACCAGAAAATGAGGTACCGTTTTCTATAAAGTCCTGAAGCACCAAGTACTATAATAGAAGAACACAAAAGCTTCAACAATTGTAACAGAAGATAGAGAAGACAAGCATGAATAAAGACAAAAGTACAAATGCTGCAAAAGCAAAAACACTGAAGATTGAAGTCAAGCGCCTGCTGCCGATTGTCAAGCGTCCGAAACGTCGTATTTTGACATACTTTGGTCGAAATGAAGTGATCTTGGTTTTTTTTAGAAAGATAAGATAAATACCTATGTGTTTCCTAGAGAAGTCGAGATCTGAACCAATCTCGATCTGAGTGAAATTCCTTTTTCAAGCTTGAGATGTGGTACTGTTCGTGACAATCAGAACATGCAAGCGTCTGCTGACAATTTCTGGAGCTATAGGTTTTCAAAAGCATCGATCTTGGTATCTTTGGAAGGCTTATAGAAATATCCACAACTCTCATGCAGAGGTCAAGAGCGAAATCGATTTCTATCTTTGTCAAGTTGCATCCGTAATTTGGTGACGTCATGCAGTTCCAGACAGTCATAACTTTGTAGCATCTGATGACCATATATTCAGCTATATGTGTCCGAATTGGACGAAACTAGTGTCTCATTAAAGCTAATATCCATATCTACACGTTTCATGAAGACATCGAATCCTAATTCGTGCATTAAGAGGGTCAAATAATCATAATACGCTAACTGCTAAGAATGCTACGAGTTAAACTGCATTGTGAATGTGCCCAATGGATAACCAAGCGCCTTAGCTAATTTAAGAAGCGTCCAGTGAAGCTAATCAAGCGTCTATTCAGAATACAAACATTACGAAGGCTGGAGAGGTAATTTTGAATAAAGTATTAAGAGGTTCAAAGTCCAAGCTTGACCAGAAAATGAGGTACCTTTTTCTATAAAGTCCTGAAGCTTCAAGTACTGTAATAGAAAAACACAAAAGCTTCAACAATTGTAATAGAACAAAGAGAAGACAAGCGTGAATAAAAACAAAAGTACAAAAGCTGCAAAAGCAAAAACACTGAAGATTGAAGTCAAGCGCCTTCTGCCGATAATCAAGCCTTCAAAATGTCATATTTTGATGTATGCTCGTCGAAATGAAGTGATCTTCGCTTTATTAGAAACATAAGATATATAAATACGTGTTTCCTGGAGAAGTCGAGATATGAACCAATCCCGATCTGAGTGAAACTCCATCTTCATGCTTGAGATGTGGTACTGTTCGTGACAATCAGAACATGCAAGCGTCTGCCGACAATTTCTGGAGCTTTAGGTGTTCAAAAGCATCGATCTTGGTATTGTTCGAAGGCTTAGAGAAGTATCCGCAACTCTCATGAAGAGGCCAAGAGCAAAATCGACCTCTATCTTTGTCAAATTGCGTCCGTAAGTTGGTGACGTCATGTTGTTCCTGACAGTCATACCTTTGTAGTGTCTGATGACCATATATTGAGCTGTATGTGTCCGAATTGGATGAAACCAATGTCTCATTAAAGCTAATATCCATATCTACACGTTTCATGAACACATCGAATCCAAATTCGTGCATTAAGAGGGTCAAATAAGCATAATACACTAACTGCTAAGAATGCATCGAGTTAAACTGCATTGTGAATGTGCCCAATGGATAACAAGCGCCTTAGCTAATTTAAGAAGCGTCCTGTGAAGCTAATCAAGCGTCTGTTCAGAATACAAACATTATGAAGGCTGGAGAAGTAATTTTGCATGAAGTATTAAGATATTCAAAGTCCAAGCTTGACCGGAAAATGAGGTACCATTTTCTATAAAGTCCTGAAGCATCAAGTACTGTAGTAGAAGAACACAAAACCTTTAGCAATTGTAATAGAAGAAAGAGAAAACAAGCGTGGATAAAAACAAAAGTACAAATGCTGGAAAAGCAAAAACACTGAAGATTGAAGTCAAGCGTCTGCCGCCGATAATCAAGCCTCCGAAACGTCGTATTTTGAGGTACGCTCGCGAAATGAAGTGATCTTGGCTTTATTAGAAAGATAAGATAAATACGTACAGGTTTCCTGGAGAAGTCGATATCTGAACCAATCCCGATCTGAGTGAAATTCCTTCTTCAAGCTTGAGATGTGGTATTGTTCGGGACAATCCGAACAAGCAAGCGTCTGCTGACAATTTCTGGAGCTTTAGGTGTTCAAAAGCTTCGATCCTGGTATCGTTGGAAGGCTTATAGAAATATCTGAAACTCTCATGATGAGGTCAAGAGCGAAATCGAACTCTATCTTTGCCAAATTGCATCCGTAAGTTGGTGACGTCATGTTGTTCCAGACAGTCATAACTTTGTAGCATCTGATGACCATATATTGAGCTGTATGTGTCCGAATTGGATGAACCCAGTGTCTCATTAAAGCTAATATCCTTATCTACACGTTTCATGAAGACATCGAATCCTAATTCGTGCATTAAGAGGGTCAAATAAGCATAATACGCTAACTGCTAAGAATGCTACGAGTTAAACTGCATTGTGAATGTGCCCAATGGATAACCAAGCGCCGTAGCTAATTTAAGAAGCGTCCAGTGAAGCTAATCAAGCGTCTATTCAGAATACAAACATTACGAAGGCTGGAGAAGTAATTTTGAATGAAGTATTAAGATATTCAATGTCCAAGCTTGACCAGAAAATGAGGTACCATTTTCTATAAAGTATTGAAGCACCAAGTACTGTAATAGAAGAACACAAAAGCTTCAGCAATTGTAATAGAAGATAGAGAAGACAAGCATGAATAAAGACAAAAGTACAAATGCTGCAAAAGCAAAAACACTGAAGATTGAAGTCAAGCGCCTGCTATCGATAGTCAAGCGTCCGAAACGTCGTATTTTGAGGTACTCTAGTCGAAATGAAGTGATTTGATTTTTTTAGAAAGATAAGATAAATACCTATGTGATTCCTGGAGAAGTCGATATCTGAACCAATCTCGATCTGAGTGAAATTCCTTCTTCAAGCTTGAGATGCGGTACTGTTCGTGACAATCAGACAATGCAAGCATCTGCTGACAATTTTTGGTGCTATAGGTGTTCAAAAGCTTCGATCTTGGTATCGTTTGAAGGCATATAGAAATATCCGCAACTCTCATGAAGAGGTCAAGAGCGAAATCGATTTCTTTCTTTGTCAAATTGCATCCGTAAGTTGGTGACGTCATGTTGTTCCAGACAGTCATAACTTTGTAGCATCTGATGACCATATATTGAGCTGTATGTGTCCGAATTGGATGAAACTAGTGTCTCATTAAAGCTAATATCCATATCTACACGTTTCATGAAGTCATCGAATCCTAATTCGTGCATTAAGAGGGTCAAGTAAGCATAATACGCTAACTACTAAGAATGCTACGAGTTAAACTGCATTGTGAATGTGCCCAATGGATAACCAAGTGCCTTAGCTAATTTAAGAAGCGTCTATTGAAGCTAATCAAGCGTCTGTTCAGAATACAAACATTACGAAGGCAGGAGAAGTAATTTTGAATGAAGTATTAAGATGTTCAAAGTCCAAGCTTGACCAGAAAATGAGGTACCATTTTCTATAAAGTGCTGAAGCATCAAGTAATGTAATAGAAGAACACAAAAGCTTCAGCAATTGTAACAGAAGAAAGAGAACACAAGCGTGAATAAAAACAAAAGTACAAATGCTGCAAAAGCAAAAATACTGAAGATTGAAGTCAAGCGGCTTCTGTCGATAATCAAGCCTCCGAAACGTCGTATTTTGAGGCACGCTCGTCGAAATGAAGTGATCTTTGCTTTATTAGAAACATAAGATATATAAATACGTGTTTCCTGGAGAAGCTGAGATCTGAACCAATCCTGATCTGAGTGAAACTCCATCTTCATGCTTGAGATGTGATACTGTTTGTGACAATCAGAATATGCAAGCGTCTGCTGATAATTTCTAGAGCTTTCGGTGTTCAAAAGCATTGATCTTGGTATCATTGGAAGGCTTAGATAAGTATCCGCAACTCTCATGAAGAGGTCAAGAGCGAAATCAATCTCTATCTTTGTCATATTGCATCCGTAAGTTGGTGACGTCATGTTGTTCTTGAGAGTCATACCTTTGTAGCGTCCGATGACCATATATTGAGCTGTAGGTGTAGGAATTTGATGAAACCAGTGTCTCATTAAAGCAAATAACCATATCTACATGTTTCATGAAGACATCGAATCCTAATTCATGCGTTAAGAGGGTCAAATAAGCATAATACGCTAACTGCTAAGAATGCTACGAGTTAAACAGCATTGTTAATTTGCCTAGTGGATAACCAAGCACGTTAGCTAATTTAAGAAGTGTCCGGTGCAGCTAATCAAGCGTCTGCTCAGAATACAAACATTATGAAGGCTGGAGAAGTAATTTTGAATGAAGTATTAAGATATTCAAAGTCCAAGCGTGACCAGAAAACGAGGTACCATTTTCTATAAAGTCCTGAAGCATCAAGTACTGTAATAGAAGAACACAAAAGCCTCAGCAATTGTAATAGAAGAAAGAGAAGACAAGCGTGAATAAAAACAAAAGTGCAAATGCTGCAAAAGCAAAAACACTGAAGATTGAAGTCAAGCGCCTTCTGCCGATAATCAAGCCTCCGAAACGTCGTATTTTGAGGTACGCTCACGAAATGAAGTGATCTTGGCTTTATTAGAAAGATAAGATAAATACCTACAGGTTTCCTGGAGAAGTCGATATCTGAACCAATCCCGATCTGAGTGAAATTCCTTCTTCAAGCTTGAGATGTGGTATTGTTCGGGACAATCCGAACAAGCAAGCGTCTGCTGACAATTTCTGGAGCTTTAGGTGTTCAAAAGCTTCGATCCTGGTATCGTTGGAAGGCTTATAGAAATATCTGAAACTCTCATGATGAGGTCAAGAGCGAAATCGAACTCTATCTTTGCCAAATTGCATCCGTAAGTTGGTGACGTCATGTTGTTCCAGACAGTCATAACTTTGTAGCATCTGATGACCATATATTGAGCTGTATGTGTCCGAATTGGATGAACCCAGTGTCTCAATAAAGCTAGTTTCCATATCTACATGATTCATGCAGACATCGAATCCAAATTCGTGCATTAAGAGGGTCAAATAAGCATAATACGCTAACTACTAAGAATGCTACGAGTTAAACTGCATTGTGAATGTGCCCAATGGATAACCAAGCGCCTTAGCTAGTTTAAGAAGCGTTTAGTGAAGCTAATCAAGTGTCTATTCAGAATTTAAACATTACGAAGGCAGGAGAAGGAATTTTGAATGAAGTATTAAGATGTTCAAAGTCCAAGCTTGACCCGAAAATGAGGTACCATTTTCTATAAAGTCCTGAAGCATCAAGTACTGTAATAGAAGAACACAAAAGCTTCAGCAATTGTAATAGAAGAAAGAGAAGACAAGCGTGAATAAAAACAAAAGTACAAATGCTGCAAAAGCAAAAACACTGAAGATTGAAGTCGCCTTCTGCCGATAATCAAGCCTCCGAAACGTCGTATTTTGAGGTATGCTCGTCGAAATGAAGTGATCTTTGCTTTATTAGAAACATAAGATATATAAATACGTGTTTCCTGGAGAAGTCGAGATCTGAACCAATCCCGATCTGAGTGAAACTCCATCTTCATGCTTGAGATGTGATACTGTTCGTGACAATCAGAACATGCAAGCGTCTGCTGACAATTTCTGGGGCTTTTGGTGTTCAAAAGCATCGATGTTGGTATCGTTGGAAGGCTTAGAGAAATATTCGCAACTCTCATGTAGAGTTCAAGAGCGAAATCGATCTCTATCTTTGTCAAATTGCATCCGTAAGTTGGTGACGTCATGTTGTTCTTGACAGTCATTGCTTTGTAGCGTCTGATGACCATATATTGAGCTGTAGGCGTCCAAATTTGATGAAACCAGTGTCTTATTAAAGCTAATAACCATATCTACACGTTTCATGTTGACATCGAATCCTAATTCTTGCGTTAAGAAGGTCAAATAAGCATCATACGCTAACTGCTAAGAATGGTATGAGTTAAATAGCATTGTGAATGTGCCCAGTGGATAACCAAGCGCGTTAGCTAATTTAAGAAGCGTCCGGTGAAGCTAATCAAGCGTCTATTCAGAATAAAAACATTATGAAGGCTGGAGAAGTAATTTTGAATGAAGTATTAAGATATTCAAAGTCCAAGCTTGATCGGAAAACGAGGTACCATTTTCTATAAAGTCCTGAATCATCAAGTACTGTAATAGAAGAACACAAATGCTTCAGCAATTGTAATAGAAGAAAGAGAAGACAAGCGTGGATAAAAACAAAAGTACAAATGCTGCAAAAGCAAAAACAATGAAGATTGAAGTCAAGCGCCTGCTGCCGATAATCAAGCCTCCGAAACGTCGTATTTTGAGGTACGCTGGTCGAAATGAAGTGAACTTGGATTTTCTAGAAAGATAAGATATATAAACACGTGCTTCCAGGAGAAGTCAAGATCTGAACCAATCTCGATCTAAGTGAAATTCCTTCTTCAAGCTTGAGATGTGATACTGTTTGTGACAATCAGAACATGCAAGCGTCTGCTGATAATTTCTGGAGCTTTCGGTGTTCAAAAGCATCGATCTTGGTATCATTGGAAGGCTTAGAGAAGTATCCGCAACTCTCATGAAGAGGCCAAGAGCGAAATAGATCTCTATCTTTGTCAAATTGCATCCGTAAGTTGGTGACGTCATGTTGTTTCTGACAGTCATATCTTTGTCATGTATGATGACCATATATCGAGCTGCAGTTGTCCGAATTGGATGAAACTAGTGTCTCATTAAAGCTAATATCCATATCTACACGTTTCGTGAACACATCGAATCCTAATTCGTGCATTAAGAGGGTCAAATAAGCATAATACGCTAAATGCAAAGAATGCAACGAGTTAAACAGCGTTGTGAATGTGCCCAGTGGATAACCAAGCGCCTTAGCTAATTTAAGAAGCGTCCGGTGAAGCTAATCAAGCGTCTGTTCAGAATACAAACGTTATGAAGGCTGGAGAAGTAATTTTGAATGAAGTATTAAGATATTCAAAGTCCAAGCTTGACCGGAAAACGAGGTACCATTTTCTATAAAGTCCTGAAGCATCAAGTACTGTAATAGAAGAACACAAAAGCTTCACCAATTGTAATAGCGGAAAGAGAAGACAAGCGTGGATAAAAACAAAAGTACAAATGCTGCAAAAGCAAAAACAATGAAGATTGAAGTCAAGCGCCTACTGCCGATAATCAAGCCTCGGAAACGTCGTATTTTGAGGTACGCTGGTCGAAATGAAGTGAACTTGGATTTTCTAGAAAGATAAGATATATAAACACGTGCTTCCTGGAGAAGTCAAGATCTGAACCAATCTCGATCTAAGTGAAATTCCTTCTTCAAGCATGAGATGTGATACTGTTTGTGACAATCAGAACATGCAAGCGTCTGCTGATAATTTCTGGAGCTTTCGGTGTTCAAAAGCATCGATCTTGGTATCATTGGAAGGCTTAGAGAAGTATCCGCAACTCTCATGAAGAGGCCAAGAGCGAAATCGATCTCTATCTTTGTCAAATTGCATCCGTAAGTTGGTGACGTCATGTTGTTCCTGACAGTCATACCTTTGTCGTGTCTGATGACCATATATCGAGCTGCAGTTGTCCCAAATGGATGAAACTAGTGTCTCATTAAAGCTAATATCCATATCTACACGTTTCGTGAACACATCGAATCCTAATTCGGGCATTAAGAGGGTCAAATAAGCATAATACGCTAAATGCTAAGAATGGTACGAGTTAAACAGCATTGTGAATGTGCCCAGTGGATAACCAAGCGCGTTAGCTAATTTAAGAAGCGTCCGGTGAAGCTAATCATTCGTCTATTCAGAATACAAACATTATGAAGGCTGGAGAAGTAATTTTGAATGAAGTATTAAGATATTCAAAGTCCAAGCTTGACCGGAAAACGAGGTACCATTTTCTATAAAGTCCTGAAGCATCAAGTACTGTAATAGAAGAACACAAAAACTTCACCAATTGTAATAGAAGAAAGAGAAGACAAGCGTGGATAAAAACAAAAGTACAAATGCTGCAAAAGCAAAAACACTGAAGATTGAAGTCAAGCGCCTACTGCCGATAATCAAGCCTCCGAAACGTCGTATTTTGAGGTACACTGGTTGAAATGAAGTGATCTTGGATTTGTTAGAAAGATAAGATATATAAACACGTGTTTCCTGGAGAAGTCAAGATCTGAACCAATCTCGATCTGAGTGAAATTCCTTCATCAAGCTTGAGATGTGATACTGTTTGTGACAATCAGAACATGCAAGCGTCTGCTGATAATTTCTGGAGCTTTCGGTGTTCAAAAGCATCGATCTTGGTATCATTGGAAGGCTTAGAGAAGTATCCGCAACTCTCATGAAGAGGCCAAGAGCGAAATAGATCTCTATCTTTGTCAAATTGCATCCGTAAGTTGGTGACGTCATGTTGTTTCTGACAGTCATATCTTTGTCATGTATGATGACCATATATCGAGCTGCAGTTGTCCGAATTGGATGAAACTAGTGTCTCATTAAAGCTAATATCCATATCTACACGTTTCGTGAACACATCGAATCCTAATTCGTGCATTAAGAGGGTCAAATAAGCATAATACGCTAAATGCAAAGAATGCAACGAGTTAAACAGCGTTGTGAATGTGCCCAGTGGATAACCAAGCGCCTTAGCTAATTTAAGAAGCGTCCGGTGAAGCTAATCAAGCGTCTGTTCAGAATACAAACGTTATGAAGGCTGGAGAAGTAATTTTGAATGAAGTATTAAGATATTCAAAGTCCAAGCTTGACCGGAAAACGAGGTACCATTTTCTATAAAGTCCTGAAGCATCAAGTACTGTAATAGAAGAACACAAAAGCTTCACCAATTGTAATAGAGGAAAGAGAAGACAAGCGTGGATAAAAACAAAAGTACAAATGCTGCAAAAGCAAAAACAATGAAGATTGAAGTCAAGCGCCTGCTGCCGATAATCAAGCCTCCGAAACGTCGTATTTTGAGGTACGCTGGTCGAAATGAAGTGAACTTGGATTTTCTAGAAAGATAAGATATATAAACACGTGCTTCCTGGAGAAGTCAAGATCTGAACCAATCTCGATCTAAGTGAAATTCCTTCTTCAAGCTTGAGATGTGATACTGTTTGTGACAATCAGAACATGCAAGCGTCTGCTGATAATTTCTGAAGCTTTTGGTGTTCAAAAGCATCGATGTTGGTATCATTGGAAGGCTTAGAGAAGTATCCGCAACTCTCATGAAGAGGCCAAGAGCGAAATCGATCTCTATCTTTGTCAAATTGCATCCGTAAGTTGGTGACATCATGTTGTTCCTGACAGTCATACCTTTGTCGTGTCTGATGACCATATATCGAGCTGCAGTTGTCCCAAATGGATGAAACTAGTGTCTCATTAAAGCTAATATCCATATCTACACGTTTCGTGAACACATCGAATCCTAATTCGGGCATTAAGAGGGTCAAATAAGCATAATACGCTAAATGCTAAGAATGGTACGAGTTAAACAGCATTGTGAATGTGCCCAGTGGATAACCAAGCGCGTTAGCTAATTTAAGAAGCGTCCGGTGAAGCTAATCTTTCGTCTATTCAGAATACAAACATTATGAAGGCTGGAGAAGTAATTTTGAATGAAGTATTAAGATATTCAAAGTCCAAGCTTGACCGGAAAACGAGGTACCATTTTCTATAAAGTCCTGAAGCATCAAGTACTATAATAGAAGAACACAAAAGCTTCGGCAATTGTAATAGAAGAAAGAGAAGACAAGCGTGGATAAAAACAAAAGTACAAATGCTGCAAAAGCAAAAACACTGAAGATTGAAGTCAAGCGCCTGCTGTCGATAATCAAGCCTCCGAGACGTCGTATTTTGAGGTACACTGGTTGAAATGAAGTGATCTTGGATTTGTTAGAAAGATAAGATATATAAACACGTGTTTCCTGGAGAAGTCAAGATCTGAGCCAATCTCGATCTGAGTGAAATTCCTTCTTCAAGCTTGAAATGTGATACTGTTTGTGACAATCAGAACATGCAAGCGTCTGCTGACAATTTCTGGAGCTTTCGGTGTTCAAAAGCATCGATCTTGGTATCATTGGAAGGCTTAGAGAAGTATCCGCAACTCTCATGAAGAGGCCAAGAGCGAAATAGATCTCTATCTTTGTCAAATTCAATCCGTAAGTTGGTGACGTCATGTTGTTTTTGACAGTCATACCTTTGTCATGTATGATGACCATATATCGAGCTGCAGTTGTCCGAATTGGATGAAACTAGTGTCTCATTAAAGCTAATATCCATATCTACACATTTCGTGAACACATCGAATCCTAATTCGTGCATTAATAGGGTCAAATAAGCATAATACGCTAAATGCAAAGAATGCAACGAGTTAAAAAGCGTTGTGAATGTGCCCAGTGGATAACCAAGCGCCTTAGCTAATTTAAGAAGCGTCCGGTGAAGCTAATCAAGCGTCTGTTCAGAATACAAACGTTATGAAGGCTGGAGAAGTAATTTTGAATGAAGTATTAAGATATTCAAAGTCCAAGCTTGACCGGAAAACGAGGTACCATTTTCTATAAAGTCCTGAAGCATCAAGTACTGTAATAGAAGAACACAAAAGCTTCACCAATTGTAATAGAAGAAAGAGAAGACAAGCGTGGATAAAAACAAAAGTACAAATGCTGCAAAAGCAAAAACACTGAAGATTGAAGTCAAGCGCCTACTGCCGATAATCAAGCCTCCGAAACGTCGTATTTTGAGGTACGCTGGTCGAAATGAAGTGATCTTGGATTTGTTAGAAAGATAAGATATATAAACACGTGTTTCCTGGAGAAGTCAAGATCTGAACCAATCTCGATCTGAGTGAAATTCCTTCTTCAAGCTTGAGATGTGATACTGTTTGTGACAATCAGAGCATGCAAGCGTCTGCTGACAATTTCTGGAGCTTTCGGTGTTCAAAAGCATCGATCTTGGTATCATTGGAAGGCTTAGAGAAGTATCCGCAACTCTCATGAAGAGGCCATGAGCGAAATAGATCTCTATCTTTGTCAAATTCAATCCGTAAGTTGGTGACGTCATGTTGTTTCTGACAGTCATACCTTTGTCATGTATGATGACCATATATCGAGCTGCAGTTGTCCGAATTGGATGAAACTAGTGTCTCATTAAAGCTAATATCCATATCTACACGTTTCGTGAACACATCGAATCCTAATTCGTGCATTAAGAGGGTCAAATAAGCATAATACGCTAAATGGAAAGAATGCAACGAGTTAAACAGCGTTGTGAATGTGCCCAGTGGATAACCAAGCGCCTTAGCTAATTTAAGAAGCGTCCGGTGAAGCTAATCAAGCGTCTGTTCAGAATACAAACGTTATGAAGGCTGGAGAAGTAATTTTGAATGAAGTATTAAGATATTCAAAGTCCAAGCTTGACCGGAAAACGAGGTACCATTTTCTATAAAGTCCTGAAGCATCAAGTACTGTAATAGAAGAACACAAAAGCTTCACCAATTGTAATAGAAGAAAGAGAAGACAAGCGTGGATAAAAACAAAAGTACAAATGCTGCAAAAGCAAAAACACTGAAGATTGAAGTCAAGCGCCTGCTGCCGATAATCAAGCCTCCGAAACGTCGTATTTTGAGGTACGCTGGTCGAAATGAAGTGATCTTGGATTTTTAGAAAGATAAGATATATAAACACGTGTTTCCTGGAGAAGTCAAGATCTGAACCAATCTCGATCTGAGTGAAATTCCTTCTTCAAGCTTGAGATGTGATACTGTTTGTGACAATCAGAACATGCAAGCGTCTGCTGATAATTTCTGGAGCTTTCGGTGTTCAAAAGCATCGATCTTGGTATCATTGGAAGGCTTAGAGAAGTATCCGCAACTCTCATGAAGAGGCCAAGAGCGAAATCGATCTCTATCTTTGTCAAATTGCATCCGTAAGTTGGTGACGTCATGTTGTTCCTGACAGTCATACCTTTGTCGTGTCTGATGACCATATATCGAGCTGTAGTTGTCCGAATTGGATGAAACTAGTGTCTCATTAAAGCTAATATCCATATCTACACGTTTCGTGAACACATCGAATCCTAATTCGTGCATTAAGAGGGTCAAATAAGCATAATACGCTAAATGCTAAGAATGGTACGAGTTAAACAACATTGTGAATGTGCCCAGTGGATAACCAAGCGCGTTAGCTAATTTAAGAAGCGTCCGGTGAAGCTAATCAATCGTCTATTCAGAAGACAAACATTATGAAGGCTGGAGAAGTAATTTTGAATGAAGTATTAAGATATTCAAAGTCCAAGCTTGACCGGAAAACGAGGTACCATTTTCTATAAAGTCCTGAAGCATCAAGTACTGTAATAGAAGAACACAAAAGCTTCACCAATTGTAATAGAAGAAAAGAAGACATGCGTGGATAAAAACAAAAGTACAAATGCTGCAAAAGCAAAAACACTGAAGATTGAAGTCAAGCGCCTGCTGCCGATAATCAAGCCTCCGAAACGTCGTATTTTGAGGTACGCTGGTCGAAATGAAGTGATCTTGGATTTGTTAGAAAGATAAGATATATAAACACGTGTTTCCTGGAGAAGTCAAGATCTGAACCAATCTCGATCTGAGTGAAATTCCTTCTTCAAGCTTGAGATGTGATACTGTTTGTGACAATCAGAACATGCAAGCGTCTGCTGACAATTTCTGGAGCTTTCGGTGTTCAAAAGCATCGATCTTGGTATCATTGGAAGGCTTAGAGAAGTATCCGCAACTCTCATGAAGAGGCCAAGAGCGAAATAGATCTCTATCTTTGTCAAATTCAATCCGTAAGTTGGTGACGTCATGTTGTTTTTGACAGTCATACCTTTGTCATGTATGATGACCATATATCGAGCTGCAGTTGTCCGAATTGGATGAAACTAGTGTCTCATTAAAGCTAATATCCATATCTACACGTTTCGTGAACACATCGAATCCTAATTCGTGCATTAAGAGGGTCAAATAAGCATAATACGCTAAATGCAAAGAATGCAACGAGTTAAACAGCGTTGTGAATGTGCCCAGTGGATAACCAAGCGCCTTAGCTAATTTAAGAAGCGTCCGGTGAAGCTAATCAAGCGTCTGTTCAGAATACAAACGTTATGAAGGCTGGAGAAGTAATTTTGAATGAAGTATTAAGATATTCAAAGTCCAAGCTTGACCGGAAAACGAGGTACCATTTTCTATAAAGTCCTGAAGCATCAAGTACTGTAATAGAAGAACACAAAAGCTTCACCAATTGTAATAGAAGAAAGAGAAGACAAGCGTGGATAAAAACAAAAGTACAAATGCTGCAAAAGCAAAAACACTGAAGATTGAAGTCAAGCGCCTGCTGCCGATAATCAAGCCTCCGAAACGTCGTATTTTGAGGTACGCTGGTCGAAATGAAGTGATCTTGGATTTGTTAGAAAGATAAGATATATAAACACGTGTTTCCTGGAGAAGTCAAGATCTGAACCAATCTCGATCTGAGTGAAATTCCTTCTTCAAGCTTGAGATGTGATACTGTTTGTGACAATCAGAACATGCAAGCGTCTGCTGACAATTTCTGGAGCTTTCGGTGTTCAAAAGCATCGATCTTGGTATCATTGGAAGGCTTAGAGAAGTATCCGCAACTCTCATGAAGAGGCCAAGAGCGAAATCGATCTCTATCTTTGTCAAATTGCATCCGTAAGTTGGTGACGTCATGTTGTTTTGACAGTCATACCTTTGTCATGTATGATGACCATATATCGAGCTGCAGTTGTCCGAATTGGATGAAACTAGTGTCTCATTAAAGCTAATATCCATATCTACACATTTCGTGAACACATCGAATCCTAATTCGTGCATTAAGAGGGTCAAATAAGCATAATACGCTAAATGCAAAGAATGCAACGAGTTAAACAGCGTTGTGAATGTGCCCAGTGGATAACCAAGCGCCTTAGCTAATTTAAGAAGCGTCCGGTGAAGCTAATCAAGCGTCTGTTCAGAATACAAACGTTATGAAGGCTGGAGAAGTAATTTTGAATGAAGTATTAAGATATTCAAAGTCCAAGCTTGACCGGAAAACGAGGTACCATTTTCTATAAAGTCCTGAAGCATCAAGTACTGTAATAGAAGAACACAAAAGCTTCACCAATTGTAATAGAAGAAAGAGAAGACAAGCGTGGATAAAAACAAAAGTACAAATGCTGCAAAAGCAAAAACACTGAAGATTGAAGTCAAGCGCCTACTGCCGATAATCAAGCCTCCGAAACGTCGTATTTTGAGGTACGCTGGTCGAAATGAAGTGATCTTGGATTTGTTAGAAAGATAAGATATATAAACACGTGTTTCCTGGAGAAGTCAAGATCTGAACCAATCTCGATCTGAGTGAAATTCCTTCTTCAAGCTTGAGATGTGATACTGTTTGTGACAATCAGAACATGCAAGCGTCTGCTGACAATTTCTGGAGCTTTCGGTGTTCAAAAGCATCGATCTTGGTATCATTGGAAGGCTTAGAGAAGTATCCGCAACTCTCATGAAGAGGCCAAGAGCGAAATAGATCTCTATCTTTGTCAAATTGCATCCGTAAGTTGGTGACGTCATGTTGTTTCTGACAGTCATACCTTTGTCATGTATGATGACCATATATCGAGCTGCAGTTGTCCGAATTGGATGAAACTAGTGTCTCATTAAAGCTAATATCCATATCTACACATTTCGTGAACACATCGAATCCTAATTCGTGCATTAAGAGGGTCAAATAAGCATAATACGCTAAATGCAAAGAATGCAACGAGTTAAACAGCGTTGTGAATGTGCCCAGTGGATAACCAAGCGCCTTAGCTAATTTAAGAAGCGTCCGGTGAAGCTAATCAAGCGTCTGTTCAGAATACAAACGTTATGAAGGCTGGAGAAGTAATTTTGAATGAAGTATTAAGATATTCAAAGTCCAAGCTTGACCGGAAAACGAGGTACCATTTTCTATAAAGTCCTGAAGCATCAAGTACTGTAATAGAAGAACACAAAAGCTTCACCAATTGTAATAGAAGAAAGAGAAGACAAGCGTGGATAAAAACAAAAGTACAAATGCTGCAAAAGCAAAAACACTGAAGATTGAAGTCAAGCGCCTGCTGCCGATAATCAAGCCTCCGAAACGTCGTATTTTGAGGTACGCTGGTCGAAATGAAGTGATCTTGGATTTGTTAGAAAGATAAGATATATAAACACGTGTTTCCTGGAGAAGTCAAGATCTGAACCAATCTCGATCTGAGTGAAATTCCTTCTTCATGCCTGAGATGTGATACTGTTTGTGACAATCCGAACACGCAAGCGTCTGCTGACAATTTCTGGAGCTTTCGGCGTTCAAAAGCATCGATCTTGGTATCATTGGAAGGCTTAGAGAAGTATCCGTAACTCTCATGAAGAGGCCAAGAGCGAAATCGATCTCTATCTTTGTCAAATTGCATCCGTAAGTTGGTGACGTCATGTTGTTCCTGACAGTCATACCTTTGTCGTGTCTGATGACCATATATCGAGCTGTAGTTGTCCGAATTGGATGAAACTAGTGTCTCATTAAAGCTAATATCCATATCTACACGTTTCGTGAACACATCGAATCCTAATTCGTGCATTAAGAGGGTCAAATAAGCATAATACGCTAAATGCAAAGAATGCAACGAGTTAAACAGCGTTGTGAATGTGCCCAGTGGATAACCAAGCGCCTTAGCTAATTTAAGAAGCGTCCGGTGAAGCTAATCAAGCGTCTGTTCAGAATACAAACATTATGAAGGCTGGAGAAGTAATTTTGAATGAAGTATTAAGATATTCAAAGTCCAAGCTTGACCGGAAAACGAGGTACCATTTTCTATAAAGTCCTGAAGCATCAAGTACTGTAATAGAAGAACACAAAAGCTTCAGCAATTGTAATAGAAGAAAGAGAAGACAAGCGTGGATAAAAACAAAAGTACAAATGCTGCAAAAGCAAAAACACTGAAGATTGAAGTCAAGCGCCTGCTGCCGATAATCAAGCCTCCGAAACGTCGTATTTTGAGGTACGCTGGTCGAAATGAAGTGATCTTGGATTTGTTAGAAAGATAAGATATATAAACACGTGTTTCCTGGAGAAGTCAAGATCTGAACCAATCTCGATCTGAGTGAAATTCCTTCTTCATGCTTGAGATGTGATACTGTTTGTGACAATCAGAACATGCAAGCGTCTGCTGACAATTTCTGGAGCTTTCGGTTTCAAAAGCATCGATCTTGGTATCATTGGAAGGCTTAGAGAAGTATCCGCAACTCTCATGAAGAGGCCAAGAGCGAAATAGATCTCTATCTTTGTCAAATTGCATCCGTAAGTTGGTGACGTCATGTTGTTTCTGACAGTCATACCTTTGTCATGTATGATGACCATATATCGAGCTGCAGTTGTCCGAATTGGATGAAACTAGTGTCTCATTAAAGCTAATATCCATGTCTACACGTTTCGTGAACACATCGAATCCTAATTCGTGCATTAAGAGGGTCAAATAAGCATAATACGCTAAATGCAAAGAATGCAACGAGTTAAACAGCGTTGTGAATGTGCCCAGTGGATAACCAAGCGCCTTAGCTAATTTAAGAAGCGTCCGGTGAAGCTAATCAAGCGTCTGTTCAGAATACAAACGTTATGAAGGCTGGAGAAGTAATTTTGAATGAAGTATTAAGATATTCAAAGTCCAAGCTTGACCGGAAAACGAGGTACCATTTTCTATAAAGTCCTGAAGCATCAAGTACTGTAATAGAAGAACACAAAAGCTTCACCAATTGTAATAGAAGAAAGAGAAGACAAGCGTGGATAAAAACAAAAGTACAAATGCTGCAAAAGCAAAAACACTGAAGATTGAAGTCAAGCGCCTGCTGCCGATAATCAAGCCTCCGAAACGTCGTATTTTGAGGTACGCTGGTCGAAATGAAGTGATCTTGGATTTTTAGAAAGATAAGATATATAAACACGTGTTTCCTGGAGAAGTCAAGATCTGAACCAATCTCGATCTGAGTGAAATTCCTTCTTCAAGCTTGAGATGTGATACTGTTTGTGACAATCAGAACATGCAAGCGTCTGCTGACAATTTCTGGAGCTTTCGGTGTTCAAAAGCATCGATCTTGGTATCATTGGAAGGCTTAGAGAAGTATCCGCAACTCTCATGAAGAGGCCAAGAGCGAAATCGATCTCTATCTTTGTCAAATTGCATCCGTAAGTTGGTGACGTCATGTTGTTCTTGACAGTCATACCTTTGTCGTGTCTGATGACCATATATCGAGCTGCAGTTGTCCGAATGTGATGAAACTAGTGTCTCATTAAAGCTAATATCCATATCTACACGTTTCGTGAACACATCGAATCCTAATTCGTGCATTAAGAGGGTCAAATAAGCATAATACGCTAAATGCTAAGAATGCTACGAGTTAAACAGCATTGTGAATGTGCCCAGTGGATAACCAAGCGCCTTAGCTAATTTAAGAAGCGTCCGGTGAAGCTAATCAAGCGTCTATTCAGAATACAAACATTATGAAGGCTGGAGAAGTAATTTTGAATGAAGTATTAAGATATTCAAAGTCCAAGCTTGACCGGAAAACGAGGTACCATTTTCTATAAAGTCCTGAAGCATCAAGTACTGTAATAGAAGAACACAAAAGCTTCAGCAATTGTAATAGAAGAAAGAGAAGACAAGCGTGGATAAAAACAAAAGTACAAATGCTGCAAAAGCAAAAACACTGAAGATTGAAGTCAAGCGCCTGCTGCCGATAATCAAGCCTCCGAGACGTCGTATTTTGAGGTACACTGGTTGAAATGAAGTGATCTTGGATTTGTTAGAAAGATAAGATATATAAACACGTGTTTCCTGGAGAAGTCAAGATCTGAGCCAATCTCGATCTGAGTGAAATTCCTTCTTCAAGCTTGAAATGTGATACTGTTTGTGACAATCAGAACATGCAAGCGTCTGCTGACAATTTCTGGAGCTTTCGGTGTTCAAAAGCATCGATCTTGGTATCATTGGAAGGCTTAGAGAAGTATCCGCAACTCTCATGAAGAGGCCAAGAGCGAAATAGATCTCTATCTTTGTCAAATTGCATCCGTAAGTTGGTGACGTCATGTTGTTTCTGACAGTCATACCTTTGTCATGTATGATGACCATATATCGAGCTGCAGTTGTCCGAATTGGATGAAACTAGTGTCTCATTAAAGCTAATATCCATATCTACACATTTCGTGAACACATCGAATCCTAATTCGTGCATTAAGAGGGTCAAATAAGCATAATACGCTAAATGCAAAGAATGCAACGAGTTAAACAGCGTTGTGAATGTGCCCAGTGGATAACCAAGCGCCTTAGCTAATTTAAGAAGCGTCCGGTGAAGCTAATCAAGCGTCTGTTCAGAATACAAACGTTATGAAGGCTGGAGAAGTAATTTTGAATGAAGTATTAAGATATTCAAAGTCCAAGCTTGACCGGAAAACGAGGTACCATTTTCTATAAAGTCCTGAAGCATCAAGTACTGTAATAGAAGAACACAAAAGCTTCACCAATTGTAATAGAAGAAAGAGAAGACAAGCGTGGATAAAAACAAAAGTACAAATGCTGCAAAAGCAAAAACACTGAAGATTGAAGTCAAGCGCCTGCTGTCGATAATCAAGCCTCCGAAACGTCGTATTTTGAGGTACGCTGGTCGAAATGAAGTGATCTTGGATTTGTTAGAAAGATAAGATATATAAACACGTGTTTCCTGGAGAAGTCAAGATATGAACCAATCTCGATCTGAGTGAAATTCCTTCTTCAAGCTTGAGATGTGATACTGTTTGTGACAATCAGAACAGGCAAGCGTCTGCTGACAATTTCTGGAGCTTTCGGGGTTCAAAGGCATCGATCTTGGTATCATTGGAAGGCTTAGAGAAGTATCTGCAACTCTCATGAAGAGACAAGAGCGAAATCGATCTCTATCTCTGTCAAATTGCATCCGTAAGTTGGTGACGTCATGTTGTTTCTGACAGTCATGCCTTTGTCTTGTATGATGACCATATATCGAGCTGCAGTTGTCCGAATTGGATGAAACTTGTGTCTCATTAAAGCTAATATCCATATCTACACGTTTCGTGAACACATCGAATCCTAATTCGTGCATTAAGAGGGTCAAATAAGCATAATACGCTAAATGCAAAGAATGCAACGAGTTAAACAGCGTTGTGAATGTGCCCAGTGGATAACCAAGCGCCTTAATTAATTTAAGAAGCATCCGGTGAAGCTAATCAAGCGTCTGTTCAGAATACAAACATTATGAAGGCTGGAGAAGTAATTTTGAATGAAGTATTAAGATATTCAAAGTCCAAGCTTGACCGGAAAACGAGGTACCATTTTCTATAAAGTCCTGAAGCATCAAGTACTGTAATAGAAGAACACAAAAGCTTCAGCAATTGTAATAGAAGAAAGAGAAGACAAGCGTGGATAAAAACAAAAGTACAAATGCTGCAAAAGCAAAAACACTGAAGATTGAAGTCAAGCGCCTGCTGCCGATAATCAAGCCTCCGAAACGTCGTATTTTGAGGTACACTGAAGATAAGATGAAGTCAAGAGCGGAGAATCAATCTCTATCTTTGTCAAATTGCATCCGTAAGTCGATGATCGATCTTGTTGTTCCTGCCAGTCATACCTTGGTAGTGTTGATGACCATGTATTGAGCTGTAGTGTTCGAATTGGATGAAACTAGTGTCTCATTAAAGCTAATATCCATATCTACACGTTTCGTGAACACATCGAATCCTAATTCGTGCATTAAGAGGGTCAAATAAGCATAATACGCTAAATGCTAAGAATGGTACGAGTTAAACAACATTGTGAATGTGCCCAGTGGATAACCAAGCGCGTTAGCTAATTTAAGAAGCGTCCGGTGAAGCTAATCAATCGTCTATTCAGAAGACAAACATTATGAAGGCTGGAGAAGTAATTTTGAATGAAGTATTAAGATATTCAAAGTCCAAGCTTGACCGGAAAACGAGGTACCATTTTCTATAAAGTCCTGAAGCATCAAGTACTGTAATACAAGAACACAAAAGCTTCAGCAATTGTAATAGAAGAAAAGAAGACATGCGTGGATAAAAACAAAAGTACAAATGCTGCAAAAGCAAAAACACTGAAGATTGAAGTCAAGCGCCTTCTGCCGATAATCAAGCCTCCGAAACGTCGTATTTTGAGGTACGCTCGCGAAATGAAGTGATCTTGGCTTTATTAGAAAGATAAGATAAATACCCACAGGTTTCCTCGAGAAGTCGAGATCTGAACCAATCCCGATCTGAGTGAAATTCCTTCTTCATGCTTGAGATGTGGTACTGTTCGTGACAATCCGAACATGCAAGCGTCTGCTGACAATTTCTGGAGCTTTTGGAGTTCAAAAGCATCGATCTTGTTATCGTTGGAAGGCTTATAGAAATATCCGAAACTCTCATGAAGAGGTCAAGAGCGAAATCGAACTCTATCTTTGTCAAATTGCATCCGTAAGTTGGTGGCGTCATGTTGTTCTTGACAGTCATACCTTTGTAGCGTCTGATGACCATATATTGAGCTGTAGGTGTCCGAATGTGATGAAACCGGTGTCTCATTAAAGCTAATATCCATATCTACACGTTTCATGAAGACCTCGAATCCTAATTCATGCGGTAAGAGGGTCAAATAAGCATTGTACGCTAACTGCTAAGAATGCTACGAGTTAAACAGTATTATGAATGTGCCCTGTGGATAACCAAGCGCCTTAGCTCATTTAAGAATCCTCCGGTGAAGCTAATCAAGCGTCTATTCAGAATATAGAACATTATGACGGCTGGAGAAGTAATTTTGAATGAATTATTAAGATATTCAAAGTCCAAGCTCGACAAGAAAACGAGATACCCTTTTCCATAAAGTTTGGAAACATCAAGTACTGTAATAGTAGAAGACAAAAGCTTCACCAATTGTAATAGAGGAAAGAGAAGACAAGCGTGGATAAAAACAAAAGTACAAATGCTGCAAAAGCAAAAACAATGAAGATTGAAGTCAAGCGCCTGCTGCCGATAATCAAGCCTCCGAAACGTCGTATTTTGAGGTACACTGGTTGAAATGAAGTGATCTTGGATTTGTTAGAAAGATAAGATATATAAACACGTGTTTCCTGGAGAAGTCAAGATCTGAGCCAATCTCGATCTGAGTGAAATTCCTTCTTCAAGCTTGAAATGTGATACTGTTTGTGACAATCAGAACATGCAAGCGTCTGCTGACAATTTCTGGAGCTTTCGGTGTTCAAAAGCATCGATCTTGGTATCATTGGAAGGCTTAGAGAAGTATCCGCAACTCTCATGAAGAGGCCAAGAGCGAAATAGATCTCTATCTTTGTCAAATTGCATCCGTAAGTTGGTGACGTCATGTTGTTTCTGACAGTCATACCTTTGTCATGTATAATGACCATATATCGAGCTGCAGTTGTCCGAATTGGATGAAACTAGTGTCTCATTAAAGCTAATATCCATATCTACACATTTCGTGAACACATCGAATCCTAATTCGTGCATTAAGAGGGTCAAATAAGCATAATACGCTAAATGCAAAGAATGCAACGAGTTAAACAGCGTTGTGAATGTGCCCAGTGGATAACCAAGCGCTTTAGCTAATTTAAGAAGCGTCCGGTGAAGCTAATCAAGCGTCTGTTCAGAATACAAACGTTATGAAGGCTGGAGAAGTAATTTTGAATGAAGTATTAAGATATTCAAAGTCCAAGCTTGACCGGAAAACGAGGTACCATTTTCTATAAAGTCCTGAAGCATCAAGTACTGTAATAGAAGAACACAAAAGCTTCACCAATTGTAATAGAAGAAAGAGAAGACAAGCGTGGATAAAAACAAAAGTACAAATGCTGCAAAAGCAAAAACACTGAAGATTGAAGTCAAGCGCCTGCTGCCGATAATCAAGCCTCCGAAACGTCGTATTTTGAGGTACGCTGGTCGAAATGAAGTGATCTTGGATTTGTTAGAAAGATAAGATATATAAACACGTGTTTCCTGGAGAAGTCAAGATATGAACCAATCTCGATCTGAGTGAAATTCCTTCTTCAAGCTTGAGATGTGATACTGTTTGTGACAATCAGAACAGGCAAGCGTCTGCTGACAATTTCTGGAGCTTTCGGTGTTCAAAGGCATCGATCTTGGCATCATTGGAAGGCTTAGAGAAGTATCTGCAACTCTCATGAAGAGACAAGAGCGAAATCGATCTCTATCTCTGTCAAATTGCATCCGTAAGTTGGTGACGTCATGTTGTTTCTGACAGTCATACCTTTGTCGTGTATGATGACCATATATCGAGCTGCAGTTGTCCGAATTGGATGAAACTTGTGTCTCATTAAAGCTAATATCCATATCTACACGTTTCGTGAACACTTCGAATCCTAATTCGTGCATTAAGAGGGTCAAATAAGCATAATACGCTAAATGCAAAGAATGCAACGAGTTAAACAGCGTTGTGAATGTGCCCAGTGGATAACCAAGCGCCTTAATTAATTTAAGAAGCATCCGGTGAAGCTAATCAAGCGTCTGTTCAGAATACAAACATTATGAAGGCTGGAGAAGTAATTTTGAATGAAGTATTAAGATATTCAAAGTCCAAGCTTGACCGGAAAACGAGGTACCATTTTCTATAAAGTCCTGAAGCATCAAGTACTGTAATAGAAGAACACAAAAGCTTCAGCAATTGTAATAGAAGAAAGAGAAGACAAGCGTGGATAAAAACAAAAGTACAAATGCTGCAAAAGCAAAAACACTGAAGATTGAAGTCAAGAGCGAAATCAATCTCTATCTTTGTCAAATTGCATCCGTAAGTCGATGATGTTATGTTGTTCCTGCCAGTCATACCTTGGTAGTGTTTGATGACCATGTATTGAGCTGTAGGTGTTCGAATCGGACGAAACTAGTGTCTCATTAAAGCTAATATCCATATCTACATGTTTCATGAAGACATCGAATCATAATTCGTGCATTAAGAGGGTCAAGGAAGCATAATACGCTAATTGCTAAGAATGCTACGAATTAAACAGCGTTGTGAATGTGTCCAGTGGATAACCAAGCGCCTTAGCCAATTAAAGAAGCGTCCGGTGAATCTAATCAAGCTTCTATTCAGAATACAAACATTATGAAGGCTGAAGAAGTAATTTTGGATGAAGTATTAAGATATTGAACGTCCAAGCTTGACCAGAAAATAAGGTACCCATTTCTATAAAGTCCTGAAGCATGAAGTACAGTAATAGAAGAAGAAAAAAGCTTCTGCAATTCTAATCGAAGAAAGATAAGACAAGCATGAATAAAGACAAAAGTACAAAAGCTACAAAAGCAAAAACACTGAAGATTGAAGTCAAGCGCCTGCTGCCGATAATCAAGCCTCCGAAACGTCGTATTTTGAGGTACGCTGGTCGAAATGAAGTGTTCTACCCATCTCCAGGGTAGTTAAAGGACCAAGATTGGTAACCTCATCTGCTGCACCTCTGCCCAAACCTTTGTCAACAAGGGCAAGGTCAACTCGAGCAAAGACGAAAGGTAATACTGAACCTATCTCCAGTTCAGTTATTACTTCTCTTATTGTTCAATCGTCTGAGATCAAAGACTTAACCTATGAACCTTGCCTACCACTCTCACCCACTAACCTACCATAAACCCAAACTCTAACCTCACCAAATGAACCTGAAGACTGGTTCACACCCTGGGGAGATCACCCCTTCCAACCTTATGGTGCTCCCAACCCCAGACGGATCTTTCCTATAAGCAAATATAGACGCCTTCCTGGAGTAGACTACAGAAACAAATGCTCAATTTGGGCTGAAGTCAAACGCAAATTTCCTGTTCTATTCCTTAAACACACACCCCCCATTACTGAACCTCACCCCAAAAGCCTTCTTCCATTACCCGAGTATGAATTTGAACAACCCCCCACATCATCCACCTCACCACCTAAACTTGGCTACCAACCCATCCCATACACTTCAACTAAACCTCTGCCCTCTGAAACATACAATGCCCATAGACCCTTGGTTACCTACCTTGAGAAGAAGACGTTTCCTCCAAGGAAAGTCTATCCCAACCTCATCAAGGACAAGGCATTCCAATGGTGCCACTACAATATAAACTGTACTTCATGCTTTAGGACTTTATAGAAAAGGGTACCTTATTTTCTAGTCAAGCTTGGACTTTCAATATCTTAATACTTCATTCAAAATTACTTCTCCAGCCTTCAAAATGTTTGTATTCTGAATAGAAGCTTGATTAGATTCACTGGACGCTTCTTTAATTGGCTAAGGCGCTTGGTTATCCACTGGACACATTCATAACGCTGTTTAACTCGTAGCATTCTTAGCAGTTAGCGTATTATGCTTAGTTGACCCTCTTAATGCACGAATTAGGATTCAATGTCTTCATGAAACGTGTAGATATGGATATTAGCTTTAGTCAGACACTGGTTTCATCCTATTCGGACACCTACAGCTCAATATATGGTCATCAAACGCTAGAAAGGTATGACTGTCAGGAACAACATAACGTCATCGACTTACGGATGCAATTTGACAAGGACAGAGATCGATTTCGCTCTTGAACTCTTCATAAGAGTTGCGGATATTTCTCTAAGCCTTCCGACTATACCAAGATCGATGCTTTTGAACAAAGCTCCAGAAATTGTCAGCAGACGCTTGCATGTTCTGATTGTCACGAACAGTACCACATCTCAAGCTTGAAGAAAGAATTTCACTCAGATCGGGATTAGTTCAGATCTCGACTTCTCCAGGAAACTTGTAGGTATTTATCTTATATTTCTAACAAAACCAACATCACTTCATTTCGACGAGCGTACCTCGAAATACGACGTTTCGGGCACTTGATTATCGGCAGCAGGCGCTTGACTTCAATCTTCGGTGTTTTTGCTTTTGCAGCTTTTGTACTTTTGTCTTTATTCACGCTTGTCTTATCTTTCTTCTATTAGAATTGCAAAAGCTTTTTCTTCTTCTATTACTGTACTTCATGCTTCAGGACTTTATAGAAAAGGGTACCATTTTTTCTGGTCAAGCTTGGACTTTCAATATCTTAATACTTCATTCAAAATTCCTTCTCCAGCCTTCATAATGTTTGTATTCTGAATAGAAGCTTGATTAGATTCACCAGACGCTTCTTTAATTGGCTAAGGCGCTTGGTTATCCACAGGACACATTCATAACGCTGTTTAACTCATAGCATTCTTAGCAGTTAGCGTATTATGCTTCTTTGACCCTCTTAATGCACGAATTAGGATTCGATGTCTTCATGATGATGAATAGTTTTTTCATCAAATTTTTGATTGTCACGAACAGTATCACATTTAGAGCTTGAAGAAGGAATTTCACTTAGATAGATATTGGTTCAGATCTCGACTTCTCCAGGAAACATGTAGATAATTCTCTTATCTTTCTAAAAATCAGAAGGATCACTTCATTTCGACGAGCGTAGCTCAAAATACGACGTTTCAGGCGCTTGATTATCGGCAGCAGGCGCTTGACTTTAATCTTCAGTGTTTTTGCTTTTTGCAGGTTTTGTACTTTTTTCTTTATTCACGCTTGTCTTCTCTTTCTTCTATTACAATTGCAGAAGCTTTTGTGTTCTTCTATTACTGTACTTGATGCTTCAGGACATTATAGAAAATGGTACCTTATTTTCTGGTCAAGCTTGGACTTTGAATATCTTAATACTTCATTCAAAATTACTTCTCCAGCCTTCATAATGTTTTTATTCTGAATAGACGCTTGATTAGCTTCACCGGACGCTTCTTAAATTAGCTAAGGCCCTTGGTTATCCACTGGGCACATTCAAAAGGCTGTTCAACTCGTAGCATTCTTAGCAGTTTGCGTATTATGCTTTTTTCACCCTCTTAATGCATGAATTAGGATTCGATGTCTTCATGAAACTTCTAGATATGGATATTAGATTTAATGAGACACCAGTTTCACCCAATTCAGACAGCTACAGCTCAATATATGGGCATCAGACGCTACAAAAGTATGACTATTAGGAACAATATCACATCAAAAACTTACCGATGCGATTTGACAAAGATAGATATCAATTTCACTCTTGCTGTCTTCATGAGAGTTTCAGTTATTTCTAAGCATTCCAACGGTACCAAAATTCTCCAGCCACTTGCATGTTCTGATTGTCACGAACAGTATCACATCTAGAGCTTGAAGAATTGATTTCACTCAGATTGAGATTGGTTCAGAACTCGACTTCTCCAAGAAACATGTAGATAGTTCTCTTATCTTTCTTAAAAAAACGACGATCACCTCATTTCGACGAGCGTAGCTCAAAATACGACGTTTCGGGCGCTTGATTATCGGCAAAAGGCGCTTGACTTCAATCTTTTGTGTTTTTGCTTTTGTAGCATTTGTACTTTTGTTTTTATTCACGCTTGTCTTCTCTTTCTTCTATTACAATTGCAGCAGCTTTTGTGTTCTTATATTACTGTACTTGATGCTTCAGGACTTTATAGAAAATGGTAACTTATTTTCTGGTCAAGCTTGGACTTTGAATATCTTAATACTTCATTCAAAATTACTTCCCCAGCCTTCATAATGTTTGAATTCTGAATAGACGCTTGATTAGCTTCACCGGACGCTTCTTAAATTAGCTAAGGCGCTTGGTTATCGACTGGGCAGATTCACAAGGCTGTTTAACTCGTAGCTTTCTTAGCAGTTAGGGTATTATGCTTTTTTGACCCTCTTAATGCGTGAATTAGGATTCGATGTCTTCCTGAAACTTCTAGATAGGGATATTAGCTTTAATGAGACACCAATTTCATCCATTTCGGACTCCTACAGCTCAATATATGGGCATCAGACGCTACAAAGGTATGACTGTTAGGAACAATATCACGTCAAAAACTTACCGATGCGATTTGACAATGATAGATATCGATTTCACTCTTGGCGTCTTCGTGAGAGTTGCAGTTATTTGTAAAGCTCCAGAATCAGCAGACACTTGCATGTTGTGGTTGTCACGAACAGTATCACATCTAGTGCTTGAAGAAGGAATTTCACTCAGATAGAGATTGGTTCAGATCTCGACTTCTCCAGGAAACATGTAGGTATTTCTCGTATCTTTCTTAAAAAAACAAAGATCACTTCATTTCGACGAGCGTACCTCAAAATACGACGTTTCGGGTGCTTGATTATCGGCAGCAGGCGATTGACTTCAATCTTCAGTGTTTTTGCTTTTGTAGCTTTTGTACTTTTGTCTTTATTCATGCTTGTCTTATCTTTCTTCGATTAGAATTGCAGAAGCTTTTTTCTTCTTCTATTACTGTACTTCATGCTTCAGGACTTTATAGAAATGGGTACCTTATTTTCTGGTCAAGCTTGGACGTTCAATATCTTAATACTTCATCCAAAATTACTTCTTCAGCCTTCATAATGTTTGTATTCTGAATAGAAGCTTGATTAGATTCACCGGACGCTTCTTTAATTGGCTAAGGCGCTTGGTTATCCACTGGACACATTCACAACGCTGTTTAATTCGTAGCATTCTTAGCAATTAGCGTATTATGCTTCCTTGACCCTCTTAATGCACGAATTATGATTCGATGTCTTCATGAAACATGTAGATATGGATATTAGCTTTAATGAGACACTAGTTTCGTCCGATTCGAACACCTACAGCTCAATACATGGTCATCAAACACTACCAAGGTATGACTGGCAGGAACAACATAACATCATCGACTTACGGATGCAATTTGACAAAGATAGAGATTGATTTCGCTCTTGACTTCTTCAGGAGAGTTGCGGATACTTCTCTAAGCCTTCCAACGATACCAAGATCGATGCTTTTGAACACCCAAAGCTCCAGAAATTGTCAGCAGACGCTTGCATGTTCTGATTGTCACGAACAGTACCACATCTCAAGCTTGAAGAAAGAATTTCACTCAGATCGGGATTGGTTCAGATCTCGACTTCTCCAGAAAACCTGTAGGTATTTATCTTATATTTCTAACAAAACCAAGATCACTTCTTTTCGACGAGCGTACCTCAAAATGCGACGTTTCGGGCGCTTGATTATCGGCAATAGGCGCTTGACTTCAATCTTCAGTGTTTTTGCTTTTGTAGCATTTGTACTTTTGTTTTTATTCACGCTTGTCTTCTCTTTCTTCTATTACAATTGTAGAAGATTTTGTGTTTTTCTATTACAGTACATGATGCTTCAGGACTTTATAGAAAATGGCACCTTATTTTCTGGTCAAGCTTGGACTTTGAATATCTTAATACTTCATTCAAAATTACTTCCCCAGCCTTCATAATGTTTGAATTCTGAATAGATGCTTGATTAGCTTCACCGGACGCTTCTTAAATTAGCTAAGGCGCTTGGTTATCCACTGGGCACATTCACAAGGCTGTTTAACTCGTAGCATTCTTAGCAGTTAGGGTATTATGCTTTTTTGACCCTCTTAATGGATGAATTAGGATTCGATGTCTTCATGAAACTTCTAGATAAGGATATTAGCTTTAATGAGACACCAGTTTCATCCAATTCGGACACCTACAGCTCAATATATGGGCATCAGACGCTACAAAGGTATGACTATTAGGAACAATATCATGTCAAAAACTTACCGATGCGATTTGACAAAGATAGATATCGATTTCACTCTTGGCGTCTTCATGAGAGTTGCAGTTATTTCTAAGCATTCTAACGATACCAAGATTGATACTTTTAAACCCCTAAAGCTCCAGAAATTGTCAGCAGACACTTGCATGTTGTGATTGTCACGAACAGTATCACATCTAGTGCTTGAAGAAGGAATTTCACTCAGATAGAGATTGGTTCAGATCTCGACTTCTCCCGGAAACATGTAGGTATTTCTCGTATCTTTCTTAAAAAAACAAAGATCACTTCATTTCGACGAGCGTACCTTAAAATACGACGTTTCGGGAGCTTGATTATCGGCAGCAGGCGCTTGACTTCAATCTTCAGTGTTTTTGCTTTTGTAGCTTTTGTACTTTTGTCTTTATTCACGCTTGTCTTATCTTTCTTCTATTAGAATTGCAGAAGCTTTTTTCTTCTTTTATTACTGTACTTCATGCTTCAGGACTTTATAGAAATGGGTACCTTATTTTCTGGTCAAGCTTGGACGTTCAATATCTTAATACTTCATCCAAAATTACTTCTTCAGCCTTCATAATGTTTGTATTCTGAATAGAAGCTTGATTAGATTCACCGGATGCTTCTTTAATTGGCTAAGGCGCTTGGTTATCCACTGGACACATCCACAACGCTGTTTAATTCATAGCATTCTTAGCAATTAGCGTATTATGCTTCCTTGACCCTCTTAATGCACGAATTATGATTCGATGTCTTCATGAAACATGTAGATATGGATATTAGCTTTAATGAGACACTAGTTTCATCTGATTCGAACACCTACAGCTCAATGCTTGGTCATCAAACGCTACCAAGGTATGACTGGCAGGAACATCATAACATCACCGACTTACGGATGCAATTTGACAAAGATAGAGATTGATTTCGTTCTTGACTTCTTCAGGAAACATGTAGATAGTTCTCTTATCTTTCATAAAAACACAAAGATCACTTCATTTCGACGAGCGTAGCCCAAAATACGACGTTTCAGGCGCTTGATTATCAGCAGCAGGCGCTTGACTTTAATCATCAGTGTTTTGGCTTTTTGCAGGTTTTGTACTTTTGTCTTTATTCACGCTTGTCTTCTCTTTCTTCTATTACAATTGCAGAAGCTTTTGTGTTCTTCTATTACTGTACTTGATGCTTCAGGACTTTATAGAAAATGGTGCCTTATTTTCAAGTCAAGCTTGGACTTTGAATATCTTAATGCTTCATTCAAAATTACTTCTCCATCCTTCATAATGTTTGTATTCGGAATAGACGCTTGATTAGCTTCACTGGACGCTTCTTAAATTAGCTAAGGCCCTTGGTTATCCACTGGGCACATTCAAAAGGCTGTTCAACTCGTAGCATTCTTAGCAGTTTGCGTATTATGCTTTTTTCACCCTCTTAATGCATGAATTACGATTCTATGTCTTCATGAAACTTCTAGATATGGATATTAGCTATAATGAGACACCAGTTTCATCCAATTCGGACAGCTACAGCTCAATATATGGGCATCAGGTGCTACAAAGGTATGACTATTAGGAACAATATCACATCAAAAACTTACCGATGCGATTTGACAAAGATAGATATCGATTTCACTCTTGCCGTCTTCATGAGAGTTTCAGTTATTTATAAGCATTCCAACGGTACCAAGATTCTCCAGACACTTGCATGTTCTGATTGTCACGAACAGTATCACATCTAGAGCTTGAAGAATTGATTTCCCTTCAGATAGAGATTGGTTCAGATCTCGACTTCTCCAGGAAACATGTAGATAATTCTCTTATCTTTCTTAAAAAATCAAAGATCACTTCATTTCGACGAGCATAGGCCAAAATACGACGTTTCGGGCGCTTGATTATCGGCAGAAGGCGCTTGACTTCAATCTTTAGTGTTTTTGCTTTTGTAGCATTTGAACTTTTGTTTTTATTCACGCTTGTCTTCTCTTTCTTCTATTACAATTGCGGCAGCTTTTGTGTTCTTCTATTACTGTACTTGATGCTCCAGGACTTTATAGAAAATGGTAACTTATTTTCTGGTCAAGCTTGGACTTTGAATATCTTAATACTTCATTCAAAATTACTTCCCCAGCCTTCATAATGTTTGAATTCTGAATAGACGCTTGATTAGCTTCACCGGACGCTTCTTAAATTAGCTAAGGCGCTTGGTTATCCACTGGGCATATTCACGAGGCTGTTTAACTCGTAGCATTCTTAGCAGTTACGGTATTATGCTTTTTTGACCTTCTTAATGCATGAATTAGGATTCGATGTCTTCATGAAACTTCTAGATAAGGATATTAGCTTTAGTGAGACACCAGTTTCATCCAATTCGGACACCTACAGCTCAATATATGGGCATCAGACGCTACAAAGGTATGACTGTTAGGAACAATATCATGTCAAAAACTTACCGATGCGATTGGACAAAGATAGATATTGATTTCACTCTTGGCGTCTTCATGAGAGTTGCAGTTATTTCTAAGCATTCCAACGATACCAAGATTGATACTTTTAAACCCCTAAAGCTCCAGAAATTGTCAGCAGACACTTGCATGTTGTGATTGTCACGAACAGTATCACATCTAGTGCTTGAAGAAGGAATTTCACTCAGATAGAGATTGGTTCAGATCTCGACTTCTCCAGGAAAATGTAAGTATTTCTCGTATCTTTCTTAAAAAAACAAAGATCACTTCATTTCGACGAGCGTACCTCAGAATACGACGTTTCGGGTGCTTGATTATCGGCAGCAGGCGCTTGACTTCAATCTTCATTGTTTTTGCTTTTGCAGCTTTTGTACTTTTGTCTTTATTCACGCTTGTCTTATCTTTCTTCCATTAGACTTGCATAAGCTTTTTTCTTCTTCTATTACTGTACTTCATGCTTCAGGACTTTATAGAAAAGGGTACCTTATTTTCTGGTCAAGCTTGGACGTTCAATATCTTAATACTTCATCCAAAATTACTTCTTCAGCCTTCATAATGTTTGTATTCGGAATAGAAGCTTGATTAGATTCACCGGATGCTTCTTTAATTGATTAAGGCGCTTGGTTATCCACTGGACACATTCAAAACGCTGTTTAACTTGTAGCATTCTTAGCAATTAGCGTATTATGCTTCTTTGACCCTCTTAATGAACGAATTATGATTCGATGTCTTCATGAAACATATAGATATGGATATTAGCTTTAATGAGACCCTGGTTTCATCCGATTCGAACACCTACAGCTCAATACATAGTCATCAAATGCGACAAAGGTATGACTGGCAGGAACAACATAACATCACCGACTTACGGATGCAATTTGACAAAGATAGAGATCGATTTCGCTCTTGACCTCTTCATGAGAGTTGCGGATACTTCTCTAAGACTTCCAACTATACCAAGATCGATGCTTTTGAACACCTAAAGCTTTTGTGTTTTTCTTTTACCGTACTTGATGGTTCAGGACTTTATTGAAAATGGTACCTTATTTTCTGGTCAAGCTTGGACTTTGAATATCTTAATACTTCATTCAAAATTACTTCTCCAGCCTTCATAATGTTTATATTCTGAATAGACGCTTGATTAGCTTCACCGGATGCTTCTTAAATTAGCTAAGGCCCTTGGTTATCCACTAGGCACATTCAAAAGGCTGTTCCAGTCGTAGCATTCTTAGCAGTTTGCGTATTATGCTTTTTTCACCCTCTTAATGCATGAATTAGGATTCGATGTCTTCATGAAACTTCTAGATATGGATATTAGCTTTAATGAGACACCAGTTTCATCCAATTCGGACAGCTACAGCTCAATATATGGGCATCAGACGCTACAAAGGTATGACTATTAGGAACAATATCACATCAAAAACTTACCGATGCGATTTGACAAAGATAAATATCGATTTCACTCTTGCCGTTTTCATGAGAGTTTCAGTTATTTCTAAGCATTCCAACGGTACCAAGATTCTCCAGACACTTGCATGTTCTGATTGTCACGAACAGTATCACATCTAGAGCTTGAAGAAGGAATTTCACTCAGATAGAGATTGGTGCAGATCTCAACTTTTCCAGGAAACATGTAGATTGTTCTTTTATCTTTCTTAAAAAAACAAAGATCACTTCATTTCGACAAGCGTAGCTCAAAATACGACGTTTCGGGCGCTTGATTATCGACAGCAGGCGCTTGACTTCAATCATCAGTGCTTTTGCTTTTGCAGCTTTTGTACTTTTGTCTTTATTCACGCTTGTCTTCTCTTTCTTCTATTACAATTGCAGAAGGTTTTGTGTTCTTCTATTACTGCACTTGATGCTTCAGGACTTTATAGAAAATGGTACCTTATTTTCTGGTCAAGCTTGGACTTTGAATATCTTAATACTTCATTCAAAATTATTTCCCCAGCCTTCATAATGTTTGAATTCTGAATAGACGCTTGATTAGCTTCACCGGACGCTTCTTAAATTAGCTAAGGCGCTTGGTTATCCACTGGGCACATTCACAAGGCTGTTTAACTCGTAGCATTCTTTGCAGTTAGGGTATTATGCTTTTTTGACCCTCTTAATGCATGAATTAGGATTCAATGCCTTCATGAAACTTCTAGATAAGGATATTAGCTTTAATGAGACACCAGTTTCATCCAATTCGGACAGCTACAGCTCAATATATGGGCATCAAACGCTATAAAGGTATGACTATTAAGAACAATATCACATCAAAAACTTACCGATGTGATTTGACAAAGATAGATATCGATTTCACTCTTGCCGTCTTCATGAGAGTTTCAGTTATTTCTAAGCATTCCAACGGTACCAAGATTCTCCAGACACTTGCATGTTCTGATTGTCACGAACAGTATCACATCTAGAGCTTGAAGAATTGATTTCACTCAGATAGAGATTGGTTCAGATCTCGACTTCTCCAGGAAACATGTAGATAGTTCTCTTATCTTTCTTAAAAAAACAAAGATCACTTCATTTCGACGAGCGTAGCCCAAAATACGACGTTTCGGGCGCTTGATTATCGGCAGCAGGCGCTTGACTTCAATCTTTAGTCTTTTTGCTTTTGTAGCATTTGTACTTTTGTTTTTATTCACGCTTGTCTTCTCTTTCTTCTATTACAAATGCAGCAGCTTTTGTGTTCTTCTATTACTGCACTTGATGCTTCAGGACTTTATAGAAAATGGTACCTTATTTTCTGGTCAAGCTTGGACTTTGAATATCTTAATACTTCATTCAAAATTATTTCCCCAGCCTTCATAATGTTTGAATTCTGAATAGACGCTTGATTAGCTTCACCGGACGCTTCTTAAATTAGCTAAGGCGCTTGGTTATCCACTGGGCACATTCACAAGGCTGTTTAACTCGTAGCATTCTTTGCAGTTAGGGTATTATGCTTTTTTGACCCTCTTAATGCATGAATTAGGATTCAATGCCTTCATGAAACTTCTAGATAAGGATATTAGCTTTAATGAGACACCAGTTTCATCCAATTCGGACACCTACAGCTCAATATATGGGCATCAGACGCTACAAAGGTATGACTGTTAGGAACAATATCACGTCAAAAACTTACCGATGCGATTTGACAAAGATAGATATCGATTTCACTCTTGGCGTCTTCATGAGAGTTGCAGTTATTTCTAAGCATTCCAACGATACCAAGATTGATACTTTTAAACCCCTAAAGCTCCAGAAATTGTCAGCAGACACTTGCATGTTGTGATTGTCACGAATAGTAACACATCTAGTGCTTGAAGAAGGAATTTCACTCAGATAGAGATTGGTTCAGATCTCGACTTCTCCAGGAAACATGTAGGTATTTCTCGTATCTTTCTTAAAAAAAACAAAGATCACTTCATTTCGACGAGCGTACCTCAAAATACGACGTTTCGGGTGCTTGATTATCGGCAGCAGGCGCTTGACTTCAATCTTCAGTGTTTTTGCTTTTGTAGCTTTTGTACTTTTGTCTTTATTCACGCTTGTCTTATCTTTCTTCTATTAGAATTGCATAAGCTTTTTTCTTCTTCTATTACTGTACTTCATGCTTCAGGACTTTATAGAAAAGGGTACCTTATTTTCTGGTCAAGCTTGGACGTTCAATATCTTAATACTTCATCCAAAATTACTTCTTCAGCCTTCATAATGTTTGTATTCTGAATAGAAGCTTGATTAGATTCACCGGACACTTCTTTAATTGGCTAAGGCGCTTGGTTATCCACTGGACACATTCACAACGCTGTTTAATTCGTAGCATTCTTAGCAATTAGCGTATTATGCTTCCTTGACCCTCTTAATGCACGAATTATGATTCGATGTCTTCATGAAACATGTAGATATGGATATTAGCTTTAATGAGACACTAGTTTCATCCGATTCGAACACCTACAGCTCAATACATGGTCATCAAACGCTACCAAGCTATGACTGGCAGGAACAACATAACATCACCGACTTACGGATGCAATTTGACAAAGATAGAGATCGATTTCGCTCTTGACTTTTTTCAGGAGAGTTGCGGATACTTCTCTAAGCCTTCCAACGATACCAAGATCGATGCTTTTGAACACCCAAAGCTCCAGAAATTGTCAGCAGACGCTTGCATGTTCGGATTGTCACGAACAGTACCACATCTCAAGCTTGAAGAAAGAATTTCACTCAGAGCGGGAATGGTTCAGATCTCGACTTCTCCAGGAAACCTGTAGGTATTTATCTTATATTTCTAACAAAACCAAGATCACTTCTTTTCGACGAGCGTACCTCAAAATGTGACGTTTCGGGCGCTTGATTATCGGCAATAGGCGCTTGACTTCAATCTTCAGTGTTTTTGCTTTTGTAGCATTTGTACTTTTGTTTTTATTCAGGCTTGTCTTCTCTTTCTTCTATTACAATTATAGAAGATTTTGTGTTTTTCTATTACAGTACTTGATGCTTCAGGACTTTATAGAAAATGGTACCATATTTTCTGGTCAAGCTATATCTTAATACTTCATTCAAAATTACTTCTCCATCCTTCATAATGTTTGTATTCTGAATAGATGCTTGATTAGCTTCACCGGACGCTTCTTAAATTAGCTAAGGCGCTTGGTTATCCACTGGGCACATTCACAAGGCTGTTTAACTCGTAGCATTCTTAGCAGTTAGCGTATTTTGCTTTTTTGACCCTCTTAATGCATGAATTAGGATTCGATGTCTTCATGAAACTTCTATATATAGATATTAGCTATAATGAGACACCAGTTTCATCCAATTCGAACACCTACAGCTCAATATATGGGCATCAGACGCTACAAAGGTATGACTATTAGGAACAATATCACATCAAAAACTTACCGATGCGATTTGTCAAAGATAGATATCGATTTCACTCTTGCCGTCTTCATGAGAGTTTCAGTTATTTCTAAGCATTCCAACGATACCAAGATTCAGCAGACACTTGCATGTTCTGATTGTCACGAACAGTATCACATCTAGAGCTTGACGAAGGAATTTCACTCAGATAGATATTGGTTCAGATCTCGACTTCTGCAGGAAACATGTAGATAGTTCTCTTATCTTTCATAAAAACACAAAGATCACTTCATTTCGACGAGCGTAGCCCAAAATACGACGTTTCAGGCGCTTGATTATCGGCAGCAGGCGCTTGACTTTAATCATCAGTGTTTTTGCTTTTTGCAGGTTTTGTACTTTTGTCTTTATTCACGCTTGTCTTCTCTTTCTTCTATTACAATTGCAGAAGCTTTTGTGTTCTTCTATTACTGTACTTGATGCTTCAGGACTTTATAGAAAATGGTGCCTTATTTTCTGGTCAAGCTTGGACTTTGAATATCTTAATGCTTCATTAAAAATTACTTCTCCATCCTTCATAATGTTTGTATTCTGAATAGACGCTTGATTAGCTTCACTGGACGCTTCTTAAATTAGCTAAGGCCCTTGGTTATCCACTGGGCACATTCAAAAGGCTGTTCAACTCGTAGCATTCTTAGCAGTTTGCGTATTATGCTTTTTTCACCCTCTTAATGCATGAATTAGGATTCGATGTCTTCATGAAACTTCTAGATATGGATATTAGCTATAATGAGACACCAGTTTCATCCAATTCGGACAGCTACAGCTCAGTATATGGGCATCAGACGCTACAAAGGTATGACTATTAGGAACAATATCACATCAAAAACTTACTGATGCGATTTGACAAAGATAGATATCGATTTCACTCTTGCCGTCTTCATGAGAGTTTCAGTTATTTCTAAGCATTCCAACGGTACCAAGATTCTCCAGACACTTGCACGTTCTGATTGTCACGAACAGTATCACATCTAGAGCTTGAAGAATTGATTTCCCTCAGATAGAGATTGGTTCAGATCTCGACTTCTCCAGGAAACATGTAGATAATTCTCTTATCTTTCTTAAAAAAACAAAGATCACTTCATTTTGACGAGCATAGGCCAAAATACGACGTTTCGGGCGCTTGATTATCGGCAGAAGGCGCTTGACTTCAATCTTTAGTGTTTTTTCTTTTGTAGCATTTGAACTTTTGTTTTTATTCACGCTTGTCTTCTCTTTCTTCTATTACAATTGCAGCAGCTTTGGTGTTCTTCTATTACTGTACTTGATGCTTCAGGACTTTATAGAAAATGGTACCTTATTTTCTGGTCAAGCTTGGACTTTGAATATCTTAATACTTCATTCAAAATTACTTCCCCAGCCTTCATAATGTTTGAATTCTGAATAGACGCTTGATTAGCTTCACCGGAGCTTCTTAAATTAGCTAAGGCGCTTGGTTATCCACTGGGCATATTCACAAGGCTGTTTAACTCGTAGCATTCTTAGCAGTTACGGTATTATGCTTTTTTGACCTTCTTAATGCACGAATTAGGATTCGATGTCTTCATGAAACTTCTAGATAAGGATATTAGCTTTAATGAGACACCAGTTTCATCCAATTCGGACACCTACAGCTCAATATATGGGCATCAGACGCTACAAAGGTATGACTGTTAGGAACAATATCACGTCAGAAACTTACCGATGCGATTTGACAAAGATAGATATCGATTTCACTCTTGGCGTCTTCATGAGAGTTGCAGTTATTTCTAAGCATTCCAAAGATACCAAGATTGATACTTTTAAACCCCTAAAGCTCCAGAAATTGTCAGCAGACACTTGCATGTTGTGATTGTCACGAACAGTACCACATCTAGTGCTTGAAGAAGGAATTTCACTCAGATAGAGACTGGTTCAGATCTCGACTTCTCCAGGAAAATGTAAGTATTTCTCGTATCTTTCTGAAAAAAACAAAGATCACTTCATTTCGACGAGCGTACCTCAAAATATGACGTTTCGGGTGCTTGATTATCGGCAGCAGGCGCTTGACTTTAATCTTCATTGTTTTTGCTTTTGCAGCTTTTGTACTTTTGTCTTTATTCACGCTTGTCTTATCTTTCTTCCATTAGACTTGCGTAAGCTTTTTTCTTCTTCTATTACTGTACTTCATGCTTCAGGACTTTATAGAAAAGGGTACCTTATTTTCTGGTCAAGCTTGGACATTCAATATCTTAATACTTCATCCAAAATTACTTCTTCAGCCTTCATAATGTTTGTATTCGGAATAGAAGCTTGATTAGATTCACCGGATGCTTCTTTAATTGATTAAGGCGCTTGGTTATCCACTGGACACATTCACAACGCTGTTTAACTTGTAGCATTCTTAGCAATTAGCGTATTATGCTTCTTTGACCCTCTTAATGAACGAATTATGATTCGATGTCTTCATGGATATTAGCTTTAATGAGACCCTGGTTTCATCCGATTCGAACACCTACAGCTCAATACACGGTCATCAAATGCGACAAAGGTATGACTGGCAGGAACAACATAACATCACCGACTTACGGATGCAATTTGACAAAGATAGAGATCGATTTCGCTCTTGACCTCTTCATGAGAGTTGCGGATACTTCTCTAAGACTTCCAACTATACCAAGATCGATGCTTTTGAACACCTAAAGCTTTTGTGTTTTTCTATTACCGTACTTGATGGTTCAGGACTTTATTGAAAATGGTACCTTATTTTCTGGTCAAGCTTGGACTTTGAATATCTTAATACTTCATTCAAAATTACTTCTCCAGCCTTCATAATGTTTATATTCTGAATAGACGCTTGATTAGCTTCACTGGATGCTTCTTAAATTAGCTAAGGCCCTTGGTTATCCACTAGGCACATTCAAAAGGCTGTTCAACTCGTAGCATTCTTAGCAGTTTGCGTATTATGCTTTTTTCACCCTCTTAATGCATGAATTAGGATTCGATGTCTTCATGAAACTTCTAGATATGGATATTAGCTTTAATGAGACACTAGTTTCATCCAATTCGGACAGCTACAGCTCAATATATGGGCATCAGACGCTACAAAGGTATGACTATTAGGAACAATATCACATAAAAAAATTACCGATGCGATTTGACAAAGATAAATATCGATTTCACTCTTGCCGTTTTGATGAGAGTTTCAGTTATTTCTAACCATTCCAACGGTACCAAGATTCTGCAGACACTTGCATGTTCTGATTGTCACGAACAGTATCACATCTAGAGCTTGAAGAAGGAATTTCACTCAGATAGAGATTGGTGCAGATCTCGACTTTTCCAGGAAACATGTAGATAGTTCTTTTATCTTTATTAAAAAAACAAAGATCACTTCATTTCGACAAGCGTAGCTCAAAATACGATGTTTCGGGCGCTTGATTATCGACAGCAGGCGCTTGACTTGAATCATCAGTGCTTTTGCTTTTGCAGCTTTTGTACTTTTGTCTTTATTCAGGCTTGTCTTCTCTTTCTTCTATTACAATTATAGAAGATTTTGTGTTTTTCTATTACAGTACTTGATGCTTCAGGACTTTATAGAAAATGGTACCATATTTTCTGGTCAAGCTATATCTTAATACTTCATTCAAAATTACTTCTCCATCCTTCATAATGTTTGTATTCTGAATAGATGCTTGATTAGCTTCACCGGACGCTTCTTAAATTAGCTAAGGCCCTTGGTTATCCACTGGGCACATTCAAAAGGCTGTTCAACTCGTAGCATTCTTAGCAGTTTGCGTATTATGCTTTTTTCACCCTCTTAATGCATGAATTAGGATTCGATGTCTGCATGAAACTTCTAGATATGGATATTAGCTTTAATGAGACACCAGTTTCATCCAATTCGGACACCTACAACTCAATATATGGGCATCAGATGCTACAAAGGTATGGCTCTTAGGAACAATATCCCATCAAAAACTTACCGATGCGATTTGACAAAGATAGATATCGATTTCACTCTTGCCGTCTTCATGAGAGTTTCAGTTATTTCTAAGCATTCCAACGGTACCAAGATTCTCCAGACACTTGCATGTTCTGATTGTCACGAACAGTATCACATCTAGAGCTTGAAGAAGGAATTTCACTCAGATAGAGATTGGTGCAGATCTCGACTTTTCCAGGAAACATGTAGATTGTTCTTTTCTCTTTCTTAAAAAAAACAAAGATCACTTCATTTCGACAAGCGTAGCTCAAAATACGATGTTTCGGGCGCTTGATTATCGACAGCAGGCGCTTGACTTGAATCATCAGTGCTTTTGCTTTTGCAGCTTTTGTACTTTTGTCTTTATTCACGCTTGTCTTCTCTTTCTTCTATTACAATTGCAGATGGTTTTGTGTTTTTCAATTACCGTACTTGATGGTTCAGGACTTTATTGAAAATGGTACCTTATTTTCTGGTCAAGCTTGGACTTTGAATATCTTAATACATCATTGAAAATTACTTCTCCAGCCTTCATAATGTTTGTATTCTGAATAGACGCTTGATTAGCTTCACCGAACGCTTCTTAAATTAGCTAAGGCGTTTGGTTATCCATTGGGCACATTCACAAGGCTGTTCAACTCGTAGCATTCCTAGCAGTTTGCGTATTATGCTTTTTTGACCCTCTTAATGCATGAATTAGGATTCGATGTCTTCATGAAACTTCTAGATATGGATATTAGCTTTAATGAGACACCAGTTTCATCCAATTCGGACACCTACAACTCAATATATGGGCATCAGACGCTACAAAGGTATGACTATTAGGAACAATATCACATCAAAAACTTACCGATGCGATTTGACAAAGATAGATATCGATTTCACTCTTGCCGTTTTCGTGAGAGTTTCAGTTATTTCTAACCATTCCAACGGTACCAAGATTCTGCAGACACTTGCATGTTCTGATTGTCACGAACAGTATCACATCTAGAGCTTGAAGAAGGAATTTCACTCAGATAGAGATTGGTTCAGATCTCGACTTCTCCAGGAAACATGTAGATAGTTATCTTATCTTTCTTAAAAAAACAAAGATCACTTCATTTCGACGAGCGTAGCTCAAAATACGACGTTTCGGGCGCTTGATTATCGGCAGCAGGCGCTTGACTTCAATCTTCAGTGTTTATGCTTTTGTAGCATTTGTACTTTTGTTTTTATTCACGCTTGTCTTCTCTTTCTTCTATTACAATTGCAGCAGCTTTTGTGTTCTTCTATTACTGTACTTGATGCTTCCGGACTTTATAGAAAATGGTACCTTATTTTCTGGTCAAGCTTGGACTTTGAATATCTTAATACTTCATTCAAAATTACTTCTCCAGCCTTCATAATGTTTGTATTCTGAATAGGCGCTTGATTAGCTTCGCCGGACGCTTCTTAAATTAGCTAAGGCGCTTGGTTATCCACTGGGCACATTCACAAGGCTGTTTAACTCGTAGCATTCTTAGAAGTTTGCGTATTATGCTTTTTTGACCCTCTTAATGCTTGAATTAGGATTCGATGTCTTCATGAAACTTCTAGATATGGATATTAGCTTTAATGACACACCAGTTTCATCCAATTCAGACACCTAAAGCTCAATATATCGGCATCAGACGCTACAAAGATATTACTGTTAGGAACAATATCACGTCAAAAACTTACCGATGCGATTTGACAAAGATAGAGATCGATTTCGCTCTTGACCTCTTCATGAGAGTTGAAGATATTTCTTTAAGCCTTCCAACGATACCAAGATCGATGCTTTTGAATACCTAAAGCTCCAGAAATTGTCAGCAGACGCTTGCATGTTCTGATTGTCACGAACTGTACCACATCTCAAGCTTGAAGAAAGAATTTCACTCAGATCGGGATTGTTTCAGATCTCGATGTAACACCCCGATTTTCGAGTTTTCCTTTTAATCAGTATTTATGATATTCTATTTTATTCGAGGTCTTAGAAAGGGATATAAAATATTCCGAGACCATAATCATGCTCAGCGATATCGTAGGAAGCTACGATTAAGTTTTGAGTCGAAAACTCAAACGGAGTCCGGTCTGCGTTTTTACACTGACAGTATGATTGTATTGCTCAGGAGACCTCAGATGGACCCGTGAACGAGACAGTAAGTCTTAGAATTCGATTCTCTACGTTTTGGCTAAATTTCATAAAAATTTCAAAAAAATCATTTCTTGACCTCCGTTCGAGCGAAATCTTCAATCGGGTGGAGAACGGAGCCGCGTATGGACTTACCAGGACCCAACAACGGATAATATTGATATCACATCATGTCAACTCACTTGGGAGAGCAAGCCAGAGTCGTCATGACAATCGGGAATTTCGGGACGCGAAATTACCAAAATACCCCTAACTTAAGCCTTTTCACCTTTTACCATTTTATCCTTTGAACCAAATGACCTTTTTACCCTTAATGAACTCTTTAGAAGGCTGGAACAGCCTCCTCTAGCCCCATTATCACGCAGCCAGCCCTCCCAAAACAAGAACTCCATTGTTGTTCTTGAAGAAAAATCCTTTCCTCCTTGAAAACCTTGATCCACTTGTTGAAATCACTTGATTTCTTGACCAATCTTCCTCCATTTTAAGGTAAGATCACCATATCTTCCTCCATTTTAAGGTAAGATCACTTCTATGGTCTCATATCTTCTTGAATCTCTTTCAATATCAAGATCAAACCTCCATTTTCATGAAACTCATTCTTATATTCAAAACTTTGAAAATCCATAGGAAATTGTAGGAAAATCCTTTGGAGGTGAAACCAAGTTCTTTTAACTCATCTCATCACCCTCTATCTAAACCCAAGAGCTCATGATCCAAGTCTCATCCTAGCTCTAAAACCCCAAAGTGGCCGAAACCTAAGAGTGATGATGAATAGTTTTTTCATCAAATTTTTGATTTCTAACTCTTGATTCCATCCTTAGCTTTCCTAGTGTCCTTGAATCCAAGTGATGGAAAACCAAATCAATTCCTAGCCTAAATTACCCTATATGGCCGAGAGCTTCATGGGGAAAATCCATGAGTTTTGTTTCACATTTTTGAGTCATAGGACTTGAAATGATGTTAACTAAGTTCATGAACCAACCATCCAAAAGTTTGGAACCAAATAAGATCCCTAACCCTTTTTACCTTTCATGGCCAAACGCTATGCCTTGTAGGGGAAGAAAATTTATGTTTTGATGTTGTTTATTGATGTTGAATTGTTGTTTGAATTGAATTGTGTTTGATTGTTTTAGGCGACGCGAACGAAACCGGAGCCAGAGCCGAGAACCGATCAAGTTTGCATTGAACTTCCTTTGTGAGGTAAAGGGAGGTAGTCATTTAAGTTTGGTTGCTTCATAGTGCATGTTTGATATATGTGTTATGATGTCTTGATTGATGTTTTAGAGATGTGTTGAATGATATTTGAAGTTGTTTTACTTAATGAAACATATTTGTATACTTGTTCATATTTGTGGCATGGATGCCTTAGTTGATATTACGATGATGATTATGGATTGTTGATGTCTATATATATAATCATATCCTGGATGAGCATAGGACTGGCTATGTCTCGATAATTATTAAAAGACTCGAAAAACGAATCAAAGTTTTGAAAAACGCGTTTTGAAATCAAAAAGTGGTTTTTTTGGAAAACGTGTTGCTTTTCAAGA
The DNA here is from genome assembly GCA_039655645.1 of Ammopiptanthus mongolicus. Lineage (NCBI taxonomy): Eukaryota > Viridiplantae > Streptophyta > Magnoliopsida > Fabales > Fabaceae > Ammopiptanthus > Ammopiptanthus mongolicus. Next base: position 47,370,020 of record CM077349.1, read on the forward strand.
AAAGTTAAGTTTTCTTTTTGAAAAAGTTGTGTTCTTTCGAAAAGGAAAAGTGGTTTTGTGAAAAGTTGTGCAAAATGTGTTTTGTTCAGTAAAATGTTTTAAAAAGGCGTGAAACCTTAGAAAATGGCTTTGTTTTCAAGAAAGGTGTTGTTCCTGGAAAATGTTCCATTGATAAAGAAATGTTTTGTTTCAAGAACAATGAACGGGTTTTGTTTTTTTTCAAAGTTGTTTTCAAAAAAATGAAACCAAGAGAAATATGATGAACTTTTGAGACGAACCCAAACCTAGTGGCCGAGACGTCGGGGCTAGTGTTTTGTGGATTGAGCACTCGGACTTCGTGTCCTTTGTTTTTTATTTTGAGTGGGCTTAATGCCTTTCTGAAACGAGTCGTGGTCTTTATGTCTCGACATTTAAAAGAATGAACACAAGGAAAAACAGAAAACTTTCTGTGTACATGCATGAACCGGCAGACGTGCCATTTGAAACCGAGCTACAACTCTAGTGGTTGAGAATTTAGCCAGTTAAGATCACTGGGTCTATAGGGGCATTCTGTGTTCGAGATCCCACAAGTGGCCGGTGGAGTAGCAACCCCGTGCCGTGGTAAATCGGCTGCCAAACACGAATGAACTCGATCAGAGACTGGAGTATTCAGGATATGGTTATGACATGGTACCCTGGAACAATTGGAGTTTGGACCTAACTAGAGAGGCCAACTCATGAGAACAATTGTGTTACGAGTGTTACTATAGCCTATCGCTCGATGTTGGGAAGTTGGAATCTCCGGAGTACATGAATTAGAAAGATAATGTTGAAGTCTCATGCATTAATATAACTGATGAATGTTTTTGAGACGTTCTGCAGTACTATCTGTTCATATAACTGTTTTTATGCTGTTTGTCGCCAGTGCGGCTATCGTGATAAACTTTATATGAGTATCTCACCTTTGCCTGTACATGTTGGACACCTTGTTGTGTTTTTGAAACACAAGTACAGATGTTGACATAGGTCCCCGCGGAGACGTGAGGACTCGGACGATGGAAACTTTTGAAGGAGCCGACGTTGGGTTGTACCCGAATGGCTACTTTTAGCCGACTAGCTTAGGAGTCCTTTGTCTTTGAGTAGTCTTATATTACATCACTGTACACATGTTGAAATTATTTCTAAGTCTGTAATATGCTATACATTAGACCAAGTTTTATGTTATGCTTATGTTTTTATGATCAGTGAATATCAAGGTATGGAATGAAATTTATTTCTTCGTCTTGAGTTGTTTGCCTATGCATGCAGAAAATTTTTAGAACCGCGTTTTCGAACGTAGCTAATTAATTAAAGTATTTTCCGAAAGCAACCAGCGTTTTATTTTCTTGACTTTATTTCCGCATTAGAGTCCGTGTATGTAGCACCCGCAAGGGGGGTGTTACACTCGACTTCTCCAGGAAACCTGTAGGTATTTATCTTATATTTCTAACAAAACCAAGATCACTTCATTTCGACGAGCGTACCTCAAAATACGACGTTTCGGGCGCTTGATTATCGACAGCAGGCGCTTGACTTCAATCTTCAGTGTTTTTGCTTTTGTAGCATTTGTACTCTTGTTTTTATTCATGCTTGTCTTCTCTTTCTTCTATTACAATTGCAGAAGCTTTTGTGCTCTTCTATTACATTACTTGATGCTTTAGGACTTTATAGAAAATGGTACCTTATTTTCTGGTCAAGCTTGGACTTCGAATATCTTAATACTTCATTCAAAATTACTTCTCCAGCCTTCATAATGTTTGTATTCTGAATAGACGCTTGATTAGCTTCACCAGACGCTTCTTAAATTAGCTAAGGCGCTTGGTTATCCACTGCGCACATTCACAAGGCTGTTTAATTCGTAGTATTCTTAGCAGTTAGCGTATTATGCTTATTTGACCCTCTTAGTTCGTGAGTTAGGATTCGATGTCTTCATGAAACTTCTAGATATGGATATTAGCTTTAATGAGACACCAGTTTCATCCAATTCGGACACCTACAGCTCAATATATGGGCATCAGACGCTACAAAGGTATGACTGTTAGGAACAATATCACGTCAAAAACATACCGATGCGATTAGACAAAGATAGATATCGATTTCATTCTTGGCATCTTCATGAGAGTTGCAGTTATTTCTAAGCATTCCAACGATACCAAGATTGATGCTTTTAAACACCTACAGCTCCAGAAATTGTTAGCAGACACTTGCATGTTATGATTGTCACGAATAGTATCACATGTAAAGCTTGAAGAAGGAATTTCACTCAGATAGAGATTCATTCAGATCTCGACTTCTCCAGGAAACATGTATGTATTTCTCATATCTTTCTTAAAAAAAACAAAGATCACTTCATTTCGACGAGCGTACCTCAAAATACGACGTTCCGGGCGCTTGCTTATCGGCAGCAAGCGCTTGACTTCAATCTTCAGTGTTTTTGCTTTTGTAGCTCTTGTACTTCTGTCTTTATTCACGCTCTTCTTATCTTTCCTCTATTAAAATTGCAGAAGATTTTTTCTTCTTCTGTTATAGTACTTCATGCTTCAGGACTTTATAGAAAAAAGTACCTTATTTTTTGGTCAAGCTTGGACTTTCAATATCTTAATACTTCATTCAAAATTACTTCTCCGGCCTTCATAGTGTTTGTATTCTGAAAAGAAGCTTGATTAGATTCACCAGACGCTTCTTTAATTGGCTAAGGCGCTTGGCTATCCACTGGACACATTCACAACGCTATTTAACTCGTAGCATTCTTAGCAGTTAACGCATTATGCTTCTTTGACCCTCTTAATACCCGAATGAGGATTCGATGTCTTCATGAAACGTGTAGATATGGATATTAGCTTTAATGAGACACTATTTTCATCCGATTCGGATACCTACAGCTCAATATATGGTAATCAAAGGGTAGAAAGGTATGACTGTCAGGAACAACATAACGTCCCCGACTTACGGATGCAATTTGACAAAGATCGAAATCGATTTCGCTCTTGACCTCTTCATGAGAGTTGCAGATATTTCTCTAAGCCTTCCAACGATACAAAGATCGATGCTTTTGAACACCTAAAGCTCTAGAAATTGTCAGCAGACGCTTGCATGTTCTGATTGTCACGAACAGTACCACATCCCAAGCTTGAAGAAAAAATTTCACTCAGATCAGGATTGGTTCAGATCTCGACTTCTCCAGGAAACCTGTTGGTATTTATCTTATATTTCTAACAAAACCAAGATCACTTCATTCTGACGAGCGTACCTCAAAATACGACATTTCTGGCGCTTGATTATCGGCAGCAGGCGCTTGACTTCAATCTTCAGTGTTTTTGCTTTTGTAGCATTTGTTCTTTTGTTTTTATTCATGCTTGTCTTCTCTTTCTTCTATTACAATTGCAGAAACTTTTGTGTTCTTCTATTACAGTACTTGATGCTTCAGAACTTTATAGAAAATGGTACCTTATTTTCTGGTCAAGCTTGGACTTTGAATATCTTAATACTTCATTCAAAATTACTTCCCTATCCTTCATAATGTTTGAATTCTGAATAGACGCTTGATTAGCTTCACCGGACGCTTCTTAAATTAGCTAAGGCGCTTGGTTATCCACTGGGCACATTCACAAGGCTGTTTAACTCGTAGCTATCTTAGCAGTTAGGGTATTACGCTTTTTTGACCCTCTTAATTCATGAATTAGGATTCGATGTCTTCATGAAACTTCTAGATATGGATATTAGCTTTAATGAGACACCAGTTTCATCCAATTCGGACACCTACAGCTCAATATATGGGCATCAGATGCTACAAAGGTATGACTGTTAGGAACAATATCACGTCAAAAACTTACCGATGCGATTTGACAAAGAAAGATATCGATTTCACTATTGGCATCTTCGTAAGAGTTGCAGATATTTCTAAGCATTCCAACGATACCGAGATTGATACTTTTCAACCCCTAAAGCTCCAGAAATTGTCAGCAGACACTTGCATGTTCTGATTGTCACGAACAGTACCACATCTAGTGCTTGAAGAAGGAATTTCACTCAGATAGAGATTGGTTCAGATCTTGACTTCTCCAGGAAACATGTAGGCATTTCAATTATCTTTCTTAAAAAAACAAACATCACTTCATTTCGACGAGCGTACCTCAAAATATGATGTTTCGGGTGCTTGATTATCGGCAGCAGGCGCTTGACTTCAATCTTCAGTGTTTTTGCTTTTGCAGATTTTCTACTTTTGTCTTTATTCACGCTTGTCTTATCTTTCTTCTATTAGAATTGCAGAAGCTTTTTTCTTCTTCTATTATTGTACTTCATGCTTCAAGACTTTATAGAAAAGGGTACCTTATTTTCTGGTCAAGCTTGACGTTCAATATCATAATACTTCATTCAAAATTACTTCTTCAGCCTTCATAATGTTTGTATTCTGAATAGAAGCTTGATTAGATTCACCGAACGCTTCTTTAATTGGCTAAGGCACTTTATTATCCACTGGACACATTCACAAGGCTGTTCAACTCGTAGCATTCCTAGCAATTAGCGTATTATGCTTCTTTGACCCTCTTAATGCACGAATTAGGATTCGATGTCTTCATGAAACGTGTAGATATGGATATTAGCTTTAATGAGACACTGGTTTCATCCAATTCGGACACCTACAGCTCAATACATGGTCATCAAATGCTACAAAGGTATGACTGGCAGGAACAACATAACATCACCGACTTACGGATGCAATTTGACAAAGATAGAGATCGATTTCGCTCTTGACCTCTTCATGAGAGTTGCGGATACTTCTCTAAGCCTTCCAACGATACCAAGATCGATGCTTTTGAACACCAAAAGCTCTAGAAATTGTCAGCAGACGCTTGCATGTTCTGATTGTCACGAACAGTACCACATCTCAAGCTTGAAGAAAGAATTTCACTTAGATCGGGATTGGTTCAGACCTCGACTTCTCCAGGAAACCTGTAGGTATTTATCTTATATTTCTAACAAAACCAAGATCACTTCATTTCGACGAGCGTGCCTCAAAATACGATGTTTCGGGCGCTTGATTATTGGCAATAGGCGCTTGACTTCAATCTTCAGTGTTTTTGCTTTTGTAGCATTTGTACTTTTGCTTTTATTCACGCTTGTCTTCTCTTTCTTCTATTATAATTGCAGAAGCTTTTGTGTTTTTCTATTACAGTACTTGATGCTTCAGGACTTTATAGAAAATGGTACCATATTTTCTGGTCAAGCTTGGACTTTGAATATCTCAATACTTCATTCAAAATTACTTCTCCAGCCTTCATAATGTTGGTATTCTGAATAGACGCTTGATTAGCTTCACCGGACGCTTCTTAAATTAGCTAAGGCGCTTGGTTATCCACTGGGCACATTCACAAGCCTGTTTAAATCGTAGCATTCTTAGCAGTTAGCGTATTATGCTTTTTTGACCCTCGTAATGCATGAACTAGGATTCGATGTCTTCATGAAACTTCTATATATGGATATTAGCTATAATGAGACACCAGTTTCATCCAATTCGAACACCTACAGCTCAATATATGGGCATCAGACGCTACAAAGGTATGACTATTAGGAACAATATCCTATCAAAAACTTACCGATCCGATTTGACAAAGATAGATATCGATTTCTCTCTTGCCGTCTTCGTGAGAGTTTCAGTTATTTCTAAGCATTCCAACGATACCAAGATTCAGTAGACACTTGCATGTTCTGATTGTCACGAACAGTATCACATCTAGAGCTTGAAGAAGGAATTTCACTCAGATAGAGATTGGTTCAGATCTCGACTTCTCCAGGAAACATGTAGATAGTTCTCTTATCTTTCTTAAAAAAACAAAGATCGCTTCATTTCGAGGAGCATAGCTCAAAATACGACGTTTCGGGCGCTTGATTATCGGCAGCAGGCGCTTGACTTCAATCTTCAGTGTTTTTGCTTTTACAGCTTTTGTACTTTTGTCTTTATTCACGCTTGTCTTCTCTTTCTTCTATTACAATTGCAGAAGCTTTTGCATTCTTCTATTACTGTATTTGATGCTTCGGGACTTTATTATTTTCTGGTCAAGCTTGGACTTTGAATATCTTAACACTTCATTCAAAATTACTTCTGCAGCCTTCATAATGTTTGTATTCTGAATAGACGCTTGATTAGCTTCACCCGACGCTTCTTAAATTAGGTAAGGCGCTTGGTTATCCACTGGGCACATTCACAAGGCTGTTCAACTCGTATCATTCTTAGCAGTTACCGTATTTTGATTCTTTGACCCTCTTAATGCACGAATTAGGATTCGATGTCTTCATGAAACATGTAGATATGGATATTAGCTTTAATGAGACACTGGTTTCATCCAATTCGCACACCTACAACTCAATACATGGTCTTCAAACGCTACAAAGGTATGACTGGTAGGAACAACATAACATCACCGACTTATAGATGCAATTTGACAAAGATACAGATCGATTTCGCTCTTGACCTCTTCATGAGAGTTGCGGATACTTCTCTAAGCCTTCCAACGATACCAAGATCGATGCTTTTGAACACCTAAAGCTCCAGAAATTGTCAACAGACGCTTGCATGTTCTGATTGTCACGAATAGTACCACATCTCAAGCTTGACGAAAGAATTGCACTCAGATCAGGATTGGTTCAGATCTCGACTTCTCCAGGAAACCTGCAGGTATTTATCTTATATTTCAAACAAAACCAAGATTACTTCATTTCGACAAGCGTACCTCAAAATACGACGTTTCGGGCGCTTGATTATCAATAGGCGCTTGACTTCAATCTTCAGTGTTTTTGCTTTTGTAGCATTTGTACTTTTGTTTTTATTCACGCTTGTCATCTCTTTCTTCTATTATAATTGCAGAAGGTTTTGTGTTTTTCTATTACAGTACTTGATGCTTCAGGACTTTATAGAAAATGGTACCATATTTTCTGGTCAAGCTTAGACTTTGAATATCTTAATACTTCATTCAAAATTACTTCTCCAGCCTTCATAATGTTTGTATTCGTATTAGACGCTTGATTAGCTTCACCGGACGCTTCTTAAATTAGCTAAGGCGCTTGGTTATCCACTGGGCACATTCACAAGCCTGTTTAAATCGTAGCATTCTTAGCAGTTACTTTTTTGACCCTCGTAATGCATGAATTAGGATTCGATGTCTTCATGAAACTTCTATATTTGGATATTAGCTATAACGAGACACCAGTTTCATCCAATTCGAACACCTACAGCTCAATATATGGGCATCAGACGCTACAAAGATATGACTATTAGGAACAATATCACATCAAAATGTTACCGATGCGATTTGACAATGATAGATATCGATTTCACCCTTGCCGTCTTCGTGAGAGTTTCAGTTATTTCTAAGCATTCCAACGATACCAAGATTCAGTAGACACTTGCATGTTCTGATTGTCACGAACAGTATCACATCTAGAGCTCGGAGAAGGAATTTCACTCAGATAGAGATTGGTTCAAATCTCGGCTTCTCCAGGAAACATGTAGATAGTTCTCTTATCTTTCTTAAAAAAACAAAGATCACTTCATTTCGACGAGCATAGCTCAAAATACGACGTTTCGGGCGCTTGATTATCGGAAGCAGGCGCTTGACTTCAATCTTCAGTGTTTTTGCTTTTGCAGCTTTTGTACTTTTGTCTTTATTCAAGCTTGTGTTCTCTTTCTTCTATAACAATTGCAGAAGCTTTTGTGTTCTTCGAATACTGTACTTGATGCTTCAGGTCTTTATTATTTTCTGGTCAAGCTTGGACGTTCAATATCATTATACTTCATTCAAAATTACTTCTTCAGCCTTCATAATGTTTGTATTCTGAATAGAAGCTTGATTAGATTCACCGAACGCTTCTTTAATTGGCTAAGGCACTTTATTATCCACTGGACACATTCACAAGGCTGTTCAACTCGTAGCATTCCTAGCAATTAGCGTATTATGCTTCTTTGACCCTCTTAATGCACGAATTAGGATTCGATGTCTTCATGAAACGTGTAGATATGGATATTAGCTTTAATGAGACACTGGTTTCATCCAATTCGGACACCTACAGCTCAATACATGGTCATCAAATGCTACAAAGGTATGACTGGCAGGAACAACATAACATCACCGACTTACGGATGCAATTTGAGAAAGATAGAGATCGATTTCGCTCTTGACCTCTTCATGAGAGTTGCGGATACTTCTCTAAGTCTTCCAACGATACCAAGATCGATGCTTTTGAACACCAAAAGCTCCAGAAATTGTCAGCAGACGCTTGCATGTTCTGATTGTCACGAACAGTACCACATCTCAAGCTTGAAGAAAGAATTTCACTTAGATCGGGATTGGTTCAGACCTCGACTTCTCCAGGAAACCTGTAGGTATTTATCTTATATTTCTAACAAAACCAAGATCACTTCATTTCGACGAGCGTACCTCAAAATACGACGTTTCGGGCGCTTGATTATTGGCAATAGGCGCTTGACTTCAATCTTCAGTGTTTTTGCTTTTGTAGCATTTGTACTTTTGTTTTTATTCATGCTTGTCTTCTCTTTCTTCTATTATAATTGCAGAAGCTTTTGTGTTTTTCTATTACAGTACTTGATGCTTCAGGACTTTATAGAAAATGGTACCATATTTTCTGGTCAAGCTTGGACTTTGAATATCTCAATACTTCATTCAAAATTACTTCTCCAGCCTTCATAATGTTTGTATTCTGAATAGACGCTTGATTAGCTTCACCGGACGCTTCTTAAATTAGCTAAGGCGCTTGGTTATCCACTGGGCACATTCACAAGCCTGTTTAAATCGTAGCATTCTTAGCAGTTAGCGTATTATGCTTTTTTGACCCTCGTAATGCATGAACTAGGATTCGATGTCTTCATGAAACTTCTATATATGGATATTAGCTATAATGAGACACCAGTTTCATCCAATTCGAACACCTACAGCTCAATATATGGGCATCAGACGCTACAAAGGTATGACTATTAGGAACAATATCCCATCAAAAACTTACCGATCCGATTTGACAAAGATAGATATCGATTTCTCTCTTGCCGTCTTCGTGAGAGTTTCAGTTATTTCTAAGCATTCCAACGATACCAAGATTCAGTAGACACTTGCATGTTCTGATTGTCACGAACAGTATCACATCTAGAGCTTGAAGAAGGAATTTCACTCAGATAGAGATTGGTTCAGATCTCGACTTCTCCAGGAAACATGTAGATAGTTCTCTTATCTTTCTTAAAAAAACAAAGATCGCTTCATTTCGAGGAGCATAGCTCAAAATACGACGTTTCGGGCGCTTGATTATCGGCAGCAGGCGCTTGACTTCAATCTTTAGTGTTTTTGCTTTTACAGCTTTTGTACTTTTGTCTTTATTCGCGCTTGTCTTCTCTTTCTTCTATTACAATTGCAGAAGCTTTTGCATTCTTCTATTATTGTATTTGATGCTTCGGGACTTTATTATTTTCTGGTCAAGCTTGGACTTTGAATATCTTAACACTTCATTCAAAATTACTTCTGCAGCCTTCATAATGTTTGTATTCTGAATAGACGCTTGATTAGCTTCACCCGACGCTTCTTAAATTAGGTAAGGCGCTTGGTTATCCACTGGGCACATTCACAAGGCTGTTCAACTCGTATCATTCTTAGCAGTTACCGTATTTTGATTCTTTGACCCTCTTAATGCACGAATTAGGATTCGATGTCTTCATGAAACATGTAGATATGGATATTAGCTTTAATGAGACACTGGTTTCATCCAATTCGGACACCTACAACTCAATACATGGTCTTCAAACGCTACAAAGGTATGACTGGTAGGAACAACATAACATCACCGACTTATAGATGCAATTTGACAAAGATACAGATCGATTTCGCTCTTGACCTCTTCATGAGAGTTGCGGATACTTCTCTAAGCCTTCCAACGATACCAAGATCGATGCTTTTGAACTCCTAAAGCTCCATAAATTGTCAACAGACGCTTGCATGTTCTGATTGTCACGAATAGTACCACATCTCAAGCTTGACGAAAGAATTTCACTCAGATCAGGATTGGTTCAGATCTCGACTTCTCCAGGAAACTTGTAGGTATTTATCTTATATTTCAAACAAAACCAAGATTACTTCATTTCGACAAGCGTACCTCAAAATACGACGTTTCGGGCGCTTGATTATCAATAGGCGTATGACTTCAATCTTCAGTGTTTTTGCTTTTGTAGCATTTGTACTTTTGTTTTTATTCACGCTTGTCATCTCTTTCTTCTATTATAATTGCAGAAGGTTTTGTGTTTTTCTATTACAGTACTTGATGCTTCAGGACTTTATAGTAAATGGTACCATATTTTCTGGTCAAGCTTAGACTTTGAATATCTTAATACTTCATTCAAAATTACTTCTCCAGCCTTCATAATGTTTGTATTCGTATTAGACGCTTGATTAGCTTCACCGGACGCTTCTTAAATTAGCTAAGGCGCTTGGTTATCTACTGGGCACATTCACAAGCCTGTTTAAATCGTAGCATTCTTAGCAGTTACTTTTTTGACCCTCGTAATGCATGAATTAGGATTCGATGTCTTCATGAAACTTCTATATTTGGATATTAGCTATAACGAGACACCAGTTTCATCCAATTCGAACACCTACAGCTCAATATATGGGCATCAGACGCTACAAAGATATGACTATTAGGAACAATATCACATCAAAATGTTACCTATGCGATTTGACAATGATAGATATCGATTTCACCCTTGCCGTCTTCGTGAGAGTTTCAGTTATTTCTAAGCATTCCAACGATACCAAGATTCAGTAGACACTTGCATGTTCTGATTGTCACGAACAGTATCACATCTAGAGCTCGGAGAAGGAATTTCACTCAGATAGAGATTGGTTCAAATCTCGGCTTCTCCAGGAAACATGTAGATAGTTCTCTTATCTTTCTTAAAAAAACAAAGATCACTTCATTTCGACGAGCATAGCTCAAAATACGACGTTTCGGGCGCTTGATTATCGGAAGCAGGCGCTTGACTTCAATCTTCAGTGTTTTTGCTTTTGCAGCTTTTGTACTTTTGTCTTTATTCAAGCTTGTGTTCTCTTTCTTCTATAACAATTGCAGAAGCTTTTGTGTTCTTCGAATACTGTACTTGATGCTTCAGGACTTTATTATTTTCTGGTCAAGCTTGGACGTTCAATATCATTATACTTCATTCAAAATTACTTCTTCAGCCTTCATAATGTTTGTATTCTGAATAGAAGCTTGATTAGATTCACCGAACGCTTCTTTAATTGGCTAAGGCACTTTATTATCCACTGGACACATTCACAAGGCTGTTCAACTCGTAGCATTCCTAGCAATTAGCGTATTATGCTTCTTTGACCCTCTTAATGCACGAATTAGGATTCGATGTCCTCATGAAACGTGTAGATATGGATATTAGCTTTAATGAGACACTGGTTTCATCCAATTCGGACACCTACAGCTCAATACATGGTCATCAAATGCTACAAAGGTATGACTGGCAGGAACAACATAACATCACCGACTTACGGATGCAATTTGACAAAGATAGAGATCGATTTCGCTCTTGACCTCTTCATGAGAGTTGCGGATACTTCTCTAAGTCTTCCAACGATACCAAGATCGATGCTTTTGAACACCAAAAGCTCTAGAAATTGTCAGCAGACGCTTGCATGTTCTGATTGTCACGAACAGTACCACATCTCAAGCTTGAAGAAAGAATTTCACTTAGATCGGGATTGGTTCAGACCTCGACTTCTCCAGGAAACCTGTAGGTATTTATCTTATATTTCTAACAAAACCAAGATCACTTCATTTCGACGAGCGTACCTCAAAATACGACGTTTCGAGCGCTTGATTATTGGCAATAGGCGCTTGACTTCAATCTTCAGTGTTTTTGCTTTTGTAGCATTTGTACTTTTGTTTTTATTCATGCTTGTCTTCTCTTTCTTCTATTATAATTGCAGAAGCTTTTGTGTTTTTCTATTACAGTACTTGATGCTTCAGGACTTTATAGAAAATGGTACCATATTTTCTGGTCAAGCTTGGACTTTGAATATCTCAATACTTCATTCAAAATTACTTCTCCAGCCTTCATAATGTTTGTATTCTGAATAGACGCTTGATTAGCTTCACCGGACGCTTCTTAAATTAGCTAAGGCGCTTGGTTATCCACTGGGCACATTCACAAGCCTGTTTAAATCGTAGCATTCTTAGCAGTTAGCGTATTATGCTTTTTTGACCCTCGTAATGCATGAACTAGGATTCGATGTCTTCATGAAACTTCTATATATGGATATTAGCTATAATGAGACACCAGTTTCATCCAATTCGAACACCTACAGCTCAATATATGGGCATTAGACGCTACAAAGGTATGACTATTAAGAACAATATCCCATCAAAAACTTACCGATCCGATTTGAAAAAGATAGATATCGATTTCTCTCTTGCCGTCTTCGTGAGAGTTTCAGTTATTTCTAAGCATTCCAACGATACCAAGATTCAGTAGACACTTGCATGTTCTAATTGTCACGAACAGTATCACATCTAGAGCTTGAAAAAGGAATTTCACTCAGATAGAGATTGGTTCAGATCTCGACTTCTCCAGGAAACATGTAGGTAGTTCTCTTATCTTTCTTAAAAAAACAAAGATCACTTCATTTCGAGGAGCATAGCTCAAAATACGACGTTTCGGGCGCTTGATTATCGGCAGCAGGCGCTTGACTTCAATCTTCAGTGTTTTTGCTTTTATAGCTTTTGTACTTTTGTCTTTATTCACGCTTGTCATCTCTTTCTTCTATTACAATTGCAGAAGCTTTTGCGTTCTTCTATTACTGTATTTGATGCTTCGGGACTTTATTATTTTCTGGTCAAGCTTGGACTTTGAATATCTTAACACTTCATTCAAAATTACTTCTCCAGCCTTCATAATGTTTGTATTCTGAATAGACGCTTGATTAGCTTCACCCGACGCTTCTTAAATTAGGTAAGGCGCTTGGTTATCCACTGGGCACATTCACAAGGCTGTTCAACTCGTATCATTCTTAGCAGTTAGCGTATTTTGATTCTTTGACCCTCTTAATGCACGAATTAGGATTCGATGTCTTCATGAAACATGTAGATATGGATATTAGCTTTAATGAGACACTGGTTTCATCCAATTCGGACACCTACAACTCAATACATGGTCTTCAAACGCTACAAAGGTATGACAGGTAGGAACAACATAACATCACCGACTTATAGATGCAATTTGACAAAGATACAGATCGATTTCGCTCTTGACCTCTTCATGAGAGTTGCGGATACTTCTCTAAGCCTTTCAACGATACCAAGATCGATGCTTTTGAACACCTAAAGCTCCAGAAATTGTCAACAGACGCTTGCATGTTCTGATTGTCACGAATAGTACCACATCTCAAGCTTGACGAAAGAATTGCACTCAGATCAGGATTGGTTCAGATCTCGACTTCTCCAGGAAACCTGCAGGTATTTATCTTATATTTCAAACAAAACCAAGATTACTTCATTTCGACAAGCGTACCTCAAAATACGACGTTTCGGGCGCTTGATTATCAATAGGCGCTTGACTTCAATCTTCAGTGTTTTTGCTTTTGTAGCATTTGTACTTTTGTTTTTATTCACGCTTGTCATCTCTTTCTTCTATTATAATTGCAGAAGGTTTTGTGTTTTTCTATTACAGTACTTGATGCTTCAGGACTTTATAGAAAATGGTACCATATTTTCTGGTCAAGCTAAGACTTTGAATATCTTAATACTTCATTCAAAATTACTTCTCCAGCCTTCATAATGTTTGTATTCTGAATAGACGATTGATTAGCTTCACCGGACGCTTCTTAAATTAGCTAAGGCGCTTGGTTATCCACTGGGCACATTCACAAGCCTGTTTAAATCGTAGCATTCTTAGCAGTTACTTTTTTGACCCTCGTAATGCATGAATTAGGATTCGATGTCTTCATGAAACTTCTATATATGGATATTAGCTATAACGAGACACCAGTTTCATCCAATTCGAACACCTACAGCTCAATATATGGGCATCAGACGCTACAAAGATATGACTATTAGGAACAATATCACGTCAAAATGTTACCGATGCGATTTGACAATGATAGATATCGATTTCACCCTTGCCGTCTTCGTGAGAGTTTCAGTTATTTCTAAGCATTCCAACGATACCAAGATTCAGTAGACACTTGCATGTTCTGATTGTCACAAACAGTATCACATCTAGAGCTCGGAGAAGGAATTTCACTCAGATAGAGATTGGTTCAAATCTCGGCTTCTCCGGGAAACATGTAGATAGTTCTCTTATCTTTCTTAAAAAAACAAAGATCACTTCATTTCGACGAGCATAGCTCAAAATACGACGTTTCGGGCGCTTGATTATCGGAAGCAGGCGCTTGACTTCAATCTTTAGTGTTTTTGCTTTTGCAGCTTTTGTACTTTTGTCTTTTTTCAAGCTTGTGTTCTCTTTCTTCTATAACAATTGCAGAAGCTTTTGTGTTCTTCGAATACTGTACTTGATGCTTCAGGACTTTATTATTTTCTGGTCAAGCTTGGACTTTGAATATCTTAACACTTCATTCAAAATTACTTCTCCAGCCATCATAATGTTTGTATTCTGAATAGACGCTTGATTAGCTTCACCCGACGCTTCTTAAATTAGCTAAGGCGCTTGTTTATCCACTGGGCACATTCACAAGGCTGTTCAACTCGTAGCATTCTTAGCAGTTAGCGTATTTTGATTCTTTGACCCTCTTAATGCACGAATTAGGATTCGATGTCTTCATGAAACATGTAGATATGGATATTAGCTTTAATGAGACACTGGTTTCATCCAATTCGGACACCTACAGCTCAATACATGGTCATCAAATGCTACAAAGGTATGACTGGCAGGAACAACATAATATCACCGACTTACGGATGCAATTTGACAAAGATAGAGATCGATTTCGCTCTTGACCTCTTCATGACAGTTGCGGATACTTCTCTAAGCCTTCGAAAGATACCAAGATCGATGCTTTTGAACACCAAAAGCTCCAGAAATTGTCAGCAGACGCTTGCATGTTCTGATTGTCACGAACAGTACCACATCTCAAGCTTGAAGAAAGAATTTCACTCTGATCGGGATTGGTTCAGATCTCGACTTCTCCAGGAAACCTGTAGGTATTTATCTTATATGTCTAACAAAACCAAGATCACTTCATTTCGACGAGCGTACCTCAAAATACGACGTTTCGGGCGCTTGATTATTGGCAATAGGCGCTTGACTTCAATCTTCAGTGTTTTTTGCTTTTGTAGCATTTGTACTTTTGTTTTTATTCACGCTTGTCTTCTCTTTCTTCTATTATAATTGCAGAAGCTTTTGTGTTTTTCTATTACAGTACTTGATGCTTCAGGACTTTATAGAAAATGGTACCATATTATCTGGTCAGGCTTAGACTTTGAATATCTTAATACTTCATTCAAAATTACTTCTCCAGCCTTCATAATGTTTGTATTCTGAATAGACGCTTGATTAGCTTCACCGGACGCTTCTTAAATTAGCTAAGGTGCTTGGTTATCCACTGGGCACATTCACAAGCCTATTTAAATCATAGCATTCTTAGCAGTTAGCGTATTATGCTTTTTTGACCCTCGTAATGCATGAACTAGGATTCGATGTCTTCATGAAACTTCTATATATGGATATTAGCTATAATGAGACACCAGTTTCATCCAATTCGAACACCTACAGCTCAATATATGGGCATCAGACGCTACAAAGGTATGACTATTAGGAACAATATCCCATCAAAAACTTACCGATCCGATTTGACAAAGATAGATATCGATTTCCCTCTTGCCGTCTTCGTGAGAGTTTCAGTTATTTCTAAGCATTCCAACGATACCAAGATTCAGTAGACACTTGCATGTTCTGATTGTCACGAACAGTATCACATCTAGAGCTTGAAGAAGGAATTTCACTCTGATAGAGATTGGTTCAGATCTCGACTTCTCCAGGAAACATGTAGATAGTTCTCCTATCTTTCTTAAAAAAAACAAAGATCACTTCATTTCGAGGAGCGTACCTCAAAATACGACGTTTCGGGCGCTTGATTATCAATAGGCGCTTGACTTCAATCTTCAGTGTTTTTGCTTTTGTAGCATTTGTACTTTTGTTTTTATTCACGGTTGTCTTCTCTTTCTTCTATTATAATTGCAGAAGGTTTTGTGTTTTTCTATTACAGTACTTGATGCTTCAGGACTTTATAGAAAATGGTACCATATTTTCTGGTCAAGCTTAGACTTTGAATATCTTAATACTTCATTCAAAATTACTTCTCCAGCCTTCATAATGTTTGTATTCTGAATAGACGCTTGATTAGCTTCACCGGACGCTTCTTAAATTAGCTAAGGCGCTTGGTTATCCACTGAGCACATTGACAAGGCTGTTTAACTCGTAGCATTCTTAGCAGTTTGCCTATTATGCTTTTTTGACCCTCTTAATGCATGAATTAGTATTCGATGTCTTCATGAAACTTTTAGATATGGATATTAGCTTTAATGACACACTCGTTTCATCCAATTCGGACACCTACAGCTCAATATATGGGCATCAGACGCTACAATGATATGACTATTAGGAACAATATCACGTCAAAAATTTACCGATGCGATTCGACAAAGATAGATATCTATTTCACTCTTGGCGTCTTCATGAGAGTTGCAGTTATTTCTAAGAATTCCAATGATACCAAGATTGATGCTTTTAAACACCTAAAGCTCCAGAAATTGTCAGCAGACACTTGCATGTTCTGATTGTCACGAATAGCATCACATCTAGGGCTTGAAGAAGGAATTTCCCTCAGATAGAGATTGGTTCAGATCTCGACTTCTCCAGGAATCATGTAGGTATTTCTCTTATCTTTCTTAAAAAAACAAAGATCACTTCATTTCGACGTGAGTACCTCAAAATACGACATTTCGTTCGCTTGATTATCGGCAGCAGGCGCTTGACTTCAATCTTCAGTGTTTTTGCTTTTGCAGCTTTTGTACATTTGTCTTTATTAACGCTTTTTTTATCTTTCTTCTATTACAATTGCAGAAGCTTTTTTCTTCTTCTATTACAGTACTTCACGCTTCAAGACATTATAGAAAAGGGTATCTTATTTTCTGGTCAAGCCTGGACTTTTAATATCCTAATGCTTCATTCAAAATTACTTCTCTAGCCTTCATAATGTCTGTATTCTGAATAGAAGCTTGATAGATTCACTGGACGCTTCTTTAGTTGGCTAAGGCGCTTGGTTATCCACTGGACACATTCACAATGTTGTTTAACTCGTAGCATTCTTAGCAGTTAGTGTATTTTGATTCTTTGACCCTCTTAATGCACGAATTAGGATTCGATGTCTGCATGAAACATGTAGATATGGATTAGCTTTAATGAGACACTGGTTTCATCCAATTCGGACACCTACAACTCAATACATGGTCATCAAACGCTACAAAGGTATGACTGGTAGGAACAACATAACGTCACTGACTTATAGATGCAATTTGACAATGATAGAGATCGATTTCGTTCTTGACCTCTTCATGAGAGTTGCGGATATTTCTCTAAGCCTTCCAAAGATACCAAGATCGATGCTTTTGAACACCTAATGCTCCAGAAATTGTCAGCAGACGCTTGCATGTTCTGATTGTCACGAACAGTACCACATCTCAAGCTTGAAGAAAGAATTTCACTAAGATCGGGATTGGTTCAGATCTCGACTTCTCCAGGAAACCTGTAGGTATTTATCTTATATTTCTAACAAAACCAAGATCACTTCATTTCGACGAGCGTACCTTAAAATACGACGTTTCGGGCGCTTGATTGTCGGCAGCAGGCGCTTGACTTCAATCTTCAGTGTTTTTGCTTTTGTAGCATTTGTACTTTTGTTTTTATTCACGCTTGTCTTCTCTTTCTTCTATTAGAATTGCTGAAGCTTTTGAGTGCTTCTATTACAGTACTTGATGATTCCAGACTTTATAGAAAATGGTACCTTATTTTATGGTCAAGCTTGGACTTCGAATATCTTAATACTTCATGCAAAATTACTTCTGCAAACTTCATAATGTTTTGTATTCTGAATAGACGCTCGATTAGCTTCACAGGACGCTTGTTAAATTGGCTAAGGTGCATGGTTATCCACTGGGCACATTCACAAGGCTGTCAAACTAGTGGCATTCTGACCAGTTCGCGTATTATGCCTCCTTGATCCTCTTAATGGCCGAATTAAGATTCGATGTCTTAATGAAACTTGTAGATATGGATATTAGCTTTAAATAGACACCGGTTTCATCCAATTCGGACACCTACAACTCAATATATGGCAATCAGAAGCTACAAAGGAATGATTGTCAGGAACAATATCACGTCAAAAATTTACGGATTCAATTTGACAACGATATAGATCGATTTCACTCTTGGCATCTTCATGAGAGTTGCCATTATTTCTAAGCCTTCCGACGATACCAAGATTGATGGTTTTGAACACGAAAAGCTCCAGAAATTGTCAGCAGACGCTTGCATGTTCTGATTGTCATGAACAGTATCACATTTTGAGGTTGAAGAAGGAGTTTCACTCAGATAGAGATTGGTTCCGATCTCGACTTCTCCAGCAAACATGTAGGTATTTCTCTTATCTTTCTTAAAAAACCAAGATCACTTCATTTCGACGAGCGTACCTCAAAATACAACGTTTCAGGCGCTTGATTACCGGCAGCAAGCGCTTGACTTCAAACTTCAGTGTTTTTGCTTTTGCAGCTTTTGTACTTTTGTCTTAATTCACGCTTATCTTCTCTTTCTTATATTACAATTGCTGAAACTTTTGTCTTATTCTATTACAGTACTTCATGCCTCAGGACTTTATAGAAAAGGGTAACTTATTTTCTGGTCAAGCTTGGACTTTCAATATCATAATACTTCATTCAAAATTACTTCTCCATCCTTCATAATGTTTGTATTCTGAATAAGCGCTCGATTAGATTCACCGGACGCTCCTTAAATTAGCTAAAGGCACTTGATTATCCACTGGGCACATTCGCAAGGCTGTTAAACTCGTAGCATTCTTAGCAGCTAGCATATTATACATCTTTGACCCTCTTAATGGAAGAATTAAGATTCGATGTCTTCATGAAACTTGTAGATATAGATGTTAGATTTAATGAAACACATGTTTCATCCAATTCGGACACATACAGCTCAATATATGCCCATCAGACGCTACATAGGTATGACTGTCAGGAACAACATCATGTCACCAACTTACGGATGCAATTTGACAAAGATAAAGATCGATTTCGCTCTTGACCTCTTCATGAGAGTTGCGGATATTTCTCTAACCTTCCAACGATCCCAAGATCGATGCTTTTGAACACCTAAAGCTCTAGAAATTGTCAGCAGACGCTTGCATGTTTTGATAGTCATGAACAGTATCACATCACAAGGTTGAAGAAGGAATTTCACTCAGATCGGGATTGGTTCAGATCTCGGCTTCTCCAGGAACCATGTCAGTATTTATCTTATCTTTCTAACTAAACCAAGATCACTTCATGTCGACGAGCGTACCTCAAAATACGACGTTTCGGACGCTTGATTATCGGCAGCAGGCGCTTGACTTCAGTCTTCAGTGTTTTTGCTTTCGCAGCATTAGTACTTTTTTCTTTATTCATGCTTGTCTTCTCTTTCTTCTATTAGAATTGCTGAAGCTTTTATCTTCTTCTATTACAATACTTCATGCCTCAGGACTTTATAGAAAAGGGTACCTTATTTTCTGGTCAAACATGGACTTTCAATATCTTAATACTTCATTCAGAATTACTTCTCCAGCCTTCATAATGTTTGTATTCTGAATAGACGCTTGATTAGATGCATGAGACGGTTCTTAAATTAGCTGAGGCACTTGATTATCCACTAGGCACATTCACAAGGCTGTTTAACTCGTACCATCCTTAGCAGTTAGCGTATTATGATTCTTTGACCCTCTTAGTGGACGAATTAGGATTCGATGTCCTCATCAAATGTGTAGATATGGATATTAGATTTAATGAGACACCTGTTTCATCTAATTCGGATACATATAGCTCAATATATGGTCATCAGATGCTACATAGGAATGACTGTCTGGAACCACATCACGTCACCAACTTACGGATGCTATTTGACAAAGATAGAGATCGATTTCGCTCTTGACCTCTTCATGACAATTGCGGATATTTGTCTAAGCCTTCCAACGATCCCAAGATCTATACTTTTGAACACCTAAAGCTCCAAAAATTGTCAGCAGACGCTTGCATGTTCTGATTGTCATGAACAGTATCACATCTCAAGCTTGAAGAAGGAATTTCACTCAGATCGGGATTGGTTCGGATCTCGACTTCTCTAGGAAACATGTAGGTATTTATCTTATCTTTCTAACAAAACCAAGATCACTTTATTTCGACGAGCGTACCTCAAAATACAATGTTTCAGACGCTTGATTATCGGCAGCAGGCGCATGACTTCAATCTTCAGTGTTTTTGCTTTCGCAGCATTAGTACTTTTGTCTTTATTCACGCTTATCTTCTCTTTCTTCTATTAGAATTTCTGAAGCTTGTGTCTTCTTCTTCTATTACTGTACTTCATGCTTCAGGACTTTATAGAAAAGGGTACCTTATTTTCTGGTCAAGCTTAGACTTTCAATATCATAATACTTCATTCGAACATGCTTGTCCAGCCATCATAATGTTCTGTATTCTGAGTAGACGATTGATTAGCTTCACCGTGGGAGTCTTAAATGAGCTAACGCGCTTGGTTATCCACTAGGCACATTCACAAGGTTATTTAACTGGTTTCATCCAATTCGGTCACCAGAAGATCAATATATGGTCATCAGATGCTACATAGTTATGACTGTCAGGAACAACATCACGTCACCAACTTACGAATGCAATTTGACAAAGATTGATATCGATTTCGCTCTTGACCTCTTCATGAGAGTTGGGGATATTTCTCTATGCCTTCCAACGACCCCAAGATCGATGCTTTTGAACACCTAAAGCTCCAGAAATTGTCAGCAGACGCTTGCATGTTCTGATTGTCACGAACAGTATCACATCTGGTGCTTGAAGAAGTAATTTCACTCAGATAGAAATTGGCTCATATCTCGACTTCTACAGAAAACATTTAGGTAATTCTCTTATCTTTCTTAAAAAACAAAGATCACTCCATTTCAACAAGCGTACTTCAAAATACGATATTTCGGGCGCTTGATTATCGACAGCAGGCGCTTGACTTCAATCATCAGTGTTTTTGCTTTTGCAGCTTTTGTACTTTTGTCTTTATTCACGCTTGTCTTATCTTTCTTCTATTATAATTGCAGAAGCTTTTTTCTTCTTCTATTCCAGTACTTCATGCTTCAGGACTTTATAGAAAAGGGTACCTTATTTTCTGGTCAAGCTTGGACTTTCAATATCTAAATACTTCATTCAAAATTACTTTCCAGCCTTCCTAATGTTTGTATTCTGAATAGACGCTTGATTAGATTCACCGGACGCTTCTTAAATTAGCTAAGGCACTTGGTTAACCACTGGGCACATTCACAAGGCTGTTTAACTCGTAGCATTCTTAGCTGTTAGCACATTATGCTTCTTTGACCCTCTTATAGGACGAATTAGGATTCGATGTCTTCATGAAACTTGTAGATATGGATATTAGATTTAATGAGACACCGGTTTTATCCAATTCGGACTCCTACAGCTCAATATATGGTCATCAGACGCGTCAGGAACATCACGTCACCAACTTACGGATGCAATTTGACAAAGATAGAGTTGCGGATATTTCTCTACGCCTTCCAAAGATACCAAGATCGATGATTTTAAACCCCAAAAGCTCCAAAAATTGTCAGTAGACGCTTGCATGTTCTGATTGTCATGAACAATATCACATCTCATGCTTGAAGAAGGAATATCACTCAGATCGGTATTGGTTCAGATCTTGACTTCTGCAGGAAACATGTAGGTATTTATCTTATCTTTCTAACAAAACCAAGATCATTTCTATTCGACGAGCGTACCCCAAAATACGACGTTTCGGACGCTTGCTTATCGGCAGCAGGCGCTTGACCTCAATCTTCAGTGTTTTTGCTTTTGCAGCTTTTGTACTTTTGTCTTTATTTGTGCTACTTTTCTCTTTCCTCTATTAGATTTGATGAAGCTTTTGTCTTCTACTATTATAATACTTGATATTTCAGAACTTTATCGAAAAGGGTACCTCATTTTCTGGTCAAACTTGGACTTTGAATATATTAATACTTCATTCGAATATACTTCTCCAGCCATCATAATGTTCTATATTCAGAGTAGACGATTGATTAGCTTCACTGTAGGAGTCTTGAATGAGCTAAGGAGCTTGGTTATCCACTGGGCACATTCACAAGGTTGTTTAACTTGTTCCATCCTGTCGAGTTAGAGTATTATGCTTCTTTGACCCTCCTAATGCACGAATTTGGATTTGATGTCTTCATGAAACATGTAGATATGGATATTAGCTTTAATGAGGCACTGGTTT
This sequence comes from Ammopiptanthus mongolicus, assembly GCA_039655645.1. NCBI lineage: Eukaryota > Viridiplantae > Streptophyta > Magnoliopsida > Fabales > Fabaceae > Ammopiptanthus > Ammopiptanthus mongolicus. The sequence continues at coordinate 47,392,671 of CM077349.1, forward strand.
CATCCAATTCGGACACAAATAGATCAATATATGGTCATCCGACGCTAGAATGGTATTACTGTCAGTAATAACATCAAGTCACCAACTTACGGATGCAATTTGACAAAGATAGAGATCGATTTCGCACTTGACGTCTTCATGAGAGTTGCGGATATTTCTCTAAGCCTTCCAACGATACCAAGATCGATGCTTTTGAACACCAAAAGCTCAGAAAATAGAAGGCAGACGCTTGCATGCTCTGATTGTCACGAACAGTATCACAACTGGAGCTTGAAGAAGGAATTTCACTCAGATAGAGATTGTATTAGATCTCGACCTCCGCAGGATACATGTAGGTCTTTCTCTTATGTTTCCTAGAAAACAAAGATCACTTCATTTCAACGAGCGTACCTCAAAATACGGCATTCCGGGCGCTTGATTGTCGGTAGCAGGCGCTGGACTTTAATCTTCAGTGTTTTTGCTTTTGCAACATTTGTACTTTTGTCTTTATTCACGCTTGTCTTCTCTTTCTTCTATCAGAATTTTTGAAGTTTTAGTCTTCTTCTGTTACAGTACTTCATGCTTCAGGACTTTATAGAAACGGGTACCTTATTCTGGTCAAGCTTGGACTTTCAATATCTTAATACTTCATTCAAAAGTACTTTTGCAGCCTTCATAATGTTTGTATTCTGAATAGACGCTTGATTAGATTCACTGGACGCTTGTTAAATTAGCTAAGGCGCTTGGTTATCCCCTGGGCACATTCACAAGGCCGTTAAACTCGTAGCATTCTTAGCAGTTAGCATATTATGCTTCTTTGATCCTCTTAATGGCCGAATTAGGATTCGATGTCTGAATGAAACTTGTAGATATGGATATTAGCATTAAAGGGACACTGGTTTCATCCAATTCGGACACCTACAGCTCAATATATGGCCATCAGACGCTACAAAGGTATGACTGTCAGGAACAATATCACGTCAAAAACTTACGGATGCAATTTGACAAAGATAGATATCCATTACACTCTTGGCGTCTTCATGAGAGTGGCATTTATTTCTAAGCCTTCCAACGATACCAGGATTGATGCTTTTCAACACCTAAAGCTCCAGAAATTGTCAACAGACGCTTGCATGTTCTGATTGTCATAAACAGTATCACATCTAGAGCTTGAAGATGGAATTTCACTCAAATATAGATTGGTTCAGATCTTGACTTCTCCAGGAAACACGTAGGTATTTCTCTTGCCTTTCTTAAAAAACCAAGATCACTTCATTTCGACGAGCATACCTCTAAATACGATGTTTAGGGCGCTTGATTATCGGCAACAGGCGCTTGACTTCAATCTTTAGTGTTTTTGCTTTTCCAGCTTTTGTACTTTTGTCTTTATTCACGCTTGTCTTCCCTTTCTCCTATTAGAATTGCTGAAGCTTTTGCCTTCTTCAGTTACAGTACTTCATGCTTTAGGACTTTATAGAAAAGGGTACCTTCTTTTCTGGTCAAGCTTGGACTTTCAACGTCTTAATACCTCATTCAAAATTACTTCTCCAGCCTTCATAATGTTTGTATTCTGAATAGACGCTTGATTATGTTCACTGGACGCCTCTTTAATTGTCTAAGCCACTTGATTATCCACTGGACACATTCACAAGGCTGTTTAACTCGTAGCATTCTTAGCAGTTACCGTATTATGCTTCTTTGACCCTTTTAATATACGAGTTAGGATTCGATGTCTTCATGAAACTTGTAGATACTGATATTAGATTTAATGAGACACCGGTTTCATCCAATTCGGACACCTACAGCTCAATATATGGTCATCAGACGCTACATAGGAATGGCTGTCAGGAACAACATCACGTCACCAACTTACGGATGCAATTTGATAAGGATAGAGATCAATTTCGCTCTTGACCTCTTCATGAGAATTGCAGATATTTCTCTAAGCCTTCCAATGATACCAAGATCGAAGCTTTTGAACACCTAAAGCTCCAGAAATTGTCAGCAGACGCTTGCAAGTTCTGATTGTCATGAACAGTATCACATCTCAAGCTTGAAGAAGGAATTTCACTCAGATCGGGATTGGTTCAGATCTCGTCTTCTCCAGGAAACATATAGATATTTATCTTATATTTCTAACAAAACCAAGATCACTTCATTTCGACGAGCGTACCTCAAAATACGATGTTCCAGACGCTTGATTATCGGTAGCAGGCGCTTGACTTCAGTTTTCAATGTTTTTGCTTTCGCAGCATTTGTAGTTTTATCTTTATTCACACTTGTCTTCTCTTTATTCTATTAGAATTGCTGAAGCTTTTGTGACCTTCTATTACAGTACTTCACTCTTCAGGACTTTATAGAGAAGGGTACCTTATTTTCTGGTCAAGCTTGGACTTTGAATATCTTAATACTTCATTCAAAATTACTTCTGCAGCCTTCATAATGTTTTGTATTCTGAATAGAAGCTTGATTAGCTTCACTGGACGCTTCTTTAATTAGCTCTGGCGCGTGGTTATCCACTGGGCAAATTCTGACCAGTTCGCATATTATGCTTCTTTGATCCTCTTAATGGCCGAATTAGGATTCGATGTCTGAATGAAACTTGTAAATATGGATATTAGCTTTAAAGAGACACAAGTTTCTTCCAATTCGGACACCTACAACTCAATATATGGTCATCAGACGCTACAAAGGTATGACTGTCAGGAACAATATCATGTCACCAACAAAGATAGAGATCGATTTCGCACTTGACCTCTACATGAGAGCTACGGATATTTCTCTAAGCCTACAAACGATACCATGATTGATGCTTTTGATCACCTAAAGCTCCAGAAATTGTCAGCAGACGCTTGCATTTTCTGATTGTCACGAACAGTATCACAGCTAGAGTTTGAAGAAGGAATTACACTCAGATAGAGATTGGCTTAGATCTCGACCTCTCCAGGAAACATTTAGGTATTTCTCTTATCTTTCTTAAAAAACAGAGATCACTTCATTTCGACGAGCATACCTCAAAATACGACGTTTCGGGCGCTTGATTATCGGTAGCAGGTGCTTGACTTTAATCTTTAGTGTTTTTGCTTTTGCAGCTTTTGTACTTTTGTCTTTATTCACGCTTGTATTCTCTTTCTTCTAGTAGAATTGCTGAAGCTTTTGTCTTCTTCTATTACAGCACTTCAAGCTTCAGGACTTTATAGAAAAGGGTACCTTATTTTCAGGTCAAGCTTGGACTTTCAATATCTTAATACTTCATTCGAAATTCCTTCTCCAGCCATCATAATGTTCTGTATTCTGAGTAGACAATTGATTAGCTTCACCGTAGGAGTCTTAAATGAGCTAAGGCGCTTGGTTATCCACTAGGAACATTCACAAGGTTGTTTAACTTGTTGCGTTCTGTTGAGTTAGCATATTATGCTTCTTTGACCCTCTTAATGCACGAATTTGGATTTGATGTCTTCATGAAACGTGTAGATATGGATATTATCTTTAATGAGACACTAGTCATCCAATTCGAACACCTACAGATCAATATATGGTCATCAGACGCTACAAAGGTATTACTGTCCGTAACAACATCACGTCACCAAATTGCGGATGCAATTTGACAAAGATAGAGTTCGATTTCGCACTTGACCTCTTCATGAGAGTTGCGGATATTTCTCTAAGCCTTTCATCGACACGAAGATCGATGCTTTTGAACACCTAAAGCTCCCGAAATTGTCAGCAGATGCTTGCATGTTCTGATCGTCACGAACAGTATCATAGCCAGAGCTTGAAGAAGGAATTTCACTAAGATAGGGATTGGATTAGATCTCGACCTCAGTAGGAAACATGTAGGTATTTCTCTTATCTTTCTTTAAAAACAAAGATCACTTCATTTCGATGAGCGTACCTCAAAATACGACGTTCCGGGCGCTTGATTGTCGGCAACAGGAGCTTGACTTCCATCTTCAGTGTTTTTGCTTTTGCAGCATTTGTACTTTTGTCTTTATTCACGCTTGTCTTCTCTTATTTCTATTAGAATTGCTGAAGCTTTTGTATTCTTCTATTACAGTACTTCATGCTTCTGGACTTTATAGAAACGGATACCTTATTTTCTGGTCAAGCTTGGACATTCAATATCTTAATACTTCATTCAAAATTACTTCTCCAGCCTTCATAATGTTTGTATGCTGAATAAACACTTGATTAGCATCACCGGACGCTTCTTAAATTGGCTAAGGCGCTTGGTTATCCACTGGGCTCATTCACAAGGCTGTTTAACTCGTAGCATTCTTAGCTGTTAGCGCATTATGCTTCTTTGACCCTCTTATAGGACGAATTAGGATTCGATGTCTTGATGAAAATTGTAGATATGGAAATTAGATTTAATGAGACACCGGTTTCATCCAATTTGGACACCTATAGCTCAGTATATGGTCATCAGACGCGTCAAGAACATCATGTCACCAACTTACGGATGCAATTTGACAAAGATAGAGATCGATTTCTCTCTTGACCTTTTCATGAGAGTTGCGGATATTTCTCTACGCCTTCCAAAGATACCAAGATTGATGCTTTTGAACACCAGATGCTCCAAAAATTGTCAGTAGACGCTTGCATGTTCTGATTGTCATGAACAATATCACATCTCAAGCTTGAAGAAGGAATTTCACTCAGATCGGGATTGGTTCAGATCTCGACTTCTGCAGGAAACATGTAGGTATTTATCTTATCTTTATAAAAAAACCAAGATAATTTCATTTCGATGAGAGTACCCCAAAATACGACGTTTCGGACGCTTGCTTTTTGGCAGCAGGCGCTTGACTTCAGTCTTCAGTGTTTTTGCTTTTGCGGCTTTTGTAGTTTTGTCTTTATTTGTGCTACTTTTCTCCTTAGTCTATTAGATTTGATGAAGCTTTTGTCTTCTACTATTACAATACTTGATATTTCAGAACTTTATCGAAAAGGGTACCTCATTTTCTGGTCAAGCTTGGACTTTGAATATCTTAATACTTCATTCGAAAATACTTCTAAAGCCATCATAATGTTCTGTATTCTGAGTAGACGAATGATTAGCTTCACCGCAGGAGCCTTAAATGAGCTAAGGAGCTTGGTTATCCACAGGGCACATTCACAGGGTTGTTTAACTTATTGCGTTCTGTCGAGTTAGCGTATTATGCTTCTTTGACCCTCTTAATACACGAATTTTGATTTGATGTCTTCATGAAACATGTAGATATGGATATTTGATTTAATGAGACACTGGTTTCATCCAATTCAGACACCTGTAGATCAATATATGGTCATCAGACGCTACAACGGCATGACTGTCAGTAACAACATCAAGTCACCAAATTACGGATGCAATTTGACAAAGATAGAGATCGATTTCGCACTTGACCTCTTCATGAGAGTTGCGGATATTTCTCTAAGCCTTCCAAAAATACCAAGATCGATGCTTTTGAACACCTAAAGCTCCAGAAATTGTCAGCAGACGCTTGCATGTTCTGATTGTCACCAACAGTATCAGATCTAGATCTTGAAGATGGAATTTCACTCAGATCGGGATTGGTTCAGATCTCGACTTCTACATGAAACATGCAGGTATTTATCTTATCTTTCTAACAAAACTAGGATCACTTCATTTCGACGAGCGTACCACAAAATATGACGTTTTGGACGCTTGATTATCGGCAGCAGGTGCTTGACTTCAATCTTCAGTGTTTTTGCTTTTGCGGCTTTTGTACTTTTGTCTTTATTCACGCTTGTCTTCTCTTTCTTCTATTAGAATTGCTGAAGCTTTTGTCTTCTTCTATCACAGTACTTCATGCTTCAGGACTTTATAGAAAAGGGTACCTTATTTTCTGGTCAAGCTTGGACTTTCAGTATCTTAATATTTCATTCGAAATTACTTCTCCAGCCATCATAATGTTCTGTATTCTGAGTAGACGATTGATTAGCTTCACCGTAGGAGTCTTAAATGAGCTAAGGCGCTTGGTTATCCACTAGGCACATTCACAAGGTTGTTTAACTTGTTGCGTTCTGTCGAGTTAGCGTATTATGCTTCTTTGACCCTCTTAATGCACGAATTAGGATTTGATGTCTTCATGAAACGTGTAGATATGGATATTAGATTTCATGAGACACTGGTTTCATCCAATTCGGACACCTAAAGATCAATATATGGTCATCAGACGCTACAAAGGTATTACTGTCCGTAACGACATCACGTCACCAACTTACCAATGCAATTTGACAAAGATAGAGTTCGATTTCGCACTTGACCTCTTCATGAGAGTTGCGGATATTTATCTAAGCCTTCCATCGATACCAAGATCGTTGCTTTTGAACATCTGAAGCTCCTGAAATTGTCAGCAGGCGCTAGCATGTTCTGATCGTTACGAACAGTTTCACAGCTAGAGCTTGAAGAAGGAATTTCATTCAGATAGAGATTGGATCAGATCTCGACCTCAGCAGGAAACATGTAGGTATTTCTCTTATCTTTCTTAAAAAACAAAGATCATTTCATTTTGACGAGCGTACCTCAAAATATGACATTCCGGGCGCTTGATTGTCGGCAACAGGAGCTTGACTTCTATCTTCATCGTTTCTGCTTTTGCAGCATTTGTACTTTTGTCTTTATTCACGCTTGTCTTCTCTTTCTTCTATTAGAATTGCTGATGCTTTTGTCTTCTTCTATTATAGTACTTCATGCTTCAGGACTTTATAGAAACAGATACCTTATTTTCTAGTCAAGCTTGGGCATTCTTTATCTTAATACTTGATTCAAAATTACTTCTCCAGCCTTCATAATGTTTGTATTCTGAATAGACGCTTGATTAGCAACACCGGACGCTTATTAAATTAGCTAAGGCGCTTGGTTATCCTCTGGGCACATTCACAAGGCTATTTAACTCGTAGCATTCTTAGCTGTTAGCGCATTATGCTTCTTTGACCCTCTTATAGGACGAATTAGGATTCGCTGTCTTCTTGAAACTTGTAGATATGGAAATTAGATTTAATGAGACACTGGTTTCATCCATTTCGGACTCCTATAGCTCAATATATGGTCTTCAGACGCGCCAAGAACATCACGTCACCAACTTACGGATTCAATTTGACAGAGATAGAGATCGATTTCGCTCTTGACCTCTTCATGAGAGTTGCGGATATTTCTGTACCCCATCCAAAGATACCAAGATCGATGCTTTTGAACACCAGAAGCTCCAAAAATTGTTAGCAGACGCTTGCATGTTCTGTTTGTCATGAACAATATCACATCTCAAGCTTGAAGAAGGAATTTCACTCAGATCGGGATTGGATCAGATCTCGACTTCGGTAGGAAATATGTTGGTATTTATCTTATCTTTCTAACAAAACCAAGATCATTTCATTTCAACGAGCATACCCCAAAATACGACGTTTCGGACGCCAGCTTATCGGCAGCAGGCGCTTGACTTCAATCTTCAGTGTTTTTGCTTTTACGGCTTTTGTACTTTTGTCTTTATTTGTGCTACTTTTCTCTTTCTTCTATTAGATTTGGTGAAGCTTTTGTCTTCTACTATTACAATACTTGATATTTCAAAACTTTATCGAAAAGGGTACCTCATTTTCTGGTCAAGCTTGGACTTTGAATATCTTAATACTTCATTCTAAAATACTTCTCCAGCCATCATAATGTTCTGTATTCTGAGTAGATGACTGATTAGCTTCACCGTAGGAGTCTTAAATGAGCTAAAGAGCTTGCTTATCCATTGGGCACATTCACAAGGTTGTTTAACTTGTTGCGTTCTGTCGAGTTAGCGTATTATGCTTCTTTGACCCTCTTAATGCACGAATTTGGATTTGATGTCTCCATGAAACGTGTAGATATGGATATTAGATTTAATGAGACACTGGTTTCATCCAATTCGGACACCTATAGATCAATATATGGTCATCAGATGCTACAACAGTATGACTGTCAGTAACAACATCAAGTCACCAACTTACGGATGCCATTTGACAAAGATAGAGATCGATTTCGCACTTGACCTCATCATGAGAGTTGGGGATATTTCTCTAAGCCTTCCAACGATACCAAGATCGATTCTTTTGAACTCCTAAAACTCCTGAAATAGACGGCAGACGCTTGCACGCTCTGATTGTCACGAACAGTATCACAACTGGAGCCTGAAGAAGGAATTTCACTCAGATAGAGATTGGATCAGATCTCGACCTCTACAGGAAACATGTAGGTCTTTCTCTTATTATTCCTAAAAAACAAAGATCACTTCATTTCGACGAGCGTACCTCAAAAGACGACGTTTCGGGCGCTTGATTGTCAGCAGCAGGCGCTTGACTTTAATCTTCAGTGTTTTTGATTTTGCAACATTTGTACTTTTATCTTCATTCACGCTTGTCTTCTCTTTCTTGTATTAGACTTGCTGAAGCTTTTGTCTTCTTCTATTACAGTACTTCATGCTTCAGGACTTTATAGAAACGGGTACCTTATTCTGGGCAAGCTTGGACTTTCAATATCTTAATACGTCATTCAAAATTACTTCTCCAGCCATCATAATGTTTGTATTCTGAATAGACGCTTGATTAGATTCACCGGACGCTTCTTAAATTAGCTAAGGCGCTTGGTTATCCACTGGGCACATTCACAAGTTTGTTTAACTCGTAGCATTCTTAGTAGTTAGCGTATTATGCTTCTTTGACCCTCTTAATGCACGAATTAGGATTTGATGTCTTCATGAAACGTGTAGATATGGATATTAGATTTAATGAGACACATGTTTCATCCAATTCGAACACCTATAGCTCAATATATGGTCATAAGATGCTACAAAGTAATGACTGTTAGGAAAACATCACGTCACCAACTTACAAATGCAATTTGACAGAGATGGAGTTCGATTTCGCTCTTAACCTCTTCATGAGAGTTGCGGATATTTCTCTAAGCCTTCCAACGATACCAAGATCGATGCTTTTGAACACCTGAAGCTCCAGAAATTGTCAGCAGACGCTTGCATGTTCTGATTGTTTTGAACAGTATCATATCTCAAGCTTGAAGAAGGAATTTCACTCAGATCGGGATTGGTTCAGATCTCGACCTCCGCAGGAAACATGTAGGTCTTTCTCTTATTATTCCTAAAAAACAAAGATCACTTCATTTCGACGAGTGTACCTCAAAATACGACGTATCGGACGCTTGATTATTGGCAGCAGGCGCTTGATTTCAATCTTAAGTGTTTTTGCTTTCGCAGCATTTTAACTTTTGTCTTTGTTCACGCATGTCTCCTCTTTCTTATATCAGAATTGATGAAGCTTTTGTGTTTTTCTGTTACAGTACTTCATGCTTCAGGAGTTTATAGAAAAGGGTACCTTATATTCTGGTCAAGCTTGGACTTTGAATATCTTAATACTTCATTCAAAATTACTTCTCCAGCCTTCATAATGTTTTGTATTCTAAATAGACGCTTGATTAGCTTCACCGGACGCTTCTTAAATTAGCTAAGGCGTGTGGTTATCCACTCGGCACATTCACAAGGCTGTCAAACTAATAGCTTTCTTACCAATTCGCGTATTATTCTTCTTTGATCCTCTTAATGGCTGAATTAGGATTCAATGTCTGATTGAAACTTGTAGATATGGATATTAGCTTTAAAGAGACACCGGTTTCATCCAATTCGGACACCTAGATCTCAATATATTGCCATCAGACGCTACAAAGGTATGACTGTCAGGAACAATATCACGTCAAAAACTTATGGATGCAATTTGACAAAGATAGAGATCGATTTCACTCTTGGCGTCTTCATGAGAGTGGCATTTATTTCTAAGCCTTCCAACGACACCAAGATTGATGCTTTTGAACACCTAAAGCTCCAGAAATGGTCAACAGACGCTTGCATGTTCTGATTGTCATGAACAGTATCACATCTAGAGCTTGAAGATGGAATTTCACTCAGATAGAGATTGGTTCAGATCTCGACTTCTCCAGGAAACACGTAGGTATTTCTCTTGCCTTTCTTAAAAAACCAAGATCACTTCATTTTGACGAGCGTACCTCAAAATACGATGTTGAGGGCGCTTTATTATCGCCAACAGGCGCTTGACTTCAATCTTCAGTGTTTTTGCTTTTCCAGCTTTTGTACTTTTGTCTTTATTCACGCTTGTCTTCTCTTTCTCCTATTAGAATTGCTGAAGCTTTTGTCCTCTTCTGTTACAATACTTCATGCTCCAGGACTTTATAGAAAAGGGTACCTTCTTTTCTGTCAAGCTTGGACTTTCTTTTTTTTTTTTTTTTATATAAATTACAGTTAAAGCCTCGTTAAAACCTTCTGATGCAAAACCCTCTTTAGGGAAAAAACATCTATAAGGAAAAAGAGTACTCAAACTGCTTATTCATTAATAAATAAAGAAAAAAGATACAATGGGGGGACATAAAGCCTTCACCCAAAAGAAAAGTAAAGCAGCCATCCTCAAAAGTGGACATAACAAAACAGACATAAAAAAGACACTCAAGCAAACCTATAAAAAGTTAGACCAATCCTATTCCTATGAAAGTCATCAATGACCAAATTTGGAACCATATCCCACCAAATGAAACCGGAGATAGAGGAACCATAAGCAGCTAGCTTATCCGCACAAGAATTTCCTTCTCTGAATTTGTGAGAAGAAACAAAATGCAGATGCTTCAACAATTCCAAGCAATTAATCCAACGATTTCTAAGCTTCCATGGAATCAAAATTTGATTTTTGAAGGCTGCAACAACAAGCTTGGAGTCACACTCCAACCACAAACTAAACCAACCTTTGGAATGAGCAATTTCAATGGTAAACATTGCACCAAAATGCTCAGCCTCCAAAGCTGAATGGACACCAAGATTAGATGAAAAACAACCAATAATTTCAGCTCTACCACCTTTAAAAATTCCACCACAAGAAGAGGGACTAGGGCAACCAGAGGTAGCTCCATCTGTATTGCATTTCACCCAACTAGGAATGGGAGGCTGCCACAGGACAGTTATGATTTTAGGAGCAGAGGGGAGTCGAGGAGCAACCTTAAACTGCCTTAAGAAATGCAGATCAGAGGAAGCAGCAGTTCTGTTTTTCGAGCCGATGTTTCCAGCTAGAGCAGCATTAGCAAAAATGAGAGTTTTAGCAGCATGAAGAGTAACTCTTGTGTCATCAAATTTTAATTTGTTTCTGCAATACCAAACAGTACAGAAAACATTTATAATTCTAGCAATAATCAAATCAAGAACCTGCATGCTCCAATTTTCCTTGCAAATACTGAGAACAGAATCAAAACTGGTGCAATCAATATGATAATTGAGTAAAATCTCCAACCAACTCCAAATATCTACAGCAAAAGGGCAAGTAAGAAACAAATGTGTGGCTGTCTCAGCAGCCTTGCCACACAGAGAACAAAAGAACACCACATGACAGCCTCTATGCCATAAATTTTCATCTGTTGGCATTTTCCCATGAAGGATTCTCCAGAGGATAAAAGACTTGGAAGGTGGAATACTCTTTTTCCAAATGATATTAAACCAGTTCAAGGCATGACCTACTGGTTTAACAAATTGATAAGCTTCCTTGAAGCTCAATTCACCCGAGGCTGATTTATTCCAGACCAAATAATCAGTAGTAGCTTGTTTAGGGATAATAATCTTCTTTATCTCATCCTCTAAATCAGGAAAATGAGTTAAGTATCCAACTGGAATAGACCAATTCCCATCCACAATAAAATCTCTCACCTTAGAATTGAGAGAGTGATGAAGATGATCAGGTATATCATAGATTTGCACAATAGGAGCAGACAACCATTGATCTGTCCAAATATTTATTGATTCCCCATTCCCAATTTGCCAAGATGTATTCAACATAAGCAGACTAAGATTTGCCTTAATGCCTGGCCCAAGCAATGAAGAAACATGATAAGCTACTGGTGTGTTATTTCTGAAAACTCTAGCTTTAATAAGCTTGGACCAGGAATAAGAAGAAGAAAGCATTTACCATCCTAGTCTCAGTAAACCAGCTTTGTTAATAGACTTGATAGATCTTATGCCAAGCCCTCCTTCATTCACAAGTTTACACACTTTTTTCCAAGCAACAGTGACAATCTTTCTTTTATTAACATCTCCAGACCAAACAAAGTTCCTAATCCAGCCCTCCACATCTTTCAACAAAGAAGCAGGCCAATTGTAGATTTGAAAACTGTAAAGCAACATGCCAACTATCACTGAATTAACTAGCTGAACTCTTCCCAGGATGGAAAGAAGAGAGCCTTTCCAATTAGATAGCTTAGTCATTATCCTATCAACAATAGGTCTAAGATGGACCCTCTTAGGCTTTCCTTTAAACAAAGGAACACCTAAATAAGTAAAAGGAATGCTGCCATAAGCAAAGCCAATTAGTTCAGCAATTTCAACCAATCTTTTTCTAGACATAGAGCTGCAAAAAAACTTGGACTTGTCCTAACTCACAACCTGGCCTGAGGCCTGTGCATACTGCTGGAATAAAGACATTAAGCTGGTAATACTTCTCCTAGAAGCTCGGCAAAATAGCAGAATATCATCTGCATAAAGAACATGACTTGGCATATGCAATCCCCTCGGCCCTGCCATAAGCTGAAGTCTCCCATCTGTCACTAGCTATGAAATACCTCTACTCAACACTTCTTCAGCTAAACAAAATAGAAGAGGAGAAAGGGGATCACCTTGTCTCACACCCCTCTTGCAACCAAAGAAACGAACACTTTTACCATTAATTGAAAGAGTGAGCCTGGCAGATTGAAGAATAGTTCCAATCCAATCACAAAACTAGTCAGCAAACCCAAAAGCTCTTAGAACTTGAATCAAGAAATTCCAATCAATAGTGTCAAAGGCTTTTTTAATATCAATCTTCATTGCCATTTGCCCACCAAAAGCTTTCTTGTCTAACAAGTTAATCTATTCTGAAGCAGTGCAAATACAATCCAAAATCTGTCTTCCTCTAACAAAGCCCCTTTGATTCTCAGAAATAAGCTTTGGAGCAATAATGGCCAATCTATCAACCAAAACCTTTGTAATGATCTTGAATTGAAAGTTGGCTAAAGCAATGGGTTGATATTGTTCAATCTTTTCAGCACCAGAAATCTTGGGAATTAACACAACCACATTAGAGTTTAGGTTTGGAAGGATCCATCCATGCTTGAAGAATTGAGAGACAGCATTATGCACATCATCAGCTATAATATCCCAGTATTTATGGAAAAAGAATCCACCAAAGCCATCGGGTCCAGGAGCACTATTTCCATTTAATGAAAACACAGCAGATTTGACTTCCTCCATGGAAGGAACATGAGTGATCATTACATTATCTTGAAGAGAAACCAAGGAGGGAATCACCTGCTGAATTAGATCATTAGGTTGACATTGATTCTCAGAAGCAAAAATTCCTTCATAGTACTGTAAAATGTGCTGCTCAATATCTGTACTTGAAGACAAAACTTGATCACCATTTTTCAAAACAGAAATTTGCTTTGTGGCCTGTCTAATCTTAGTCATTCGATGGAAAAATGCAGTATTCCTGTCCCCATGAATATTCCAATCTAATCTAGATTTTTCCTTCCAGAAATCCGCCTCAAAATCCAAAGCCTTTTGTAACTCCACTTGAGCAGTTTTCTTTGTCAAACAACTCATTAGAGAGACCAAAGAGATTGATATCCTGCTGAATAGCATCAACATTGTTCAGAGCAGTTTTGACCATACAATTAACATTACCAAAGCAATCCTTGTTCCGCTGCTTTAACTTCATTTTCAATTTATTTAATTTTTGAGTGAGAACATAAATTGGACAGCCAATAATATTTTCTTTCCACACAGACTAAACAATATGAACACAATCAGGGTGAGCAGCCCATATCTTCATGAATTTAAAAGAGGAACCATGATCTCTGACCTCATTTTTCATGTTCAAAAGCAGAGGGACATGGTCTAATTTGCTTCTTATGAGAGTGCAACAATCTATACTATTCCAGAAGTCAATCCAAGCAACATTACAAATGGATCTATCAAGCCTTTTTTCAGTATAAGCACTTTGCTTCCTACCATTAGTCCAAGTGAACTGAGAACCTCTTGTATTAATATGAATATACTGTCCAGCATCAGACCAATTTCGAAACTCATCACAGGAAATTCTACTAGGAGATCCTCTATCTCTATATTCACGAGCTCCAAGAATTGCATTGAAATCACCTACAAAGCACCAAGGTCCAGGATTATTTGACTCAAGAGTAGTCAACTCATTCCAAAGGGATCTTCTTACAATGTAATTAGTTGAAGCATAGATGGCTGAAATAAACAACTCCTGCATTTCAACAAAAACTGAGAAAGACATATGTTGATCAGACCTGACAAGGATAACAGGATCAAAGGAGGTCTTGCAAAAGCACCAAATATTCGGAGCAATGGTTCCCCTATCATTAATAGCAAACAACTTTAAATTTAAGCTATTAACAAAACCCTTTGAAAGCTTAGAATATTCAATCCAAGGTTCTGAAATTAATAAGAAGTCTGGCTTATGAAGATAGCAAAGCTTTTTCAGAACTAATCTAGAATCTAAGTTACCAATACCTCTTATATTCCAGTATAAGATCTTCATTATTGACAGGCTTTAGACGTTCCACCCTTTGATCGGGTTGTATAACCAGCAGATTTTAAATTTTTTGTCCTCTGTTTCCTCTGCCTTAACTTCTTTTTTCCTGATTTTGACAAAACCTGAAAGAACTCTGCCTCTTTCACTTGATCTTGAGAAGTATTTAAATATTTAGAGCCATTAGAAACATCATTTGTATCATCCTAAACATCTATGAAATCATCTTGAGCAGTATTATCCTGGCTCTGCTGATCATCACATTGATCCTTGTCCCAAAACATCCCTCTAGTCGCAATATGTAAATCTCTGGCAACCACAGGATTGTCTATATTATGAGGGGTTTGAAACAGTTGACCATTTATAGCATCTTCTGCAGAGGAAAATTTTTGGAAGCCACTGGAAGCATCAACATTAGGAGAATTGGGCTCAGAATTAGGAACAAAGGATTCAGATTTTTCCTCAGAAGCAGCCTCAACAGCAATTTGCTCCAACACATAAGGAGTATTACTTGGAAGGAAAGGACCTTTATTTCCTTCAAGAACTCTGATATCTTCAATAATAGGATCCTTATTCAAAACATGAGTGTCATCAGGCTGATGCAACATATTATCCTCTTCTTGTTTTTCATCATTTAGCATTATTAGATCAGCCTCATTAACACACTCATTTATGACAGCATTAATATTACTAGGCTCACCATCATTATTTATATTTTTCCCATTCTGATCACCAACAATATCTTGTTGCTTAGGAACATATCGAAGAACTGTTTTCTTAGGAGGCAAGGCAACAGTATTACTCTTTTTACTGACTTGATCCTTCTTGATTTCTTTATATTTCGGATTATTCTTACAATCATGAACAGCGTGCCCAATTGTAACACATGAACTGCAGAAGGGAGGTAGATACTCATTCTGGATATCAACCAGAAAGGCATAGTTATCTCTCTCAACTAATATCTGATCTTGCAAGGGTTTTGATAAGTCAACTTCTATCAAAATGCATGCATAATGACCCAAATATCTATTACTCGTGGCTTCATCAAGGGCAACTGGGATTCCCACTCCTCTGGCAATAGCAAACAGAGAGTTTTTTCTCCAGTATTCTTGAGGTAAACAATGAATACGAATCCAACATTGGCAATTGGTTTGCTTCACAAAATGAGGATTAAAGTCCGGAGTCCATGAGAAAACCTTTAACGATCCTGGATGCATTGGCCAAGATCCCATAGCAAGAACACTCCTCAACTCTTCAATGGAGGAAAAAGCAAATTCATAAAAACCCTTTCCAATGGGGGTCACACGCCAGTTTCCTATAGACTTCTATACTTTTTGCAATTTCATACGTAAATCAGCAATCTTAATAGGAGCATCACCCTTTGTTAAAACAAGTCTACCATGCAAATGATTTTTGCACGCTTCAACCCCAGCTATATATTCTTCTTGAGGGATTTTAACAACAACCACATCTCCCTTCATACATAGGATAGGGAGTTGACTCAATGGAACATCACATGCATTATTCAATGCCTGTGCAAAGGTTTTCTTTACGTGAAATGAAGCAGATTGAGAAGAAGGAGAAAGAGAGGAAATATTAGGCTTAGGAGAATGAGATGAAGAAGGAGGAGGAATGTTCAAATCGGGGAACAATAGTTCCCACGGGCAATCTGCAACACCCTTTCCCGAGTGTCACATTCCCGAACGTTTTTAAGGCCGAAAATATTTCTTAATGCGGAAAATACGGTTTTCTTTTTTTTTTCTTTTCACACAAAGATAATGGGATTTAGTAAAGGTAAATAATACTAATACACGAACTTAGGTTCGCCATGCATTTCTAGAACATAATGCAAAATAAATACAGGGACATAAGCAGAAAAGAAATAATACTATATACAGACATAGGTCTAATGTATAACTGACATAAAAAGATTCAATAAGTACTAGGAGTCGTAGCTCCCAAAAGGTACTACAAAAATTGACATAGTCTGGCCGACAACAAAACTAGACCACAAAAAGAAGGTCCGCCTCAGGGCTCAAGGAAACTACTGGGCTGCACCATCGTCACGTCCATCTGTTCAAACAGCAACAGCAAGTGCCAACAGAAAACATACAGATATGGGTGAGATTTCCGTTCATCAACACAACAAAACAGCAGTAGTAAAAACGGGACGACTCACCGGCTAACAGCGTACCCAACATGCTTACAAGAATTCTCAATGTCAAACATATTAAGCAGTTGACGGCATAATATCATGTTAAGCAGTTAACAGTATAATATAAGGTACTCTTAAAGAGTACAACGATGTATAACAGTAAATGTAAACATCAATAGCTATGCAATGCAATGCAATGTAGATGACTCAATGTTAATGTCACTGGGTACTACTCTGACCCCTACTCCATGGAGCTAACAAAACATTCGGAGAGAGTGAATGGGAGGACATGTCTCGGTTTCTGCCAGCCATGAGCAAGATGCTACAACATTCGTAACGTGCACGTATTTGGCTTTACGGTAACACTCTCGACCAAATGTGAAAAGTACGGCATCTAGTAGAGGATATCAGTGTATTGCACGGATTCGCCACGACACAGAAGAGCTACCAACTGGTCACATGTAAGCCCTTCCAACCCTGATACCTCCAAAAATACCATTGAAGATCGTCAGCGTAAGATTCGCACCCGCATCAAGGTGTAAGCTCAACTCCTAGGCTCAAGGCCTTATGACTATGCAAATGAAATGCCAATGCTTACACAAAGCAGATGCGATCAAGCAATGTCTATCCCCCGGATAAACCTCGAAGTCTACTAAGGTTCTCTTCCTTAGGAACTATACGCGTCTTTTGAAAAACAAAACCTTTATCCACCGGATAAATCTCGTGATTCCTCCGGGATCGAGTCATCACAAGACTGAAACAATTGAATGACTGATCGGGATCCGAATCACCGGTCCGTCATCGAACTACTGTTTCAAAACCCAAAACGTTTGTAAACCAGAACAACTTCTCAAATGAAAACTCATTTGATTTGAAACAAATTTTTGAAACACTTACTTACTCTATTTTTAGCATTTTCTGAACATGGAATTCGCTTAGCAAAATTACATTCACCTAGCGAAATTGAAACAATAATGCCTCTTTTGGAACTCCTCTGGATCGCTCGGCGAGACATAAATCGCGTAGCGAAATATATTGTATTCGCTTAGTGCAAGTACAGACGGTTACACCTCTTTGGAAACACCTCTGGATCGCTCGGCGAAACAGAATTCGTGTAGCGAAATTTCACTTTCTTCGCTTAGCGAGTATAATTTTGCTTAGCGAAATGGAGGCGATTATACCTCTTTTGGAGACTTCTCTGGATCGCTCAGCGAGACGTAATTCGCGTAGCGAAACTTGTTTGGTTAGCTTAGAGAATATGAATTCGCTTAGCGAAAGTGAGGCAGTGATGCCCAACTTAGACTTTCCCTGTTTTCGCTTAGCGAAAGTAAATTCGCTTAGCGAAAAGTTGCCTTAAAACAAGACATCAACCTTAGGGAACCATTTTGATTCTCTTCATGAAACCACTTCTTTTCTCATTTTGAGTCACTTGATTAGCTAGATGAACTAAGGATAAGGTATAAAACATGTTTCACTTTGGTGAAAGCACTTTGAGATTTAATTCCATTTAAAGTCACTTAGGGTTTTTCTTTGAAAAACAGAAGTTATTGAAAACACTTTTTTTTTTACATCAAAACTTGACTTGTCCAAGAACTATTCGTATCCTTCCTTTCCTCAAGGTCATGGCTAATAGCCAACTAGGAATCAATGTGAAGTTTTACTTCATCAACCAATCAAAGTATGGCTCACAATACTTACACAATCATGATAACCATAATACACATTACTACATCATAATCAAACATCCAAGTCCATCACACATTATGGTCTCATAATCAACAATGAAAGTCCATACTTGATCTAGTGATCAAAGTAGCTTTTCCAACATACATGAAAATGGTTTTTTTCATTCAATCATCTCATCATGACATTCTTGTTCTCCATGAGAACTTAACAAAACTTAACACATAAAAGTGAACCCAAACTAAGGGGTTTCACCCACACATAATTTAAACAACCATCTTCACCACCACCATCTTGGTGTGATGAGGTTCTTCTCCCCATACCTGTTGATGAGCAGATTCCCGGATCAAAGTCGGTTGATCGGTTTGTGAACCTCCTGATAATCGTCAACAACTACAACAACACAACAATCCAACATTGAACAACAATCAAAGCCAATCTCAACTATCATAACAAAGAGGATTTTGGCCACCCTAGGTTAAAAGGTTAGGAATTGGTTTTGGTTTTCCATCTCATGGATTCAAAGGCATTAGGAAAGCTAAGGATGAAATCAAGTGTTAAAAATCAAAAATTGATGAAAACACTATTCATCATCTTCAAGTAGGGTTTGGCCAAAAGTGCTTTTTGAGCTATGATGAGAGTTGAATCATAAGCTCTTAGGTTTACGTAGAGATTGATGATGTGAGTTCAAAGAACTAGGTCTTACCTCAAAAGGATTTTTCTACAATTTCCTATGGATTTTCAAAGTTTTGGATCTAAGAAATTCTTTTCATAAAAATGAAGATTGATCTTGAAATAAAGAAAGATTCAAGAAGCTAAGAGATCATAGAAGTGATCTTACCTTGAAATGAAGAAAGATTGCTCAAGGAATCAAGTGATTCCAACAAGAAATCAAGAAGCTTCAAGACCAACAATGGTGTTTTCTCTCAAGAACAACTATGGAGCTCTAAAGGGGAGAGGGGCTGTGCGAAAATGATGAAGTGAGGGGCTGAGTTCAGCCTCTCAAAATCTCACTTAAGGGTAAAAAGATCATTTGCCAAAAGGGTATAATGGTAAAAGTGTAAAAGACTAAGGTTAGGGGCATTTTGGTCATTTTGCGTCCAGATATTTCCGAACGTCATGACGACTCTGGCATACTCTCCCAAGTGTCCTGGGATGATGTGATATCAAGATTATCTGTTGGCGAGTCCCGGTAAATCCATATGTGGCTCCGTTCGTCACCCGATTGAGGATTCCGCCCGAACGAAGGTCAGGAAGTGATTTTTCTGAAATTTTTACGAAATTTAACCAAAACGTAGAGAATCGAATTCTAAGACTTATTGTCTCGTTCACGGGTCCATCTGAGGTCTTCTGAGCAGTAAAATCATACTGTCAGTGTAAAAACGCAAACCGGACTCCGTTTGAGTTTTCGACTCAAAACTTAATAGTAGCTTCCTACGATATCGTTGAGCATGACTATGGTCTCGGAATATTTTATTTCCATTCCTAAGACCTCGAATAAAATAAAGACATTAAAATACTAAAGAAATAGAAAACGTGAAAATCGGGGCGTTAAACAATCTGAAAAAGTTGTCATGGTGCAATCACCATGCAAACCCTAGCAGAGCAAAATAAGGATTAGCATGCGGCTCTATTTCCAAGTATCATCAGTTAGTAGAGTTGAAGAAGCCAAGCTTGGACTTTCAACGTCTTAATACTTCATTCAAAATTACTTCTCTAGCCTTCATAATGTTTGTATTCTGAATAGACGCTTGATTAGATTCACCGGACGCTTCTTCAATTGTCTAAGGCGCTTGATTATCCACTGGGCACATTCACAAAGCTGTTTAACTCGTAGCATTCTTAGTAATTAGCGTATTATGCTTCTTTGACCTTCTTAATGGACGAATTAGGATTCGATGTCATCATGAAACTTGTAGATATGGATATTAGATTTAATGAGACACCGGTTTCATCCAATTCGGACACCTGCAGCTCAATATATGGTCATCGGACGCTACATAGGAATGACTGTCCGGAACAACATCATGTCACCAACTTACGGATGCAATTTGACAAAGATAGAGATCGATTTCGCTCTTGACCTCTCCATGAGGGTTGCGGAAATTTCTCTAAGCCTTCCAACGATACCAAGATCAATGTTTTTGAACACCTAAAGCTCCAAAAATTGTTAGCAGATGCTTGCATGTTCTACTTGTCATGAACAATATCACATCTCAAGCTTGAAGAAGGAATTTCACTCGAATCGGGATTGGTTCAGATCTCGACTTCTCCCGGAAACATGTAGGTATTTATCTTATCTTCCTAAAAAAAACAAAGATCATTTCATTTCAACGAGTGTACCCCAAAATACGACGTTTCGGACGATTGCTTATCGGCAGCAGGCGCTTGACTTCAATCTTCAGTGTTTTTGCTTTTGTAGCTATTGTACTTTTGTCTTTATTTTTGGTTCTTTTGTCTTTCTTATATTAGATTTGCTGAGGCTTTTGTCTT
The DNA here is from genome assembly GCA_039655645.1 of Ammopiptanthus mongolicus. Classification (NCBI taxonomy): domain Eukaryota; kingdom Viridiplantae; phylum Streptophyta; class Magnoliopsida; order Fabales; family Fabaceae; genus Ammopiptanthus; species Ammopiptanthus mongolicus. The sequence goes on from CM077349.1 coordinate 47,413,594, forward strand.
CTGCTATTACAACACTTGATATTTCACAACTTTATCGAAAAGGGTACCTCATTTTTTGGTCAAGCTTGGAATTTGAATATCTTAATACTTCATTCTAAAATAGTTCTCCAGCCATCTTAATGTTCTGTATTCTGAGTAGACGACTGATTAGCTTCACCATAGGAGTCTTAAATGAGCTAAGGAGCTTGGTTATCAACTGGGCACATTCACAAGGTTGTTTAACTTGTTGCGTTCTGTCGAGTTAGCGTATTATGCTTCTATGACCCTTTTAATGCACGAATTTGGATTTGATGTCTCCATGAAACGTGTAGATATGGATATTAGATTTAATGATACGCTATAGATCAATATATGGTCATCAGACGCTACAACAGTATGACTGTCAGTAACTACATCAAGTCACCAACTTACGATTGCAATTTGACAAAGACAGAGATCGATTTCGGACTTGACCTCTTCATGAGAGTTGCGGATATTTCTCTAAGCCTTCCAACGATACGAAGATCGATGCTTTTGAACCCCTAAAGCTCCTGAAATTGTCAACAAGCGCTTGCATGTTCTGATTATCACGAACAGTATCACAGCCAGAACTTGAAGAAGGAATTTCACTTAGATAAAGATTGGTTCGGATCTCGACCTCTCCATGAAACATGTAGGTATTTCTCTTATCTTTCTTAAAAAACAAAGATCACTTCATTTCGATGAGCGTACCTCAAAATACGACGTTTCGGGCGCGTGATTGTCGGCAGCAGGCGCTTGACTTCAATCTTCAGTGTTTTTGCTTTTGCAGCATTTGTACTTTTGTCTTTATTCACGCTTGTCTTTTCATTCTTCTATTAGAATTGCTGAGGCTTTTGTCTTCTTCTATTACAGTACTTCCTGCTTCAGGACTTTATAGAAAAGGGTACCATATTTTCTGGTCAAGCTTGGACTTTCAATATCTTAATACTTCATTCAAAATTACTTCTCCAGCCTTCATAATGTTTGTATTATGAATAGACACTTGATTAGATTCACCGGACGCTTCTTAAATTAGCTAAGGCGCTTGGTTATCCACTGGGCAGTTTCACAAGGCTGTTTAACTCATAGCATTCTTGGCAGTTAGGGTATGATGCATCTTTGGCCCTCTTAATGCAGGAACTAGGATTCGATGTCTTTTTCAAACGTGTAGATATGGATATTAGCGATTCTGAGACAGTAGTTTCATCCAATTCGGACACCTACAGCTCAATATATGGTCATCAGACGCTACAAAGGTATGACTGTCAGGAACAACATCACGTCACCAACTTACGGATGCAATTTGACAAAGATAGATATCAATTTCGCTCTTGACCTCCTCATGAGAGCTACGGATATTTCTCTAAGACTTCCAATGATACCAAGATCGATGCTTTCGAGCAACTAAAGTTCCAGAAATTGTAAGCAGACACTTGCATGTTCTGATTGTCATGAAGAGTATCACATATCAAGCTTGAAGAAGGAATTTCACTCAGATCGAGATTAGTTCAGATCTGGACTTCTCCAGGAAAATGTAGGAATTTATCTTATCTTTCTAACAAAACCAAGATCTCTTCATTTCGACGAGCGTACGTCAAAATACGATGTTTCGGTCGCTTGATTGTCGGCAGTAGGCGCTTGACTTCAATCTTCAGTGTTTTTGCTTTAGCAACATTTGTACTTTTATCTTTATTGACGCTTGTCTTTTCTTTCTTCTATTAGAATTGATGAAGCTTTTGTCTTCTTCTATTATAGTACTTCCTGCTTTAGGACTTTATAGAAAAGGGTACCTTATTTTCTGGTCAAGCTTGGACTTTCAATATCGTAATACTTCATTCAAAATTACTTCTCCAGCCTTCAAAATGTATCTATTCTGAATAGATGCTTGGTTAGATTCACCGGATGCTTCTTAAATTAGCCAAGGCGCTTGCTTATCCACTGGGCACATTCACAAGGTTGTTTAACTCGTAGCATTCTTAGCAATTAGCGTATTATGATTCTCTGACCCTCTTAATGCACGAATTAGGATTCGATATCTTCATGAAACGTGTAGATATGGATATTAGCTTTAATGAGACACCGGTTTCATCCAATTCGGACACCTACCGCTCAATATATGGTCATCAAACGCTACAAAGGTACGACTGTCAGGAACAACATCACATCACCAAATTACGGATGCAATTTGACAAAGATAGATATCGATTTCGCTCTTGACCTTTTCATGAGAGTTGCGGATATTTCTCTAAGACTTCCAATGATACCAAGATCGATGCTTTCGAACACCTAAAGCTCCAGAAATTGTAAGCAGACACTTGCATGTTCTGATTGTCATGAACAGTATCACATATCAAGCTTGAAGAAGGAATTTCACTCAGATCGAGATTAGTCTAGATCTGGACTTCTCCTGGAAAATGTAGGAATTTATCTTATCTTTCTAACAAAACCAAGATCTCTTCATTTCGACGAGCGTACCTCAAAATACGACGTTTTGGGCGCTTGATTGTCGGCAGTTGGCGCTTGACTTCAATCTTCAGTGTTTTTGCTTTAGCAGCATTTGTACTTTTGTCTTTATTGACGTTTGTCTTTTCTTTCTTCTATTAGAATTGATGAAGCTTTTGTCTTCTTCTATTACAGTACTTCCTGCTTTAGGACTTTATAGAAAAGGGTACCTCATTTTCTGGTCAAGCTTGGACTTTCAATATCGTAATACTTCATTCAAAATTACTTCTCCAGCCTTGATAATGTATCTATTCTGAATAGATCCATGGTAAGATTCACTGGATGGTTCTTAAATTAGCCAAGGCGCTTGCTTATCCACTGGGCACATTCACAAGGTTGTTTAACTCGCAGCATTCTTAGCAGTTAGCGTATTATGATTCTCTGACCCTCTTAATGCTCAAATTAGGATTCGATATCTTCATGAAACGTGTAGATATGGATATTAGCTTTAATGAGACACCGGTTTCATCTAATTCAGACACCTACCGTTCAATATATGGTCATCAAACGCTACAAAGGAACGACTGTCAGGAACAACATCACATCACCAACTTACGGATGCAATGTGGCAAAGATAGAGATCGATTTCGCTCTTGACCTCTTCATGAGAGTTGCAGATATTTCTGTAAGCCTTCCAACGTTGCCAAGATCGATGATTTTGAACATCTAAAGCTCCAGAAACTGTCAGCAGACGCTTGCATGTTCTGATTGTCATGAACAGTATCATATCTAGAGCTTGAAGAAGGAGTTTCACTCAGATAGAGATTGGTTCAGATCTCGACTTCTGCATGAAACATGTAGGTATTTATCTTATCTTTCTAATAAAACCAAGATCATTTCATTTCGACGAGCATACCCCAAAATACGACGTTTCGAACGCTTGCTTGTCGGCAGCAGGCGCTGGACTTCAATCTTCAGTGTTTTTGCTTTTGCGGCTTTTGTACTTTTGTCTTTATTTGTGCTACTTTTCTCTTTCTTCTATTATATTTGGTGAAGTTTTTGTCTTCTACTATTACAATACTTGATATATCAGAACTTTATCGAAAAGGGTACCTCATTTTCTGGTCAAGCTTGGACTTTGAATATCTTAATACTTCATTCTAAAATAGTTCTCCGGCCATCATAATGTTCTGTATTCTGAGTAGACGACTGATTAGGTTCACCATAGGAGTCTTAAATGAGCTAAGGAGCTTGGTTATCCAGTGGGCACATTCAAAAGGTTGTTTAACTTGTTGCGTTCTGTCGAGTTAGCGTATTATGCTTCTTTGACCCTCTTAATGCACGAATTTGGATTTGATGTCTCCATGAAACGTGTAGTTGTGGATATTAGATTTAATGATACACTGATTTCATCCAATTTGGACACCTATAGATCAATATATGGTCATCAGACGCTACAACAGTGTGACTGTCAGTAACAACCTCAAGTCACCAACTTACGGATGCAATTTGACAAAGATAGAGATCGATTTCGCACTTGACCTCTTCATGAGAGTTGGGGATATTTCTCTAAGCCTTCCAACGATACCAAGATCGATGCTTTTGAACACCTAAAGCTCCTGAAATAGATGGCAGACGCTTGCATGCTCTGATTGTCACGAACAGTATCACAACTGGAGCTTGAAGAAGGAATTTCACTCAGATAGAGATTGGATCAGATCTCGACCTCTGCAGGAAACATTTAGGTCTTTCTCTTATGTTTCCTAAAAAACAAAGATCACTTCATTTCGATGAGCGTACCTCAAAATACGACGTTTCGGGCTCTTGATTGTCGGCAGCAGGCGCTTGACTTTAATCTTCAGTGTTTTTGCTTTTGCAACATTGTACTTTTGTCTTTATTCACGCTTGTCTTCTCTTTCTTCTATTAGAATTGCTGAAGCTTTTGTCTTCTTCTATTACAGTACTTCATGCTTCAGAAGTTTATAGAAACGGGTACCTTATTCTGGGCAAGCATGGACGTTCAATATCTTAATACTTCATTCAAAATTACTTCCCCAGCCTTCATAATGTTTGTATTCTAAATAGACGCTTGATTAGATTCACCGGACGCTTCTTAAATTAGCTAAGGAGCTTGGTTATCCACTGGGCACATTCACAAGTCTGTTTAACTCGTTGCATTCTTAGCAGTTAGCGTATTATGCTTCTTTGACCCTCTTAATGCACAAATTAGGATTTGATGTCTTCATGAAACGTGTAGATATGGATATTAGCTTTGATGAGACACCGGTTTCATCCAATTCAGACACCTACAGCTCAATATATGGTCATCAGATGCTACAAAGCAATGACTGTCAGGAAAACATCACGTCACCAACTTTATGCAATTTTACAAAGATAGAGTTCGATTTCGCTCTTGACCTCTTCAAGAAAGTTGTGGATATTTCTCTAAGCCTTCCAACGATATCAAGATTGATGCTTTTAAACACCTAAAGCTCCGGAAATTGTTAGCAGACGCTTCCATGATCTGATTGTTATGAACAGTATCACATCTCAAGCTTGAAGAAGGAATTTCACTCAGATCGGGATTGGTTCAGATCTCGGCTTCTCCAGGAAACATGTAGGTATTTATCTTATCTTTCTAACAAAACCAAGATCACTTCATTTCGATGAGCGTACCTCAAAATACGACGTTTCCGACGCTTGATTATCGGCAGCAGGCGCTTGACTTAAATCTTTAGTGTTTTTGCTTTCGCAGCATTTTTACTTTTGTCTTTTTCACGTTTGTCTCCTCTTTCTTATATTAGAATTGATGAAGCTTATGTGTTTTTCTATTACAGTACTTCATGCTTCAGGACTTTATAGAAAAGGGTACCTTATTTTCTGGTCAAGCTTGGACTTTGAATATCTTAATAATTCATTCAAAATTACTTCTCCAGCCTTCATATTGTTTTGTATTCTGAATAGACGCTTGATTAGCTTCACCGGACGCTTCTTAAATTAGCTAAGGGCGTGTGGTTATCCACTCGGCACATTCACAAGGCAGTGAAACTAGTAGCATTCTGACCAATTCGTGTATTATTCTTCTTTGATCCTCTTAATGGCCGAATTAGGATTCGATGTCTGAATGAAACTTGTAGATATGGATATTAGATTTAAAGAGACACCAGTTTCATCCAATTCGGACACCTACATCTCAATATATGGCCATCAGACGCTACAAAGGTATGACTATTAGGAACAATATCATGTCAAAAACTTACGGATGCAATTTGACAAAGATAGAGATCGATTTCACTCTTGGCGTCGCCATGAGAGTGGCATTTATTTCTAAGCCTTCCAACGATGCCAAGATCGATGATTTTGAACATCTAAAGCTCCAGAAATTGTCAGCAGACGCTTGCATGTTCTGATTGTCATGAACAGTATCATATCTAGAGCTTGAAGAAGGAGTTTCACTCAGATAGAGATTGGTTCAGATCTCGACTTCTGCATGAAACATGTAGGTATTTATCTTATCTTTCTAACAAAACCAAGATCATTTCATTTCGACGAGCATACCCCAAAATACGACGTTTCGAACGCTTGCTTGTCGGCAGCAGGCGCTTGACTTCAATCTTCAGTGTTTTTGCTTTTGCGGCTTTTGTACTTTTGTCTTTATTTGTGCTACTTTTCTCTTTCTTCTATTATATTTGGTGAAGTTTTTGTCTTCTACTATTACAATACTTGATATATCAGAACTTTATCGAAAAGGGTACCTCATTTTCTGGTCAAGCTTGGACTTTGAATATCTTAATACTTCATTCTAAAATAGTTCTCCGGCCATCATAATGTTCTGTATTCTGAGTAGACGACTGATTAGGTTCACCATAGGAGTCTTAAATGAGCTAAGGAGCTTGGTTATCCACTGAGCACATTCAAAAGGTTGTTTAACTTGTTGCGTTCTGTCGAGTTAGCGTATTATGCTTCTCTGACCCTCTTAATGCACGAATTTGGATTTGATGTCTCCATGAAACGTGTAGTTGTGGATATTAGATTTAATGATACACTGATGTCATCCAATTTGGACACCTATAGATCAATATATGGTCATCAGACGCTACAACAGTGTGACTGTCAGTAACAACATCAAGTCACCAACTTACGGATGCAATTTGACAAAGATAGAGATCGATTTCGCACTTGACCTCTTCATGAGAGTTGGGGATATTTCTCTAAGCCTTCCAACGATACCAAGATCGATGCTTTTGATCACCTAAAGCTCCTGAAATAGATGGCAGACGCTTGCACGCTCTGATTGTCACGAACAGTATCACAACTGGAGCTTGAAGAAGGAATTTCACACAGATAGAGATTGGATCAGATCTAGACCTCTGCAAGAAACATGTAGGTCTTTCTCTTATGTTTGCTAAAAAGCAAAGATCACTTCTTTTGGATGAGCGTACCTCAAAATACGACGTTTCGGGCTCATGATTGTCGGCAGCAGGCGCTTGACTTTAACTTCAGTGTTTTTGCTTTTGCAGCATTTGTACTTTTGTCTTTATTCACGCTTGTCTTCTCTTTCTTCTATTAGAATTGCTGAAGCTTTTGTCTTCTTCTATTACAGTACTCCATGCTTCAGGACTTTATAGAAACGGGTACCTTATTCTGGGCAAGCATGGACGTTCAATATCTTAATAATTTATTCAAAATTACTTCTCCAGCCTTCATAATGTTTGTATTCTAAATAGATGCTTGATTAGATTCACCGGATGCTTCTTAAATTAGCTAAGGCGCTTGGTTATCCACTGGGCACATTCACAAGTCTGTTTAACTCGTTCCATTCATAGCAGTCAACGTATTATGCTTCTTTGACCCTCTTAATGCACGAATTAGGATTTGATGTCTTCATGAAACGTGTAGATATGGATATTAGCTTTAATGAGACATCGGTTTCATCCAATTCGGACACCTATAGCTCAATATATGGTCATCAGACGCTACAAAATAATGACTGTCAGGAAAACATCACGTCACCAACTTACGGATGCAATTTGACAAAGATAGAGTTCGATTTCGCTCTTGACCTCTTCAAGAGAGTTGCGGATCTTTCTTTAAGCCTTCCAACGATACCAAGATTGATGCTTTTGAACAGCTAAAGCTCCAAAAATTGTCAGCAGACGCTTGCATGTTCTGATTGTTATGAACAGTATCACATCTCAAGCTTGAAGAAGGAATTTCACTCAGATCGGGATTGGTTCAGATCTCGGCTTCTCCAGGAAACATGTAGGTATTTATCTTATCTTTCTAACAAAACCAAGATCACTTCATTTCGACGAGCGTACCTCAAAATACGACGTTTCGGACGCTTTATTATTGGCAGTAGGCGCTTGACTTCAATCTTTAGTGTTTTTGCTTTCACAGCATTTTTACTTTTGTCTTTTTCACGCTTGTCTTCTCTTTCTTCTATTGCAATTGCTGAAGCTTTTGTGTTCTTCTATTACAGTACTTGATGCATCAGGACTTTATAGAATATGGTACCTCATCTTCTGGTCAAGCTTGGACTTTGAATATCTTAATACTTCGTTCAAAATTACTTCTCCAGCCTTCATATTGTTTGTATTCTGAATAGACACTTGATTAGCTTCACCGGACGCTTCTTAAATTAGCTAAGGGTGCGTGGTTATCCACTCGGCACATTCACTAGGCTGTGAAACTAGTAGCATTCTGACCAATTCGCGTATTATTCTTCTTTGATCCTCCTAATGGCCGAATTAGGATTCGATGTCTTAATGAAACTTGTAGATATGGATATTAGCTTTAAGGAGACACCGGTTTCATCCAATTCGGACACCTGCATCTCGATATTTGGCCATCAGACGCTTCAAAGGTATGACTATCAGGAACAATATCACGTCAAAAACTTACGGATGCAATTTGACAAAGATAGAGATCGATTTCACTCTTGGCGTCTTCATGAGAGTGGCATTTATTTCTAAGCCTTCCAACGATACCAAGATTGATGCTTTTGAACACCTAAAGCTCCAGAAATTGTCAACAGACGCTTGCATGTTCTGATTGTCCTGAACAGTGTCACATCTAGAGCTTGAAGATGGAATTTCACTCAGATAGAGATTGGGTCCGATCTCGACTTCTCCAGGAAACACGTAGGTATTTCTCTTGCCTTTCTTATAAAACCAAGATCACTTCATTTTGATGAGTGTACCTCAAAATACGATGTTTAGGGCGCTTTATTATCCGCAACAGGCGTTTGACTTCAATCTTCAGTGTTTTTACTTTTCCAGCTTTTGTACTTTTGCCTTTATTCACGCTTGTCTTCTCTTTCTCCTATTAGAATTGCTGAAGCTTTTGTCTTCTTCTGTTACAGTACTTCATGCTCCAGGACTTTATAGAAAAGGGTACCTTCTTTTCTGGTCAAGCTTGGACTTTTTTTTTTTTTTTTTTTTTGTATAAATTACAGTAAAAGCCTCGTTAAAACCTTCTGATGCAAAACCCTCCTTAGGGAAAAAACATCTAGAAGAAAAAAGAGTACTCAAACTGTTTATTCATTAATAAATAAAGAAAAAGATACAATGGGGGGACATAAAGCCTTGACCCAAAAGAAAAGTAAAGCAGCCATCCTCAAAAGAGGACATAACAAAACAGACATAAAATAGACACTCAAGCAAACCTATGAAAAGGTAGACCAATCCTATTCCTATGAAAGTCATCAATGACCAAATTTGGAACCAAATCCCACCAAATGAAACCGGAGATAGAGGAACCATAAGCAGCTAGCTTATCAGCACAAGAATTTCCTTCTCTGAATTTGTGAGAACAAACAAAATGCAGATGCTTCAACTATTCCAAGCAATTGATCCAACGATTTCTAAGCTTCCATGGAATCAAAATTTGATTTTTGAAGGCTGCAACAACAAGCTTGGAGTCGCACTCTAGCCAGAAACTAAACCAACCTTTGGAATGAGCAATTTAAATGGCAAACATTGCACCAAAATGCTCAGCCTCCAAAGCTGAATGGACACCAAGATTAGATGAAAAACAACCAATACTTTCAGCTCTACCACCTCTAAAAATTCCACCACAAGAAGAGGGACTAGGGCAACCAGAGGCAGCTCCATCTGTATTGCATTTCACCTAGTTAGGAATGGGAGGCTGCCACAAGATAGTTATGATTTTAGGAGCAGAGGGGAGTCGAGGAGCAACCTTAAACTGCCTTAAGAAATGTAGATCAGAGGAAGCAGCAGTTCTGTTTTTCGAGCCGATGTTTCCAGCTAGAGCAACATTAGCAAAAATGAGAGTTTTAGCAGCATGAAGAGTAACTCTTGTGTCATCAAATTTTAATTTGTTTCTGCAATACCAAACAGTACAGAAAACATTTATAATTCCAGCAATAATCAAATCAAGAACCTGCATGCTCCAACTTTCCTTGCAAATACTGAGAACAGAATCAAAACCGGTGCAATCAATATGATAATTGAGTAAAGTCTCAAACCAACTCCAAATATCTACAGCAAAAGGGCAAGTAAGAAACAAATGTGTGGCTGTCTCAGCAGCCTTGCCACAAAGAGAACAAAAGGACACCACATGACAGCCTCTATGCCATAAATTTTCATCTGTTGGCATTTTCCCATGAAGGATTCTCCAGAGGATAAAAGACTTGGAAGGTGGAATACTCTTTTTCCAAATGATATTAAACCAGTTCAAGGCATGACCTACTGGTTTAACAAATTGATAAGCTTCCTTGAAGCTCAATTCACCCGAGGCTGATTTATTCCAGACCAAATAATCAGTAGCAGCTTGTTTAGGGATAATAATCTTCTTTATCTCATCCTCTAAATCAGGAAAATGAGTTAATTATCCAACTGGAATAGACCAATTCCCATCCACAATAAAATCTCTCACCTAGACTTGAGAGAGTGATGAAGATGATCAGGTATATCATAGATTTGCACAATAGGAGCAGAGAACCATTGATCTGTCCAAAAATTTATTGATTCCCCATTCCCAATTTGCCATGATTTCTTCAACATAAGCAGACTAAGATTTGCCTTAATTCCTGGCCAAAGCTATGAAGAAACATGATAAGCTACTGGTGTGTTATTTCTGAAAACTCTGGCTTTAATAAGCTTGGACTAGGAATAAGAAGAAGAAAGCATTTGCCCTCCTAGTCTCAGTAAACCAGCTTTGTTAATAGACTTGATAGATCTTATGCCAAGCCCTCCTTCATTCACAGGTTTACACACATTTTTCCAAGCAATAGTGACAATCTTTCTTTTATTAACATCTCCAGACCAAACAAAGTTCCTAATCCAACCCTCCACATCTTTCAACAAAGAAGCAGGCCAATTGTAGATTTGAAAACTGTAAAGCAACATGCCAACTATCACTGAATTAACTAGTTAAACTCTTCCCATGATGGAAAGAAGAGAGCCTTTCCAATTAGATAGCTTAGTCATTATCCTATCAACAATAGGTCTAAGATGGACCCTCTTAGGCTTTCCTTTAAACAAAGGAACACCTAAATAAGTAAAAGGAATGTTGCCATAAGCAAAGCCAGTTAATTCAGCAATTTCAACCAGTCTTTTTCCAGACATAGAGCTGCAAAAAAAGTTGGACTTGTCCTAACTCACAACTTGGCCCGAGGCCTGCGCATACTGCTGGAATAAAGACATTAAGCTGGTAATACTTCTCCTAGAAGCTCGGCAAAATATCAGAATATCATCTGCATAAAGAACATGACTTGGCATATGCAATCCCCTCGGCCCTGCCATAAGCTGAAGTCTCCCATCTGTCATTAGCTTTGAAATACCTCTACTCAACACTTCTTCAGCTAAACAAAATAGAAGAGGAGAAAGGGGATCACCTTGTCTCACACCCCTCTTGCAACCAAAGAAACCAACACTTTTACCATTAATTGAAAGAGTGAGCCTGGCAGATTGAAGAATAGTTCCAATCCAATCACAAAACTAGTCAGCAAACCCAAAAGCTCTTAGAACTTGAATCAAAAAATTCCAATCAATAGTGTCAAAGGCTTTTTTAATATCAATCTTCATTGCCATTTGCCCACCAAAAGCATTCTTGTCTAGCAAGTTAATCGATTCTGAAGCAGTGCAAATACAATCCAAAATCTGTCTTCCTCTAACAAAGCCCCTTTGATTCTCAGAAATAAGCTTTGGAGCAATAATGGCCAATCTATCAGCCAAAACCTTTGTAATGATCTTGAATTGAAAGTTGGCTAAAGCAATGGGTCGATATTGTTCAATCTTTTCAGCACCAGAAATCTTGGGAATTAACACAACCACATTAGAGTTTAGGTTTGGAAGGATCCATCCATGCTTGAAGAATTGAGAAACAGCATTATGCACATCATCAGCTATAATATCACAGTATTTATCGAAAAAGAATCCACCAAAGCCATCGGGTCCAGGAGCATTATTTCCATTTAATGAAAACACAGCAGATTTGACTTCCTCCATGGAAGGAACATGAGTGACCATTACATTATCTTGATGCGAAACCAAGGAGGGAATCACTTGCTGAATTAGATCATTAGGTTGACATTGATTCTCAGAAGCAAACATTCCTTCATAGTGCTGTAAAATGTGCTGCTCAATATCTGTATTTGAAGACAAAACTTGATCACCATTTTTCAAAACAGAAATTTGCTTTGTGGCCTGTCTAATCTTAGTCATTCGATGGAAAAATGCAGTATTCCTGTCCCCATGAATATTCCAATCTAATCTAGATTTTTCCTTCCAGAAATCCTCCTCAAAATCGAAAGCCTTTTGTAACTCCACTTGAACAGTTTTCTCTTTGTCAAACAACTCATCAGAGAGACCAAAGAGATTAATATCCTGCCGAGTAGCATCAACATTGTTCAGAGCAGTTTTGACCATACTATTAACATTACCAAAGCAATCCTTGTTCCACTGCTTTAACTTCATTTTCAATTTGTTTAATTTTTGAGTGAGAACATACATTGGACAGTCAATAATATTTTCTTTCCATACAGACTCAACAATATGAACACAATCAGGGTGAGCAGCCCATATCTTCGTGAATTTAAAAGAGGAACCATGATCTCTGACCTCATTTTTCATGTTCAAAAGCAGAGGGAAATGGTCTGATTTGCTTCTTATGGGAGTGCAACAATCTATACTATTCCAGAAGTCAATCCAAGCAATATTACAAATGGATCTATCAAGCCTTTTTTCAGTATAAGCACTTTGGTTCTTGCCATTAGTCCAAGTGAACTGAGAACCTCTTGTATTAATTTGAATATACTGTCCAGCATCAGACCAATTTCGAAATTCGTCACAGGAAATTCTACTGGGAGATCCTCTACCTCTATATTCATGAGCTCCAAGAATTGCATTGAAATCACCTATAAAGCACGAAGGTCCAGGATTATTTGACTCAAGAGTAGTCAACTCATTCCAAAGGGATCTTCTTACAATGTAGTTAGTCGAAGCATAGACGGCTGAAATAAACAACTCCCGCATTTCAACAAAAACTGAGAAAGACATATGTTGATCAGACCTGACAAGGATAACAGGATCAAAGGAGGTCTTACAAAAGCACCAAATATTCGGAGCAATGGTTCCCCTATCATTAATAGAAAACAGCTTTAAATTTAAGCTATTAACAAAACCCTTTGAAAGCTTAGAATATTCAATCCAAGGTTCTGAAATAAATAAGAAGTCTGGCTTATGCAGATAGCAAAGCTTTTTAAGAACTAATCTAGAATCTAAGTTTTAGACGTTCCACCCTTTGATCGGGTTGTATAACCGGCAGATTTTAAATTTTTTGTCCTCTGTTTCCTCTGCCTTGACTTCTTTTTTCCTGATTTTGACAAAACCTGAAAGAACTCTGCCTCTTTCACTTGATCTTGAGAAGTATTTAGATATTTAGAGCCATTAGAAACATCATTTGTATCATCCTGAACATCTATGAAATCATCTTGAGCAGTATTATCCTGGCTCTGCTGATCATCACATTGATCCTTGTCCCAAAACTTCCCTCTAGTCGCAATATGTAAATCTCTGGCAACCACAGGATTGTTTATATTATGAGGGGTTTGAAACAGTTGACCATTTATAGCATCTTCTGCAGTGGCAAATTTTTGGAAGCCACTGGAAGCATCAGCATTTGGAGAATTGGGCTCAGAATTAGGAACAAAGGATTCAGATTTTTCCTCAGAAGCAGCCTCAACAGCAATTTGCTCCAACACATAAGGAGTATTACTTGGAAGGAAAGGACCTTTATTTCCTTCAAGAACTCTGATATCTTCAATAATAGGATCCTTATTCAAAACATGAGTGTCATCAGGCTGATGCAACATATTATCCTCTTCTTGTTTTTCATCATTTAGCATTATCAGATCAGCCTCATTAACACACTCATTTATGACAGCATTAATATTACTAGGCTCACCATCATTATTTATATTTTTCCCATTCTGATCACCAGCAATATCTTGTTGCTTAGGAACATATCGAAGAACTGTTTTCTTAGGAGGCAAGGCAACAGTATTACTCTTTTTACCGACCTGATCTTTCTTGATTTCTTGATATTTCGGATTATTCTTACAATCATGAATAGCGTTCCCAATTGTAACACATGAATTGCAGAAGGGAGGAAGATACTCATACTGGATATCAACCAGAAAGGCATAGTTATCTCTCTCAACTAATATCTGATCTTGCAAGGGTTTTGATAAGTCAACTTCTATCAAAATGCGTGCATAATGACCCAAATATCTATTACTCGTGGCTTCATCAAGGGCAACTGGGATTCCCACTCCTCTGGCAATAGCAAACAGAGAGTTTTTTCTCCATTATTCTTGAGGTAAACAATGAATACGAATCCAACATTGGCAATTGGTTTGCTTCACAAAATGAGGATTAAAGTCCGGAGTCCATGAGAAAACCTTTAACGATCCTCGATGCATTGGCCAAGATCCCACAGCAAGAACACTCCTCAACTCTTCTATGGAGGAAAAAGCAAATTCATAAAAACCCTTTCCAATGGGGGTCACACGCCAGTTTCCTATAGACTTCCATAGTTTTTCCAATTTCATACGTAAATCAGCAATCTTAATAGGAGCATCACCCTTTGTTAAAACAAGTCTACCATGCAAATGATTTTTGCACCCTTCAACCCCAGCTATATATTCTTCTTGATGGATTTAATAGCAACCACATCTCCCTTCATACATAGGATAGGGAGTTGACTCAATGGCACATCACATGCATTATTCAATGCCTGCGCAAAGGTTTTCTTTACGTGAGATGAAGCAGATTGAGAAGAAGGAGAAAGAGAGGCAATATTAGGCTTAGGAGAATGAGATGAAGAAGGAGGAGGAATGTTCAAATCGGGGAACAATAGTTCCCACGGGCAATCTGAAAAAGTTTTCATGGTGCAATTACCATGCAAACCCTAGCAGACCAAAATAAGGATTAGCATGCGGCTCTATTTCCAAGTATCATCAGTTAGCAGAGTTGAAGCAGCCAAGCTTGGCCTTTCAACGTCTTAATACTTCATTCAAAATTACTTCTCCAGCCTTCATAATGTTTGCATTCTGAACAGACGCTTGATTAGATTCACCGGACGCTTCTTAAATTGTCTAAGGCGCTTGATTATCCACTGGGCACATTCACAAGGCTGTTTAACTCATAGCATTCTTAGCAGTTAGCGTATTATGCTTCTTTGACCCTCTTAATGGACGAATTAGGATTCGATGTCTTCATGAAACTTGTAGATATGGATATTAGATTTAACGAGACACCGGTTTCATCCAATTCGGACACCTACAGCTCAATATATGGTCATCAGACGCTACATAGGAATGACTGTCATGAACAACATCACGTCACCAACTTACGGATGCAATTTGACCAAGATATAGATCGATTTCGCTCTTGACCTCTCCATGAGGGTTGCGGATATTTCTCTCAGCCTTCCAACGATACCAAGATCGATGTTTTTGAACACCTAAAGCTCCAGAAATTGTTAGCAGACGCTTGCATGTTCTGATTGTCATGAACAGTATCACATCTCAACCTTGAAGAAGGAATTTCACTCAGATCGGGATTGGTTCAGATCTCGACTTCTCCAGGAAACATGTAGGTATTTATCTTATCTTCCTAAAAAAAACCAAGATCATTTCATTTCGACGAGCGTACCCCAAAATATGACGTTTCGGACGCTTGCTTATCGGCAGCAGGCGCTTGACTTCAATCTTCAGTGTTTTTGCTTTCTCAGCATTTGTACTTTTGTCTTTATTCAAGCATGTCTTCCCTTTCTTCTATTAGAATTGCTGAAGCTTTTGTATTCTTCTATTATAGTACTTCTTACTTTAGGACTTTATAGAAAAAGGTACCTTATTTTCTGGTCATGCTTTGACTTTCAATATCTTAATACTTCATTCAAAATTACTTCTCCAGCCTTCATAATGTTTGTATTCTGAATAGACGCTTGATTAGATTCGCCGGACGCTTCTTAAATTAGCTAAGGCGCTTGATTTTCCACAAGGCACATTCACAAGGCTGTTTAACTCGTAGCTTTCTTAGCAGATAGCGTATTATGCTTCTTTGACCCTCTTAATGGACGAATTAGGATTCGATGTCTTAATGAGACTTGTAGATATGGATATTAGATTTAATGAGACACCAGTTTCATCCAATTCGGACACCTACAGCTCAATATATGGTCATCAGACGCCACATAGGTATGACTATCAGGACCATCACATCACCAACTTACGGATGCAATTTGCCAAAGATAGAGATCGATTTCGCCCTTGACCTCTTCATGAGAGTTGCAGATATTTCTCTAAGACTTCCAACGATGCCAACATCGATGCTTTTGAACACCTAAAGCTCCAGAAATTGTCAGCAGACGCTTGCATGTTCTGATTGTCATGAACAGTATCACATATCAAGCTTGAAGAAAGTTCACCCAGAACGGGATTAGTTCAAATCTCGGCTTCTCCAGGAAACATGCAGGAATTTATCTTATCTTTCTAACAAAACCAAGATCACTTCATTTCGAGGAGCGTACCTCAAAATATGACGTTTCAGACGCTTGATTATCGGCAGCAGGCGCTTGACTTCAATCTTCAGTGTTTTTGCTTTCTCACCATTTGTACTTTTGTCTTTATTCACGCTTG
This sequence comes from Ammopiptanthus mongolicus, assembly GCA_039655645.1. Taxonomy (NCBI): domain Eukaryota; kingdom Viridiplantae; phylum Streptophyta; class Magnoliopsida; order Fabales; family Fabaceae; genus Ammopiptanthus; species Ammopiptanthus mongolicus. Next base: position 47,430,203 of record CM077349.1, read on the forward strand.
TCCTCTCTTTCTTCTATTAGAACTGCTGAAGCTTTTGTGTTCTTCTATTATAGTACTTCTTGCTTCAGGACTTTATAGAAAAGGGTACCTTATTTTCTAGTCATGCTTTGACTTTCAATATCTTAATACTTCATTCAAAATTACTTCTCCAACCTTCATAATGTTTGTATTCTGAATAGACGCTTGATTAGATCCGCTGGACGCTTCTTAAATTAGCTAAGGCGCTTGATTTTCCACTAGGCACATTCGCAAGGCTGTTTAAGTCGTAGCTTTCTTAGCAGTTAGAGTATTATGCTTATGTGACCCTCTTAATGGACGAATTAGGATTTGATGTCTTAGTGACACTTGTAGATATGGATATTAGATTTAATGCGACACCTGTTTCATCCAATTCGGACACCTACTGCTCAAAATATGATCCTCAGACGCTACATAGGTATGACTATCAGGACCATCACATCACCAACTTACGGATGCAATTTGGCAAAGATAGAGATCGATTTCGCTCTTGACTTCTTCATGAAAATTGCGGATATATATCTAAGCCTTCCAACGATGCTAAGATCGATGCTTTTGAACACCTAAAGCTCCAGAAATTTTCAGCAGACGCTTGCATGTTCTGATTGTCATGAACAGTATCACATATCAAGCTTGAAGAAGGAATTTCACTCAGATCGGGATTAGTTCAGATCTCGACTTCTCCAGGAAACATGTAGGAATTTATCTTATATTTCTAACAAAACCAAGATCACTTCATTTCGAGGAGCATACCTCAAAATACGACGTTTCGGACGCTTGATTATCGGCACCAGGCGCTTGACTTCAATCTTCAGTGTTTTTGCTATCTCAGCATTTGTACTTTTGTCTTTATTCACGCTTGTCCTCTCTTTCTTCTAATAGAATTGCTGAATCTTTTGTGTTCTTCTATTATAGTACTTCTTGCTTCAGGACATTATAGAAAAGGGTACCTTATTTTCTGGTCATGCTTGGACTTTCAATATCTTATTACTTCATTCAAAATTACTTCTCCAGCCTTCATAATGTTTGTATTCTGAATAGACGCTTGATTAGATTCTCCGAACGCTTCTTAAATTAGCTAAGGCGCTTGATTTTCCACTGGGCACATTCACAAGCCTGTTTAACTCGTAGCTTTCTTAGCAATTAGCGTATTATTCTTCTTTGACCCTCATAATGGTTGAATTAGGATTCGATGTCTTAATGAAACTTGTAGATATGGATATTAGATTTAATGAGACGCCGTTTTCATCCAATTCGGACACCTACAGCTCAATATAACATCACACGCTACATAGGTATGACTATCAGGAAAATCACATCACCAACTTACTGATGCAATTTGGCAAAGATAGAGATTGATTTCGCTCTTAAACTGTTCATGAGAGTTGCGGATATTTCTCTAAGCCTTCCAACGATACCAAGATCGATGCGTTTAACACCCAAAGCTCCAGAAATTGTCAGCAGACGCTTCCATGTTCTGATTGTCATGAATAGTATCACATATCAAGCTTGAAGAAGGAATTTCACTCAGATCGGGATTAGTTCAGATCTCGACTTCTCCAGGAGGCATGTAGGAATTTATCTTATCTTTCTAACAAAACCAAGATCACTTCATTTCGAGGAGGTTACCTCATAATATGACGTTTCGGACGCTTGATTATCGGCAGCAGGCGCTTAACTTCAATCTTCAGTGTTTTTGTTTCTCAGCATTTGTACTTTTGTCTTTATTCACGCTTGTCTTCTCTTTCTTCTATTAGAATTGTTGAAGCTTTTGTGTTCATCTATTATAGTACTTCTTGCTTCAGAACTTTATAGAAAAGGGTAGCTTATTTTATGGTCATGCTTGGACTTTCAATATCTTAATACTTCATTCAAAATTACTTCCCCAGCCTTCTTAATGTTTGTATTCTGAATAGACGCTTGATTAGATTCGCCGGACGCTTATAAATTAGCTAAGGCGCTCGCTTATGCACTGGGCACATTCACAAGGCTGTTTAACTCGTAGCTTTCTTAACAGTTAGTGTATTATGCTTCTTTGACCTCTTAATGCGCGAATTAGGATTTGATGTCTTCACGAAACGTGTAGATATGGATATTAGCTTTAATGAGACACCGGTTTCATCCAATTCGGACACCTATAGCTCACTATATGTTCAATTGACGCTACATAGGTATGACTATCAGGAACATCACATCACCAACTTACGGATGCAATTTGGCAAAGATAGAGATCGATTTCGCTCTTGACCTGTTCTTGAGAGTTACGGATATTTCTCTAAGCCTTCTAACGATACCAAGATCGATGCGTTTGAACACCCAAAGCTCCAGAAATTGTCAGCAGACGCTTGCATGTTCTGATTGTCATGAACAGTATCACATATCAAGCTTGAAGAAAGAATTTCACTTAGATCGGGATTAGTTCAGATCTCGACTTCTCCAGGAAACATGTAGGAATTTATCTAATCTTTCTAACAAAACCAAGATTACTTCATTTCGAGGAGCGTACCTCAAAATACGACGTTTCGGACGCTTGACTATCGGCAGCAGGCGCTTGACATCAATCTTCAGTGTTTTTGCTTTCTCAGCATTTGTACATTCGTCTTTATTCATGCTTGTCTTCTCTTTCTTCTATTAGAATTGCTGAAGCTTTTGTGTTCTTCTTTTATCGTACTTCTTGCTTCAGGACTTTATATAAAAGGGTACTTTATTTTTTGGTCATGCTTGGACTTTCAATATCTTAATACTTCATTCAAAATTACTTCACCAGCCTTCATAATGTTTGTATTCTGAATAGACGCTTGATTAGATTCGCCGGACGCTTCTTAAATTAGCTAAGGCGCTTGATTTTCCACTGGGCACATTCACAAGGCTGTTTAACTCGTAGCTTTCTTAGCAGTTAGCGTATTATGCTTCTTTGACCCTCTTAATGGACGAATTAGGATTCGATGTCTTAATGAAACTTGTAGATATGGATATTAGATTTAATGAGACATCAGTTTCATCCAATTCGGACACCTACAGCTCAATTTATGGTCATCAGACGCTATATACGTATGACTGTCAGGAACATCACATCACCAACTTACGGATGCAATTTGGTAAAGATAGAGATTGATTTCGCTCTTGACCTGTTCATGAGAGTTGCGAATGTTTCTCTAAGCCTTCCAACGATACCAAGATCGATGCGTTTAACACCCAAAGCTCCAGAAATTGTCAGCAGATGCTTCCATGTTCTGATTGTCATGAACAGTATCACATATCAAGCTTGAAGAAGGAATTTCACTCAGATCGGGATTAGTTCAGATCTCGACTTCTCCAGGAGGCATGTAGGAATTTATCTTATCTTTCTAACAAAACCAAGATCACTTCATTTCGAGGAGGTTACCTCATAATATGACGTTTCAGACGCTTGATTATTGGCAGCAGGCGCTTAACTTCAATCTTCAGTGTTTTTGCTTTCTCAGCATTTGTACTTTTGTCTTTATTCACGCTTGTCTTCTCTTTCTTCTATTAGAATTGTTGAAGCTTTTGTGTTCATCTATTATAGTACGTCTTGCTTCAGAGCTTTATAGAAAAGGGTAGCTTATTTTATGGTCATGCTTGGACTTTCAATATCTTAATACTTCATTCAAAATTACTTCCCCAGCCTTCATAATGTTTGTATTCTGAATAGACGCGTGATTAGATTCGCCGGACGCTTATAAATTAGCTAAGGCGCTCGCTTATGCACTGGGCACATTCACAAGGCTGTTTAACTCGTAGCTTTCTTAACAGTTAGTGTATTATGCTTCTTTGACCTCTTAATGCGCGAATTAGGATTTGATGTCTTCACGAAACGTGTAGATATGGATATTAGCTTTAATGAGACACCGGTTTCATCCAATTCGGACACCTATAGCTCACTATATGTTCAATTGACGCTACATAGGTATGACTATCAGGAACATCACATCACCAACTTAAGGATGCAATTTGGCAAAGATAGAGATCGATTTCGCTCTTGACCTGTTCTTGAGAGTTACGGATATTTCTCTAAGCCTTCTAACGATACCAAGATCGATGCGTTTGAACACCCAAAGCTCCAGAAATTGTCTGCAGACGCTTGCATGTTCTGATTGTCATGAACAGTATCACATATCAAGCTTGAAGAAAGAATTTCACTCAGATCGGGATTAGTTCAGATCTCGACTTCTCCATGAAACATGTAGGAATTTATCTTATCTTTCTAACAAAACCAAGGTTACTTCATTTCGAGGAGCGTACCTCAAAATACGACGTTTCGGACGCTTGACTATCGGCAGCAGGCGCTTGACTTCAATCTTCAGTGTTTTTGCTTTCTCAGCATTTGTACTTTCGTATTTATTCATGCTTGTCTTCTCTTTCTTCTATTAGAATTGCTGAAGCTTTTGTGTTCTTCTTTTATCGTACTTCTTGCTTCAGGACTTTATATAAAAGGGTACCTTATTTTCTGGTCAAGCTTGGACTTTTAATATCTTAATACTTTATTCAAAATTACTTCTCCAGCCTTCATAATGTTTGTATTCTGAATAGAAGCTTGATTGGATTCACCGGACGCTTCATAAATTGGCTAAGGCGCTTGGTTATCCACTAGACACATTCACAACGCTGTTTAACTCGTAGCATTCTTAGCAGTTAGCGTATTTTGCTTCTTTGACCCTCTTAATGCACGAATTAGAATTCGAAGTTTTCATGAAACGTGTAGATATGGATATTAGCTTTAATGAGACACTGGTTTCATCCAATTCGGACACCTACAGCTCAAGATATGGTCATCAAATTCTAGAAAGGTAAGACTGTCAAGAAAAGCATAACGTCACCGACTTACGGATGCAATTTGACGAAGATAGAGATCGATTTCGATCTTGACCTCTTCATCAGAGTTGCGGATATTTCTGTAAGCCTTCCAACGATACCAAGATGGATGCTTTTGAACAACAAATGCTCCAAAAATTATCAGCAGACGCTTGCATGTTCTGATTGTCACGAACAGTACCACAGCTCAAGCTTGAAGAAAGAATTTCACTCAGATCGGGATTGGTTCAGATCTCGACTTTTCCAGGAAACCTGTAGGTATTTATCTTATATTTCTAACAAAACCAAGATCACATCATTTCAACGAGCGTACCTCAAAATACGACGTTTCGGGCGCTTGATTATCGGCAGCAGGCGCTTGACTTTAATCTTTAGTGTTTTTGCTTTTGTAGCATTTGTACTTTTGTTTTTATTCACGCTTGTCTTCTCTTTCTTTTATTAGAATTGCTGAAGCTTTTTTATTCTTCTATTACAGTACTTCATGCTTTGGGACTTTATAGAAAAGGGTACCGTATTTTCTGGTCAAGCTTGGACTTTCAATATCTTAATACTTCATTCAAAATTACTTCTCCAGCCTTCGTAATGTTTGTATTCTGAATAGAAGCTAGATTAGATTCACCGGACGCTTCTTTAATAGGCTAAGGCGCTTGGTTATCTACTGGACACGTTCACAACATAGTTTAACCCGTAGCATTCTTAGCAGTTATCATATTCTGCTTCTTTGACCCTCTTAATGCACGAATTAGAATTCGATGTCTTCATGAAACGTGTAGATATGGATATTAGCTTTAATGAGACACTGGTTTCATCCAATTCGGACACCTACAGCTCAAGATATGGTCATCAAATTCTAGAAAGGTAAGACTGTCAAGAAAAGCATAACGTCACCGACTTACGGATGCAATTTGACGAAGATAGAGATCGATTTCGATCTTGACCTCTTCATCAGAGTTGCGGATATTTCTGTAAGCCTTCCAACGATACTAAGATGGATGCTTTTGAACAACAAATGCTCCAAAAATTATCAGCAGACGCTTGCATGTTCTGATTGTCACGAACAGTACCACAGCTCAAGCTTGAAGAAAGAATTTCACTCAGATCGGGATTGGTTCAGATCTCGACTTTTCCAGGAAACCTGTAGGTATTTATCTTATATTTCTAACAAAACCAAGATCACATCATTTCAACGAGCGTACCTCAAAATACGACGTTTCGGGCGCTTGATTATCGGCAGCAGGCGCTTGACTTCAATCTTTAGTGTTTTTGCTTTTGTAGCATTTGTACTTTTGTTTTTATTCACGCTTGTCTTCTCTTTCTTTTATTAGAATTGCTGAAGCTTTTTTATTCTTCTATTACAGTACTTCATGCTTTGGGACTTTATAGAAAAGGGTACCGTATTTTCTGGTCAAGCTTGGACTTTCAATTTCTTAATACTTCATTCAAAATTACTTCTCCAGCCTTCGTAATGTTTGTATTCTGAATAGAAGCTTGATTAGATTCACCGGACGCTTCTTTAATAAGCTAAGGCGCTTGGTTATCTACTGGACACGTTCACAACATAGTTTAACCCGTAGCATTCTTAGCAGTTATCATATTCTGCTTCTTTGACCCTCTTAATGCACGAATTAGAATTCGAAGTTTTCATGAAACGTGTAGATATGGATATTAGCTTTAATGAGACACTGGTTTCATCCAATTCGGACACCTACAGCTCAAGATATGGTCATCAAATTCTAGAAAGGTAAGACTGTCAAGAAAAGCATAACGTCACCGACTTACGGATGCAATTTGACGAAGATAGAGATCGATTTCGATCTTGACCTCTTCATCAGAGTTGCGGATATTTCTGTAAGCCTTCCAACGATACCAAGATGGATGCTTTTGAACAACAAATGCTCCAAAAATTATCAGCAGACGCTTGCATGTTCTGATTGTCACGAACAGTACCACAGCTCAAGCTTGAAGAAAGAATTTCATTCAGATCGGGATTGGTTCAGATCTCGACTTTTCCAGGAAACCTGTAGGTATTTATCTTATATTTCTAACAAAACCAAGATCACATCATTTCAACGAGCGTACCTCAAAATACGACGTTTCGGGCGCTTGATTATCGGCAGCAGGCGCTTGACTTCAATCTTTAGTGTTTTTGCTTTTATAGCATTTGTACTTTTGTTTTTATTCACGCTTGTATTCTCTTTCTTCTGTTACAATTGCAGAAGCTTTTGTGTTCTTCTATTAGAGTACTTGATGCTGCAGGACATTTTGTAGAAAATGGTACCTTATTTTCTGGTACAGCTTGGACTTTGAATATCTTAATACTTCATTCAAAATTACTTCTCCTGCCATCATAATGTTTCTATTCTGAATAGGCGCTTGATTAGCTTCCCCGAACGCTTCGTTAATTAGCTAAGGAGCTTGCTTACCCCCAGGGCACATCCACAAGGCTGTTTAACTCGTAGCATTCTTAGCAGTTAGCGTATTATGCTTATTTGACCCTCTTAATGCATGAATTAGGATTCGATGTCTTCATGAAACTTCTACATATGAATATTAGCTTTAATGAGACACCAGTTTCATCCAATTCGGACACCTACAGCTCAATATATGGGCATCAGACGCTACAAAGGTATGACTGTTAGGAACAATATCACGTCAAAAACTTACCGATGCATTGTGACAAAGATAGATATCGATTTCACTATTGGCGTCTTCATGAGAGTTGCAGTTATTTATAAGCATTCAAACGATACCAAGATTGATGCTTTTAAACACCTGAAGCTCCAGAAATTGTTAGCAGACACTTGCATGTTCTGATTGTCACCAACAGTATCACATCTAGAGTTTGAAGAAGGAATTTCACTCGGATAGAGATTGGTTAAGATCTCGACTTCTCCAGGAAACAAGTAGGTATTTCTCTTATCTTTCATAAAAAAACAAAGATCACTTCATTTCGATGACCGTACCTCAAGATACGACGTTTCGGGCGCTTGATTATCGGCAGCAGGCGCTTGACTTCAGTCTTCAGTGTTTTTGCTTTTGCAGCTTTTGTACTTTTGTCTTTATTGCCGCTTGTCTTATCTTTCTTCTATTACAATTGCAGATGTTTTTTCTTCTTCTATTACAGTACTTCATGCTTCGGGACTTTATAGAAAAGGGTACCTTATTTACCGGTCATGCTTGGACTTTCAATATCTTAATACTTCATTCAAAATTACTTCTCCATCCTTCATAATGTTTGTATTTTGAATAGAAGCTTTATTAGATTCACCGGACGCTTCTTTAATTGGCTAAGGCGCTTGGTTATCCACTGGACACATTCACAACGCTGTTTATCTCGTAGCATTCTTAGCAGTTAGCGTATTATGCTTCTTTGACCATCTTAATGCACGAATTAGGATTCGATGTCTTCATGAAACGTGTAGATATAGATATTAGCTTTAATGAGACACTGGTTTCATCCAATTCGGACACATACAGCTGAATATATGGTCATCAAACGCTAGAAAGGTATGACTGTCAGGAACAACATAACGTCACCGACTTACGGATGCAATTTGACAAAGATAGAGATCAATTTCGCTCTTGACTTCTTCATGAGAGATGAGGATATTTCTATAAGCCTTCCAACGATACCAAGATCGATGCTTGACGCTTGCATATTCTGATTGTCACGAACAGTACCACATCTCAAGCTTGAAGAAAGAATTTCACTCAGATCGGGACTGGTTCAGATCTCGATTTCTCCAAGAAACCTATAGGTATTTATCTTATATTTCTAACAAAACAAAGATCACTTCATTTCGACGAGCGTAACTCAAAATATGACGTTTCGGGCGCTTGATTATCGGCAGCAGGCGCCTGAGTTCAATCTTCAGTGTTTTTGCTTTTGTAGCTTTTGTACTTTTGTCTTTATTCCCGCTTGTCATAACTTTCTTCTATTACAATTGCAGAAGCTTTTTTCTTCTTCTATTATAGTACTTCATGCTTCAGGACTTTATAGAAAATGGCACATTATTTTCTGGTCAAGCTTGGACTTTCAATATCTTAATACTTCATTCGAAATTACTTCTCTAGCCTTCATAATGTTTGTATTCTGAATAGAAGCTTGATTAGATTCACCGGACGCTTCTTTAATTGGCTAAGGCGGTTGGTTATCCACTGGACACATTCACAAGGCTGTTTAACTCGTAGCATTCTTAGCAGTTAGCGTATTATGCTTCTTTGACCCTCTTAATGCACGAATTAGGATTCGATATCTTCATGAAACATGTAGATATGGATTTTAGCTTTAATGAGACACTGGTTTCATCCAATTCGGAAACCTACAGCTCAATATATGGTCATCAAACGCTAGAAAGGTATGACTGTCAGGAACAACATAACGTCATCGACTTACGGATGCTATTTGACAAAGATAGATATCGATTTCGCTCTTCACCTCTTCATGAGAGTTGCGGGTATTTCTCTAAGCCTTCCAACGATACCAAGACCGATGCTTTGGAACACCTAAAGCTCCCGAAATTTTCAGTAGACACTCGCATGTTCTGATTGTCACCAATAGTATCACATCTAAAGCTTGAAGAAGGAATTTCACTCAGATAGAGATTGGTTCAGATCTCGACCTCTCCAGGAAACCTGTAGGTATTTATCTTATATTTCTAACTAAACCATGAATACTTCATTTCGACGAGCGTACCTCAAAATCCAACTTTTCGGGCGTTTGTCTATCGGCAGCAGGCGCTTGACTTCAATCTTCAGTGTTTTTGCTTTTTTAGCATTTGTACATTTGTTTTTTTTTCACGCTTGTCTTCTCTTTATTCTATTACAATTGCTGAAGCTTTTGTGTTCTTCTATTACAGTACTGTATGCTTCAGGACTTTATAGAAAATGGTACCTTATTTTCTGGTCCAGCGTGGACTTTGAATATCTTAATACTTCATTCAAAATTACTTCTCCAGCCTTCATAATGTTTGTATTCTAAATAGAAGCTTGACTAGATTCACCAGACGCTTCTTTAATTGGCTAAGGCGCTTGGTTATCCCCTGGACACATTCACAACGTTGTTTAACTCGTAGCATTCTTAGCAGTTAGAGTATTATGCTTCTTTGACCCTCTTAATGCACGAATTAGGATTCGATGTCTTCATGAAACGTGTAGATATGGATATTAGTTTTAATGAGACACTGGTTTCATCCAATTCAGACACCTACAGCTCAATATATGGCCATCAAACGCTAGAAAGGTATGACTGTCAGGAACAACATAATGTCGCCGACTTACGGATGCAATTTGACAAAGATAGAGATCGATTTCGCTCTTGACCTCTTCATGAGAGTTGCGGATATTTCTCTAAACCTTCCAACGATACCAAGATCGATGCCGTTGAAAACCTAAAGCTCCAGAAATTGTAAGCAGACGCTTGCATGTTCTGATTGTCACGACCAGTACCACATCTCAAGTTTGAAGAAAGAATTTCACTCAGATTGGGATTGGTTCAGATCTCGACTTCTCCAGGAAACATGTACGTATTTATCTTATATTTCTAATAAAACCAAGATCACTTCATTTCGACGAGCGTACCTCAAAATACGACGTTTCGGGCGCTTGATAATCGATAGCAGGCGCCAGACTTCAATCTTCAGTGTTTTTGCTTTTGTAGCATTTGTACTTTTGTTTTTATTCACGCTTCTCTTCTATTTCTTCTATTACAATTGCAGAAGCTTTTGTGTTCTTCTATTACAGTACTTGATGCTTCAGGACTTTATAGAAAATGGTACCTTATTTTCTGGTCCAGCTTGGACTTTGAATATCTTAATACATCATTCAAAATTACTTCTCCAGCCTTCATAATGTTTGTATTCTGAATAGACGCTTGATTAGCGTCACCGGACGCTTCTTAAATTAGCTAAGGCGCTTGGTTATCCACTGGGCACATTCACAAGGCTGTTTAATTTGTAGCATTCTAAGCAGTTAGTGAATTATGCTTATTTGACCCTCTTAATGCTTGATATGGGATTCGATGTCTTCGTGAAACTTCTAGATATGGATATTAGCTTTAAGGAGACACCTGTTTCATCCAATTCGGACACCTATAGCTCTATACATGGGTATCAGACACTAAAAGGTATGACTTTTAGGAAAAATATCACGTCAAAAACTTATTGATGCGATTTGACAAAGATAGATATCGATTTCACTCTTGGCGTCTTCATGAGAGTTGCAGTTATTTCTAAGCATTCCAACGATTCCAAGATTGATGCTTTTAAACACCTAAAGCTCCAGAAATTGTCAGCAGACACTTGCATGTTCTGAATGTCACAAACAGTATCACATCTAGAGCTTGAAGAAGGAATTTCACTGAGATAGAGATTGGTTCAGATCTCGACTTGTCCAGGAAAAAAGTAGGTATTTCTCTTATCTTTCTTAAAAAAATAAAGATCAATTCATTTCGACGAGCGTAGCTCAAAATACGACGTTCCGGGCGCTTGATTATGGGCAGCAGGCGCTTGACATCAATCTTCAGTGTTTTTGCTTTTGCAGCTTTTGTACTTTTGTCTTTATTCACGCTTGTCTTATCTTTCTTATATTACAATTGCAGAAGCTTTTGTGTTCTTCTATTACAGTACTTGATGCTTCAGGACTTTATAGAAAATGGTACCTTGGTTTCTGGTCAAGCTTGGACTTTGAATATCTTAATACTTCATTCAAAATTACTTCTCCAGCCTTCATAATGTTTGTATTCTAAATAGACGCTTGATTAGCTTCACCGGACGCTTCTTAAATTAGCTAAGGCGCTTGCTTATCCACTGGGCACATTCACAAGGCTGTTTAACTCGTAGCATTCTTAGCAGTTAGCGTATTATGCATATTTGACCCTCTTAATGCATGAATTAGGATTCAATGTCTTCAAGAAACTTCTAGATATGGATATTAGCTTTAATGACACACCAGTTTCATCCAATGCAGACATCTATAGCTCAAGGTATGGGCATCAGATGCTGCAAAGGTATGACTGTTAGGAACAATATCACGTCCAAAACTTACCGATGCGATTTGACAAAGATAGATATCGATTTAACTCTTGGCGTCTTCATGAGAATTACAGTTATTTCTAAGCATTCCGACGATACCAAGATTGATGCTTTTAAAAATCTAAAGCTCCAGAAATTGTCAGCAGACACTTGCATGTTCTGATTGTCACGAACAGTATCACATCTAGTGCTTGAAGAAGGAATTTCACTCAGATAGAGATTGGTTCAGATCTCGACTTGTCCTGGAAAAAAGTAGGTATTTCTCTTATCTTTCTTAAAAAAATAAAGATCACTTCATTTCGACGAGATTGTTCAAACTACGACGTTTCGGGCACTTGATTATCGGCAGCAGGCGCTTGACTTCAATCTTCAGTCTTTTTGCTTTTGCAGTTTTTGTACTTTTGTCTTTATTCACGCTTGTCTTGTCTTTCTTCTGTTACAATTGCAGAAGCTTTTTTCTTCTTCTATTACAGTACTTCATGCTTCGGGACTTTATAGAAAAGGGTACCTTATTTTCTGGTAAAGCTTGGACTTTCAATATCTTAATACTTCATTCAAAATTACTTCTACAGCCTTCATAATGTTTGTATTCTGAATAGAAGCTTGATTAGATTCACCGGACGCTTCTCTAATTGGCTAAGGAGCTTGGTTATCCACTGGACACATTCACAACGCTGTTTAACTCGTAGCATTCTTAGCAGTTAGTGTATTATGCTTCTTTGACCCTCTTAATGCACGAATTAGGATTCGATGTCTTCATGAAACATGTAGATATGGATATTAGCTTTAATGAGACACTGGTTTCATCCAATTCGGACACCTAGAGCTCCATATATGGCCATCAAACTCTAGAAAGTTATGACTGTCAGGAACAACATAACGTCACCGACTTACGGATGCAATTTGACAAAGATAGAGATCGATTTTGCTCTTGACCTCTTCATGAGAGTCGTGGATATTTTTCTAAGCCTTCCAACGATACCAAGATAGATGCTTTTGAACACCTAAAGATCCAGAAATTGTTAGCAGACTCTTGCATGTTCTGATTGTCACAATAGTATCACATCTAGAGCTTGAAGAAGGAATTTCACTCAGATAGAGATTGGTTCAGATCTCGACTTCTCCAGGAAACCTGTAGGTATTTATCTTATATTTCTAACAAAACCAATAAAGCTAATAAAGCTTTTATTCAAAATACAAACATTATGAAGGCTGGAGAAGTAAATTTGAATGAAGTATTAAGATATTAAAAGTCCAAGCATGACCAGTAAATAAGGTACCCTTTTCTATAAAGTCCCGAAGCATGAAGTACTGTAATAGAAGAAGAAAAAAGCTTCTGAAATTGTAATAGAAGAAGGATAAGACAAGCGTGAATAAAGGTAAAAGTACAAAAGCTACAAAAGCAAAAACACTGAAGATTGAAGTCATGCGCCTGCTGCCGATAATCAAGGGCCCGAAACGTCGTATTTTGAGGTACGCTCGTCGAAATGAAGTGATCTTGTTATTTTAAGAAAGATAAGAGAAATATCTACATGTTTCCTGGAGAAGTCGTGATCTGAACCAATCTCTATCTCAGTGAAATTCCTTCTTCAAGCTCTAGATGTGATACTGTTCTTGACAATCAGAACATGCAAGTGTCTGCTGACAATTTCTGGAGCTTTAGGTGTTAAAAAGCATCAATATTGGAATCGTTGGAATGCTTAGAAATAACTGCAACTCTCATGAAGACGCCAAGAGTGAAATCGATATCTATCTTTGTGAAATCGCATCGATAAGTTATCGATTTCACTATATCGCGTCAAAAACTTATCGATGCGATTTGACAAAGATAGATATCGATTTCACTCTTGGCGTCTTCATGAGAGTTGCAGTTATTTCTAAGCATTCCAACGATTCCAATATTGATGCTTTTAAACACCTAAAGCTCTAGAAATTGTCAGCAGACACTTGCATGTTCTGATTGTCATGAACAATATCACATCTAGAGCTTGAAGAAGGAATTTTACTGAGATAGAGATTGGTTCAGATCTCGACTTCTGCAGGAGACATGTAGATATTTCTCTTATCTTTCTTAAAAAAACAAAGATCACTTCATTTCGACGAGCGTACCTCAAAATATGACGTTTCGGGCGCTTGATTATCGGCAGCAGGCGCTTGACTTTAATCTTCAGTGTTTTTGCTTTTGCAGCTTTTGTACTTTTGCCTTTACTCACGCTTGTCTTATCTTTTTTCTATTACAATTGCAGAAGCTTTTTTCTTCTTCTATTGCAGTACTTCATGCTTCGCGACTATTTAGAAAAGGGTACCTTATTTACTGGTCATGCTTGGACTTTTAATATCTTAATACTTCATTCAAATTTACTTCTCCAGCCTTCATAATGTTTGTATTTTGAATAAAAGCTTTATTAGATTCACCGGACGCTTCTTTAATTGGCTAAGGCGCTTGGTTATCCACTGGACACATTCACAACGCTGTTAATCTCGTAGCATTCTTAGCAGTTAGCGTATTATGCTTCTTTTACCCTCTTAATGCACGAATTAGGATTCGATGTCTTCATGAAACGTGTAGATATGGATATTAGCTTTAATGAGGCACTGGTTTCATCCAATTCGAACACCTACAACTGAATATATGGTCATCAAACAATAGAAAGGTATGACTGTCAGGAACAACATAACGTCACCGATTTACCGATGCAATTTGACAAAGACAGAGATCGATTTCGCTCTTGACCTCTTCATGAGAGTTGCGGATATTTCTCTAAGCCTTCCAACGATACCAAGATCGGTGCCGTTGAAAACCTAAAGCTCCAGAAATTGTCAGCAGACGCTTGCATGTTCTGATTGTCACGAACAGTACCACATCTCAAGCTTGAAGAAAGAATTTCACTCAGATTGGGATTGGTTCAGATCTCGACTTCTACAGGAAACCTGTAGGTATTTATCTTATATTTCTAATAAAACTAAGATCACTTCATTTCGACGATTGTACCTCAAAATATGACGTTTCGGGCGCTTGATTACCGGCAGCAGGCGCTTGACTTCAATCTTCAGTGTTTTTGCTTTTGTAGCATTTGTACTTTTGTTTTTATTCATGCTTCTCTTCTCTTTATTCTATTACAATTGCAGAAGCTTTTGTGTTCTTCTATTACATTACTTGATGCTTCAAGACTTTAGAGAAAATGGTACCTTATTTTCTGCTCAAGCTTGGACTTTGAATATCTTAATACTTCATTCAAAATTACTTCTCCAGCCTTCATAATGTTTGTATTCTGAATAGACGCTTGATTAGCTTCACCGGACGCTTCTAAAATTAGCTAAGGCGCTTGCTTATCCACTGGGCACATTCGCAAGGCTGTTTAACTCGTAGCATTCTTAGCAGTGAGCGTATGATGCTTATTTGACCCTCTTAATGCATGAATTAGGATTCGATGTCATCATGAAACTTATAGATATGGATATTAGCTTTAATAAGACACCAGTTTCATCCAATTCAGACACCTACAGCTCAATATATGGGCTACAGACGCTACAAAGGTATGACTTTTAGGAACAATATCATGTCAAAAATTTATCGATGCGATTTGACAAAGATAGATATCGATTTCACTCTTGGCGTCTTCATGAGAGTTGCAGTTATTTCCAAGCATTCCAACGATTCCAAGATTGATGGTTTTAAACACCTAAAGCTCCAGAAATTGTCAGCAGACACTTGCATGTTCTGATTGTCACGAACAGTATCACATCTAGAGCTCGAAGAAGGAATTTCACTGAGATAGAGATTGGTTCAGATCTCGACTTGTCCAGAAAAAAAGTAGGTATTTCTCTTATCTTTCATAGAAAAATAAAGATCACTTCATTTCGACGAGGGTAGCTCAAAATACGACGTTTGGGGCGCTTGATTATGGGCAGCAGGCGCTTGACTTCAATCTTCAGTGTTTTTGCTTTTGCAGCTTTTGTACTTTTGTCTTTATTCACGCTTGTCTTATCTTTCTTGTATTACAATTGCAGAAGCTTTTGTGTTCTTCTATTACATTACTTGATGCTTCAGGACTTTATAGAAAATGGTACCTTGTTTTCTGGTCAAGCTTGGACTTTGAATATCTTAATACTTCATTCAAAATTACTTCTCCAGCCTTCATAATGTTTGTATTCGGAATAGACGGTTGATTAGCTTCACCGGACGCTTCTTAAATTAGCTAAGGCGCTTGCTTATCCACTGGGCACATTCACAAGGCTGTTTAACTCGTAGCATTCTTAGCAGTTAGCGTATTATGCATATTTGACCCTCTTAATGCATGAATTAGGATTCGATGTCTTCAAGAAACTTCTAGATATGGATATTAGCTTTAATGACACACCAGTTTCATACAATGCGGACACCTACAGCTCAATATATGGGCACCAGACGCTACAAAGGTATGACTGTTAGGAACAATATCACGTCAAAAACTTACCGATGCGATTTGACAAAGATAGATATCGATTTAACTCTTGGCGTCTTCATGAGGGTTGCAGTTATTTCTAAGCATTCCAACGATACCAAGATTGATGCTTTTAAACATCTAAAGCTCCAGAAATTGTCAGCAGACACCTGCATGTTCTGATTGTCACGAACAATATCACATGTAGTGCTTGAAGAAGGAATTTCACTCAGATAGAGATTGGTTCAGATCTCGACTTGTCCATGAAAAAAGTACGTATTTCTCTTATCTTTTTTTAAAAAATAAAGATCACTTCATTTCGACGAGCGTAGCTCAAAATACGACGTTTCGGGCACTTGATTATCGGCAGCAGGCGCTTGACTTCAATCTTCAGTCTTTTTGCTTTTGCAGTTTTTGTACTTTTGTCTTTATTCACGCTTGTCTTGTCTTTCTTCTGTTACAATTGCAGAAGCTTTTTTCTTCTTCTATTACAGTACTTCATGCTTTGGGACTTTATAGAAAAGGGTACCTTATTTTCTGGTAAAGCTTGGACTTTGAATATCTTAATACTTCATTCAAAATTACTTCTACAGCCTTCATAATGTTTGTATTCTGAATAGAAGCTTGATTAGATTCACCGGACGCTTCTTTAATTGGCTAAAGCGCTTGGTTATCCACTGGACACATTCACAACGCTGTTTAACTTGTAGCATTCTTAGCAGTTAGCGTATTATGCTTCTTTGACCCTATTAATGCACGAATTAGGATTCGATGTCTTCATGAAACGTGTAGATATGGCTATTAGCTTTAATGAGACACTGGTTTCATCCAATTCGGACGCCTACAGCTCCATATATAGCCATCAAACTCTAGAAAGTTATGACTGTCAGGAACAACATAACGTCACCGGCTTACGGATGCAATTTGACAAAGATAGAGATCGATTTTGCTCTTGACCTCTTCATGAGAGTTGTGGATATTTCTCTAAGCCTTCCTACGAAACCAAGATAGATGCTTTTGAACACCTAAAGATCCAGAAATTGTCAGCAGACTCTTGCATGTTCTGATTGTCACGAACAGTACCACATCTCAAGCTTGAAGAAAGAATTTCACTCAGAACGGGATTGGTTCAGATCTCGACTTCTCCAGGAAACCTGTAGGTATTTATCTTATATTTCTAACAAAAAAATGATCACATCATTTCGACGAGCGTACCTCAAAATACGACGTTTCGGGCGCTTGATTATCGGCAGCAGGCGCTTGACTTCAATCTTCAGTATTTTTGCTTTTGCAGTTTTTGTACTTTTGTCATTATTCACGCTTGTCTTGTCTTTCTTCTGTTACAATTGCAGAAGCTTTTTTCTTCTTCTATTACAGTACTTCATGCTTTGGGACTTTATAGAAAAGGGTACCTTATTTTCTGGTAAAGCTTGGACTTTGAATATCTTAATACTTCATTCAAAATTACTTCTACAGCCTTCATAATGTTTGTATTCTGAATAGAAGCTTGATTAGATTCACCGGACGCTTCTTTAATTGGCTAAAGCGCTTGGTTATCCACTGGACACATTCACAACGCTGTTTAACTCGTAGCATTCTTAGCAGTTAGCGTATTATGCTTCTTCGACCCTCTTAATGCACGAATTAGGATTCGATGTCTTCATGAAACGTGTAGATATGGATATTAGCTTTAATGAGACACTGGTTTCATCCAATTCAGACACCTACAGCTCCATATATAGCCATCAAACTCTAGAAAGTTATGACTGTCAGGAACAACATAACGTCACCGGCTTACGGATGCAATTTGACAAAGATAGAGATCGATTTTGCTCTTGACCTCTTCATGAGAGTTGTGGATATTTCTCTAAGCCTTCCTACGAAACCAAGATAGATGCTTTTGAACACCTAAAGATCCAGAAATTGTCAGCAGACTCTTGCATGTTCTGATTGTCACGAACAGTACCACATCTCAAGCTTGAAGAAAGAATTTCACTCAGAACGGGATTGGTTCAGATCTCGACTTCTCCAGGATACCTGTAGGTATTTATCTTATATTTCTAACAAAAAAATGATCACATCATTTCGACGAGCGTACCTCAAAATACGACGTTTCGGGCGCTTGATTATCGGCAGCAGGCGCTTGACTTCGATCTTCAGTGTTTTTGCTTTTTATTCACGCTTGTTTTCTCTTTCTTCTATTACAATTTCATAAGCTTTTGTGTTCTTCTATTACAGTACTTGATGCTTCAGCACTTAATAGAAAATGATACCTTATTTTCTGGTCAAGCTTGGACTTTGAATATCTTAATACTTCATTCAAAATTACTTCTCCAGCCTTCATAATGTTTGTATTCCGAATAGACGCTTGATTAGCTTCACCGGACGCTTCTTAAATTAGCTAAGGCGCCTGCTTATCCACTGGGCACATTCACAAGGCTGTTTAACTCGTAGCATTCTAAGCAGTTAGCGTATTATGCTTATTTGACCCTCTTAATGCATGAATTAGGATTCGATGTCTGCATGAAACTTTTAGATATGGATATTAGCTTTAATGAGACACCAGTTTTATCTAATTCGAACACCTACAGCTCAATATATGGGCATCAGACGCTACAATTGTATGACTGTTAGGAACAATATCACGTCAGAAACTTACCGATGCGATTTGAAAAAGATAGATATCGATTTCACTCGTGGCGTCTTCATGAGAGTTACAGTTATTTCTAAGCATTCCAACGATTCCAAGATTGATGGTTTTAAACACCTAAAGCTCCAGAAATTGTCAGCAGACACTTGCATGTTCTGATTGTCACGAACAGTATCACATCTAGAGCTTGAAGAAGGAATTTCACTGAGATAGAGATTGGTTCAGATCTCGACTTGTCCAGGAAAAAAGTAGGTATTTCTCTTATCTTTCATAGAAAAATAAAGATCACTTCATTTCGACGAGGGTAGCTCAAAATACGACGTTTGGGGCGCTTGATTATGGGCAGCAGGCGCTTGACTTCAATCTTCAGTGTTTTTGCTTTTGCAGCTTTTGTACTTTTGTCTTTATTCACGCTTGTCTTATCTTTCTTGTATTACAATTGCAAAAGCTTTTGTGTTCTTCTATTACAGTACTTGATGCTTCAGCACTTTATAGAAAATGGTACCTTGTTTTCTGGTCAAGCTTGGACTTTGAATATCTTAATACTTCATTCAAAATTACTTCTCCAGCCTTCATAATGTTTGTATTCCGAATAGATGGTTGATTAGCTTCACCGGATGCTTCTTAAATTAGCTAAGGCGCTTGCTTATCCACTGGGCACATTCACAAGGCTGTTTAACTCGTAGCATTCTTAGCAGTTAGCGTATTATGCATATTTGACCCTCTTAATGCATGAATTAGGATTCGATGTCTTCAAGAAACTTCTAGATATGGATATTAGCTTTAATGACACACCAGTTTCATCCAATGCAGACACCTACAGCTCAATATATGGGCACCAGACGCTACAAAGGTATGACTGTTAGGAACAATATCACGTCAAAAACTTACCGATGCAATTTGACAAAGATAGATATCGATTTAACTCTTGGCGTCTTCATGAGAGTTGTAGTTATTTCTAAGCATTCCAACGATACCAAGATTGATGCTTTTAAACATCTAAAGCTCCAGAAATTGTCAGCAGACACCTGCATGTTCTGATTGTCACGAACAATATCACATGTAGTGCTTGAAGAAGGAATTTCACTCAGATAGAGATTGGTTCAGATCTCGACTTGTCCATGAAAAAAGTAGGTATTTCTCTTATCTTTCTTAAAAAAATAAAGATCACTTCATTTCGACGAGCGTAACTCAAAATACGACGTTTCGGGCACTTGATTATCGGCAGCAGGCGCTTGACTTCAATCTTCAGTCTTTTTGCTTTTGCAGTTTTTGTACTTTTGTCTTTATTCACGCTTGTCTTGTCTTTCTTCTGTTACAATTGCAGAAGCTTTTTTCTTCTTCTATTACAGTACTTCATGCTTTGGGACTTTATAGAAAAGGGTACCTTATTTTCTGGTAAAGCTTGGACTTTGAATATCTTAATACTTCATTCAAAATTACTTCTACAGCCTTCATAATGTTTGTATTCTGAATAGAAGCTTGATTAGATTCACCGGACGCTTCTTTAATTGGCTAAAGCGCTTGGTTATCCACTGGACACATTCACAACGCTGTTTAACTCGTAGCATTCTTAGCAGTTAGCGTATTATGCTTCTTTGACCCTCTTAATGCACGAATTAGGATTCGATGTCTTCATGAAACGTGTAGAGATGGATATTAGCTTTAATGAGACACTGGTTTCATCCAATTCGGACACCTACAGCTCCATATATAGCCATCAAACTCTAGAAAGTTATGACTGTCAGGAACAGCATAACGTCGCCGACTTACGGATGCAATTTGACAAAGATAGAGATCGATTTTGCTCTTGACCTCTTCATGAGAGTTGTGGATATTTCTCTAAGCCTTCCTACGAAACCAAGATAGATGCTTTTGAACACCTAAAGATCCAGAAATTGTCAGCAGACTCTTGCATGTTCTGATTGTCACGAACAGTACCACATCTCAAGCTTGAAGAAAGAATTTCACTCAGAACGGGATTGGTTCAGATCTCGACTTCTCCAGGATACCTGTAGGTATTTATCTTATATTTCTAACAAAAAAATGATCACATCATTTCGACGAGCGTACCTCAAAATACGACGTTTCGGGCGCTTGATTATCGGCAGCAGGCGCTTGACTTCGATCTTCAGTGTTTTTGCTTTTGTAGCATTTGTACTTTTGTTTTTATTCACGCTTGTTTTCTCTTTCTTCTATTACAATTGCATAAGCTTTTGTGTTCTTCTATTACAGTACTTGATGCTTCAGCACTTATAGAAAATGATACCTTATTTTCTGGTCAAGCTTGGACTTTGAATATCTTAATACTTCATTCAAAATTACTTCTCCAGCCTTCATAATGTTTGTATTCCGAATAGACGCTTGATTAGCTTCACCGGACGCTTCTTAAATTAGCTAAGGCGCCTGCTTATCCACTGGGCACATTCACAAGGCTGTTTAACTCGTAGCATTCTAAGCAGTTAGCGTATTATGCTTATTTGACCCTCTTAATGCATGAATTAGGATTCGATGTCTGCATGAAACTTTTAGATATGGATATTAGCTTTAATGAGACACCAGTTTTATCTAATTCGAACACCTACAGCTCAATATATGGGCATCAGACGCTACAATTGTATGACTGTTAGGAACAATATCACGTCAGAAACTTACCGATGCGATTTGAAAAGATAGATATCGATTTCACTCGTGGCGTCTTCATGAGAGTTACAGTTATTTCTAAGCATTCCAACGATTCCAAGATTGATGGTTTTAAACACCTAAAGCTCCAGAAATTGTCAGCAGACACTTGCATGTTCTGATTGTCACGAACAGTATCACATCTAGAGCTTGAAGAAGGAATTTCACTGAGATAGAGATTGGTTCAGATCTCGACTTGTCCAGGAAAAAAGTATGTATTTCTCTTATCTTTCATAGAAAAATAAAGATCACTTCATTTCGACGAGGGTAGCTCAAAATACGACGTTTGGGGCGCTTGATTATGGGCAGCAGGCGCTTGACTTCAATCTTCAGTGTTTTTGCTTTTGCAGCTTTTGTACTTTTGTCTTTATTCACGCTTGTCTTATCTTTCTTGTATTACAATTGCAAAAGCTTTTGTGTTCTTCTATTACAGTACTTGATGCTTCAGCACTTTATAGAAAAGGTACCTTATTTTCTGGTCAAGCTTGGACTTTGAATATCTTAATACTTCATTCAAAATTACTTCTCCAGCCTTCATAATGTTTGTATTCCGAATAGACGCTTGATTAGCTTCACCGGACGCTTCTTAAATTAGCTAAGGCGCTTGCTTATCCACTGGGCACATTCACAAGGCTGTTTAACTCGTAGCATTCTTAGCAGTTAGCGTATTATGCATATTTGACCCTCTTAATGCATGAATTAGGATTCGATGTCTTCAAGAAACTTCTAGATATGGATATTAGCTTTAATGACACACCAGTTTCATCCAATGCAGACACCTACAGCTCAATATATGGGCACCAGACGCTACAAAGGTATGACTGTTAGGAACAATATCACGTCAAAAACTTACGATGCAATTTGACAAAGATAGATATCGATTTAACTCTTGGCGTCTTCATGAGAGTTGCAGTTATTTCTAAGCATTCCAACGATACCAAGATTGATGCTTTTAAACATCTAAAGCTCCAGAAATTGTCAGCAGACACCTGCATGTTCTGATTGTCACGAACAATATCACATCTAGTGCTTGAAGAAGGAATTTCACTCAGATAGAGATTGGTTCAGATCTCGACTTGTCCATGAAAAAAGTAGGTATTTCTCTTATCTTTCTTAAAAAAATAAAGATCACTTCATTTCGACGAGCGTAACTCAAAATACGACGTTTCGGGCACTTGATTATCGGCAGCAGGCGCTTGACTTCAATCTTCAGTCTTTTTGCTTTTGCAGTTTTTGTACTTTTGTCTTTATTCACGCTTGTCTTGTCTTTCTTCTGTTACAATTGCAGAAGCTTTTTTCTTCTTCTATTACAGTACTTCATGCTTTGGGACTTTATAGAAAAGGGTACCTTATTTTCTGGTAAAGCTTGGACTTTGAATATCTTAATACTTCATTCAAAATTACTTCTACAGCCTTCATAATGTTTGTATTCTGAATAGAAGCTTGATTAGATTCACCGGACGCTTCTTTAATTGGCTAAAGCGCTTGGTTATCCACTGGACACATTCACAACGCTGTTTAACTCGTAGCATTCTTAGCAGTTAGCGTATTATGCTTCTTTGACCCTCTTAATGCACGAATTAGGATTCGATGTCTTCATGAAACGTGTAGAGATGGATATTAGCTTTAATGAGACACTGGTTTCATCCAATTCGGACACCTACAGCTCCATATATAGCCATCAAACTCTAGAAAGTTATGACTGTCAGGAACAACATAACGTCACCGACTTACGGATGCAATTTGACAAAGATAGAGATCGATTTTGCTCTTGACCTCTTCATGAGAGTTGTGGATATTTCTCTAAGCCTTCCTACTAAACCAAGATAGATGCTTTTGAACACCTAAAGATCCAGAAATTGTCAGCAGACTCTTGCATGTTCTGATTTTCACGAACAGTACCACATCTCAAGCTTGAAGAAAGAATTTCACTCAGAACGGGATTGGTTCAGATCTCGACTTCTCCAGGATACCTGTAGGTATTTATCTTATATTTCTAACAAAAAAATGATCACATCATTTCGACGAGCGTACCTCAAAATACGACGTTTCGGGCGCTTGATTATCGGCAGCAGGCGCTTGACTTCGATCTTCAGTGTTTTTGCTTTTGTAGCATTTGTACTTTTGTTTTTATTCACGCTTGTTTTCTCTTTCTTCTATTACAATTGCATAAGCTTTTGTGTTCTTCTATTACAGTACTTGATGCTTCAGCACTTAATAGAAAATGATACCTTATTTTCTGGTCAAGCTTGGACTTTGAATATCTTAATACTTCATTCAAAATTACTTCTCCAGCCTTCATAATGTTTGTATTCCGAATAGACGCTTGATTAGCTTCACCGGACGCTTCTTAAATTAGCTAAGGCGCCTGCTTATCCACTGGGCACATTCACAAGGCTGTTTAACTCGTAGCATTCTAAGCAGTTAGCGTATTATGCTTATTTGACCCTCTTAATGCATGAATTAGGATTCGATGTCTGCATGAAACTTTTAGATATGGATATTAGCTTTAATGAGACACCAGTTTTATCTAATTCGAACACCTACAGCTCAATATATGGGCATCAGACGCTACAATTGTATGACTGTTAGGAACAATATCACGTCAGAAACTTACCGATGCGATTTGAAAAAGATAGATATCGATTTCACTCGTGGCGTCTTCATGAGAGTTACAGTTATTTCTAAGCATTCCAACGATTCCAAGATTGATGGTTTTAAACACCTAAAGCTCCAGAAATTGTCAGCAGACACTTGCATGTTCTGATTGTCACGAACAGTATCACATCTAGAGCTTGAAGAAGGAATTTCACTGAGATAGAGATTGGTTCAGATCTCGACTTGTCCAGGAAAAAAGTATGTATTTCTCTTATCTTTCATAGAAAAATAAAGATCACTTCATTTCGACGAGGGTAGCTCAAAATACGACGTTTGGGGCGCTTGATTATGGGCAGCAGGCGCTTGACTTCAATCTTCAGTGTTTTTGCTTTTGCAGCTTTTGTACTTTTGTCTTTATTCACGCTTGTCTTATCTTTCTTGTATTACAATTGCAAAAGCTTTTGTGTTCTTCTATTACAGTACTTGATGCTTCAGCACTTTATAGAAAATGGTACCTTGTTTTCTGGTCAAGCTTGGACTTTGAATATCTTAATACTTCATTCAAAATTACTTCTCCAGCCTTCATAATGTTTGTATTCCGAATAGACGGTTGATTAGCTTCACCGGATGCTTCTTAAATTAGCTAAGGCGCTTGCTTATCCACTGGGCACATTCACAAGGCTGTTTAACTCGTAGCATTCTTAGCAGTTAGCGTATTATGCATATTTGACCCTCTTAATGCATGAATTAGGATTCGATGTCTTCAAGAAACTTCTAGATATGGATATTAGCTTTAATGACACACCAGTTTCATCCAATGCAGACACCTACAGCTCAATATATGGGCACCAGACGCTACAAAGGTATGACTGTTAGGAACAATATCACGTCAAAAACTTACCGATGCAATTTGACAAAGATAGATATCGATTTAACTCTTGGCGTCTTCATGAGAGTTGCAGTTATTTCTAAGCATTCCAACGATACCAAGATTGATGCTTTTAAACATCTAAAGCTCCAGAAATTGTCAGCAGACACCTGCATGTTCTGATTGTCACGAACAATATCACATGTAGTGCTTGAAGAAGGAATTTCACTCAGATAGAGATTGGTTCAGATCTCGACTTGTCCATGAAAAAAGTAGGTATTTCTCTTATCTTTCTTAAAAAAATAAAGATCACTTCATTTCGACGAGCGTAACTCAAAATACGACGTTTCGGGCACTTGATTATCGGCAGCAGGCGCTTGACTTCAATCTTCAGTCTTTTTGCTTTTGCAGTTTTTGTACTTTTGTCTTTATTCACGCTTGTCTTGTCTTTCTTCTGTTACAATTGCAGAAGCTTTTTTCTTCTTCTATTACAGTACTTCATGCTTTGGGACTTTATAGAAAAGGGTACCTTATTTTCTGGTAAAGCTTGGACTTTGAATATCTTAATACTTCATTCAAAATTACTTCTACAGCCTTCATAATGTTTGTATTCTGAATAGAAGCTTGATTAGATTCACCGGACGCTTCTTTAATTGGCTAAAGCGCTTGGTTATCCACTGGACACATTCACAACGCTGTTTAACTCGTAGCATTCTTAGCAGTTAGCGTATTATGCTTCTTTGACCCTCTTAATGCACGAATTAGGATTCGATGTCTTCATGAAACGTGTAGAGATGGATATTAGCTTTAATGAGACACTGGTTTCATCCAATTCGGACACCTACAGCTCCATATATAGCCATCAAACTCTAGAAAGTTATGACTGTCAGGAACAGCATAACGTCGCCGACTTACGGATGCAATTTGACAAAGATAGAGATCGATTTTGCTCTTGACCTCTTCATGAGAGTTGTGGATATTTCTCTAAGCCTTCCTACTAAACCAAGATAGATGCTTTTGAACACCTAAAGATCCAGAAATTGTCAGCAGACTCTTGCATGTTCTGATTTTCACGAACAGTACCACATCTCAAGCTTGAAGAAAGAATTTAACTCAGAACGGGATTGGTTCAGATCTCGACTTCTCCAGGAAACCTGTAGGTATTTATCTTATATTTCTAACAAAAAAATGATCACATCATTTCGACGAGCGTACCTCAAAATACGACGTTTCGGGCGCTTGATTATCGGCATCAGGCGCTTGACTTCGATCTTCAGTGTTTTTGCTTTTGTAGCATTTGTACTTTTGTTTTTATTCACGCTTGTTTTCTCTTTCTTCTATTACAATTGCATAAGCTTTTGTGTTCTTCTATTACAGTACTTGATGCTTCAGCACTTAATAGAAAATGATACCTTATTTTCTGGTCAAGCTTGGAGTTTGAATATCTTAATACTTCATTCAAAATTACTTCTCCAGCCTTCATAATGTTTGTATTCCGAATAGACGCTTGATTAGCTTCACCGGACGCTTCTTAAATTAGCTAAGGCGCCTGCTTATCCACTGGGCACATTCACAAGGCTGTTTAACTCGTAGCATTCTAAGCAGTTAGCGTATTATGCTTATTTGACCCTCTTAATGCATGAATTAGGATTCGATGTCTTCATGAAACTTCTAGATATGGATATTAGCTTTAATGAGACACCAGTTTTATCTAATTCGAACACCTACAGCTCAATATATGGGCATCAGACGCTACAATTGTATGACTGTTAGGAACAATATCACGTCAGAAACTTACCGATGCGATTTGACAAAGATAGATATCGATTTCACTCGTGGCGTCTTCATGAGAGTTGCAGTTATTTCTAAGCATTCCAACGATTCCAAGATTGATGGTTTTAAACACCTAAAGCTCCAGAAATTGTCAGCAGACACTTGCATGTTCTGATTGTCACGAACAGTATCACAGCTAGAGCTTGAAGAAGGAATTTCACTGAGATAGAGATTGGTTCAGATCTCGACTTGTCTAGGAAAAAAGTAGGTATTTCTCTTATCTTTCATAGAAAAATAATGATCACTTCATTTCGACGAGGGTAGCTCAAAATACGACGTTTGGGGCGCTTGATTATGGGCAGCAGGCGCTTGACTTCAATCTTCAGTGTTTTTGCTTTTGCAGCTTTTGTACTTTTGTCTTTATTCACGCTTGTCTTATCTTTCTTGTATTACAATTGCAGAAGCTTTTGTGTTCTTCTATTACAGTACTTGATGCTTCAGGACTTTATAGAAAATGGTACCTTGTTTTCTGGTCAAGCTTGGACTTTGAATATCTTAATACTTCATTCAAAATTACTTCTCCAGCCTTCATAATGTTTGTATTCCGAATAGACGCTTGATTAGCATCACCGGACGCTTCTTAAATTAGCTAAGGCGCTTGCTTATCCACTGGGCACATTCACAAGGCTGTTTAACTCGTAACATTCTTAGCAGTTAGCGTATTATGCATATTTGACCCTCTTAATGCATGAATTAGGATTCGATGTCTTCAAGAAACTTCTAGATATGGATATTAGCTTTAATGACACACCAGTTTCATCCAATGCAGACACCTACAGCTCAATATATGGGCACCAGACGCTACAAAGGTATGACTGTTAGGAACAATATCACGTCAAAAACTTACCGATGCAATTTGACAAAGATAGATATCGATTTAACTCTTGGCATCTTCATGAGAGTTGCAGTTATTTCTAAGCATTCCAACGATACCAAGATTGATGCTTTTAAACATCTAAAGCTCCAGAAATTGTCAGCAGACACCTGCATGTTCTGATTGTCACGAACAATATCACATGTAGTGCTTGAAGAAGGAATTTCACTCAGATAGAGATTGGTTCAGATCTCGACTTGTCCATGAAAAAAGTAGGTATTTCTCTTATCTTTCTTAAAAAAATAAAGATCACTTCATTTCGACGAGCGTAGCTCAAAATACGACGTTTCGGGCACTTGATTATCGGCAGCAGGCGCTTGACTTCAATCTTCAGTCTTTTTGCTTTTGCAGTTTTTGTACTTTTGTCTTTATTCACGCTTGTCTTCTCTTTCTTCTGTTACAATTGCAGAAGCTTTTTTCTTCTTCTATTACAGTACTTCATGCTTTGGGACTTTATAGAAAAGGGTACCTTATTTTCTGGTAAAGCTTGGACTTTGAATATCTTAATACTTCATTCAAAATTACTTCTATAGCCTTCATAATGTTTGTATTCTGAATAGAAGCTTGATTAGATTCACCGGACGCTTCTTTAATTGGCTAAAGCGCTTGGTTATCCACTGGACACATTCACAACGCTGTTTAACTCGTAGCATTCTTAGCAGTTAGCGTATTATGCTTCTTTGACCCTCTTAATGCACGAATTAGGATTCGATGTCTTCATGAAACGTGTAGAGATGGATATTAGCTTTAATGAGACACTGGTTTCATCCAATTCGGACACCTACAGCTCCATATATAGCCATCAAACTCTAGAAAGTTATGACTGTCAGGAACAACATAACGTCGCCGGCTTACGGATGCAATTTGACAAAGATAGAGATCGATTTTGCTCTTGACCTCTTCATGAGAGTTGTGGATATTTCTCTAAGCCTTCCTACTAAACCAAGATAGATGCTTTTGAACACCTAAAGATCCAGAAATTGTCAGCAGACTCTTGCATGTTCTTAATTTCACGAACAGTACCACATCTCAAGCTTGAAGAAAGAATTTCACTCAGAACGGGATTGGTTCAGATCTCGACTTCTCCAGGAAACCTGTAGGTATTTATCTTATATTTCTAACAAAAAAATGATCACATCATTTCGACGAGCGTATCTCAAAAGCCGACGTTTCGGGCGGTTGATTATCGGCAGCAGGCGCTTGACTTCGATCTTCAGTGTTTTTGCTTTTGTAGCATTTGTACTTTTGTTTTTATTCACGCTTGTTTTCTCTTTCTTCTATTACAATTGCATAAGCTTTTGTGTTCTTCTATTACAGTACTTGATGCTTCAGCACTTAATAGAAAATGATACCTTATTTTCTGGTCAAGCTTGGACTTTGAATATCTTAATACTTCATTCAAAATTACTTCTCCAGCCTTCATAATGTTTGTATTCCGATTAGACGCTTGATTAGCTTCACCGGACGCTTCTTAAATTAGCTATGGCGCCTGCTTATCCACTGGGCACATTCACAAGGCTGTTTAACTCGTAGCATTCTAAGCAGTTAGCGTATTATGCTTATTTGACCCTCTTAATGCATGAATTAGGATTCGATGTCTTCATGAAACTTTTAGATATGGATATTAGCTTTAATGAGACACCAGTTTTATCTAATTCGAACACCTACAGCTCAATATATGGGCATCAGACGCTACAATTGTATGACTGTTAGGAACAATATCACGTCAGAAACTTACCGATGCGATTTGACAAAGATAGATATCGATTTCACTCTTGGCGTCTTCATGAGAGTTGCAGTTATTTCTAAGCATTCCAACGATTCCAAGATTGATTCTTTTAAACACCTAAAGCTCCAGAAAGTATTAGCAGACACTTGCATGTTCTGATTCTCACGAACAGTATCACATCTAGAGCGTGAGCAAGGAATTTCACTGAGATAGAGATTGGTTCAGATCTCGACTTCTCCAGGAAACATGTAGTTATTTCTCTTATCTTTCTTAAAAAAACAAAAATCACTTCATTTCGACGAGGGTACCTCAAAATACGACGTTTCGGGCGCTTGATTATTGGCAGCAAGCGCTTGACTTCAATCTTCAGTGTTTTTGCTTTTGTAGCATTTGTACTTTTGTTTTTATTCACGTTTGTCTTCTCTTTCTTCTATTACAATTGCAGAAGCTTTTGTGTTCTTCTATTACAGTACTGGATCCTTCAGGTGTAACACCCCCCTCGCGGGTGGTACATACTCGGACTCTAATGCAGAAATAAATCAAGAAAATAAAACGCTGGTTGCTTTCGGAAAATACTTTAATTAAATAGCTACGTTCGAAAACGCGGTTTTAAAAATTTTCTACATACATAGGCAATACAAACTCAAGGTGAAGAAATAAACTTCTTACAGCACATCAGTATTCACCTATTGTATAACATATTACAAACTTGAAAACATAAGTTCAAAAGCGTGCAATAATATAAGACTGCTCAAAATAAAAGACTCCTAAGCTGGTCGACTAGAAGTAGCCATTGGGGTACAACCCAACGTCAACTTCATCAGAACGCTCCATCAACCAAGTCCTCACGCCTCCGCGGGGACCTATGAACAACATCTGTACATGTGTTCCAAAAACACAACAAGGTGTCCAACATGTACAGGCAAAGGTGAGATACTCATATAATAAGTTTATCATGATAGCCGCACAGACGACAAACAGCATAAATACAGTTATATGAACAGTTATTTATAAAACACAATATAATATCTCAAACACAATCATGAGTTATAATAATGCATGAGACTTCAATATCATCTTTCTAATTCATGTACTCCGGAGATTCTAACTTCCCAACATCGAGCGATAGGCCGTAGTAACACCCGTAACACAATTGTTCTCATGAGTTGGCCTCTCTATTTAGGTCCGAACAACAATTGTTCCAGGGTACCACGTCATAACCATATCCTGAATAGTCCAGTCCCTGATCGAGTTCATTCTTGTTTGGCAGCCGATACCACGGCACGGGGTTGCTACGCCACCGGCCACTTGTGGGATCTCGAACACAAAATGCCCCTACAGATCTAGTGGTCTTAACCGGTTCCATTCTTAACTACTAGAGTTGTAGCTCGGTTTCAAATGCCACGTCTACCGGTTCATGCATGTACACAGAAAGTTTTCTGTTTTCTTTGCATTCATTCTTTCAAATGTCGAGACATAAAGTCCACGACTCGTTTCGAAAAGGCATTAAGCCCACTCAAATCAAAAACACAGGACACGAAGTCCGACTGCTCAATCCACATTTATTCTTTCAAATGTCGAGACATAAAGTCCACGACTCGTTTCAAAAAGGCATTAAGCCCACTCAAATCAAAAACACAGGACACGAAGTCCGAGTGCTCAATCCACATTTATTCTTTCAAATGTTGAGACATAAAGTCCACGACTCGTTTCAAAAAGGCATTAAGCTCACTTAAATCAAAAACACAGGACACGAAGTCCGAGTGCTCAATCCACAAAACACTAGCCCCGACGTCTCGGCCACTAGGTTTGGGTTCATCTCAAAGGTTCATCATTTTTCTTTTCGGTCAAACTTTCTCAAAACAACTTTGGAAAACAAAATACACTTTTGTTTTCTTGAAATAAAACATTTCCACATTTTCCGGGAAAAATCACCTTTCTTGAAAACAAAACCGTTTTCTAAGGTTTCACGCCCTTTTTAAACACTTTACAGAATAAAACACATTTTGCATGACTTTTCACAAAATCACTTTTTAAAAGAACATACTTTTCAAAAGAACATACATTTCAAAAGAACATACTTTTCAAAAGAACATACATTTCAAAAGAACATACTTTTCAAAAGGACATACTTTTCAAAAGAACATACATTTCAAAAGAACACACTTTTCCAAAGAACATACTTTTCAAAAGAACATACATTTTCAAAAGAACATACATTTCAAAAGGACATACTTTTCAAAAGAACATACATTTCAAAAGAACATACTTTTCCAAAGAACATACTTTTCAAAAGAACATACATTTCAAAAGGGCATACTTTTCAAAAGAACATACATTTCAAAAGAACATACTTTTCCAAAGAACATACTCTTCTAAAGAACATACATTTCAAAAGAACATACATTTTGATTTTTAAAACACGGTCTTCAAAACTTTGATTTCGATTCTAAGTCTTTTAACAATTATCGAGATATAGCCAGTCCTGTGCTCATCCAGGATATATATATATATATATATATATATATCAACAGTTCAATATCACAATAAGATATCATCCAAGGCATCCATGCCACAATTATATCAAATACCCAACTATGCACAACACTTAACATCCAATCAATCCAGGATATAAGTATACATATACATCGAGTCTTAATTCAATCATAACACACCAATCAATCATATACCGTGAGGCTACCAAACTCAAAATGAACTACCTCCCTTTACCTCACAAAGGTGTTCACTTCAAATTAGATCGGTTCTCGGTTCCGGCTCCGGTTCCGTTCGCGTCGCCTAAAATAATCAAACACAATTCAATTCAAACAACAAAGCAACATCAATCTATAACATCAAAACATAAGTTTTCTTCCCCAAGAAGGTATAGGGTTCGGCCATGAAAGGATAAAAAGGCTAGGGATCTCATTTGATTCCTAACTTTTGGATGGTTGGTCCTTAAGCATGATTAACACTAAATCAAGTCCTATGACCCAAAAATTTGAGACAAAACTCATGGTTCTACACCCTATATGTTTCGGCCATAAAGAGGAGAAATAGGTTAGGAGCTTTGGTTGATGTTTTGCTCTTGGGTTTAGGGTTCAAATACATCAAGTAAGCTAGAACAAGTGCTATATAGCCAACAATTGCAACAAAACCCATCCTTGCACCATTAATAGGATTCGGCCCTCCCATGGAAGAATAGGGATAAAATTTATTTTGGGTTCATGATTCTAGATACTCAAAGTACACATCATGATAGGTTCATAGAAATTGGTTTCATGATCATAGGATTTTTCTACAATTTTCTATGGATATTCAAAGTTCTAGATCTAAACTTGGATCTTCATGAATCAAATGAATCAAGAGATGAAATAGAGAGATTGAGAGAGTTAAGATGAGGATCATACCTCCTAGGATCAAAGATTAGTAAAGAAGAAACAAGTTTTCACTCAAAAACTTCAACTTTTGAAGATCAAACTAAGGTTTTTGTGAAGAACTTTTGATGAACACTCAAGAACTCATGAAGAACATGAAGAACAAGTGAGAGAAGATGAAGAATGAGAGAGAGAAGAGGGAGAAAGAGAGCTGGCCGAAATGGCCATGAGAGAGAAAGAGAGAAATATATATATATATATATATATATATATTGATGTCATGGCAAACTTGTAAATAACCAAAAGGGAAATTTGGTAATTCCTTCAAAGACTAGGGGCATAAATGTCATTTCCCCTATAAATATCTAGATATTTCTAGAAAGGTAATGATGACATGGTGAGTCACAGGGTCAGAATGGTTATTCCATAAATTCTCAAGGGCAAATGGTAATTATGAAAAGGGTTAAGGGCATTTTAGTCATTTCACGTCTAGATATTTTCTAAACTTAATCATTACACTGATGAGTCATTGATGAGTCATAGCACACCATGTGACTTCAACCTTATCTGTAGCGGTTCACCAAAATCTCGTATTCAGCTCCGTTCTTCACCTGATTTAGGTTTTCGCCCAAGAAAGTCGTAGGACGACTTATTTATTTTGAATATTTTCAAAATAACCAATATTGTTGGAAATAAAATATAAAACCTAACTGTTTTGTTCACGAGTCGAAATTAGGTCTTGATAGTAGAAAAAGACTACTATCCGTGAAAAATGCAGACCGGGCTCCGTTTGAGCTTTCGCCCGAAACTTAACCATGGCTTCCTATGGTTATGTAGGACATTCCTATCTGGTTAGAATATTTTATTGCCATTTCTAAGGCCTTGAATAAAATATAAGTTCATAAATACTGAATAATTAGGAAAACTCGAAAATCGGGGTGTTACATTACTACCCCTCTAAAAAAAATTTCGTCCTCGAAATTTCACGACTCAAAACTTGACAGGACCCTCTTGATCCCCCAGGTTCCACGTCTCATCCACTATGCCATACTTTAACAGAACGCCTAACTCTTCTCGTCTATCCTGCTGACAGGATGTTCATAGTTAGAGTAATACACTTACTCCCATCCGGTCCTTCAAAGGTCGAAACGTCTTCTTGCTCATCCACTTGAGTTGAGGGCAGACAGTTGGATTTGGTCGCTACTTGGCCCTCGAAGAGTAAGGGAGACATCTTCCGACAGAAGAAATTTTCTTGGCCTTACTCTCACAGGAAAGTATATAGAAGAATTTTATCTCTCGGAAACGAGTACAGGAATATCCAGTATGTAAAAGATTCTTCAGTAGGTTCGTAAGTGTAAAAATGCATAGCTAATACATGTTTACAACCATGACTCTAATAAAGTCCCCTCTTTCATACGAATTCTCCAACAAACCAGGGAATCGAAAAGTAAACAGTCTGGCAAAAGTTTCAGACTGGATCACAGTTACCAATAGTAAAAGTGA
Organism: Ammopiptanthus mongolicus; assembly: GCA_039655645.1. Lineage (NCBI taxonomy): Eukaryota > Viridiplantae > Streptophyta > Magnoliopsida > Fabales > Fabaceae > Ammopiptanthus > Ammopiptanthus mongolicus. Next base: position 47,464,620 of record CM077349.1, read on the forward strand.
TTCGACTAAGTTTCATCAAGAAACTTTCAGTATCAGGAATTTATCTGTGTTACAACTCAAGGAATAGTCCTAACAAATCTTTCGATAGAACGACATGAAAAAGTTTAGGCCAAAGGTTACTTTTAAACCCATCCACTCAATTTTCTAATACGCAGGAGTGTGAGTACAAAGGTTCATCCAGAATCATTTCCCTCATCTCCGGGTTGCTCTGTACACAAACTCGTCCATTGTATCTCAAGATGTCATCAGTTCCCAAACTGAACTTTGCAGCTTTCTCTTGTCCCAGTAACTCCTTTTTCTCTTGGAGGTACTCATAAGTTGCTTGTTGTCCACGGATTGTCTCCATCAGTCCACTAGATACCTTAATCATTCCCAAACAAATCCTCTCGTGGTTCACTTCCACAGCCAGATCGAGATCATGAAACTGTTCTCGCAAATCTAGCTCTTTAACTCAGAGCGTCTGCAACGACATTTGCTTTCCCAGGGTGGTACAGCAAAGTGAAGTCGTAGTCCTTAAGAAACTCCATCCAACGTCCCTGCCTCATGTTAAGTTCCTTTTGATCAAACAGGTACTTCAAACTTTTGTGGTCACTGAAGACGTGGAACTTGGATCCATACAAGTAGTGTCTCCAGATCTTCATCAGCTAACTCTAGGTCATGCGTCGAGTAATTCCTCTCATGAGTCTTCAACTGGCGCGAAGCACACGCTATAACCTTCCGATGTTGCATAAGCACACATCCTAATCCTTGATGCGAAGCATCACAGTACACTTCGTACGGTTTGTCTGGTTTAGGTAGTACTAACACTGGTGAGGTTGTCAAATGCTCCTTCATCGTCTGAAAACTTTCCTCACACTTGTCAGCCCACGTAAACGGTTGGTCCTCCCTCGTTAGCTGAGTCAACGGCGCAACAATCTTCAAAAATCCCTTGATGAACCTTCTGTAGTAACCGGCTAGTCCAACGAAACTGCGGATTTCTGTCACAGTCTTGGGTCTCTCCCATAAAAGTACTGCTTCTACTTTTGTAGGATCGATGGCAATTCCTGCCTTCGAAATCATGTGTCTCAAGAATTTGACTTCATCCAGCCAAAACTCGCACTTGGGTAGCTTTGCGTACAACTTTTCCTTGTGAAGGATTGCAAAACTTGACGTAGATGTTCCTCATGCTCCTCGGAACTTTTCGAGTAGATGAGAATATCGTCGGTAAACACGACAACGAACTGATCCAGATACGGACGAAAAATCTGGTTCATGTAGTCCATGAAGATAGCAGGTGCGTTCGTCACTCCGAAAGGCATCACGAGGTACTCATAGTGACCATAACGAGTCCTGAAAGCAGTCTTAGGTACGTCCTCGTTCTTTACTCTGATCTGGTGATAACTGGATCTCAGATCAATCTTTGAAAAGACAAAGGCTCCCTGAAGTTGATCCATTAAGTCATCTATGCGAGGTAGAGGATACTTGTTCTTGATCGTAATCTTGTTCAGTTGACGGTAACCCGCACAGAGTCTAGAACTCCCGTCTTTCTTCTTCACCAACAACACTGGTGCTCCCCACGGGGACACACTTGGTCTCACAAACCGCTTGGACATTAGATCCTCTAGTTGAGTTTTCAGCTCGGCTAACTCTGTAGGCGACATCCTATAAGGAACTATAGAGATCGGATCGGATCCGGGAACTAGATCAATCGAAAACTCGATCTCTCTCATAGGTGGCAAACCTGGAACTTCCTCGGGAAAAACTTCCGGAAAATCTTTCACAACCGGCACATCGCTCAAGACAACGTCCCTTTCGCTTTCTAAACAGGATAGAAGCATGTATCCCTGATCTCTTTCTTTCAAAGAAGCTCTTACTTGGTTGGCAGTTATAAATCCAGAAATCTCAAGGTCACGAAGACTAAGGTTCTATGTGCACAGTCTAAAAGGATATGGTTGGAAAATAACCAATCCATGCCTAGGATCACATCCAATTGAGTCAAAGGCAAACATATTAAGTCAACAAGGAAGTTCCTATCATGAACAGTAATAGGACAGTTCAAACATACTGTATTAACAGTAACAGGCTTAGCAGTTGGAGTTGTGACAATCAAATCAAAAGACAACGGAGAAACAGGCAAGTCTAATTGTCTCACACAATCCAAAGAGATAATGAATGCGTTGCACCCCGAATGGAATAGTACCGTTAGGAGATTACCAGCTATGATGCCACTACCTTGCATTCGATCATCCGAAGCATCAACGCCAGTCATGGTATAAACCCTTCCCCTCGCTATGGGTCTAGCAGTTCGAACATTGTTGACAGTCGGCTTGGTTTTTGGTGTAGGGCACTCCCTCATGAAATGTCCTATCTTCCCGCATCGGAAACATAGAACTCCTTCCAGCTCGCAGTTGTTAGCTTGATGTTCGTGTTTCCCATATTTGCAACATCTCCGGATTTGGCTTTGGTTCTGGTCGTTTCCACTCCCTCCACTGTAAGTAGAAGCGACAGAACGATAAGGTTGCTGTTTCCGACCATTCCCTTGAGGTCGGGAATATGGCTTAGTCTGGGACTGCTTCCCTTTCTGGTTTTGGTACTGGTTTGGGTTCCTGGACCTAGACGGCCCTCCTGTAGTACTCTTGTGCTCCCTTCCTTGTCCGAAGGTATGGATCTCCAGTGGTAACACTGACTCCTTGATCCCGAAGCGCAAACCTCCTTCAAATCTCTCGCACTTCCAGTCCCCATGAAACTACGGTGGATTAAGAGCAGCAAGATCAGCTCTTTGTTGGTTCTGTTGACTCTGTTGAGCCATCGTAGCTGTCTGTTCAGCAACAGCAGCCGCCATACCAAACATTGCCTGGATAGATCGATTGATGTTGTTGTCATCAACATTGTTGTCAGCAGTGCCGCAACCTCCACCATGACCACCTCTAAGATTCATGTTTCCCTCACAAGGCAGACCAATCATACCTTAATAAGGAAACATAAATTCGTGCGTTAAGTGCTAGTGTGTCAAGTAACAGTGTTCTAGTGTACTAGTGTACTAGTGTGTCAACACACATTGCTTCAACATAGAAACAATTCAAACAATGTAACACAGAGATCACACAACACAAACATAACAGACTCACTTCCCAAGGATTCCCGAAAGACTCGACCAGCTCTGATACCACTAATGTAACACCCCCCTCGCGGGTGCTACATACTCGGACTCTAATGCGGAAATAAATCAAGAAAATAAAACGCTGGTTGCTTTCAGAAAATACTTTAATTAAATAGCTACGTTCAAAAACACGGTTTTAAAAATTTTCTACATACATAGGCAATACAAACTCAAGGTGAAGAAATAAACTTCTTAGAGCACATCAGTATTCACCTATTGTATAACATATTACAAACTTAAAAACATAAGTTCAAAAGCGTGTAGTAATATAAGACTGCTCAAAATAAAAGACTCCTAAGCTGGTCGGCTAGAAGTAGCCATTGGGGTACAACCCAATGTCAACTTCATCAGAACGCTCCGTCATCCAAGTCCTCACGCCTCCGCGGGGACCTATGAACAACATCTGTACATGTGTTCCAAAAACACAACAAGGTGTCCAACATGTACAGGCAAAGGTAAGATACTCATATAATAAGTTTATCATGATAGCCGCACAGACGACAAACAGCATAAATACAGTTATATGAACAGTTATTTATACAACACAATATAATATCTCAAACACAATCATGAGTTATAATAATGCATGAGACTTCAATATCATCTTTCTAATTCATGTACTCCGGAGATTCTAACTTCCCAACATCAAGCGATAGGCCGTAGTAACACCAGTAACACAATTGTTCTCATGAGTTGGCCTCTCTATTTAGGTCCGAACAACAATTGTTCCAGGGTACCACGCATAACCATATCCTGAATAGTCCAGTCCCTGATCGAGTTCATTCGTGTTTGGCAGCCGATACCACGGCACGGGGTTGCTACGCCACAGGCCACTTGTGGGATCTCGAACACAGAATGCCCCTACAGACCTAGTAGTCTTAACCGGTTCCATTCTCAACTACTAGAGTTGTAGCTCGGTTTCAAATGCCACGTCTGCCGGTTCATGCATGTACACAGAAAGTTTTCTGTTTTCTTTGCGTTCATTCTTTCAAATGTCGAGACATAAAGTCCACGACTCGTTTCAAAAAGGCATTAAGCCCACTCAAATAAAAAACACAGGACACGAAGTCCGAGTGCTCAATCCACATTTATTCTTTCAAATGTCGAGACATAAAGTCCACGACTCGTTTCAAAAAGGCATTAAGCCCACTCAAATCAAAAACACAGGACACGAAGTCCGAGTGCTCAATCCACAAAACACTAGCCCCGACGTCTCGGCCACTTGGTTTGGGTTCATCTCAAAGGTTCATCATTTTTCTTTTCGGTCAAACTTTCTCAAAACAACTTTGGAAAACAAAATACACTTTTTTTTTCTTGAAATAAAACATTTCCACATTTTCCGGGAAAAATCACCTTTCTTGAAAACAAAACCGTTTTCTAAGGTTTCACGCCCTTTTTAAACACTTTACAGAATAAAACACATTTTGCACGACTTTTCACAAAATCACTTTTTAAAAGAACATACTTTTCAAAAGAATATACATTTCAAAAGAATATACATTTCAAAAGAACATACTTTTCAAAAGGACATACTTTTCAAAAGAACATACATTTCAAAAGAACACACTTTTCCAAAGAACATACATTTCAAAAGAACATACATTTCAAAAGGACATACTTTTCAAAAGAACATACATTTCAAAAGAACATACTTTTCCAAAGAACATACATTTCAAAAGAACATACATTTCAAAAGAACATACATTTTGATTTTTAAAACACGGTCTTCAAAACTTTGATTTCGATTCTAAGTCTTTTAACAATTATCGAGATATAGCCAGTCCTATGCTCATCCAGGATATATATATATATATATATATATATATATATATATATATATATATATATATATATCAACAGTTCAATATCACAATAAGATATCATCCAAGGCATCCATGCCACAGTTATATCAAATACCCAACTATGCACAACACTTAACATCCAATCAATCCAGGATATAAGTATACATATACATCGAGTCTTAATTCAATCATAACACACTAATCAATCATATACTGTGAGGCTACCAAACTCAAAATGAACTACCTCCCTTTACCTCACAAAGGTGTTCACTTCAAATTAGATCGGTTCTCGGTTCCGGCTCCGGTTTCGTTCGCGTCGCCTAAAACAATCAAACACAATTCAATTCAAACAACAAAGCAACATCAATCTATAGCATCAAGAAATAAGTTTTCTTCCCCAAGAAGGTATAGGGTTCGGCCATGAAAGGATAAAAAGGCTAGGGATCTCATTTGATTCCAAACTTTTGGATGGTTGGTCCTTAAGCATGATTAACACTAAATCAAGTCCTATGACCCAAAAATTTGAGACAAAACTCATGGTTCTACACCCTATATGTTTCGGCCATAAAGAGGAGAAATAGGTTAGGAGCTTTGGTTGATGTTTTGCTCTTGGGTTTAGGGTTCAAATACATCAAGTAAGCTAGAACAAGTGCTATATAGCCAAAAATTGCAACAAAACCCATCCTTGCACCATTAATAGGATTCGGCCCTCCCATGGAAGAATAGGGATAAAATTTATTTTGGGTTCATGATTCTAGATACCCAAAGTACACATCATGATAGGTTCATAGAAATTGGTTTCATGATCATAGGATTTTTCTACAATTTTCTATGGATTTTCAAAGTTCTAGATCTAAACTTGGATCTTCATGAATCAAATGAATCAAGAGATGAAATAGAGAGATTGAGAGAGTTAAGATGAGGATCATACCTCCTAGGATCAAAGATTAGTGAAGAAGAAACAAGTTTTCAATCAAAAACTTCAACTTTTGAAGATCAAACTAAGGTTTTTGTGAAGAACTTTTGATGAACACTCAAGAACTCATGAAGAACATGAAGAACAAGTGAGAGAAGATGAAGAACGAGAGAGAGAAGAGGGAGAAAGAGAGCTGGCCGAAATGGCCATGAGAGAGAAAGAGAGAAATATATATATATTGATGTCATGGCAAACTTGTAAATAACCAAAAGGGTAATTTGGTAATTCCTTCAAAGACTAGGGGCATAAATGTCATTTCCCCTATAAATATCTAGATATTTCTAGAAAGGTAATGATGACATGGTGAGTCACAGGGTCAGAATGGTTATTCCATAAATTCTCAAGGGCAAAACGGTCTTTTCATTCAAGGGCAAATGGTAATTATGAAAAGGGTCAAGGGCATTTTAGTCATTTCACGTCTAGATATTTTATAAACTTAATCATTACACTGATGAGTCATTGATGAGTCATAGCACACCATGTGACTTCAACCTTATCCGTAGCGGTTCACCAAAATCTCGTATTCAGCTCCGTTCTTCACTTGATTTAGGTTTTCGCCCAAGAAAGTCGTAGGACGACTTATTTATTTTGAATATTTTCAAAATAACCAATATTGTTGGAAATAAAATATAAAACCTAACTGTTTTGTTCATGAGTCGAAATTAGGTCTTGATAGTAGAAAAAGACTACTATCCGTGAAAAACGCAGACCAGGCTCCGTTTGAGCTTTCGCCCGAAACTTAACCATGGCTTCCTATGGTTATGTAGGACATTCCTATCTGGTTAGAATATTTTATTGCCATTTCTAAAGCCTTGAATAAAATATAAGTTCATAAATACTGAATAATTAGGAAAACTCGAAAATCGGGGTGTTACATCAGGACTTTACAGAAAATGGTACCTTAATTTCTGGTCGAGCTTGGACTTTGAATATCTTAATACTTCATTCAAAATTACTTCTCTAGCCATCATAATGTTTGTATTCTGAATAGACTCTTGATTAGCTTCACCGGACGCTTCTTAAATTAGCTAAGGCGCTTGGTTATCCACTAGGCACATTCATAATGTTGTTCAGCTCGTAGCATTCTTAGCAGTTAGCGTATTATGCTTATTTGACACTCTTAATGCATGATATAGGATTTGATGTCTTCATGAAACTTGTAGATATGGATATTAGCTTTAATGAGACACTAGTTTCATCCAATTCGGACACCTACAGCTCAATATATGGGCATCAGATGCTACAAAGGAATAACTGTTAGGAACAATATCACGTCAAAAATTTACCGATGCGATTTGACAAAGATAGATATCGATTTCACTCTTGGCGTCTTCATGAGAGTTGCAGTTATTTCTAAGCATTCCATCGATACCAAGATTGATTGTTTTAAACACCTAAAGCTCCAAAAAGTATCAGCAGACATTCGCATGTTCTGATTGTCACGAACAGCATCACATCTAGAGCTTGAAGAAGGAATTTCACTCAGAGAGGGATTGGTTCAGATCTCGACTTCTCCAGGAAACATGTAGATATTACTCTTATCTTTCTTAGAAAAACAAAGATCACTTCATTTCGATGAGCTTAGCTCAAAATACGACATTTGGGGCGCTTGAATATCGGCAGCAGGCGCCTGACATCAATCTTCAGTGTTTTTGCTTTTGCAGCTTTTACACATATGTCTTTAATCACGGTTGTCTTATCTTTCTTCTATTACAATTGCAGAAGCTTTTTTCTTCTTCTATTACAGTACTTCATGCTTCAGTACTTTATAAGGAATGGTACCTTATTTTCTTGTCAAGCTTGGACTTTTAATATCTTAATACTTCATTCAAAATTACTTCTCCAGCCATGATAATGTTTGTATTCTGAATAGATGCTTGATTAGCTTCACCGGACGCTTCTTAAATTGACTAAAGCGCTTGGTTATCCACTGGGCACATTCACAAGGCTGTTTAGCTCTTAGCATTCTTAGCAGTTAGCGTATTGTGCTTCTTAGACCCTCTTAATGCACGAATTAGGATTCGATGTCTTCTTGAAACTTCTAGATATGGATATTAGCTATAATGAGACACCAATTTCATCCAATTCGGACGCCTACAGCTCAGTATATGGGCATCAGACGCTACAAAGGTATGATTGTTAGGAACAATATCACGTCAAAAACTTACCGATGCTGTTTGAAAAAGATAGATATCGATTTCACTCTTGGCGTCTTCATGAGAGTTGCAGTTATTTCTAACCATTCCAACGATACCAAGATTGATTCTTTTAAACACCTAAAGCTCCATAAAGTATCAGCAGACACTTGCATGTTTTGATTGTCGTGAACAGTATCACATCTAGAGCTAGAAGAAGAAATTTCACTGAGATAGAGATTGGTTCAGATCCCGACTTCTCCAGGAAACATGTAGTTATTTCTCTTATCTTTCTTAAAAAAACAAAAATCACTTCATTTCGATGAGCGTAGCTCAAAATACGACGTTTCGGGCGCTTGATTATCGGCAGCAGGCGCCTGACATCAATCTTCAGTGTTTTTGCTTTTGCAGCTTTTATACATTTGTCTTTAATCACGCTTGTCTTATCTTACTTCTATTACAATTGCAGAAGTTTTTTTCTTCTTCTATTACAGTACTTCATGCTTCAGGACTTTATAGAAAATGGTACCTTATTTTATGGTCAAGCTTGGACTTTTAATATCTTAATACTTCATTCAAAATTACTTCTCCAGCCTTCATAATGTTTGTATTCTGAATAGACTCTTGATTAGCTTCACCGGACGCTTCTTAAATCAGCTAAGGCGCTTGGTTATCCACTGGGCAGATTCACAATGCTGTTCAGCTCATAGCATTCTTAGCACTTAGCATATTATGCTTATTTGACACTCTTAATGCATGAATTAGGATTCGATGTCTTCATGAACTTCTAGATATGGATATTAGCTTTAATGATACACCAGTTTCATCCAATTCAGACACCTACAGCTCAATATATGGGCATCAGACGCTACAAATGTTTGACTGTAAGGAACAATAACACGTCAAAAACTTACCGATGCGATTTGACAAAGATAGATTTCGATTTCACTCTTGGCATCTTCATGAGAGTTGCAGTTATTTCTAAGCATTCCAACGATACCAAGATTGATGCTTTTAAACACCTAAAGCTCTAGAAAGTATCAGCAGACATTCGCATGTTCTGATTGTCACGAACAGCATCACATCTAGAGCTTGAAGAAGGAATGTCACTCAGATAGAGATTGGTTCAGATCTCGACTTCTCAAGGAAACAGGTAGATATTACTCTTATCTTTCTTAAAAAAACAAAGGTCACTTCATTTCGATGAGCGTAGCTCAAAATACGACGTTTCGGGCGCTTGATTGTCGGCAGCATGCGCCTGACATCAATCTTCAGTGTTTTTGCTTTTGCAGCTTTTATACATTTGTCTTTAATCACGCTTGTCTTATCTTTCTTCTATTACAATTGCAGAAGCTTTTTTCTTCTTCTATTACAGTACTTCATGCTTCAGGACTTTATAGAAAATGGTACCTTATTTTCTTGTCAAGCTTGGACTTTTAATATCTTAATACTTCATTCAAAATTACTTCTCCAGCCTTCATAATGTTTGTATTCTGAATAGACGCTTGATTAGCTTCACCGGACGCTCCTTAAATTGGCTAAAGCGCTTGGTTATCCACTGGGCACATTCACAAGGCTATTTAGCTCGTAGCATTCTTAGCAGTTAGCGTATTCTGCTTCTTTGACCCTCTTAATGCACGAATTAGGATTCGATGTCTTCTTGAAACTTCTAGATATGGATATTAGCTATAATGAGACACCAGTTTCATCCAATTCGGACGCTTATAGCTTAGTATATGGGCATCAGACGCTACAAAGGTATGATTGTTAGGAACAATATCACGTCAAAAACTTACCGATGCTGTTTGAAAAAGATAGATATCGATTTCACTCTTGGCATCTTCATGAGAGTTGCAGTTATATCTAAGAATTCCAATGATACCAAGATTGATGCTTTTAAACACCTAAAGCTCCAGAAAGTATCTGCAGACATTCGCATGTTCTGATTGTCATGAACAACATCACATCTAGAGCTTGAAGAAGGAATTTCACTCAGATAGAGATTGGTTCAGATCTCGACTTCTCCAGGAAACATGTAGATATTACTCTTATCTTTCTTCAAAAAACAAAGATCACTTCATTTCGACGAGCGTACCTCAAAATATGACGTTTCGGGCGCTTGATTATCGGCGGCAGGCGCTTGACCTCAATCTTCAGTGTTTTTGCTTTTGTAGCATTTGTACTTTTGTTTTTATTCACGCTTGTCTTCTCTTTCTTCTATTACAATTGCACAAGCTTTCATATTCTTCTATTATAGTACTTGATGCTTCTGGACATTATAGAAAATGGTACCTTATTTTCTGGTCAAGCTTGGACTTTGAATATCGTAATACTTCATTCAAAATTACTTCTCCAGCCTTGAAAATGTTTGTATTCTGAATAGACGCTTGATTAGCTTCCCCGGACGGTTCTTAAATTTGCTAAGGTGCTTGGTTATCCACTGGACACATTCACAAGGTTGTTTAACTCGTATCATTCTTAGCAGTTAGCGTATTATGCTTATTTGACCCTCTTAATGCATGAATTAGGATTCGATGTCTTCATGAAACTTGTATATATTAGCTTTAATGAGACACCTGATTCATCCAATTCAGACACCTACAGCTCAATATAAGGGCATCAGACGCAACAAAGGAATGACTGTCAGGAACAATATCACGTCAAAAACTTACCGATGCGATTTGACAAAGATATATATCGATTTCACTCTTGGCGTCTTCATGAGAGTTGCAGTTATCTCTAAGCATTACAAAGATACCAAGATTGATGCTTTTAAACACCTAAAGCTCCAGAAAGTATCAGCAGACATTCGCATGTTCTGATTGGCACGAACAACATCACATCTAGAGCTTGAAGAAGGAATTTCACTCAGATAGAGATTGGTTCAGATCTCGACTTCTCCAGGAAACATGTAGATATTACTCTTATCTTTCTTAAAAAAACAAAGATCACTTCATTTCGACGAGCGTACCTCAAAAAACGTTTCGGAGGCTTAATTATCGGCAGCAGGCGCTCGAGTTCAATCTTCAGTGTTTTTGCTTTTGTAGCATTTGTACTTTTGTTTTTATTCGCGCTTGTCTTCTCTTTCTTCTATTACAATTGCAGAAGCTTTTGTGTTCTTCTATTATAGTACTTGATGCTTCTGGACTTTATAGAAAATGGTACCTTATTTTCTGGTCAAGCTTGGACTTTGAATATCTTAATACTTCATTCGAAATTACTTCTCCAGCCTTCATAATGTTTGTATTCTGAATAGACGCTTGATTAGCTTCGCCGGACGCTTCTTAATTTAGCTAAGGCGCTTGGTTATCCACTGGGCACATTCACAAGGCTGTTTAACTCATAGCATTCTTAGAAGTAAAGTATTATGCTTATTTGACCCTCTTAATGCACGAGTTAGGATTTGATGTCTCCATGAAACGTGTTGATATGGATATTAGCTTTAATGAGACACTGGTTTCAACCAATTCCGACACCTACAGCTCAATATATGGTCATCAGACGCTATAAAGGTATGACTGTCAGGAAAAACATCACATCAGCAACTTACAGATGCAATTTGACAAAGATAGAGATCGATTTCTCTCTTGACCTCGTCATGAGAGTTGGGGATATTTCTCTAAGCCTTCCAACGATACCAAGATCGATGCTTTTGAACAGCTAAAGCTCCAGAAATTATCAGCAGATGCTTGCATGATCTGATTGTCATGAACAGTCTCACATCTCAATCTTGAAGAAGGAATTTCACTCAGATCGAGATTGGTTCAAATCTTGAACTCGCTAGGAAACGTTTATTTATTTATCTTATCTTTCTAACAAAACCAAGATCACTTCATTTCGGCGAGCGTACCACAAAATACGACGTTTCGGATGCTTGATTATCGGCAACAGGCACTTGACTTCAATCTTCAGTGTTTTTGGTTTTGCAGCTTTTGTACTTTTGTCTTTATTCACGCTTGTCTTCTCTTTCTTATATTAGAATTGCTGAAGCTTTTGTGTTCTTCTATTACCGTACTGCATGCTTCAGGACTTTATAGAAATTGGTACCTTATTTTCTGGTCGAGCTTGGACTTTGAATATCTTAATACTTCATTCAAAATTACTTTTCCAGCCTTCATATTGTTTTGTGTTCTGAATAGACGCTTGATTAGGGTTATCCACTGGGCACATTCACAAGGCTGTCAAACTAGTAGCATTCTGACCAGTTAGCATATTATGCTTCTTTGATCCTCTTAATGGCCGAATTAGGATTCGATGTCTGAACAAAACTTGTAGATATGGATATTAGCTTTAAAGAGACACTAGCTTCGTCCAATTCAGACACCTATATCTCTTTATATGGCCTTCAGACGCTACAAAGGTATAACTATCAGGAGCAACATCACGACACCAACTTACGGATGCAATTTGACAAAGATAGAGATCGATTTAGCTTTTGACTTCTTCATGAGAGTTGTGGATATTTCTATAAGCCTTCAAACGATACCAAGATCGATGCTTTTGAACACCTAAAGCTCCAGAAATTTTCAGCAGACGCTTGCATGTTCTGATTATCCCGAACAGTATCACATCTCAAGCTTGAAGAAGGAATTTGACCCAGTTCGAGATTCGTTCAGATCTCGACTTCTCCAAGAAACATGTAGGTATTTTTCTTATCTTTCTAACAAAACCAAGATCACTTCATTTCGACGAGCGTACCTCAAAGACGTTTCGGACCCTTGATTATCGGCAGCAGGCACTTGACTTCAATCTTCAGTGTTTTTGCTTTTGCAGCATTTGTACTTTTGTTTTTATTCACGCTTGTCTTCCCTTTCTTCTATTAGAATTACTGAAGCTTTTGTGTTCTTCTATTACACTACTGCATGCTTCAGGACTTTACAGAAAATGGTACCTTATTTTCTAGTCAAGCTTGGACTTTGAATATCATAATACTTCATTCAAAATTACTTCTCCAGCCTTCATAATGTTTTGTATTCTGAATAGACGCTTGATTAGTTTCACTGGATGCCTCTTAAATTAGCTAAGGTGCGTGCTTATCTTCTGGGCACATTCACAAGGCCGTCAAACAAGTAGAATTCTGAACAGTTAGTGTAACGCCCCGATTTTCATATTTTCTAATTCTCTAGTATTTTAACGTTTGTATTTTATTGGAGGGTTTAGAGAGTGCAATAAAATATTCCGATAAGATAGGAATGTTCTACACAACCATAGGAAGCCATGGTTAAGTTTCGGGCGAAAGCTCAAACGGAGCCCGGTCTGCGTTTTTCACGGTAGTAGCCTTTTTCTACTATCGAGTCCTAATTTGGACTCGTGAACGAGACAGTAAGTCTCGAAATTTTATTCTCTACACCTTCGTTAAAATCCATCCTGACGTCCGAAAAATAATAATAATATATTATATTCGGTCGTACAATCGAACCAGGATGCGTTTGGAGTCGTAAAGGGATTCAACGAGACCCGACAACAGATAAGCTCGATACCACATGATCCCCGGACACTTGGCAGAGTATGCCAGAGTCGTCATGACGATCGGGAAAATCTAGATGCGAAATGACCAAAATGCCCCTAACCTTAGTCTTTTGCACTTTTACCATTTTACCCTTTTGGCAAATGACCATTTTGCCCTTAAGTGACTTGTTTTAAGGCTGAACTCAGCCCCATCCAGCCCCTCATTCACGCACAAACAGCCCTCCTTTCACACTCCATCTTCAACCCTGAGAAGCTCCATTGTTATTCTTGAGAAAAGCTTGGTTTCTTGTTGGAATCACTTGATTCCTTGAGCAATCTTCCTTCATTTTAAGGTAAGATCACTTCTATGATCTCTTAGCTTCTTGAATCTCTTTCTATTTCAAGATCAATATCCATTTTCATGAAAATCATTTCTTAGATCCAAAAGTTTGAAAATCCATACGAAATTGTAGAAAAATCATTTTGATGTGAGACCAATTTCTTTGAACTCACTTCATCATTCTCTACCTAAACCCAAGAGCTTGTGATTCAATTCTCATCATAGCTCAAAAATCACAATATGGCCGAACCCTTTTGATGATGATGAATAGTGTTTTTCATCAATTTTTGATTTCTAACACTTGATTTCATCCTTAGCTTTCCTATGCCTTTGAATCCATGGAATGGAAAACCAAAATCAATTCCTAGCTTTATTCTCTTTAGGGTGGCCGAAACCTTCTTTGTGAGAATTGTTGAGTTTGGTTTGATTGTTGTTTAATGTTTGATTGTTTGGTTGTTTGTAGTTGGTGACAATTATCAGAAGGTTCACAAACTGATCAACCGACTTTGATCCGGGAATCTGCTCTTCAACAGGTATGGAGGGTGAAACTCATCACACCAAGATGGTGGTGGTGAAGATGGTTGTTTAAGCTTATGTGTGGGTGAAGCCCTTTAGTTTGGGTTCACTTTTAATTGTTAAGTTTTGTCAAGTTCTCTTCAAGAACAAGGTTGTCTTGATGAGTGTATGCTTTAGTATGCTGTAGTGTGCTTTAGCATGTGTTGATGATGAGATGATTGAATGAATATCATTTCCATGTATGTTGAAAAACCTACTTTGATCACTCGATCAAGTATGGATTTTTGTGCTTGATTATGATGCCGTGATGTATGATGGACTTCTATGTTTGATTATGATGTAGTAATGTGTATTGTGGTTTATCATAATTGTGTAAGCATTTTGAGCTACATTTGGTTAGTTAGTGAAGCAATCTTCACATTTGTTCCTACTAGGCTTGTGGCCTTAGTAAGAAAAAATATAAGAACATGTGTTGTTCTTGATCTAGCAAGGTTTTGAAGTAAGAAAAACATGATTTCATAACCTATGTTTTGAAAGAGAAATAAAAGTGATTTTGATCCGAATATCAAATGAAGTTTTAACCTTTTAAGTGTGTCACCAAAGTGGAAAATGTCTTTTCTTTAGCCATAGGTCTGTTAATCAAACTAAGTGTTTCAAAAGAGAATTAATTAAGAAGTTAAGGAAAAGTGAAAATAGGGCACTCGCCCAGCGAACCCTGTCTCGCCCCGCGAGACAGAGGGAAAACAAGGCATTCGCCCGGCTAACCTTGCCTCGCCTCGCGAGACAGTGGGCTAGCCCGAGCAGCAAAGATGCAGCTTCTCGGCCTCGCGTAGCGAAGTAGTTCTCGACCCGCGAACCGCCCAAGCAGTGAAGAATTACAGCTCTCTGCCTCGCGACGCGAGACAATTATCGCCTCGCGATGCAGAAGGTCGGTTTGAAATATAGTTCTCTGCCTAGAGACGCGAGACAATATTCTGCTCGCGATACAGAGGATCTGTATAAGGAGCATATACAGCTCTCAGCCTCGCGACGCGAAACTTCTGTTCGCCCCGCGAGAAAGGAATTTCAAATGGTGTATCACTGCCTTAATTTAGCAAAGCGAATGTACTCTCGCCAAGCGGATTTCACCTTTTAGAAAATGCTAGAAATGAAGTAAGTAGTTCAAATGTTGTTTCAAATCAAATGAGTTTTTAATTGTAAAAATTGTTTGGTTTACAAAAGGAGTTTTCTAACTCAATCGTAAAGTTTTGCGCAAGAAAAACCTAAGTTAAGTAATTAACTTAGAGTTGAAGACAAGGGTTAATTAAGTATGGTATGTGGTGGAACAAGACCATGTACTATACCATTGATGAGTTAGTACATCAATGAGTTCATAAGACTTAAGTGAAATCAACACTTGTTTCCTTAATTGAAAATCAAGGGATTAATATCTTAGAAAGGATTAAAGACTTATCTAAGAGGATTCTTAATCCTTATTCATAATGCTTGGGACTGGAGACATAATTCATAAGACGTAAACGCAAACATGAAACATTTTGGTTTTCGAAATAGTAGTTCAATGACGGACCGATGATTCGGGTCCAGGTTAATCGTTCGATTATTTCCGTCTTGTGATAACTGGAATGAGAGAGATCCTGAGACTGTGCAGGTATGGGACTGTACAGTGGAAGGAATCCTGAGGCTATGCGGGTATGGGACTGTATAGTTAAGGGAAGGCATATAAGAATTGATCGGTACTATCCATACCAACAAGATTTATCTTCCTTTCGGGAGCTTAGAACATAAGAACTTTATAGTTAAGCGTGCTTGACTTAGAGTAATTATGGGATGGGAGACCTTCTGGGAAGTTTCCTAGAAACCGTGTGAGTGAGGACAAAACACGCTGAAAAGACTTGTGTTGGTTTGTGGGGACAGTTGGCGATTCTGAAAGCAGTCTGGATCATTCCAAAGGAATCACGAGATATTTATCCGATGGATAAATGATTTATCCGATGGATAACTGTTTTATAAAACAAAGACGCGTGTAGTTTCTAAGGAAGAGAACCTTAGTGAACCTTGAAGTTTATCCAATGGATAGACATTGCTTTATCGCATCTGCTTTGTGTAAGCATTGACATTTCATGTGCATAGTTGTAAGGCCTTGAGCCTAGGAGTTGAGCTTACACCTTGATGCGGGTGCGAATCTTACGATGACGATCTTCAATGGTCTTTTTGGAGGTATCAGGGTTGGAAGGGCTAACATGTGACCAGTTGGTGATTCTTCTGTGTCGTGGCGAATCCGTTCAATACACTGATATCCTCTACTAGATGCCGTACTTTTCATGTTTGGTCGAGAGTGTTACCGTAAAGCCAGATACGTGCACGTTATGAATGTTGTAGCATCTTGCTCATGGCTGGCAGAAACCGGAACATGTCCTCCCATTCACTCTCTCCGACGTTTTGTTAGCTCCATGGAGTAGGGGTCATAGTAGTACCCAATGACAATGGCATTGAGTCATGTAGATTGCACTGCATTGCATGGCTATTGATGTTTACATTTACTGTTATACATCGTTGTTCTATTTAAGAAAGCATTATATTATATTGTTACCTGTTAAACATGATTTATATTGCGAGTTTTAGTATGCTGTTTAACTGTTTAACATGTGGGGTACGCTGTTACCTGGTGAGTCGTCCCGTTTTTACTACTTCTATTTTGTTGTGTTGATGAACGGGAATCTCACCCATATCTGTATGTTTTCTGCTGTACTTGCTGTTGCTGCTTGAACAGATGGATGCGACGATGGTTCGGTTCAGCAGTCCCCTTGAGTTCGGAGGTGGACGCTTTTGCTATTTTAGTTTTGTTGTCGGCCATACTATGTCAGTTTTTGTAGTACCTTTTGGGAGCTATGACTCCTAGTACTTATTGTATTTCTTATGTCAGTCATACATTAGACTTACGTCTGTATATAGTAATGTTGATGTTTCTGTTTTCCGTTTTCTGTTTCTGTATTTATAATACAATATGTTCTAGAAATGCATGGTGAACCTAAGTTCACTTATTAGTATTACCTTTACTAATCCCATTACATCTTTATGAAAAGAAAAGAAAAAGAAAAATCGTATTTTTCGCATAAATAAATATTTTCGGCCTTATAAACGTTGGGGAATGTGACACTCGGGAAAAGGTGTTGCATTATTTGGTATCAGAGCTGGCCGAGTCTTTTTGGGGTTTGTAGGTTATGGTCTGTCTTGTTTGTGTTGGGTTTTCTCTGATTGTTTTCTGTGATATTGTTTCTGAGAGAAAACAATGTTGGAGAGGATGATGACTTCGATCTATCCTTTTGTATTATTTGTTCTCTGTGTTGTGTTTCTGTGAAGAAGACAACGATTGTTTGTTACTCTCTGCATTATTGTTTCTGAAGGGGAATGATATTGGACAGGGTAGTAATGTTTTTGCTTTCTTGTAAGTTTTCGCTTGCAGAGTTCTTCAGAACGAGTGTTTTCCGACGGGTGCAAGACGAGTTGAAAGACATGGAGTTCCTGCAACTACGTCAAGGAGGAATGTCTATTGAAGAATATGCTGATCGTTTTGAGTCCCTGCTGAAGTCTTCGAGGTATTTCCATCTTCATCCCGATGAGGAGTGGAAGTGCACAAAGTTCGAAGAAGGTTTAAGGGACGAGATTGGAGGAGAGGTGCTACCTCTTGAGGTCAAAGAGTTCTCAGTTTTGGTAGATGAATGCTTCGCAATCGAAGATCTGATGAAGACTCTTGGAGGAAGGCAACGTCACTCTGGACCGACTAGGTTCCATAAAGGCACCAATGGTCGTGATGATAGATCTTGATGGAAACCATATTCAAAACAGCAAGGTTAACAACAGAGTTCTGTAGGAGGAAGTAGTGGGAGTATTAGTCAATCTGGAAGCGCCCCAAAGAAGTGCATGAAGTGTGGCAAGAACAATCATGTCACCAGAGGATGCTTGATCAAGGGGATCATATGCTTCAAGTGTGGAAAGCCTAGACATACTTCACGCGGTTGTGTGCAATCAAAAGCTAGACATTCTATCAACGATGTGCAAGCAGCGAAGCCTAAGGCAATGAGTAGATTTTATACTGGGGATGATGCTGAGACTTCTCAAAGGGAAGATTTGATTCACGGTCAGATCGTCGTGGAAGGTAGAACCTTATCTATATCTTTCCTTACCCTTAGATTTGGTAATTTTTGCACTTCCTACAAAGCCTATTATAACTGCGAAAGTCTGTTTGAACTGTTCTATTTTCTATAATGGATAGAATGTTTTTGATTGATTTGATCTGTTTGCCTCTTTCGCAAATGGATTTGATCATAGGGATGAATTGGTTATCTTGTAACCATTTCCCATTAGACGGTGCAAACAAAACCTTAGTTTTCCCTTATTCGGATAATTCTGGATTTGGACTGCCAACCAAGGAAACGTTTCTTTGAGAGGAGGAGCTCAACGAATACATGTTAGTAACGAGTTTCCGGAAGTCTTTCCTGAAGACGTACTAGGTGTACCGCCAGTTCGAGAAATCGAGTTGTGATCGATCTTGTGCCAGGAACAGGACCAGTGTCTATGGCACCGTATCATATGGCACCTGCGGAGTTGGAAACCTTGAAGGAACAGTTGGTGGACTTATGGGAAAACAGTTCGTTAGACCCAGTGTGTCGCCGTAGGGATCGCCTGTACTATTGGTGAGAAAGAAAGACGAAACATCTCGCTTATGTGTGGATTAGCGCTAGTTGAACAAAGTTACCATTAAGAACAAGTATCATCTTCCGAGGATAAATGACTTGATGGATCAGTTGAGGAGAGCGACAGTTTTCTCCGAGATTGATTTGCGACCGGGTTATCATCAGATTCATGTGAAGGCAGAAGATGTACCAAGAACAGCGATTCAAACACGCTATGGGCACTACGAGTACCTTGTAATGCCGTTTGGTATGAAGAATACTCCTCTATATTCATGGATTACATGATTAGGATCTTTCGTTCATATCTAGATAAGTTTGTCGTTGTTTCATAGACGACATACTCATCTATTTGCGAAACTAGGAAGTACACGCTGAATATCTTAGTGTGATTCTTCAGGTTCTGAAGGATAAATAGTTGTATGCAAAGCTGCCCAAGTGTGAGTTTTGGCTCGACGAAGTAAAGTTTTTGGGTCACGTGATTTCAATGGAATGATAAAGCGTTTGAATGGACTGAAGCCTTTGAGGAAAGTTTGCAAGGATTAGAGAGAAGGTTGACTACTTCATCTGTGTTAGTGCTGCCTGATCTCAAGGGAACATTTGTGTTCACACTCCTACATATTCCTCAGTGTATTAGACAACTGAGTGAATTGGTAATATGGTGTCCATTGGTCTGGACATTTTCGTATTATTTCACTGAAAGTTTTGTTATGACTATTTCTTGAGTTATAACATAAACAACTTCTTAATACTGGAAATTTTTTTATGAAACATAGTCTAATCACTTTTACTTTTGGTGAAGGTGATCCAGTCTGATTTTTACCAGACTGTATATCTTTTGATTCCCAAAGTTATTGGAAGGTTCTTATGAAAGAAGGAATTTTTTTAGAGTCATGGATGTAAACATGTATTAGCTATGCATTTTTACACTCACGAACCTACTGAAGAATCTTTTTGCATACCGGATATTCCTGTATTCATTCCAGATTGTTAAAATTCTTCTGTATACTTTCTCATGAGACCAAGACCAGGAAAAATTTTCCTTTGTTGAAAATTTATTTCCTTAATCTTCAGCGACCGAGTAGGTTTAGTTTTAAGTCACGGAATTTCGAGGACGAAATTCTTTTAAGAGGGGTAGGAATGTAACGCCCCGATTTTCACGTTTTCTAATTCTCAAGTATTTTAACGTTTGTATTTTATTTGAGGGTTTAGAGAGTGAAATAAAATATTCCGAGAAGACAGGAATGTTCTACACAACCACAGGAAGCCATGGTTAAGTTTCGGGCGAAAGCTCAAACGGAGCCTGGTCTGCGTTTTTCACGGATAGTTGCCTTTTTCTACTATCGAGACTTAATTTGGACTCGTGAATGAGACAGTAAGTCTCGGGATTTTATTCTCTACATCTTCGTTAAAATCCGTCCTGACGTCCGAAAAATAATAATAATATATTATATTCGGTCGTACAATCGAACCAGGAGGCATTTGAAGTTGTAAAGGGAATCAACGAGACCTGACAACAGATAAGCTCGATACCACGTCATCCCAGGACACTTGGGAGAGTATGCCAGAGTCGTCATGACGATCGGGAAAATCTAGAAGCGAAATGACCAAAATGCCCCTAACCTTAGTCTTTTGCACTTTTACCATTCTACCCTTTTGGCGAATGACCATTTTGCCCTTAAGTGACTTGTTTTAAGGCTGAATTCAGCCCCATCCAGCCCCTCATTCACGCACAAACAGCCCTCCTTTCACACTCCATCTTCAAACTTGAGAAGCTCCATTGTTATTCTTGAGAAAAGCTTGGTTTCTTGTTGGAATCACTTGATTCCTTGAGCAATCTTCCTTCATTTTAAGGTAACATCACTTCTATGATCTCTTAGCTTCTTGAATCTCATTCTATTTCAAGATCAATATCCATTTTCATGAAAATCATTTCTTAGATCCAAAAGTTTGAAAATCCATACGAAATTGTAGAAAAATCATTTTGATGTGAGACCAATTTCTTTGAACTCACTTCATCATTCTCTACCTAAACCCAAGAGCTTGTGATTCAATTCTCATCATAGCTCAAAAATCACAATATGGCCGAACCCTTTTGATGATGATGAATAGTGTTTTTCATCAATTTTTGATTTCTAACACTTGATTTCATCCTTAGCTTTCCTATGCCTTTGAATCCATGGAATGGAAAACCAAAATCAATTCCTAGCTTTATTCTCTTTAGGGTGGCCGAAACCCTCTTTGTGAGAATTGTTGAGTTTGGTTTGATTGTTGTTTAATGTTTGATTGTTTGGTTGTTTGTAATTGGTGACAATTATCAGAAGGTTCACAAACCGATCAACCGACTTTGATCCGGGAATCTGCTCTTCAACAGGTATGGGAGGTGAACCTCATCACACCAAGATGGTGGTGGTGAAGATGGTTGTTTAAGCTTATGTGTGGGTGAAACCCTTTAGTTTGGGTTCACTTTTAATTGTTAAGTTTTGTTAAATTCTCTTCAAGAACAAGGTTGTCTTGATGAGTGTATGCTTTAGAATGCTGTAGTGTGCTTTTGCATGTGTTGATGATGAGATGATTGAATGAATATCATTTCCATGTATGTTGAAAAACCTACTTTGATCACTCGATCAAGTATGGATTTTTTTGCTTGATTATGATGCCATGATGTATGATGGACTTCTATGTTTGATTATGATGTAGTAATGTGTATTATGGTTTATCATAATTGTGTAAGCATTTTGAGCTACATTTGGTTAGTTAGTGAAGCAATCTTCACATTTGTTCCTACTAGGCTTGTGGCCTTAGTAAGAAAAAAATATAAGAACATGTGTTGTTCTTGCTCTAGCAAGGTTTTGAAGTAAGAAAAACATGATTTCATAACCTATTTTTTCAAAGAGAAATAAAAGTGATTTTGATCCAAAGATCAAATGAAGTTTTAACCTTTTAAGTGTGTCACCAAAGTAGAAAATGTCTTTTCTTTAGCCATAGGTCTGTTAATCAAACTAAGTGTTTCAAAAGAGAATTAATGAAGAAGTTAAGGAAAAGTGAAAACAGGGCACTCGCCCAGCGAACCCTGTCTCGCCCCGTGAGACAGAGGGAAAACAAGGCATTCGCCCGGCTAACCTTGCCTCGCCTCGCGAGACAGTGGGCTAGCCCAAGCAGCAAAGATGCAGCTTCTCGGCCTCGCGTAGAGAAGTAGTTCTCGCCCCGCGAACCGCCCAAGCAGTGAAGAATTACAGCTCTCTGCCTCGCGACGCGAGACAATTATCGCCTCGCGATGCAGAAGGTCGGTTTGAAATACAGTTCTCTGCCTAGAGACGCGAGACAATATTCTCTTCGTGATACAGAGGATCTGTACAAGGAGCATATACAGCTCTCAGCCTCGCGACGCGAAACTTCTGTTCGCCCCGCGAGAAAGGAATTTCAAATGGGGTATCACTGCCTTAATTTAGCTAAGCGAATGTACTCTCGCCAAGCGGATTTCACCTTTTAGAAAATGCTAGAAATGAAGTAAGTAGTTCAAATGTTGTTTCAAATCAAATGAGTTTTTAATTGTAAAAGTTGTTTGGATTACAAAAGGAGTTTTCTAACTCAATCGTAAAGTTTTGCACAAGAAAAACCTAAGTTAAGTAATTAACTTAGAGTTGAAGACAAGGGTTAATTAAGTATGGTATGTGGTGGAACAAGACAATGTAATATACCATTGATGACTTAGTACATCAATGAGTTCATAAGACTTAAGTGAAATCAACATTTGTTTCTTTAATTGAAAATCAAGGGATTAATATCTTAGAAAGGATTAAAGACTTATCTAAGTGGATTCTCAATCCTTATTCATAATGCTTAGGCTGGAGACATAATTCATAAGACGTAAACGCAAACATGAAACATTTTGGTTTTCGAAATAGTAGTTCAATTAATGACGGACCGATGATTCGGGTTCAGGTTAATCGTTCGATTGTTTCCGTCTTGTGATAACTGGAATGAGAGAGATCCTGAGACTCTGCAGGTATGGGACTGTACAGTGGAAGGAATCCTGAGGCTATGCAGGTATGGGACTGTATAGTTAAGGGAAGGCATATAAGAATTGATCGGTACTACCCATACCAACAAGATTTATCTTCCTTTCGGGAGCTTAGAACATAAGAACTTTATAGTTAAGCATGCTTGACTTAAAGTAATTATGGGATGGGTGACCTTCTGGGAAGTTTCCGAGAAAGCGTGTGAGTGAGGACAAAACACGCTGAAAAGACTTGTGTTGGTTTGTGGGGACAGCTGGCGATTCTGAAAGCAGTCTGGATCATTCCAAAGGAATCACGAGATATTTATCCGATGGATAAATGATTTATCCGGTGGATAACTGTTTTATAAAACAAAGACGCGTTTCGTTTCTAAGGAAGAGAACCTTAGTGAACCTTGAAGTTTATCCAATGGATAGACATTGCTTTATCGCATCTGCTTTGTGTAAGCATTGACATTTCATGTGCATAGTTGTAAGGCCTTGAGCCTAGGAGTTGAGCTTACACCTTGATGCGGGTGCGAATCTTACGGTGACGATCTTCAATGGTCTTTTTGGAGGTATCAGGGTTGGAAGGGCTAACATGTGACCAGTTGGTGATTCTTCTGTGTCGTGGCGAATCCGTGCAATACACTGATATCCTCTACTAGATGCCGTACTTTTCATGTTTGGTCGAGAGTGTTACCGTAAAGCCAGATACGTGCACGTTATGAATGCTGTAGCATCTTGCGCATGGCTGGCAGAAACCGGAACATGTCCTCCCATTTACCGGAACATGTCCTCCCATTCACTCTCTCCGACGTTTTGTTAGCTCCATGGAGTAGGGGTCATAGTAGTACCCAATGACAATGGCATTGAGTCATGTACATTGCACTGCGTTGCATGGCTATTGATGTTTACATTTACTGTTATACATCGTTGTTCTATTTAAGAATGCAATATATTATATTGTTACCTGTTTAACATGACTTATATTGCGAGCTTTAGTATGCTGTTTAACTGTTTAACATGTGGGGTACGCTGTTACCTGGTGAGTCGTCCCGTTTTTACTACTTCTATTTTGTTGTGTTGATGAACGGGAATCTCACCCATATCTGTATGTTTTTTGCTGGTACTTGTTGTTGCTGCTTGAACAGATGGATGCGACGATGGTTCGGTTCAGCAGTCCCCTTGAGTTCGGAGGTGGACTCTTTTGCTATTTTAGTTTTGTTGTCGGCCATACTATGTCAGTTTTTGTAGTACCTTTTGGGAGATATGACTCCTAGTACTTATTGTATTTCTTATGTCAGTCATACATTAGACTTATGTCTGTATATAGTAATGTTGATGTTTCTGTTTTCCGTTTTCTGTTTCTGTATTTATAATACAGTATGTTCTAGAAATGCATGCTGAACCTAAGTTCACTTATTAGTATTACCTTTACTAATCCCATTACATCTTTATGAAAAGAAAAGAAAAGGAAAAATCGTATTTTTCGCATAAATAAATATTTTCGGCCTTATAAACATTGGGGAATGTGATACTCGGGAAAGCGTGTTGCATTATTTGGTATCAGAGCCGGCCGAGTCTTTTTGGGGTTTGTAGGTTATGGTCTGTCTTGTTTGTGTTGTGTTTTCTCTGATTGTTTTCTGTGATATTGTTTCTGAGAGAAAACAATGTTGGAGAGGATGATGACTTCGATCTATCCTTTTGTATTATTTGTTCTCTGTGTTGTGTTTCTGTGAAGAAGATAACGATTGTTTGTTACTCTCTACATTATTGTTTCTGAAGGGGAATGATATTGGACAGGGTAGTAATGTTTTTGCTTTCTTGTAAGTTTTCGCTCGCAGAGTTCTTCAGAACGAGTGTTTTCCGACGGGTGCACGACGAGTTGAAAGACATGGAGTTCCTGCAGCTACGTCAAGGAGGAATGTCTGTTAAAGAATATTCTGATCGTTTTGAGTCCCTGCTGAAGTCTTCGAGGTATTTCCATCTTCATCCCGATGAGGAGTGGAAGTGCACAAAGTTCGAAGAAGGTTTAAGGGACGAGATTCGAGGAGGGGTGCTACCTCTTGAGGTCAAAGAGTTCTCGGTTTTGGTTGATGAATGCTTCGTAATCGAAGATCTGATGAAGACTCTTGGAGGAAGGCAATGTGACTCTGGACCAACTAGGTTCCATAAAGGCACCAATGGTCGTGATGATAGATCTTGATGGAAACCATATTCAAAACAGCAAGGTTAACAACAGCGTTCTGTAGGAGGAAGTAGTGGGAGTATTAGTCAATCTGGAAGCGCCCCAAAGAAGTGCATGAAGTGTGGCAAGAACAATCATGTCACTAGAGGATGCTTGATCAAGGGGATCATATGCTTCAAGTGTGGAAAGCCTAGACATACTTCACACGGTTGTGTGCAATCAAAAGCTAGACATTCTATCAAAGATGTGCAAGCAGCGAAGCCTAAGGCAATGAGTAGATTTTATACTGGGGATGATGCTGAGACTTCTCAAAGGGAAGATTTGATTCACGGTCAGATCGTCGTGGAAGGTAGAACCTTATCTATATCTTTCCTTACCCTTAGATTTGGTAATTTTTACACTTCCTACAAAGCCTATTATAACTGCGAAAGTCTGTTTGAACTGTTCTATTTTCTATAATGGATAGAATGTTTTTGATTGATTTGATCTGTTTGCCTCTTTCGCAAATGGATTTGATCATAGGGATGAATTGGTTATCTTGTAACCATTTCCCATTAGACGGTACAAACAAAACCTTAGTTTTCCCTTATTCGGATAATTCTGGATTTGGACTGCCAACCAAGGAAACGTTTCTTTGAGAGGAGGAGTTCAACGAATACATGTTACTAACGAGTTTCCGGAAGTCTTTCCTGAAGACGTACCAGGTGTACCGCCAGTTCGAGACATCGAGTTGTGATCGATCTTGTGCCAGGAACAGGACCAGTGTCTATGGCACCGTATCATATGGCACCTGCGGAGTT
The DNA here is from genome assembly GCA_039655645.1 of Ammopiptanthus mongolicus. Classification (NCBI taxonomy): domain Eukaryota; kingdom Viridiplantae; phylum Streptophyta; class Magnoliopsida; order Fabales; family Fabaceae; genus Ammopiptanthus; species Ammopiptanthus mongolicus. Next base: position 47,490,658 of record CM077349.1, read on the forward strand.
GGAAACCTTGAAGGAACAGTTGGTGGACTTATTGGGAAAACAGTTCGTTAGACCCAGTGTGTCGCTGTAGGGATCGCCTGTACTATTGGTGAGAAAGAAAGACGAAACATCTCGCTTATGTGTGGATTAGCGCCAGTTGAACAAAGTTACCATTAAGAACAAGTATCATCTTCCGAGGATTAATGACTTGATGGATCAGTTGAGGAGAGCGACAGTTTTCTCCGAGATTTATTTGCGACCGGGTTATCATCAGATTCATGTGAAGGCAGAAGATGTACCAAGAACAGCGTTTCAAACACGCTATGGGCACTACGAGTACCTTGTAATGCCGTTTGGTATGAAGAATACTCCTCTAAATTCATGGATTACATGAATAGGATCTTTCGTTCATATCTAGATAAGTTTGTCGTTGTTTCATAGACGACATACTCATCTATTTGCGAAACCAGGAAGTACACGCTGAATATCTTAGTGTGATTCTTCAGGTTCTGAAGGATAAATAGTTGTATGCAAAGCTGCCCAAGTGTGAGTTTTGGCTCGACGAAGTAAAGTTTTGGGTCACGTGATTTCAATGGAATGATAAAGCGTTTGAATGGACTGAAGCCTTTGAGGAAAGTTTGCAAGGATTAGAGAGAAGGTTGACTACTTCACCTGTGTTAGTGCTGCCTGATCTCAAGGGAACATTTGTGTTCACACTCCTACATATTCCTCAGTGTATTAGACAACTGAGTGAATTGGTAATATGGTGTCCATTGGTCTGGACATTTTCGTATTATTTCACTGAAAGTTTTGTTATGACTATTTCTTGAGTTATAACATAAACAACTTCTTAATACTGGAAATTTTTTTATGAAACATAGTCTAATCACTTTTACTTTTGGTGAAGGTGATCCAGTCTGATTTTTACCAGACTGTATATCTTTTGATTCCCAAAGTTATTGGAAGGTTCTTATGAAAGAAGGAATTTTTTTAGAGTCATGGATGTAAACATGTATTAGCTATGCATTTTTACACTCACGAACCTACTGAAGAATCTTTTTGCATACCGGATATTCCTGTATTCATTCCAGATTGTTAAAATTCTTCTGTATACTTTCTCATGAGACCAAGACCAGGAAAAATTTTCCTTTGTTGAAAATTTATTTCCTTAATCTTCAGCGACCGAGTAGGTTTAGTTTTAAGTCACGGAATTTCGAGGACGAAATTCTTTTAAGAGGGGTAGGAATGTAACGCCCCGATTTTCACGTTTTCTAATTCTCCAGTATTTTAACGTTTGTATTTTATTTGAGGGTTTAGAGAGTGAAATAAAATATTCCGAGAAGATAGGAATGTTCTACACAACCACAGGAAGCCATGGTTAAGTTTCGGGCGAAAGCTCAAACGGAGCCTGGTCTGCGTTTTTCACGGATAGTTGCCTTTTTCTACTATCGAGACTTAATTTGGACTCGTGAACGAGACAGTAAGTCTCGGGATTTTATTCTCTACATCTTCATTAAAATCCGTCCTGACGTCCGAAAAATAATAATAATATATTATATTCGGTCGTACAATCGAACCAGGAGGCATTTGAAGTCGTAAAGGGAATCAACGAGACCTGACAACAGATAAGCTCGATACCACGTCATCCCAGGACACTTGGGAGAGTATGCCAGAGTCGTCATGACGATCGGGAAAATCTAGACGCGAAATGACCAAAATGCCCCTAACCTTAGTCTTTTGCACTTTTACCATTCTACCCTTTTGGCGAATGACCATTTTGCCCTTAAGTGACTTGTTTTAAGGCTGAACTCAGCCCCATCCAGCCCCTCATTCACGCACAAACAGCCCTCCTTTCACACTCCATCTTCAAACTTGAGAAACTCCATTGTTATTCTTGAGAAAAGCTTGGTTTCTTGTTGGAATCACTTGATTCCTTGAGCAATCTTCCTTCATTTTAAGGTAACATCACTTCTATGATCTCTTAGCTTCTTGAATCTCTTTCTATTTCAAGATCAATATCCATTTTCATGAAAATCATTTCTTAGATCCAAAAGTTTGAAAATCCATACGAAATTGTAGAAAAATCATTTTGATGTGAGACCAATTTCTTTGAACTCACTTCATCATTCTCTACCTAAACCCAAGAGCTTGTGATTCAATTCTCATCATAGCTCAAAAATCACAATATGGCCGAACCCTTTTGATGATGATGAATAGTGTTCTTCATCAATTTTTGCTTTGTAACACTTCATTTCATCCTTAGCTTTCCAATGCCTTTGAATCCATGGAATGGAAAACCAAAATCAATTCCTAGCTTTATTCTCTTTAGTGTGGCCGAAACCCACTTTGTGAGAATTGTTGAGTTTGGTTTGATTGTTGTTTAATGTTTGATTGTTTGGTTGTTTGTAGTTGGTGACAATTATCAGAAGGTTCACAAACCGATCAACCGACTTTGATCCGGGAATCTGCTCTTCAACGGGTATGGGGGGTGAACCTCATCACACCAAGATGGTGGTGGTGAAGATGGTTGTTTAAGCTTATGTGTGGGTGAAACCCTTTAGTTTGGGTTCACTTTTAATTGTTAAGTTTTGTTAAGTTCTCTTCAAGAACAAGGTTGTCTTGATGAGTGTATGCTTTAGTATGCTGTAGTGTGCTTTAGCATGTGTTGATAATGAGATGATTGAATGAATATCATTTCCATGTATGTTGAAAAACCTACTTTGATCACTCGATCAAGTATGGATTTTTGTGCTTGATTATGATGCCATGATGTATGATGGACTTCTATGTTTGATTATGATGTAGTAATGTGTATTGTGGTTTATCATAATTGTGTAAGCATTTTGAGCTACATTTGGTTAGTGAGTGAAGCAATCTTCACATTTGTTCCTACTAGGCTTGTGGCCTTAGCAAGAAAAAATATAAGAACATGTGTTGTTCATGATCTAGCAAGGTTTTGAAGTAAGGAAAACATGATTTCATAACCTATGTTTTCAATGAGAAATAAAAGTGATTTTGATCCAAAGATCAAATGAAGTTTTAACCGTTTAAGTGTGTCACCAAAGTGGAAAATGTCTTTTCTTTAGCCATAGGTCTGTTAATCAAACTAAGTGTTTCAAAAGAGAATTAATGAAGAAGTTAAGGAAAAGTGAAAACAGGGCACTCGCCCAGCGAACCCTGTCTCGCCCCGCGAGACAGAGGGAAAACAAGGCATTCGCCCGGCTAACCTCGCCTCGCCTTGCGAGACAGTGGGCTAGCCCGAGCAGCAAAGATGCAGCTTCTCCGCGTCGCATAGCGAAGTAGTTCTCGCCCCGCGAACCGCCCAAGCAGTGAAGAATTACAGCTCTCTGGCTCGCGACGCGAGACAATTATCGCCTCGCGATGCAGAAGGTCGGATTGAAATACAGTTCTCTGCCTCGCGACGCGAGACAATATTCGCCTCGCGATACAGAGGATCTGTATAAGGAGCATATACAGCTCTCAGCCTCGCAACGCGAAACTTCTGTTCGCCCCGCGAGAAAGGAATTTCAAATGGGGTATCACTGCCTTAATTTAGCTAAGCGAATGTACTCTCGCCAAGCGGATTTCACCTTTTAGAAAATGCTGGAAATGAAGTAAGTAGTTCAAATGTTGTTTCAAATCAAATGAGTTTTTAATTGTAAAAGTTGTTTGGTTTACAAAAGGAGTTTTCTAATTCAATCATAAAGTTTTGCGCAAGAAAAACCTAAGTTAAGTAATTAACTTAGAGTTGAAGACAAGGGTTAATTAAGTATGGTATGTGGTGGAACAAGACCATGTACTATACCATTGATGACTTAGTACATCAATGAGTTCATAAGACTTAAGTGAAATTGACACTTGTTTCCTTAATTGAAAATCAAGGGATTAATATCCTAGAAAGGATTAAAGACTTGTCTAAGAGGATTCTCAATCCTTATTCTTAATGCTTAGGACTTGAGACATAATTCATAAGACGTAAACGCAAACATGAAACATTTTGGTTTTCGAAACAGTAGTTCGATGACGGACCGATGATTCGGATCCAGGTTAATCGTTCGATTGTTTCCGTCTTGTGATAATTGGAATGAGAGAGATCTTGAGACTGTGCAGGTATGGGACTGTACAGTGGAAGGAATCCTGAGGCTATGCAGGTATGGGACTGTATAGTTAACGGAAGGCATATAAGAATTGATCGGTACTAAACCATACCAACAAGATTTATCTTCCTTTCGGGAGCTTAGAACATAAGAACTTTATAATTAAGCGTGCTTGACTTAGAGTAATTATGGGATGGGTGACCTTCTGGGAAGTTTCCTAGAAACCGTGTGAGTGAGGACAAAACACGCTGAAAAGACTTGTGTTGGTTTGTGGGGACAGTTGGCGATTCTGAAAGCAGTCTGGATCATTCCAAAGGAATCACGAGATATTTATCCGATGGAGAACTGTTTTATAAAACAAAGACGCGTGTAGTTTCTAAGGATGAGAACCTTAGTGAACCTTGAAGTTTATCGAATGGATAGACACTGCTTTATTGCATCTGCTTTGTGTAAGCATTGGCATTTCATGTGCATAGTTGTAAGGCCTTGAGCCTTGGAGTTGAGCTTACACAGTGATGCGGGTGCGAATCTTACGGTGACGATCTTCAATGGTCTTTTTGGAGGTATCAGGGTTGGAAGGGCTAACATGTGACCAGTTGGTGATTCTTCTGTGTCGTGGTGAATCCGTGCAATACACTGATATCCTCTACTAGATGCCGTACTTTTCATGTTTGGTCGAGAGTGTTACAGTAAAGCCAGATACGTGCACGTTACGAATGTTGTAGCATCTTGCTCATGGCTGGCAGAAACCGGAACATGTCCTCCCATTCACTCTCTCCGACGTTTTGTTAGGTCCATGGAGTAGGGGTCAGAGTAGTACCCAATCACATTGGCATTGAGTCATGTACATTGCACTGCATTGCATGGCTATTGATGTTTACATTTACTGTTATACATCGCTGTTCTATTTAAGAATGCATTATATTATATTGTTACCTGTTTAACATGATTTATATTGTGAGTTTTAGTATGCTGTTTAACATGATTTATATTGTTACCTTTACGACTCCAAACGCCTCCTGGTTCGATTATACGACCGAATATAATATATTATTATTATTTTTCGGACGTCAGGACGGATTTTAACGAAGATGTAGAGAATAAAATCCCGAGACTTACTGTCTCGTTCACGAGTCCAAATTAGGTCTCGATAGTAGAAAAAGGCTACTATCCGTGAAAAATGCAAACCGGGCTCCGTTTGAGCTTTCGCTTGAAACTTAACCATGGCTTCCTATGGTTGTGTAGAACATTCCTATCTGCTCGGAATATTTTATTTCACTCTCTAAACCCTCCAACAAAATACAAACGTTAAAATACTAGAGAATTAGAAAATGTGAATATTGAGGCGTTACACTGACAATTTCTGGAGCTTTAGGTGTTCAAAAGCATCGATCTTGATATCGTTGGAAGGCTTAGAAAAATATCCGCAACTCTCATGAAGAGGTCAAGAGCGAAATCAATCTCTATCTTTGTCAAATTGCATCCGCAAGTTGGTGACGTGATGTTATTCCTGACAGTCATACCTTTGTAGCGTCTAATGATCATATATTGAGCTTTAGGTGTCCGAATTGGATGAAACATGTGTCTCATTAAAGCTAATATCCATATCTACACATTTCATGAAGACATCGAATCCTAATTCGGCCTTTAAGAAGGTCTAAGAAGCATAATACGCTCAATGGTCAGAATGCAACGAGTTAAACAGCCTTGTGAATGTGCCCAGTGGATAACCAAGCGCCTTAGCTCATTTAAGAATCCTCTGGTGAAGCTAATCAAGCGTCTACTCAGAATACAGAACATTATGATGGCTGGAGAAGTAATTTTGAATGAAGTATTAAGATATTCAAAGTCCAAGCTTGACAAGAAAATAAGGTACCATTTTCTATAAAGTCCTGAAGCATCAATTACTGTAATAGAAGAACACAAAAGCTTCAGCAATTGTAATACAAGAAAGAGAAGACAAGCGTGAATAAAAACAAAAGTACAAATGCTGCCAAAGTAAAAACACTGAAGATTTAAGTCAAGCACCTGCTGCCGATAATCAACCCTCCGAAACGTCGTATTTTGAGGTACGATCGTCGAAATGAAGTGATCTTGGTTTTATTAGAAAGACAAGATAAATACCTAATGGTTTCCTGGTGAAGTCGAGACCTGAACCAATCCCGATCTGAGTGAAATTCCTTCTTGAAGCTTGAGATATGGTACTGTTCGTGACAATCAGAACATGCAAGTGTCTGTTGACAATTTCTGGAGCTTTAGGATTCGATGTCTTAATGAAACCTCTAGATTTGGATATTAGCTTTAAAGAGACACCAGATTCATCCAATTCGGACACCTATGGCTCAATATATGGCCATCAGACGCTACAAAGGTATGACTGTCAAGAACAATATCACGTCAAAAACTTACGGATGCAATTTGACAAAGATAGAGATCGATTTCACTCTTGGCGTCTTCATGAGAGTTGTATTTATTTCTATGCTTTTCAATGATACCAAGATCGATGCTTTTGAACATCTAAAGCTCCAGAAATTGTCAGCAGACGCTTGCATGTTTTGATTGTCATGAACAGTATCACATCTCAAGCTTGAAGAAGGAATTTCACTCAGATCGGGATTGGTTCAGATCTCGACTTCTACAAGAAACATATAGGTATTTTTATTATCTTTCTAACAAAACCAAGATCACTTCATTTCGACGAGCGTACCTCAAAATATGACGTTTCGGACCCTTGATTATCGACAGTAGGCACTTGACTTCAATCTTCAGTGTTTTTGCTTTTGCAGCATTTGTACTTTTGTTTTTATTCACGCTTGTCTTCTCTTTCTTCTATTAGAATTAGTCAAGCTTTTGTGTTCTTCTATTACAGTACTTGATGCTTCAGGACTTTATAGAAAAAGGTACCTTATTTTCTGGTCAAGCTTGGACTTTGAATATCTTAATACTTAATTCAAAATTACTTCTCCAGACTTCATAATGTTTTGTATTCTGAATAGACGCTTGATTAGTTTCACTGGACGCCTCTTAAATTAGCTAAGGTGCGTGCTTATCCACTAGGCACAGTCACAAAGCTATCAAACTAGAAGAATTCTGAACAGTTAGCGTGTTATGCTTCTTGGATCCTCTTAATGGCCGAATTAGTATTCGATGTCTTAATGAAACTTGTAGATATGGATATTAGCTTTAAAGAGACACCAGATTCATCGAATTCGGACACCTATAGCTCAGTATATGGCCATCAGACGCTACAAAGGTATGACTGTCAAGAACAATATCACGTCAAAAACTTACGGATGCAATTTGACAAGGATAGAGATAGATTTCACTCTTGGCGTCTTCATGAGTGTTGTAGTTATTTCTATGCTTTCCAACGATACCAGGATTGATGCTTTTGAGCACCTAAAGCTCCAGAAATTGTCAGCAGACGCTTGCATGTAATGATTTTCATGAACAGTATCATATCTTGAGCTTGAAGAAGGAATTTCACTCAGATAGAGATTGGTTCAGGTCTCGACTTCCCCAAGAAACATGTAGGTATGTGTCTTATCTTTCTTAAAATCCCACGATCACTTCATTTCGACGAGCGTACCTCAAAATACGACGTTTCGGGCGCTTGATTATCGGCAGCAGGCGCTTGACTTCAATTTCAGTGTTTTTGTTTTTGCAGCTTTTGTACTTTTGTCTTTATTCACGCTTGTCATCTCTTTCTCTATTAGAATTGCTGAAGCTTTTGTGTTCTTCTATTACAGTACTTCATGCTTCAGGACTTTATAGAAAAGGGTACCCTATTTTCTGGTCAAGCTTGGACTTTCAATATCTTAATATTTCAATCAAAATTACTTCTCCAGCCATTATAATGTTTGTATTCTAAATAGACGCTTGATTAGATTCACCGGACGCTTCTTAAATTAGCTAAGGCGCTTGATTAGCCACTGGGCACATTCATAACGCTGTTTAACTCGTAGCATTCCTGGTAGTTATCGTATTATGCTTCTTCGACCCTCTTAATGCACGAATTAGGATTCGATGTCTTCCTGAAACTTGTAGATATGGATATTAGCTTTAATGAGACACTGGTTTCATCCAATGTGGACACCTACAACTCAATATATCATCATCAGACGCTACAAAGGTATGACTGTCAGGAACAACATCACGTCACCAACTTACAGATGCAATTTGACAAAGATAGATATCGATTTCGCCCTTGACCTCTTCATGAGAGTTGCGGCTTTTTCTCTAAGCCTTCCAAAGATACCAAGATCGATGCTTTTGAACACCTATTGCTCTAGAAATTGTCAGCAGACGCTTGCATGTTCTGATTGTCCCGAACAGTATCACATCTCAAGCTTGAAGAAGGAATTTCACTCAAATCGAGATTGGTTCAGATCTTGACTTCTCCAGGAAACATGTATTTGTTTATCTTATCTTTATAACAAAACCAATATCACTTCATTTCGACTAGCGTACCTCAAAATACGTTGTTTCGAGCGCTTTATAATCGGCAGCAGGCGTTTGACTTCAAAATTCAGTGTTTTTGATTTTGAAGCTTTTGTACTTTTGTCTTTATTCACGCTTGTCTTCTCTTTCTTCTATTAGAATTGCTGAAGCTTTTGTGTTCTTCTATTACAGTACTTCATGCTTCAGGACTTTATAGAAAATGGTACCTTATTTTCTGGTCAAGCTTGGACTTTGAATATCTTAATACTTCATTCAAAATTACTTCTCCAGCCTTCATAATGTTTTGTATTCTGAATAGACGCTTGATTAGCTTCACTGGACGCCAGTTAAATTAGCTAAGGTGCGTGGTTATCCACTGGCCACATTCACAAGGCTGTTTACCTCGTTTCATTCTGACATGTGAGCGTATTATGCTTCTTCGACCCTCTTAATGACTGAATTAGGATTCGATGTTTTCATGAAACTTGTAGATATGGATATTAGCTTTAATGAGACACTACTTTCATCTAATTCGGATGCCTACAACTCAATATATGGCCATCAGACGCTACAAAGGTATGGCAGTCAGGAACAACATCACGTCATCAACTTACGGATGCAATTTGACAAAGATAGAGATCGATTTCGCTCTTGTGCTCTTCATAAGAGTTGCGAATATTTCTCTAAGCCTTCCAACGATACCAAGATCGATGTTTTTGAACACCTAAAGCTCCAGAAATTGTCAGCAGACACTTGCATGTTCTGATTGTCACGAACAGTACCACATCTCAAGCTTGAAGAAGGAATTTCAGTCAGATAGAGATTGGTTCAAATCTCGAGATCTGTAGGAAGCATGTAGGTATATCTCTTATCTTTCCCACAAAACCAAGATCACTTCATTTCGACGAGCGTATCTCAAAATACGACGTATCGGACAGTTCATTATCGGCAGCAGGCGCTTGACTTCAATCTTCAATGGTTTTGCTTTTGCAGCTTTTGTGCTTTTGTCTTTATTCACACTTGTCTTCTCTTTCTTCTATTAGAATTGCTGAAGCTTTTGTGTTCTTCTATTACAATACTTCCTGCTTCACGACTTTATAGAAAATGGTACCTTATTTTCTGGTCAAGCTTGGACTATGAATATCTTAATACTTCATTCAAAATTACTTCTCCAGCCATCATAAAGTTTTCTATTCTGAATAGACTCCTGATTAGCTTCATAGGATGCCAGTTCAATTAGCTAAGGTGCGTGGTTATCCACTGGCCACATTCACATGGCTGTTTACCTCGTTGCATTCTGACAAGTGAGCGTATTATGCTTCTTCGACCCTCTTAATGACCGAATTAGGATTCTATGTTTTCACGAAACTTGTAGATATGGATATTAGCTTTAATGAGACACTAGTTTCATCTAATTCGGACCCCTACAACTCAATATATGTCCATCAGACGCTACAAAGGTATGACTGTCAGGAACAACATCACGTCACCAACATACGGATGCAATTTGACAAAGATAGAGATCGATTTCGCTCTTGGGCTCTTCATGAGAGTTGCAGATATTTCTCTAATCCTTCCAACGATACCAAGATCGATATTTTTGCACACCTAAAGCTCCAGAAATTGTCAGCAGACGCTTGCATGTTCTGATTCTCACGAGCAGTACCACATCTCAAGCTTGAAGAAGGAATTTCAGTCAGATAGAGATTGGTTCAGATCTCGAGATCTGTAGGAAGCATGTAGGTATATCTCTTATCTTTCCCACAAAACCAAGATCACTTCATTTCGACGAGCGTATCTCAAAATACGACGTATCGGACAGTTCATTATCGGCAGCAGGCGCTAAGACTTCAATCTTCAATGGTTTTGCTTTTGCAGCTTTTGTGCTTTTGTCTTTATTCACACTTGTCTTCTCTTTCTTCTATTAGAATTGCTGAAGCTTTTGTGTTCTTCTATTACAGTACTTCCTGCTTCACGACTTTATAGAAAATGGTACCTTATTTTCTGGTCAAGCTTGCACTTTGAATATCTTAATACTTCATTCAAAATTACTTCTCCAGCCTTCATAAAGTTTTCTATTCTGAATAGACGCCTGATTAGCTTCACTGGAAGCCTCTTAAATTAGCTATGGTGTGTGGTTATCCACTGGGCACATTCACAAGGCTGTTTATCTCGTTGCATTCTGACCAGTGAGCGTATTATGCTTCTTAGCCTGTCTTAATGGCCGTATTGGGATTCGATGTTTTCACGAAACTTGTAGATATGGATATTTGCTTTAATGAGACACTGGTTTCATCTAATTCAGACTCCTACAACACAATACTTGGCCATCAGATGCTACAATGGTATGACTGTCAGGAACAACGTCACGTCACCAACTTACGGATGCAATTTGACAAAGACAGAGATCGATTTAGCTTTTGACCTCTTCATGAGAGTTGCGGATATTTCTATAAGCCTTCCAACGATACCAAGATCGATGCTTTTGAACCCCTAGAGCTCTAGAAATTGTCAGCAGACGCTTGCTTGTTCAGATTCTCCCGAACAGTATCACATCTCAAGCTTGAAGAAGGAATTTAACTCAGATCGAGATTGGTTCAGATCTCGACTTGTTCAAGAAACATGTAGGCATTTTTATTATCTTTCTAACAAAACCAAGATCACTTCATTTCGACGAGCGTATCTCAAAATACGACGTATCGGACACTTCATTATCGGTAGCAGGCGCTTGACTTCAATCTTCAATGGTTTTGCTTTTGCAGCTTTTGTGCTTTTGTCTTTATTCACACTTGTCTTCTCTTTCTTTTATTAGAATTTCTGAAGCTTTTGTATTCTTCTATTACAGTACTTCATGCTTCACGACTTTATAGAAAATGGTACCTTATTTGCTGGTCAAGCTTGGACTTTGAATATCTTAATACTTCATTCAAAATTACTTCTCCAGCCTTCATAATGTTTTGTATTCTGAATAGACGCTTGATTAGTTTCACTGGACGCCTCTTAAATTAGCTAAGGTGCGTGCTTATCCGCTGGGCACATTCACAAGGCTGTCAAACTAGTAGAATTCTGAACAGTTAGCGTGTTATGCTTCTTTGATCCTCTTAATGGCCGAATTAGTATTCCATGTCCTAATGAAACTTGTAGATATGGATATTAGATTTAAAGAGACACCAGATTCATCCAATTCGGACACCTATAGCTCAATATATGGCCATCAGACGCTACAAAGGTATCACTGTCAAGAACAATATCATGTCAAAAACTTACGGATGCAATTTGACAAAGATAGAGATCGATTTCACTCTTGTCGTCTTCATGAGAGTTTTAGTTATTTCTATGCTTTACAAAGATACCAAGATCGATGCTTTTGAACACCTAAAGCTCCAGAAATTGTCCGCAGACGCTTGCATGCTCGGATTGTCATGAACAGTATCACATCTCAAGCTTGAAGATGGAATTTCACTTAGATCGAGATTGGTTCAGATCTCGACTTCTCCAAGAAACATGTATGTATTTTTCTTATCTTTCTAACAAAACCAAGATCACTTCATTTCGACGACCGTACCTCAAAATACGACGTTTCAGACCCTTGATTATCGGCAGTAGGCGCTTGACTTCAATCATCAGTGTTTTTGCTTTTGCAGCATTTCTACTTTTGTTTTTATTCACGCTTGCATTCTCTTTCTTCTATTAGAATTACTGAAGCTCTTGTGTTCTTCTATTACATTACTTGATGCTTCAGGACTTTATAGAAAATGGTACCTTATTTTCTGGTCAGGCTTGGACTTTGAATATCTTAATACTTCATTCAAAATTATTTCCCCAGCCTTCATAATGTTTTGTATTCTGAATAGACGCTTGATTAGTTTCACTGGACGCCTCTTAAATTAGCTAAGGTGCGTGCTTATCTGCTGGGCACATTCACAAGGCTGTCAAACTAGTAGAATTCTGAACACTTAGCGTGTTATGCTTCTTTGATCCTCTTAATGGCCGAATTAGGATTCCATGTCTTAATGAAACTTGTAGATATGGATATTAGATTTAAAGAGACACCAGATTCATACAATTCGGACACCTATAGCTCAATATATGGCGATCAGACGCTACAAAGGTATCACTGTCAAGAACAATATCACGTCAAAAACTTACGGATACAATTTGACAAAGATAGAGATCGATTTCACTCTTGGCGTCTTCATGAGAGTTTTAGTTATTTCTATGCTTTACAAAGATATCAAGATCGATGCTTTTGAACACCTAAAGCTCCAGAAATTGTCCGCAGACGCTTGCATGCTCGGATTGTCATGAACAGTATCACATCTCAAGCGTGAAGATGGAATTTCACTTAGATCGAGATTGGTTCAGATCTCGACTTCTCCAAGAAACATTTATGTATTTTTCTTATCTTTCTAAAAAAACCAAGATCACTTCATTTCGACGACCGTACCTCAAAATACGACGTTTCGGACCCTTGATTATCGGCAGTAGGCGCTTGACTTCAATCTTCAGTGTTTTTGCTTTTGCAGCATTTGTACTTTTGTTTTTATTCACGCTTGCATTCTCTTTCTTCTATTAGAATTACTGAAGCTTTTGTGTTCTTCTAATACATTACTTGATGCTTCAAGACTTTATAGAAAAAGGTACCTTATTTTCTGGTCAAGCTTGGACTTTGAATATCTTAATACTTCATTCAAAATTATTTCTCCAGCCTTCATAATGTTTTGTATTCTGAATAGACGCTTGATTAGTTTCACTGGGCGCCTCTTAAATTAGCTAAGGTGCATGCTTATCCGCTGGACACATTCACAAGGCTGTCAAACTAGTAGAATTCTGAACATTTAGCGTGTTATGCTTCTTTGATCCTCTTAATGGCCGAATTAGGATTCCATGTCTTAATGAAACTTGTAGATATGGATATTAGATTTAAAGAGACACCAGATTCATACAATTCGGACACCTATAGCTCAATATATGGCGATCAGACGCTACAAAGGTATCACTGTCAAGAACAATATCACGTCAAAAACTTACGGATACAATTTGACAAAGATAGAGATCGATTTCACTCTTGCCGTCTTCATGAGAGTTTTAGTTATTTCTATGCTTTACAAAGATATCAAGATCGATGCTTTTGAACACCTAAAGCTCCAGAAATTGTCCGCAGACGCTTGCATGCTCGGATTGTCATGAACAGTATCACATCTCAAGCTTGAAGATGGAATTTCACTTAGATCGAGATTGGTTCAGATCTCGACTTCTCCAAGAAACATTTATGTATTTTTCTTATCTTTCTAAAAAAACCAAGATCACTTCATTTCGACGACCGTACCTCAAAATACGACGTTTCGGACCCTTGATTATCGGCAGTAGGCGCTTGACTTCAATCTTCAGTGTTTTTGCTTTTGCAGCATTTGTACTTTTGTTTTTATTCACGCTTGCATTCTCTTTCTTCTATTAGAATTACTGAAGCTTTTGTGTTCTTCTAATACATTACTTGATGCTTCAAGACTTTATAGAAAAAGGTACCTTATTTTCTGGTCAAGCTTGGACTTTGAATATCTTAATACTTCATTCAAAATTATTTCTCCAGCCTTCATAATGTTTTGTATTCTGAATAGACGCTTGATTAGTTTCACTGGACGCCTCTTAAATTAGCTAAGGTGCATGCTTATCCGCTGGGCACATTCACAAGGCTGTCAAACTAGTAGAATTCTGAACACTTAGCGTGTTATGCTTATTTGATCCTCTTAATGGCCGAATTAGGATTCCATGTCTTAATGAAACTTGTAGATATGGATATTAGATTTAAAGAGACACCAGATTCATCCAATTCGGACACCTATAGCTCAATATATGGCCATCAGACGCTACAAAGGTATCACTGTCAAGAACAATATCACGTCAGAAACTTACGGATGCAATTTGACAAAGATAGAGATCGATTTCACTCTTGCCGTCTTCATGAGAGTTGTAGTTATTTCTATGCTTTACAAAGATACCAAGATCGATGCTTTTGAACACCTAAAGCTCCAGAAATTTTCCGCAGACGCTTGCATGCTCGGATTGTCATGAACAGTATCGCATCTCAAGCTTGAAGATGGAATTTCACTTAGATCGAGATTGGTTCAGATCTCGACTTCTCCAACAAACATGTATTTATTTTTCTTATCTTTCTAACAAAACCAAGATCACTTCATTTCGACGACCGTACCTCAAAATACGACGTTTCGGACCCTTGATTATCGGCAGTAGGCGCTTGACTTCAATCTTCAGTGTTTTTGCTTTTGCAGCATTTGTACTTTTGTTTTTATTCACGCTTGCATTCTCTTTCTTCTATTAGAATTACTGAAGCTTTTTTCTTCTTCTATTACATTACCTGATGCTTCAGGACTTTATAGAAAATGGTACCGTATTTTCTGGTCAAGCTTGGACTTTGAATATCTTAATACTTCATTCAAAATTATTTCTCCAGCCTTCATAATGTTTTGTATTCTGAATAGACGCTTGATTAGTTTCACTGGACGCCTCTTAAATTAGCTAAGGTGCGTGCTTATCTGCTGGGCACATTCACAAGGCTGTGAAACTAGTAGAATTCTGAACACTTAGCGTGTTATGCTTCTTTGATCCTCTTAATGGCCGAATTAGGATTGCATGTCTTAATGAAACTTGTAGATATGGATATTAGATTTAAAGAGACACCAGATTCATCCAATTCGGACACCTATAGCTCAATATATGGCCATCAGACGCTACAAAGGTATCACTGTCAAGAACAATATCACGTCAAAAATTTACGGATGCAATTTGACAAAGATAGAGATCGATTTCACTCTTGCCGTCTTCATGAGAGTTGTAGTTATTTCTATGCTTTACAAAGATACCAAGATCGATGCTTTTGAACACCTAAAGCTCCAGAAATTGTCCGCAGACGCTTGCATGCTCGGATTATCATGAACAGTATCACATCTCAAGCTTGAAGATGGAATTTCACTCAGATCGAGATTGGCTCAGATCTCGACTTCTCCAAGAAACATGTATGTATTTTTCTTATCTTTCTAACAAAACCAAGATCACTTCATTTCGACGACTGTACCTCAAAATACGACGTTTCGGACCCTTGATTATTAGCCGTAGGCGCTTGACTTCAATCTTCAGTGTTTTTGCTTTTGCAGCATTTGTACTTTTATTTTTATTCACGCTTGCATTCTCTTTCTTCTATTAGAATGACTAAAGCTTTTGTGTTCTTCTATTACATTACTTGATGCTTCAGGACTTTATAGAAAATGGTTACTTATTTTCTGGTCAAGCTTGGACTTTGAATATCTTAATACTTCATTCAAAATTACTTCTCCAGCCTTCATAATATTTTGTATTCTGAATAGACGCTTAATTAGTTTTACTGGACGCCTCTTAAATTACCTAAGGTGCGTACTTATCCGCTGGACACATTCACAAGGCTGTCAAACTAGTAGAATTCTGAATAGTTAGCGTGTTATGCTTCTTTGATCCTCTTAATGGCCGAATCAGGATTCGATGTCTTACTGAAACTTGTAGATCTGGATATTAGCTTTAAAGAGACACCAGATTCATCCAATTCGGACACCTATAGCTCAATATATAGCCATCAGATGCTAATAAGGTATGACTCTCAAGAACAATATCGCGTGAAAAACTTACGGATGCAATTTGACAAAAATTGAGATCGATTTCACTCTTGGCGTCTTCATGAGAGTTGTAGTTCTTTCTATGCTTTCCAACGATACTAGGATTGATTCTTTTGAACACCTAAAGCTCCAGATATTGTCAGCAGACGCTTGCATGCTCTGATTGCCATCAACAGTATCACATCTTGAGCTTGAAGAAGGAATTTCACTCAGATAGAGATTGGTTTAGGTCTCGACTTCTCCACGAAACATGTAGGTATTTCTCTTATCTTTCTTAAAAAACCACGATCACTTCATTTCGACAAGCGTACCTCAAAATATGACGTTTTGGACGCTTGATTATCGGCAACAGGCCCTTGAATTCAATCTTCAGTGTTTTTGCTGTTGAAGCTTTTGTACTTTTGTCTTAATTCACGCTTGTCTTCTCTTTCTTGTACCGCCTCGATTTTCACGTTTTCTATTTCTTCAGTATTTTAATGTCTTTATTTTATTTGAGGTCTTAGGAATAAAAATAAAATATTCTGAGACCATAGTCATACCCGACGATATCGTAGGAAGCTACGATTAAGTTTTGAGTCGAAAACTCAAAAGGAGTCCGGTCTGCATTTTTATACTGACAATATGATTTTACTGCTCAAAAGACCTCAGATGGACCCGTGAACAAGACAATAAGTCTTAGAATTCGATTATCTATGTTTTGGTTAAATTTCGTAAAAATTTCAGAAAAATCACTTCTTGACCTTCATTCGGGCGGAATCCTCAATCAGGTGAGGAACGGAGCCACATATGGATTTACCGGGACTCGCCAATGGATAATCTTGATATCAAATCATCCCAGGACACTTGGGAGAGTATGCCAGAGTCGTCATGACGTTCGGAAATATCTGGACGCAAAATGACCAAAATGCCCCTAACCTTAGTCCTTTACACTTTTACCATTATACCCTTTTGGCAAATGACCTTTTTACCCTTAAATGAGCTTTTAAGAGGCTGAACTCAGCCCCTCACTCCATCATTTTCGCACAGCCCCTCACCCTTTAGAGTTCCATAGTGGTTCTTTAGAGAAAACCCCATTGTTGGTCTTGAAGCTCCTTGAGTTTTTGTTGGAATCACTTGATTCCTTGAGCAATCTTCCTTCATTTCAAGGTGAGATCACTTCTATGATCTCTTAGCTTCTTGAATCTTTCTTTATTTCAAGATCAATCTTCATTTTTATGAAAATAATTTCTTAGATCCAAAACTTTGAAAATCCATAGGAAATTGTAGAAAAATCCTCTTGAGGTAAGACCAAGTTCTTTGAACTCACATCATCAATCTCTACCTAGACCCAAGAGCTTATGATTCAACTCTCATCATAGATCAAAAAGCACTTTTGGCCGAACCCTACTTGAAGATGATGAATAGTGTTTTCATCAATTTTTGATTTTTAACACTTGATTTCATCCTTAGCTTTCCTAATGCCTTAGAGTCCATGAAATGGAAAACCAAAACCAATTCCTAACCTTTTTAACCTAGGGTGGCCGAAATCCTCTTTGTTAGAATAGTTGAGATTGGCTTTGATTGTTGTTTAATGTTGGATTGTTTTGTTGTTGTAGTTGTTGACGATTGTCAGGAGGTTCACAAACCGATCAACCGACTTTGATCCGGGAATCTGCTCATCAATAGGTATGGGGAGAAGAACCTCATCACACCAAGATGGTCGTGTGTGGGTGAAACCCTTTAGTTTGGGTTCACTTTTATGTGTTAAGTTTTTTTAAGTTCTCATGGAGAACAAGATTGTCATGATGAGTTTATGCTTTGGTATGTTGTAGTGTGCTTTAGCATATGTTGATGATGAGATGATTGAATGAAAATCATTTTCATGTATGTTGGAAAACCTACTTTGATCACTAGATCAAGTATGGACTTTTATTGTTTGATTATGAGACCATGATGTGTGATGGACTTGGATGTTTGATTATGATGTAGTAATGTGTATTATGGTTATCCTGATTGTGTAAGTTTTGTGAGCCATACTTTGATTGGTTGATGAAGTAAAACTTCACATTGATTCCTAGTTGGCTATTAGCCATGACCTTGAGGAAAGGAAGGATATGAATAGTTCTTGGACAAGTCAAGTTTTGATGTAGAGAAAGTGTTTTCAATAACTTGTGTTTTTCAAAGAAAAACCCTAAGTGACTTTGAATGGAATTAAATCTCAAAGTGTTTTCACCAAAGTTAAACATGTTTTATACCTTATCCTTAGTCCATCTAGTTAATCAAGTGACTCAAAATGAGAAAAAAGAAGTGGTTTCATGAGGCGAATCAAAATGGTTCCATAAGGTTAATGTCTTGTTTTAAGGCAACTTTTCGCTAAGCTAATCTACTTTCGCTAGGCGAAAACCGAGGAATTCTAAGTTGGGCATCACTGCCTCACTTTCTGTTGGCTCTTGCTGTTGCTGTTTGAACAGATGGACGTGATGATGGTTCAGCCCAGTAGTTTCCTTGAGCCCTGAGGTGGACCTTCTTTTTGTGGTTTAGTTTTGTTGTCGGCCAGACTACGTCAGTTTTGTAGTAACTTTTGGGAGCTACGACTCCTAGCACTTATTGTATTTCATATGTCAGTTATACATTAGACCTATGTCTGTATATAGTATTATTTCTTTTTCTGTTTATGTCCCTGTATTTATTATGCCTTATGTTCTAGAAATGCATAGCGAACCTAAGTTCGTTATTAGTATTATTTATCGTTACTAAATCCCATTGCATCTTATGAAAAGAAAAGAAAAATAAAACCGTATTTTCCGTATTAGTAAATATTTTCGGCCTTATAAACGTTTGGGAATGTGACACTTGGGAAAGGGTGTTGCATTTCTTCTATTAGAATTTCTGAAGCTTTTGTCTTCTTCTATTACAGTACTTCATGCTTTAGGACTTCATAGAAAAGGGTACCCTATTTTCTGGTCAAGCTTGGACTTTCAATATCTTAATATTTCATTCAAAATTACTTCTCCTGCCTTTATAATGTTTGTATTCTAAATAAACCCTTGATAATCCACCGGGCACATTCACAAGGTTGTTTATCTCGTTGCATTCTGACCTGTGAGCGTATTATGCTTCTTAGACCCTCTTAATGGTCGTATTGGGATTCAATGTTTTCATGAAACTTGTAGATATGGATATTAGCTTTAATGAGACACTGGTTTCTTCCAATTCAGACACCTACAACTCAATACTTGGCCATCAGACACTACAAAGGTATGACTGTCAGGAACAACATCACTTCACCAACTTACGGATGCAATTTGACAAAGATAGAGATCGATTTAGCTTTTTACCTCTTCATGAGAGTTGAGGATATTTCTATAAGCCTTCCAACAATACCAAGATTGATGCTTTTGAACACCTAAAGCTCCAGAAATTGTCAGCATACGCTTGCATGTTCTGATTATCCCGAACAGTATCACATCTCAAGCTTGAAGAAGGAATTTCACTCAGATCGAGATTGGTTCAGATCTCGATTCTGCAAGAAACATGTAGTCATACAATTCGGAAACCAATAGCTCAATATAAGGCCAACAGACGCTACAAAGGTATGACTGTCAAGAACAATATCACGTCAAAAACTTACGGTTGCAATTTGACAAAGATAGAGATCGATTTCACTCTTGGCATCTTCAAGACAGTTGTTGTTATTTCTAAGATTTCCAACGATACCAAGATTGATGCTTTTGAACACCTAAAGCTCCAGAAATTGTCAGCAGACGCTTGCATGTTCTGATTGTCATGAGCAGTATTACATCTTGAGCTTGAAGAAGGAATTTGACTTAGATAGAGATTGGTTCAGGTCTTGACTTCCCCTGGAAACATGTAGGTATTTCTCTTATCCTTCTTAAAAAACCACGACCACTTCATTTCGACGAGCGTACCTCAAAATACGACGTTTCGGGCGCTTGATTATCGGCAGCAGGCGCTTGACTTAAATCTTCAGTGTTTTTGCTTTTGCAGCTTTTGCTCTTTTGTCTTTATTCACGCTTGGCATCTCTTTCTTCTATTAGAATTGCTGAAGCTCTTGTCTTCTTCTGTTACAGTACTCCATGCTTCACGACTTTATAGAAAAGGCTACCTTATTTTCTGGTCAAGCTTGGACTTTCAATATCTTAATATTTCATTCAAAATTACTTCTCCAGCCTTTATAATGTTTGTATTCTAAATAGACGCTTGATTAGATTCACCGGACGCTTCTTAAATTAGCTAAGGCACCTGAATATCCACTGGGAACATTCACAAGGCTTTTTAACTCGTAGCATTCTTAGCAATTAGCGTATTATGCTTCTTTGACCCTCTTAATGCACGAATTAGTATTCGATGTCTTCATGAAACGTGTAGATACGGATATTAGCTTTAATGAGACATCGGTTTCATCCAATTCAGACACCTACAAATCAATATATCGGCATCAGACGCTATAAAGGTTTGACTGTCAGGAACAACATCACGTCACCAACTTACGGATGCAATTTAACAAAGATAGATATCGATTTCACTCTTGACCTCTTCATGAGAGTTTCGGATATTTCTCTAAGCCTTCCAACGATACCAAGATCGATGCTTTTGAACACCTAATGCTCCAGAAATTGTCAGCAGACGCTTGCATGTTTTGATTGTCTTGAACAGTATCACATCTCAAGCTTGAAGAAGGAATTTCACTCAGATTGGGATTGGTTCAGATCTCAACTTCTCCAGGAAACATGTAGGTGCTTAAATTATCTTTATATGAAAACCAAGATCACTTCATTTCGACGAGCGTACCTCAAAATACGATGTTTCGGACGCTTGATTATCGGCAGCAAGCGCTTGACTTCAATCTTCAGTGTTTTGCTTTTCCAGCATTTATACTTTTATTTTTATTCGCGCTTGTCTTCTCTTTCTTCTATTAGAATTGCTGAAGCTTTTGTGTTCTTCTATTACAGTACTTGATGCTTCAGGACTTTATAGAAAGTGGTACTTTATTTTCTGGTCATGCTTGGACTTTGAATATTTTAATACTTCATTCAAAATAAATTCTCCAGCCTTCATATTGTTTTGTATTCTGAATAGACACCTGATTAGCTTTACAGGATGCTTCTTAAATTAGCTAGGGCACGTGGTTATCCACTGGACACATTCACAAGGCTGTCAAACTAGTAGCATTCTGACCAGTTAGCGTATTATGCTTCTTTGATCCGCTTAATGGCCGAATTAGGATTCGATGTCTTAATGAAACTTGTGGATATGGATATTAGTTTAAAGAGACACCGGTTTCATCCAATTCGGACATCTACAGCTCAATATATGGCCATCAGATGCTACAAAGGTATGAAAGTTAGGAACAATATAACGTCAAAAACTTATGGATTCAATTTGACAAAGATAGAGATCGATTTCACTCTTGGCGTCTTCATGAGAGTTGCAGTTATATCTAAGCCTTCAAACGATACCAAGATTGATGCTTTTGAACACCTAAAGCTCCAGAAATTGTCAGCAGATGCTTGCATGTTCTGATTGTCACGAACAGTATCACATTTAAAGCTTGAAAAAGGAATTTCAGTCAGATAGAGATTGGTTCAGATCTCGACTTCTCCAGGAAACATGTAGGTATTTTTCTTATCTTTCTTAAAATAGAAAAAATCACTTCATTTCGACGAGCGTACCACAAAATACGACGTTTCGGGCGCTTGATTATCGGCAGCAGGCACTTGACTTCAATCTTCAGCGTTTTTGCTTTTGTAGCATTTGTACTTTTGTTTTTATTCACACTTGTCTTCTCTTTCTTCTATTACAACTGTCAGGAACAACATTACGTCACCAACTTACGGACACAATTTGACAAAGATAGAGATCGATTTCGCTCTTAACCTCTCCATGAGAGTTGCAGATATTTCTCAAAGCCTTCCAACGATACCAAGACCGATGTTTTTGAACACCTAAAGCTCCAAAAATTGTTAGCCGACGCTTGCATGTTCTGATTGTCATGAACAGTACCACATCTCAAGCTTGAGGAAGGAATTTCACTCAGATCGAGATTGGTTCAGATCTCGACTTCTCTAGGAAACATGTATTTATATATCTTATGTTTCTAACAAAACCAAGATCACTTTATTTCGACTAGCGTACCTCAAAATACGACGTTTCAGATGCTTGATTATCGGCAGCAGGCGCTTGACTTCAATCTTCAGTGTTTTTGATTTTGCAGCATTTGCACTTTTGTTTTCATTCACGCTTGTCTTCTCTTTCTTCTATTAGAATTGCTTAAGCTTTTCTGTTCTTCTATTACAGTACTTCATGCTTCAAGACTTTAAAGAAAATGGTACCTTATTTTCTGGTCAAGCATGGACTTTGAATATCTTAATACTTCATTCAAAATTACTTCTCCAGCCTTCATAATGTTTTGTATTCTGAATAGACGCTTGATTAGCTTCACTGGACGCCTCTTAAATTTGCTAAGGTGCATGGTTATCCACTGGGCACATTCACAAGGCTGTTTACATCGTTGCATTCTGACCAGTGAGCGTATTATGCTTCTTAGACCCTCTTAATGGCCAAATTAGGATTCGATGTTTGCATGAAACTTGTAGATATTGATGTTAGATTTAATGAGACGCCAGTTTCATCCAATTCGGACGCCTACAACTCAATATATGGCCATCAGACGCTACAAAGGTATAATTGTCAGGAACAACATCACGTCACCAACTTACGGATGCAATTTGATATAGATAGAGATCGATTTCGCTCTTGTGCTCTTCGTGAGAGTTGCGGATATTTCTCTAAGCCTTCCAAAGATACCAAGATCGATGTTTTTGAGCACCTAAACCTCCAGAAAATGTCAGCAGATGCTTGCATGTTCTGATTGTCACGAACAGTACCACATCTCAAGCTTGAAGAAGGAATTTCAGTCAGATTGAGATTGGTTCAGATCTCGAGATCTGTAGGAAACATGTAGGTAATTCTATTATCTTTCCAACAAAGCCAAGATCACTTCATTTCGACGAGCGTACCTCAAAATATGATGTTTCAGACGCTTCATTTTCGACAGCTGGCGCTTGACTTCAATCTTCAGTGGTTTTGCTTTTGCAGCTTTTGTGCTTTTGTCTTTATTCACACTTGTCTTCTCTTTCTTCTGTTAGAATTGCTGAAGCTTTTGTGTTCTTCTATTACAGTACTTCATAGCAGTTAGCGTATTATGCTTCTTAGACCCTCTTAAAGGCCGAATTAGGATTCGATGACTTCATGAAACGTGTAGATATGGATATTAGCTTTAATGAGACACCGGTTTCATCCAATTCGGATGCCTACAACTCAAGATATGGCAATCAGACGCTACAAAGGTATGACTGTCAGGAACAGCATCATGTCACCAACTTACGGACGCAATTTGACAAAGTTAGAGATCGATTTCGCTCTTGACCTCTTCATGAGAGTTCCGGATATTTCTCAAAGCCTTCCCACGATACCAAGATCGATGTTTTTGAACACCTAAAGCTCCAAAATTTGTCAGCAGACGCTTGCATGTTTTGATTGTCACGGACAATATCACATCTCCAGCTTGAAGAAGGAATTTCACTCAGATCGAGATTGGTTTATGTGAATATATGCCTTGACAGGATTAATCTAGTTTTTGATGATTGACAAAAGGAACCGGAAAGTCAAGTATACAAAAAGCGGAAAAGAAGATCAAGGAGATCAAGTGCTTCAAGACTGGGTTATGGGAATTTTATTTCTTGTAATCGGTGTTTATTAGGATCTCTTTGTAAATGGTTCTAAAGCTCTCATATTTAAAATCAATCACACACACACATGACGTTAACTTAAAAGGCTTTTACTAAAAATAATAGAAATTTCATTATAGCCGTTAAGTTTTCAAAAAATAATGTACATAATCGATTATGCATATGTCATAATCGATTACACTCAAATCAGAGAAGTCATAATCGATTATCCTAATCGATTATGCTGCGAAAGTAAATCAGCGCGTTTTTTTCTCTCAAGGGATAATCGATTATGGCCATACCATAATCGATTATGAAGCGACTGCCTTGTTTTTTAAATGGGCTTAACCTAATTCCTATGGGCTTAAAAGTTTTTCTATAAATAGGAATGCCAAGGCAAATCTAAGATAACACGAATCCTATTGCGCTCTGAAACTCTGTTTATTTTGTTACTTACTCTCACATATTCACTTTTGATTATTTTTTTTGAATAGAGAGCTTTACATATCATATAGTTTGAATTGTACTTTGAGCTTTAATTTGTAATCTTTATCTGCACTACTTGAGTGCTACATTCTTCTTCTACTTCTTCTTGCTCTTGGGTGTGAATCCCTTTTTCTTTAAAGAGAAACAATATCTCTTAAACTTGAGGCTCTTGCACAAAGGGAGGTGATATCCCATTATTTTGTGTGGAGAGTGCTCTTGGTTTGTAAAGGTTTCTAGCTGCACCTGATTTAAAAGCTAGTTATTGAGTGAAAACCCTTGGTGTTTGACCTTGGGGACTGGACGTAGGCCACAGGGTATTTAGTGGCCGAACCAGGATAAACCTGCGGCTCTCTCTCTCTCTATCCTTTCATTATTGTCTTCTACCTTACAGCAATTTAATTTATCGCATTTATTTTATTGCAATTTAATTTATCGCATTTAATTTATTGCAATTTAATTTAAGCGATTTATTTTATTGCTATTTACTTTCTAGAATTTATTATTCAAGCAATTTACTTTATAGCGCTTCTAATTTCAGTCATTTATCTTCAAGCGCCGTAATTGCAAAAAGTTTTTTCAAAAACACATATCACCCACAATTCACCCCCCTCTTGTGTTTGAAGTCACTTGTCAACAAGTGGCATCAGAGGTAACATGACTTCAAACCGTTTTAAAACTGAGGGCAATTCCACAAACAGACCCCCATTGTTCAATGGTGAAGGGTAAGGTTATTGGAAGGAAAGGATGCAAATCTTTCTTGAGGCAGTAGACCTCGATGTTTGGGATGCTGTGGAAAATGGTCCATTTGTTCCCACTTATTCAGTTAATGATGCAGTGGTGAATAAACCAAGAAATCTTTGGACCGACGAGGAAAAGAAAAAGATCCAATATAATTTGAAAGCTAGGAACATCATCACTGCAGCTCTAAGCTACGATGAGTTCTATAGGGTCTCAAATTGTAAGACCGCCAAGGAAATGTGGGACACCCTTCAATTGACCCATGAAGGTACTATCGAGGTCAAAAGGGCTCGAATGAACACATTAACCCATGAGTATGAGCTATTTAGGATGAAACAGGGTGAAAGCATACATGATATGCAAAAACGATTTACCCATATAATTAATCATCTTAGAGCTCTTGGGAAGTCCTTCAATAATGAATATTTAATTAATAAGGTTCTTAGATGTTTAAATAGAAGTAGGCAACCTAAAGTTACAGCTATATCTGAATCTAGAGATCTATCTTCTATGTCTTTGGCAACTCTGTTTGGGATATTGCAGGAACATGAGCTCGAACTAAATCGACTCATTGAGAATGAGGAAACCGATAAGAAAAAGAAAAGTATTGCTCTCAAAGCAAGTATCAATAAAACAGAAGAAGAAGACAACCTTGATGAATGTGATAGCCTCGATGAAAACGAGGAAAATATGAGCCTAATGGTTCGGAGGTTCAAAAAATTCATGAGACAGAAAGGCAAGGCAAAACAATTCTTCAATCCTCAAAAGAAAAATGAGGGGGAAGGAACTTCCTTCAATCCAACATGCTACAACTGTGGCAAAAAGGGTCATATTAAACCCAACTGTCCTCAAGGCCAAAAGAAACATGAAAAATCAGATAAAAGGCCATAGAAGGATAGAAAAGCAAGAAGAGCTTATATTGCGTGGGATGAGAACGACATGGACTCCTCCGACGAATCGGATAATGAAGAAGCAAATTTATGTCTCATGGCCAACCATGAGGAAGATGAGGTAAACAATTTTGAGCTTGAAACTGATTTAACTTATGATGATTTACTTATTGCTTGTGAGGATTTAAATGATGAAAATGTTAGACTGCGCAAAAGCATTTCTTCATCTAAGAAAAACATTTCTTTTTTTGAAACAAAAATAAGTATTTTGAACAACGAAATGGAAGCTCTTAAAGAAAAACAAGTCGTTCCAATCGAAACCTCCCCATGCACTTCTTGTGAAAACAAAAAGAATGAAGTTTTTAAGTGTGATGAATGTAGCGTTTTGAAAAATGAAATCGAGGATTTATACAACACGCTTGCAAAATTTACTATGGGAAGAGATAATCTAAATGTTCTTTTAGGAAATCAAAAAGGTACTTATGACAAAGCTGGTTTGGGCTTTCGCCCGAAAATTCATGAAAAATCATTCAAAAAATTCTTTTGTCCAAACAACACATCAAGTAGCCCCTTTGTCAAATGTTTTCACTGTGGTAGGAAAGGACACACTGCTTCTATTTGCAATGTTAGGAAAAATAAAGAAGTGAATGGCATAAAGACATGGGTTCCAAAGGGCGTAGTACCCAAAGCTAACTCTCAAGGACCCAAAATGATTTGGGTACCAAAGGTTAAAACTTGATTCTGTGTTGTAGGTGTGCTTGAAGGCCAAGAACTCTAATTGGTATCTTGACAGTGGTTGTTCAAAGCACATGACGGGAGACAAAAACAAGTTCTCCTCTATATCATCCAAAAAGGGTGGCTATGTTTTCTATGGTGACAACAATAAAGGTAGAATTCTTGGTATTGGCACTATTGGTAGAAGTCCTAATACCATCATAGAAAATGTTTTGTATGTCGATGGCCTAAAACATAATTTACTAAGTATAAGCCAACTTTGTGATAAAGGTTTTGAGGTAGTGTTCAATTCGTCTAAATGTATGGTCATGGATTCTCATAACAAACAAACTAAATAAATTGGACAACGAATTGGAAATATCTACATGGTTAACTTGGATGAATTACCTTCAAATGATGCATGCTGTCTTATTAGCAAAGAGGATGAAACATGGTTATGGCATAGGATAATAGCTCACATTCACATGGATCATCTAAATAAGTTGGTTCGCAAGGACTTAGTAATTGGTCTACCAAAGATTCGTTTTGAAAAGGATAAGTTGTGTGACGCTTGTCAAAAAGGAAAACAAGTAAAGGCCTCTTTCAAATCTAAAAACGTTGTTTCAACAAATCGGCCTTTACAACTTTTACATATGGACTTGTTTGGTCCATCTAGAACTATGAGCTTTGATGGTAATTACTATGCGCTTGTTATTGTGGATGACTACTCTCGCTATACATGGACATTGTTTATTTCTCATAAAAATGACGCTTTTGCTGCCTTTCGGAAACTTGCTAAGGTTATTCAAAATGAAAAAGGTTTAAACATTGTATCTATCCGAAGTGATCATGGTGGTGAGTTCCAAAATGAGGCATTTGAGGCCTTTTGTACTGAAAATAGAATTGAGCATAATTTTTCCGCACCAACAACTCCACAACAAAATGGAGTGGTGGTAAGGAAAAATCGGTCTCTTGAAGAGCTAGCGAGGACGATGAGACCAACCTTCCCAAGTATTTCTGGGCAGACGCGGTAAGTACCGCATGCTATGTCATGAATAGAGTCCTTATAAGACCTATTCTAAAACTAACGCCCTATGAAATTTACAAGGGAAGGAAGCCCAACATCTCTCACCTTCACGTATTCGGATGTAAATGCTTTGTTTTAAATAATGGTAAAGATAACCTTGGCAAATTCGATGCTAAAGCTGATGAAGGTATCTTTCTTGGATACTCAGTTTCTAGTAAATCTTTTAGAATTTATAATAAAAGAACTATGACCATAGAAGAATCGGTGCATGTTTCTTTTGATGAGACTAACCCAAAATCTATGGTAGAAGAAAGTGTTGATGATCTTGCAGAACTTTTGGGAAATAACCACCTTGAGGAACAAATAAGTCAAGAGAAAAAGGATGAAGATCAACCACCTCTTAGTATCGATGATTCACCTCACTCAAATCTTCCAAGAGAATGGAGAACATCAAGACACCATACTCTTGACAACATAATAGGTGATATTTCAAAAGGGGTAACAACTCGAAACTCTCTTAAACATGCATGTCATTACATGGCTTTCGTATCTCAAATTGAACCTAAAGATATTGATGATGCTATCATTGATGAACATTGGACTCTTGCCATGCAAGAAGAGTTGAACCAATTTGAAAGAAACAATGTTTGGGAACTTGTTCCCAAACCTAAGGATCAGTTAGTCATTGGGACTAAATGGGTCTTTGGTAACAAGCTTGATGAAAACGGTATAATTGTTAGGAATAAAGCTAGGCTTGTCGCTAAAGGATATAATCAACAAGAGGGCATAGATTTTGATGAAACCTATGCTCCAGTGGCTAGATTAGAAGCCATCCGCATGCTTCTTGCATTTGCATGCATTATGGATTTCAAAATTTTTCAAATGGATGTAAAAAGTGCTTTTCTTAATGGTTATAATCAAGAAGAAGTCTATGTGGACCAACCCCCTGGTTTTTCAAATTTCGAATTTCCTAATCATGTCTTCAAATTAAAAAAGGCTCTATATGGTTTGAAACAAGCTCCTAGAGCTTGGTATGATCGTCTAAGCCAGTTTTTACTTGAAAATGATTTTGAAAGAGGAAAAGTGGACACCACTCTTTTTATCAAAAATAAAAAGCATGACATTTTACTTGTTCAAATTTATGTGGACGATATTATACTTGGTGCAACTAATGAATCTTTGTGTAAGGACTTTTCTAACATAATGCAAAATGAGTTTGAAATGTCAATGATGGGCGAGCTCAACTACTTCCTTGGGCTTCAAATCAAGCAATCAAAAGAAGGAATATTCATAAATCAAGCAAAATATTGCAAGGAGCTACTCAAGAAATTTGGAATGAACAATGCCAAAGAAATATCCACACCAATGAGCACCTCTTGCTACCTTGATAAAGATGAGGAAAGTAAGTCGGTTGAAGTAAGTAAGCATAGAGGTATGATAGGTTCACTTCTTTATCTTACAGCAAGTCGCCTCGATATAATGTTTAGTGTTTGCATGTGTGCACGTTTTCAATCTAACCCTAAGGAATCACATCTCACAGTGGTAAAACGCATTATGAGATATCTCATTGGCACACAAAATATGGGTTTATGGTACCCTAAAGGTGCTGATTGCACTTTAATTGGGTACTCAGATTTAGATTTTGCGGGATGCAAAATGGATCGAAAAAGCACCAGTGGGACTTGTCACTTGTTAGGAAACGCATTAGTTTCTTGGCATAGTAAGAAGCAAGCCAGTGTGGCTTTGTGCACAGCCGAAGCGGAATACGTAGCGACAGGTAGTTGTTGTGCACAAATAATTTGGATGAAGCAACAATTAAATGACTATGGAATAAATCTTAGAACTGTTCCAATTAAATGTGACAACACAAGTGTAACACCCCAAATTTCACCTTATATTAATGCATATTACTATGTATTATTCTTGACCAATATATGTTATTTACGATTGTTCTTGATGTCGAAGTTCATAGTTGGGGTAGTTTAGTCTTAAGGAATGGTCAATGCATTCAAGTCCAAGAAACATGTTTCACGGTTTTGGCCATATCTTGAGTTCTAGATGTCCGATTGAGGCGATCTTGGATGCGTTGGAAATCTTAGAGAATTATCTACAAGTGTTATTTCAGGTGTTAAGGCCAAATTCGGCTTCTAAAGTTTCGCGTCGCGAGGATACATTCGCCTCGCGAACCTGACAGCCAGATTTTTGCAGCTCTCTGGTTCGCCTCACGAAAGGCTACTCGCCTCGCGAATCTGCGCGCACCAGAATCGTGTTTTTGGGCTTCTAATCAGCCCATAATGACCCTAACTCATATTTATATCATAAGACTCGACCTAAACCTATTTTCTAAGTCGAATTACTCTTAGAAACTGCCTCTTCCTCTCCAAACAAGGATTTCTAAACCCTTTCCAAGGATTCTTGAAGGAGATTGCACCATTGTTCATTGTTCTTCCTCTCCTTCGCTTGAAGAGCATCACTGCCATCACAAGCCCTCTTCCTTGTTGCTGCTCTTGAACCTTTTAGGGCTGTGATCGTGAAGTCAAGCGTCGTAAGATCGAGCATTCGTGAGACGCAACCTTTTCCGGATATTTTTCCTTCCTTTGTTCATTGTGATCGTCATACCAGGTATGGGGCGAAGAAATAGATCATGAGTATGTGGGTTTTGGGATAGGTTAAGATGAAGGGGTTAACCCATGACCCCTATATGTTTGTCTATATGCATTGTAAATGCCTATGTATATGCTATGAGTGTAATTATGTGTATGTTATGTATATGCCATGTACATGCCTATGTGAATATTGTATAAATATATATATGTTTATGGTTCTATGATTATGATTATGGGTGTTTGTCTTGATGATATGATTGAAATATTATGATGTACGATGAATAGTATGAATATAGATACGATATGCATTGATGAGATTTTATGATGTGCATTGATAATGATGACTTGATGATGATGTGCGTTACAATAAAGAAAATAGGATTAGTGAAAGAACATAGCTTAGGGACGTTTGGCACCCCATAATGAATGATTTGTTATGAGAGGTGAGATTGATAATATTGGATTAGTTTTGGAAACCCATAGGGATGATTCTTGAGAGATGGGCCGATAGGCATAGGGATAACTTAGAGAATTCTTAACATTCCCACATCTGTTATGATTCGCCTGGCGAATAGCCATTCGCGAAGCAAGACAGAGAGACCATTCGTGGTCTGATGTGGTTCGCCTAGTGGATTGTAATCCGCGAGGCGAATGAGAGAACCTGTTAGGAGCTCTCGGGCTCGCCTCACGAGCCCGGATTCGCCTAGCGAATCTGAGAACCTGTTTAGGAGCTCTCGGGCTCGCCTCGCGAGCCATGATTCACCTAGCGAATCTGGGTCTCTCACCCAGATTCTGTTGTGAAGGAATAATGAATAGAGTAATGAGAAAAAGACTGTGAGATCACAATTCAAGGTTGATAATATAGAAAAGAACGTTAATTCTAATAATGACGATATGATAATATTGGCAATGTTGATAAAGGCAATAACGATGGTTAGCGCCTAGTTGTTTGATGATCATCGTTGATGGTCATTGTTGATAATCAATGTGATTGATTATGATGATAATATTGGCAATGCTGATAAAGGCAATAACGATGGTTAGCACCTAGTTGATTGATGATCATCGTTAATGGTCATTGTTGATAATCAATGTGATTGATTATGATGGTGGATGGTTGGACATGTGTTTGCATGTTGTTGAGCATAGCATGCATCATACGTTGACGTTGTTATGTTGGGTGGAAAGCAAACGATGAATCGCGATAGTGGAGGCCACGATGGGTGTTATCCCGGCCTTGCGGGTACGTTGGGTATGGAAGTTCCAGGTGACATGGGCTAGCTACCTATTGTCGGAGTGACCTAAAGAATAAGCTTGAGTACCCTGACTAGCCACTATACGTTATCAGGATTAGTGAGAGTGTTCGGGGATGGCCTATGGTCTGGCATATCATCCACGTTGATAATCGGACATGTACTCCTAATCGTCTTTCCAGAGTTAGAGTTGTTGGCCACATGCATACGGAGTAGTGATGTTGAATTCGCATTGACATGCATCTTTGATATATAATGATTATATCTGTGGTGATTGATGTATGTTGTATGCCATCTTAATTACTATTCCATTCCGTTTACATAGATTCATGATTGTGTTTCTTACCCCTCTCTTTTTTATTCTTGTGCATATGTTGTGGTATATGCAGAGGAGGGTGAGCATGCTGACGAGGAGTGATCCCGAGGAGATCTCTCTCAGTAGTTAGGATTTATAATTTATGTTATTCTGTTTTATTCCGATGTATTATCGGTATATGTATACCAGCTCTGATATGTGACATCGGGACTTGGGTTAAGTTTATTATTTATGTTTTCCGCAATTTGTTTTCAAAGGATTTTGATTATTTCAGATTCCTATGTTTTACGTTATAGATGATGTGATGCGCATTGCCCTTGAGGATATGCTTTTATTTTAATTGTTATATTTTTAAAGACATGTATGATTTTATTTATGTTTTATTATATTCGGGGTATTGGGTGTCACATTTAGTGGTATCGGAGCCGGTCTGTCCTACAGGCCGGGGTATGTGTCTGTTGTGTCTCTTCTGTGTACTCTGCAAAAGTGTTTTGAACTTGTGTGACTGTGTTATTATGCCTTTTGTAAAAAAAAAAAAAATTTCTCTAGTAGGATTTAACCAATTTTGAATTTGTTAAGATCGCTGAGTGATAGGACAATGGGGTCGTGGCAAGGAGCTGTCCGAACCATTGATAGTGAACCTTAACCTGTTTTATTGTTGCCTAAGGGTATGTATGACTTTAGATGCCGATCAATATTATCCTCCTAGAATGCCATTCTTGGTGATGTGTTACAAGAAGAAAGATGGTAGCATGAAGTTGTGTGTCAATTATTGACAACTGGACAAGGTGACCCTTAAGAATAGATACTCACTCCCTAGGATTGATGACTTTATGGACCAGCTAGTAGGAGCTTGCATCTTTTCTAAGATAGATTTGAGGTCTTTAGTGATCGTAAGAATTTGAAATACTTATTTGACCAAAAAGAGTTAAAGATGAGGCAACGTAGGTGGATGGAGTTTCTTAAGGATATAATTTTGATTTGAGCTGCCACCTTGGAAAAGCCAACGTAGTGGCTGATGCCTTAAGTAGAAGACCTTGGATATATCGTCTTTAATGTTTAGAGAAAGAGATTTGATTGAAGGAGTTGAGAGACTTGAGCTTGGCTTGGGAAGTTACCCCTAAGAGCATTAGATTTGGGACTTCAAAGATTATCAGTAGCTTAATGGACCAGATTAGGAGAAGGTGTAAGTTGTCCCTTAGTTATTTTGTGAAGTCTACTAGAGCCTCAGTTACTACATTTGGAATGTTAGATTTCTTAGTTAATGCCCTGTAAGAATCTTTTAGAAAAGAAGGAGACTTACAAGCTTAAGTGAGATTGTTGAGCTATTATATATATAGATCTGGATGAGTTGTCGTCCTAATACGAGATAGAGTAGAATAAGGCTTAGATGAATTGGATTATTAAAAAAGAACGAAGTTAAGAATGAATAGACGAGTGGTTTAATGGTTTATGCGTAGAGTTTTTCTAGTTGATAGTGATTTGGAATGCATGGTGATGGTTAAGTTGGGATCTAGTTTACATGGTATGTTGAACCATTGTTGGATTAGAGATAAGAGTATGGATGATCTAAGAATCATAATTATTAGGCAAACCTTGAATGGATGAGTAGATAGTTGTGATAACCTTTAGTAAGAAAAAGGAATTAAGATTGATGATTTGTGTATCATGTTGAGTCGATGGAAGTGTCTTAGGAAGGTTCTTTAGAAAGGTCATAAGGGTGAATATGTAACGTGGAGATTCCAAACCAGCAACCAATGTTAAGTTCTTTAACAAGGAAAAGAAATCATGTCTAAAGTAGAGGAAGAAAGATTAAAATAGAGGATGTGTTATTGGTGGGTTAGTTCCGTAAGTATTCCCTGAAAGTATTCTTAGTTTATTAGGAATCAAGTTGATCCTTATAGTGTCTTGCAGAATGTCCTCCCTAAGCCAATAATTCATAGAAAAAGTGATAGGAATTACTTGAAAGGCAAATTATTCGGTCTAGTGCTTCGGTAGTTTCTTAAGCCATCCTTGCTTTTACTAGAAGAGAGTTGGTAAGTAGCATTAGAGCGCTTGTAAGTTATCGTTAGCCTTATATAATGGAAATAGAGAATAAACACCTATCTCTAGAATAGATGATGTCTTGAGACATTACAAATAAAAAAAAAAAAATTGTCTGGAACCCTTGAGGATAGTTTTGCAAACTCTTTAGGAAGAACTTTTGTATGCTAAGTTATCTAGTGAAGGTTTCAATCTGAATAAGTAAGTTGTGGGACGCCTCATTTTAGGGAGAGTCGTAATAGGCAGGAAGTCTAAAGGGTGGTAATCGGGATCATGAGTTCTTGAGAAAGGTTCTTAGTTAAAAGGGAGAGTTAACCTCAACCTTGTGTAGTTCTACCCCTCTTAGTAGATCTTGACAATATGTTATGATTGGAGTTTAGTGATACAACCTAGGAGGTTAGCAACATGTACCCTTAAGTTTGAATCCTTGAGAGCTTTAGGGACATTGTCGTTAAGAAACCCAATAGGGAATTTCTTGTGACACCGATGGAGTTTGAAGTACTAGTACGATCCAATGGAGTGAGATGTGTCGTAGAATAGGCAAGTGGGTGTCGTGTAAGATCATAATTTTTTGAATCAAACAATAAAACCGACGTAGTGACTGATACCTAACTACAAGTTCATTGCTTGTGTTCACCATAATGGTTAGTGAGACCAATTGATTGAGGATTTTAGGGATGTGATTAAAACTTGGGATGTGCCAATTATGAATATTAGATTAGGAAAGTAGAAGGCCATTGGTGCATTTGCAAAGTTTTGAGGAATCAAGTTATATTTTAATTTCTAGAGTGCTCTAGAACTTAAGAAGCCTAGTCGGAATTGACATAATCATGAGGACAGTTAGATAAAAGGTCCATGTCCATATTTGTTTGCTTGAGGTAGTAGAAATTTCGAGGACGAAATTTTTATAAGGGGGTGGAATTGTAACACCCCAAATTTCACCGTATATTAATACATATTACTATGTATTATTCTTGACCAATATATGTTATTTACGATTGTTCTTGATGTCGAAGTTCATAGTTGGGATAGTTTAGTCTTAAGGAATGGTCAATGCATTCAAGTCCAAGAAACCTGTTTCACGGTTTTGGCCATATCTTGAGTTCTAGATGTCCGATTGAGGCGATCTTGGATGCGTTGGAAATCTTAGAGAATTATCTACAAGTATTATTTCAGGTGTTAAGGCTAAATTCGGCTTCTAAAGTTTCGCGTCGCGAGGATACATTCGCCTCGCGAACCTGACAGCCAGATTTTTGCAGCTCTCTGGTTCGCCTCGCGAAAGGCTACTCGCCTCGCGAATCTGCACGCACCAGAATCGTGTTTTTGGGCTTCTAATCAGCCCATAATGACCCTAACTCATATTTATACCATAAGACTCGACCTAAACCTATTTTCTAAGTCGAATTACTCTTAGAAACTGCCTCTTCCTCTCCAAACAAGGATTTCTAAACCCTTTCCAAGGATTCTTGAAGGAGATTGCACCATTGTTCATTGTTCTTCCTCTCCTTCGCTTGAAGAGCATCACTGCCATCACAAGCCCTCTTCCTAGTTGCTGCTCTTGAACCTTTTAGGGCTGTGATCGTGAAGTCAAGCGTCGTAAGATCGAGCATTCGTGAGACGCAACCTTTTTCGGACATTTTTCCTTCCTTTGTTCATTGTGATCGTCATACCAGGTATGGGGGGAAGAAATAGATCATGAGTATGTGGGTTTTGGGATAGGTTAAGATGAAGGGGTTAACCCATGACCCCTATATGTTTGTCTATATGCATTGTAAATGCCTATGTATATGCTATGAGTGTAATTATGTGTATGTTATGTATATGCCATGTACATGCCTATGTGAATATTGTATATATATATATATATATATATATATATATATATATATATATATATATATGTTTATGGTTCTATGATTATGATTATGGGTGTTTGTCTTGATGATATGATTGAAATATTATAATGTGCGATGAATAGTATGAATATAGATACGATATGCATTGATGAGATTTTATGATGTGCATTGATAATGATGACTTGATGATGATGTGCGTTACAATAAAGAAAATAGGATTAGTGAAAGAACATAGCTTAGGGACGTTTGGCACCCCATAATGAATGAGTTGTTATGAGAGGTGAGATTGATAATATTGGATTAGTTTTGGAAACCCATAGGGATGATTCTTGAGAGATGGGCCGATAGGCATAGGGATAACTTTGAGAATTCTTAACATTCCCACATCTGTTATGATTCGCCTGGCGAATAGCCATTCGCGAGGCAAGACAGAGAGACCATTCGTGGTCTGATGTGGTTCGCCTAGCGGATTGTAATCCGCGAGGCGAATGAGAGAACCTGTTAGGAGCAGGCGGATTGTAATCCGCGAGGCGAATGAGAGAACCTGTTAGGAGCTCTCGGGCTCGCCTCACGAGCCAGGATTCGCCTAGCAAATCTGAGAACCTGTTTAGGAGCTCTCGGTCTCGCCTAGCGAGCCACGATTCGCCTAGCGAATCTGAGAACCTGTTTAGGAGCTCTCGGGCTCGCCTCGCGAGCCATGATTCGCCTAGCGAATCTGGGTCTCTCACGCAGATTCTGTTGTGAAGGAATAATGAATAGAGTAATGAGAAAAAGACTGTGAGATCACAATTCAAGGTTGATAATATAGAAAAGAACGTTAATTCTAATAATGACGATATGATAATATTGGCAATGTTGATAAAGGCAATAACGATGGTTAGCGCCTAGTTGTTTGATGATCATCGTTGATGGTCATTTTTGATAATCAATGTGATTGATTATGATGATAATATTGGCAATGCTGATAAAGGCAATAACGATGGTTAGCACCTATTTGATTGATGATCATCGTTAATGGTCATTGTTGATAATCAATGTGATTGATTATGATGGTGGATGGTTGGACATGTGTTTGCATGTTGTTGAGCATAGCATGCATCATACGTTGACGTTGTTATGTTGGGTGGAAAGCAAACGATGAATCGCGATAGTGGAGGCCACGATGGGTATTATCCCGGCCTTGCGGGTACGTTGGGTATGGAAGTTCCAGGTGACATGGGCTAGCTACCTATTGTCGGAGTGACCTAAAGAATAAGCTTGAGTACCCTGACTAGCCACTATACGTTATCAGGATTAGTGAGAGTGTTCGGGGATGGCCCATGGTTTGGCATATCATCCACGTTGATAATCGGACATGTACTCCTAATCGTCTTTCCAGAGTTAGAGTTGTTGGCCACATGCATACGGAGTAGTGATGTTGCATTCGCATTGACATGCATCTTTGATATATAATGATTATATCTGTGGTGATTGATGTATGTTGTATGCCATCTTAATTACTATTCCATTCCGTTTACATAGATTCATGATTGTGTTTCTTACCCCTCTCTTTTTTATTCTTGTGCATATGTTGTGGTATATGCAGAGGAGGGTGAGCATGCTGACGAGGAGTGATCCCGAGGAGATCTCTCTCAGTAGTTAGGATTTATAATTTATGTTATTCGGTTTTATTCCGTTGTATTATCGGTATATGTATACCAGCTCTGATATGTGACATCGGGACTTGGGTTAAGTTTATTATTTATGTTTTCCGCAGTTTGTTTTCAAAGGATTTTGATTATTTCAGATTCCTATGTTTTACGTTATAGATGATGTGATGCGCATTACCCTTGAGGATATGTTTTTATTTTAATTGTTATATTTTTAAAGACATGTATGATTTTATTTATGTTTTATTATATTCGGGGTAGTGGGTGTCACAACAAGTGCCATAAACCTCACTAAAAATCCGGTTTATCACTCTCGAGCCAAGCACATTAAAATTAGGCATCACTTCATAAGCGATCATGTACAAAAAGGTGATTGCATGATTGAGTTTGTGGAAACATCTAAGCAACTTGCAAATATTTTTACTAAACCATTGCTTAAAGAAAATTTCTTCTTCATAAGAACGGAATTAGGTATTCTTAATGAATCATGCATTGAATGAAATATCTTATGTGCATCATCATATTTTTTCCCTTGTTATCCCTAACTTGTGTGTTGAAGTGTGTAAACAGGATACATGCTCTATGTGCTAAAATTCAAATTTCTTTAGCCATAATCGATTATAGCATAGGCATAATCGATTATTCACAAGTCAGAGGACCAGGAATCGATTATAGTAATCGATTACAATTGAAAGGGGGAGAAAAAGAACAAAAGTCAGACGAACCATAATCGATTAGGCTAATCGATTATAAATGAAAGAACAAGGAAGGAGAATCGATGACATAATCGATTATATCAACCCAGAAGAGAAAATCGATTATATATTCATCTCAACAATCTCAAATAACCGATTAGATAATCGATTATTCAAAGACCCAGAATATAATCGATTACATAATCGATTTCGCGAATGCCAAAAGTCTGCCACTAAAGGAATAATCGATTATGAGGCACTCAATAGTCGATTATGGGTCATGGATGAGCCAATCAGGAGCCAACACGGTAAGACATAATTGATTATGCTCAATTACATAATCGATTATGAAACCGATTAAAAGGTCAGTAACGTTCATTTTGGTCATTTCTCTCAGCTCAAACTCCGTTTTTCCTTCCTCTTTTCTCTGTTCTCTCACTTGTTCATCTTGCAAGCTTAAAATGGCTTCCAAACGCCAACGAAGCTCCATTATGAATCCTGGGCAGCTGAGCTCAATCCAAGCAAAGAAATATTTCTCAAATGCCGGTCAATCTGCTGAATTTGTCAGTAGCTTCCAGAATAGGGAGATTCAAAAACCCCGCTTTCTGGATTTGGAGTTTCTCCGAGGGGAAGGATTCCAATTTCTTGGGCTCCTTGATGAAGCTCTTCTCACTGAATTTCTCTCCACCACAGAGACCATCTATCCCGAATTGGTACGAGTCTTCTACTGCAATCTTCGGTTAGTTGATGATGTGCTCATCTCTGAGGTATGCCATAAACCCATTCGTTTATCTTCTGCTGATTTTGGGAGGATTGTTAGGGTGCCATCCATTGGCACTAAGGTCACTGCTGAGGGTCCTGCTGCACCCTTGAATTCTGAGTTTGCTCGGCTTGACGCCACTAGAGCACTTTTGAGAAATCCCAGTGAGGCTAATGATAGAGAGATTACTGCTGGGCAAATGACTATCGAAAGTAGATTGCTGCATTATACTATTGCTAGGTTGCTATTTCCTAGAAGAAGCAATTTTTCTCAGTTATTAAAAATTGATGTTGTGTTGATATGGCTGCTGCAAAATAAAAAATCTGTGAACTGGGCTGGTTTAGTTATGCAACATATGTATGATAATAGAGCTGGAGGCTCTCTGCCATATGCTCATCTTATTACTCGTATTATGCATCATGTTCGGGTAAATTTTTTTGGTGAGGTAAAACTGGATGGAGTAAAATATCAGGCCATGTTCAATCAAGGAACACTTAATCAGATGCAGCTACATTTTTATGACAATATGTGGGTGCATAAGCCCAAGAGTTTGAAGCAGGCTAAGTCAAGGACAGCCGCTGGGCTATATTCTCATGGTGCTGGGACTTCCTCTCAGGCTCCTCCTCCTCCTCCGCCTGCTACCTCCTCGGAGATGATGAACATGCTTCAGAATATTCTTATGGAGGTCCGAGCTAACACCGCTGGTATTAACCAGTTATCTCTTCGGATGGAGAACTTGGAGCATCACTTTACAGAGGCCCAGATCATCATTGATAGCCCCATTCGAGCACCGCCACAGCCTACTCCTGCACATGATGCATCCATGAGCAGCAGCGATGAAGATGAGGATGATGATGGTGATGAGGAGGATTAGTTCCACTTTTTCTTTATTTTCTTGGATTTTTTATTATGGACTGTTTCTAACTTTCTTGAATATATGCCTTGCTCTTGTTTGCACTTTTCCCGCTTTTTTGATAATGCCAAAAGGGGGAGAGTTATATGATTGCATAGTTTAGGGAGAGTTTGCATGCTTTAGGGGGAGTTGCTATTTTTAAATTTTGCATAAAAATAAGGCGTAGAGTATTTTATCTGTGCATTAACTCTGATTTCTTAAAATTCAAATACTCTATCTCGTCTCTAGAGCAAATCCCTCCTTGAGATGTTTGTCATCATCAAAAAGGGGGAGAATGTGAATATATGCCTTGACAGGATTA
This sequence comes from Ammopiptanthus mongolicus, assembly GCA_039655645.1. Classification (NCBI taxonomy): domain Eukaryota; kingdom Viridiplantae; phylum Streptophyta; class Magnoliopsida; order Fabales; family Fabaceae; genus Ammopiptanthus; species Ammopiptanthus mongolicus. The sequence goes on from CM077349.1 coordinate 47,530,815, forward strand.
ATCTAGTTTTTGATGATTAACAAAAGGAACCGAAAAGTCAAGTATACAAAAAGCGGAAAAGAAGATCAAGGAGATCAACTGCTTCAAGACTGGGTTATGGGAATTTTATTTCCTGTAATCAGTGTTTATTAGGATCTCTTTGTAAATGGTTCTAAAGCTCTCATATTTAAAATCAATCACACACACACCTTACGTTAACTTAAAAGGCTTTTACTAAAAATAATAGAAATTTCATTATAGCCGTTAAGTTTTCGAAAAATAATGTACATAATCGATTATGCATATGTCATAATCGATTACACTCAAATCAGAGAAGTCATAATCAATTATCCTAATCGATTATGTTGCGAAGGGATAATCGATTATGGCCATACCATAATCGATTATGAAGCGACTGCCTTGTTTTTTAAAAGGGCTTAACCTAATTCCTATGGACTTAAAAGTTTTTCTATAAATAGGAATGCCAAGGCAACTCTAAGATAACACGAATCCTATTGCGCTCTGAAACTCTGTTTATTTTATTACTTACTCTCACATATTCACTTTTGATTATTTTTTTTGAATAGAGAGCTTTACATATCATATAGTTTGAATTGTACTTTGAGCTTCAATTTGTAATCTTTATCTGCACTACTTGAGTGCTACATTCTTCTTCTACTTCTTCTTGTTCTTGGGTGTGAATCCCTTTTTCTTTAAAGAAAAACAATATCTCTTGAACTTGAGGCTCTTGCACAAAGGGAGGTGATATCCCATTATTTTGTGTGGAGAGTGCTCTTGGTTTGTAAAGGTTTCTAGCTGCACCTGAATTAAAAGCTAGTTATTGAGTGAAAACCCTTGGTGTTTGACCTTGGGGACTGGACGTAGGCCACAGGGTATTTAGTGGCCGAACCAGGATAAACCTGCGGCTCTCTCTCTCTATCCTTTCATTATTGTCTTCTACCTTACAGCAATTTAATTTATCGCATTTATTTTTTTGCAATTTAATTTATCGCATTTACTTTATTGTAATTTAATTTAAGCGATTTATTTTATTGCTATTTACTTTCTAGAATTTATTATTCAAGCAATTTACTTTATAGCGCTTCTAATTTCAGTCATTTATCTTCAAGCGCCGTAATTGCAAAAAGTTTTTTCAAAAACACATATCACCCACAATTCACCCCCCTCTTGTGTTTGAAGTCATTTGTCAACAAGTGGCATCAGAGCTTAACTCTTGTCTAAAGGGCTAAATCGCCTCAAGAGGTAACATGACTTCAAACCGTTTTAAAAATGGGGGCAATTCCACAAACAGACCCACATTGTTCAATGGTGAAGGGTAAGGTTATTGGAAGGAAAGGATGCAAATCTTTCTTGAGGCAGTAGACCTAGATGTTTGGGACGCTGTGGAAAATGGTCCATTTGTTCCCACTCATTCAGTTAATGATGCAGTGGTGAATAAACCAAGAAATCTTTGGACCGACAAGGAAAAGAAAAAGGTCCAATATAATTTGAAAGCTAGGAACATCATCACTGCAGCTCTAAGCTACGATGAGTTCTATAGGGTCTCAAATTGTAAGACCGCCAAGGAAATGTGGGACACCCTTCAATTGACCCATGAAGGTACTACCGAGGTCAAAAGGGCTCGAATGAACACATTAACCCATGAGTATGAGCTATTTAGGATGAAACAGGGTGAAAGCATACATGATATGCAAAAACGATTTACCCATATAATTAATCATCTTAGAGCTCTTGGGAAGTCCTTCAATAATGAAGATTTAATTAATAAGGTTCTTAGATGTTTAAATAGAAGTTGGCAACCTAAAGTTACAGCTATATCTGAATCTAGAGATCTATCTTCTATGTCTTTGGCAACTCTGTTTGGGATATTGCAGGAACATGAGCTCGAACTAAATCGACTCATTGAGAATGAGGAAACCGATAAGAAAAAGAAAAGTATTGCTCTCAAAGCAAGTATCAATAAAACAGAAGAAGAAGACAACCTTGATGAATGTGATAGCCTCGATGAAAACGAGGAAAATATGAGCCTAATGGTTCGAAGGTTCAAAAAATTCATGAGACAGAAAGGCAAGGCAAAACAATTCTTCAATCCTCAAAAGAAAAATGAGGGGGAAGGAACTTCCTTCAATCCAACATGCTACAACTGTGGCAAAAAGGGTCATATTAAACCCAACTGTCCTCAAGGCCAAAAGAAACATGAAAAATCAGATAAAAGGCCATAGAAGGATAGAAAAGCAAGAAGAGCTTATATTGCGTGGGATGAGAACGACATGGACTCCTCCGACGAATCGGATAATGAAGAAGCAAATTTATGTCTCATGGCCAACCATGAGGAAGATGAGGTAAACAATTTTGAGCTTGAAACTGATTTAACTTATGATGATTTACTTATTGCATGTGAGGATTTAAATGATGAAAATGTTAGACTGCGCAAAAGCATTTCTTCATCTAAGAAAAACATTTCTTTTTTTGAAACAAAAATAAGTATTTTGAACAACGAAATGGAAGCTCTTAAAGAAAAACAAGTCGTTCCAATCGAAACCTCCCCATGCACTTCTTGTGAAAACAAAAAGAATGAAGTTTTTAAGTGTGATGAATGTAGCGTTTTGAAAAATGAAATCGAGGATTTATACAACACGCTTGCAAAATTTACTATGGGAAGAGATAATCTAAATGTTCTTTTAGGAAATCAAAAAGGTACTTATGACAAAGCTGGTTTGGGCTTTCGCCCGAAAATTCATGAAAAATCTTTCAAAAAATTCTTTTGTCCAAACAACACATCAAGTAGCCCCTTTGTCAAATGTTTTCACTGTGGTAGGAAAGGACACACTGCTTCTATTTGCAATGTTAGGAAAAATAAAGAAGTGAATGGCATAAAGACATGGGTTCCAAAGGGCGTAGTACCCAAAGCTAACTCTCAAGGACCCAAAATGATTTGGGTACCAAAGGTTAAAACTTGATTCTGTGTTGTAGGTGTGCTTGAAGGCCAAGAACTCTAATTGGTATCTTGACAGTGGTTGTTCAAAGCACATGACGGGAGACAAAAACAAGTTCTCCTCTATATCATCCAAAAAGGGTGGCTATGTTTTCTATGGTGACAACAATAAAGGTAGAATTCTTGGTATTGGTACTATTGGTAGAAGTCCTAATCCCATCATAGAAAATGTTTTGTATGTCGATGGCCTAAAACATAATTTACTAAGTATAAGCCAACTTTGTGATAAAGGTTTTGAGGTAGTGTTCAATTCGTCTAAATGTATGGTCATGGATTCTCATAACAAACAAACTAAATAAATTGGACAACGAATTGGAAATATCTACATGGTTAACTTGGATGAATTACCTTCAAATGATGCATGCTGTCTTATTAGAAAAGAGGATGAAACATGGTTATGGCATAGGATAATAGCTCACATTCACATGGATCATCTAAATAACTTGGTTCGCAAGGACTTAGTAATTGGTCTACCAAAGATTCGTTTTGAAAAGGATAAGTTGTGTGACGCTTGTCAAAAAGGAAAACAAGTAAAGGCCTCTTTCAAATCTAAAAACGTTGTTTCAACAAATCGGCCTTTACAGCTTTTACATATGGACTTGTTTGGTCCATCTAGAACTATGAGCTTTGATGGTAATTACTATGCGCTTGTTATTGTGGATGACTACTCTCGCTATACATGGACATTGTTTATTTCTCATAAAAATGACGCTTTTGCTGCCTTTCGGAAACTTGTTAAGGTTATTCAAAATGAAAAAGGTTTAAACATTGTATCTATCCAAAGTGATCATGGTGGTGAGTTCCAAAATGAGGCATTTGAGGCCTTTTGTACTGAAAATAGAATTGAGCATAATTTTTCTGAACCAAGAACTCCACAACAAAATGGAGTGGTGGAAAGGAAAAATCGGTCTCTTGAAGAGCTAGCGAGGACGATGAGACCAACCTTCCCAAGTATTTCTGGGCAGACGCGGTAAGTACCGCATGCTATGTCATGAATAGAGTCCTTATGAGACCTATTCTAAAACTAACGCCCTATGAAATTTACAAGGGAAGGAAGCCCAACATCTCTCACCTTCACGTATTCGGATGTAAATGCTTTGTTTTAAATAATGGTAAAGATAACCTTGGCAAATTCGATGCTAAAGCTGATGAAGGTATCTTTCTTGGATACTCAGTTTCTAGTAAATCTTTTAGAATTTATAATAAAAGAACTATGACCATAGAAGAATCGGTGCATGTTTCTTTTGATGAGACTAACCCAAAATCTATGGTAGAAGAAAGTGTTGATGATCTTGCAGAACTTTTGGGAAATAACCACCTTGAGGAACAAATAAGTCAAGAGAAAAAGGATGAAGATCAACCACCTCTTAGTATCGATGATTCACCTCACTCAAATCTTCCAAGAGAATGGAGAACATCAAGACACCATACTCTTGACAACATAATAGGTGATATTTCAAAAGGGGTAACAACTCGAAACTCTCTTAAACATGCATGTCATTACATGGCTTTCGTATCTCAAATTGAACCTAAAGATATTGATGATGCTATCATTGATGAACATTGGACTCTTGCCATGCAAGAAGAGTTGAACCAATTTGAAAGAAACAATGTTTGGGAACTTGTTCCCAAACCTAAGGATCAGTTAGTCATTGGGACTAAATGGGTCTTTGGTAACAAGCTTGATGAAAACGGTATAATTGTTAGGAATAAAGCTAGGCTTGTCGCTAAAGGATATAATCAACAAGAGGGTATAGATTTCGATGAAACCTATGCTCCAGTGGCTAGATTAGAAGCCATCCGCATGCTTCTTGCATTTGCATGCATTATGGATTTCAAAATTTTTCAAATGGATGTAAAAAGTGCTTTTCTTAATGGTTATAATCAAGAAGAAGTCTATGTGGACCAACCCCCTGGTTTTTCAAATTTCGAATTTCCTAATCATGTCTTCAAATTAAAAAAGGCTCTATATGGTTTGAAACAAGCTCCTAGAGCTTGGTATGATCGTCTAAGCCAGTTTTTACTTGAAAATGATTTTGAAAGAGGAAAGGTGGACACCACTCTTTTTATCAAAAATAAAAAGCATGACATTTTACTTGTTCAAATTTATGTGGACGATATTATACTTGGTGCAACTAATGAATCTTTGTGTAAGGACTTTTCTAACATAATGCAAAATGAGTTTGAAATGTCAATGATGGGCGAGCTCAACAACTTCCTTGGGCTTCAAATCAAGCAATCAAAAGAAGGAATATTCATAAATCAAGCAAAATATTGCAAGGAGCTACTCAAGAAATTTGGAATGAACAATGCCAAAGAAATATCCACACCAATGAGCACCTCTTGCTACCTTGATAAAGATGAGGAAAGTAAGTCGGTTGAAGTAAGTAAGCATAGAGGTATGATAGGTTCACTTCTTTATCTTACAGCAAGTCGCCTCGATATAATGTTTAGTGTTTGCATGTGTGCACGTTTTCAATCTAACCCTAAGGAATCACATCTCACAGCGGTAAAACGCATTATGAGATATCTCATTGGCACACAAAATATGGGTTTATGGTACCCTAAAGGTGCTGATTGCACTTTAATTGGGTACTCAGATTCAGATTTTGCGAGATGCAAAATGGATCGAAAAAGCACCAGTGGAACTTGTCACTTGTTAGGAAACGCATTAGTTTCTTGGCATAGTAAGAAGCAAGCCAGTGTGGCTTTGTGCACTGCCGAAGCGGAATACGTAGCGACAGGTAGTTGTTGTGCACAAATAATTTGGATGAAGCAACAGTTAAATGACTATGGAATAAATCTTAGAACTGTTCCAATTAAATGTGACAACACAAGTGCCATAAACCTCACTAAAAATCCGGTTTATCACTCTCGAGCCAAGCACATTGAAATTAGGCATCACTTCATAAGCGATCATGTACAAAAAGGTGATTGCATGATTGAGTTTGTGGAAACATCTAAGCAACTTGCAGATATTTTTACTAAACCATTGCTTAAAGAAAATTTCTTCTTCATAAGAACGGAATTAGGTATTCTTAATGAATCATGCATTGAATGAAATATCTTATGTGCATCATCATATTTTTTCCCTTGTTATCCCTAACTTGTGTGTTAAAGTGTGTAAACAGGATACATGCTCTATGTGCTAAAATTCAAATTTCTTTAGCCATAATCGATTATAGCATAGGCATAATCGATTATTCACAAGTCAGAGGACCAGGAATCGATTATAGTAATCGATTACAATTGAAAGGGGGAGAAAAAGAACAAAAGTCAGACGAACCATAATCGATTAGGCTAATCGATTATAAATGAAAGAACAAGGAAGGAGAATCGATGACATAATCGATTATATCAACCCAGAAGAGAAAATCGATTATATATTCATCTCAACAATCTCAAATAACCGATTAGATAATCGATTATTCAAAGACCCAGAATATAATCGATTACATAATCGATTTCGCGAATGCCAAAAGTCTGCCACTAAAGGAATAATCAATTATGAGGCACTTAATAGTCGATTATGGGTCATGGATGAGCCAATCAGGAGCCATCACGGTAAGACATAATTGATTATGCTCAATTACATAATCGATTATGAAACCGATTAAAAGGTCAGTAACGTTCATTTTGGTCATTTCTCTCAGCTCAAACTCCGTTTTTCCTTCCTCTTTTCTCTATTCTCTCATTTGTTCATCTTGCAAGCTTAAAATGGCTTCCAAACGCCAACGAAGCTCCATTGTGAATCCCGGGCAGCTGAGCTCAATCCAAGTAGAGAAATATTTCTCAAATGCCGGTCAATCTGCTGAATTTGTCAGTAGCTTCCAGAATAGGGAGATTCAAAAACCCCGCTTTCTGGATTTGGAGTTTCTCCGAGGGGAAGGATTCCAATTTCTTGGGCTCCTTGATGAAACTCTTCTCACTGAATTTCTCTCCACCACAGAGACCATCTATCCCGAATTGGTACGAATCTTCTACTGCAATCTTCGGTTAGTTGATGATGTGCTCATCTCTGAGGTATGCCATAAACCCATTCGTTTATCTTCTGCTGATTTTGGGAGGATTGTTGGGGTGCCATCCATTGGCACTAAGGTCACTGCTGAGGGTCCTACTGCACCCTTGGATTCTGAGTTTGCTCGGCTTGACGCCACTAGAGCACTTTTGAGAAATCCCAGTGAGGCTAATGATAGAGAGATTACTGCTGGGCAAATGACTATTGAAAGTAGATTGCTGCATTATACTATTGCTAGGTTGCTATTTCCTAGAAGAAGCAATTTTTCTCAGTTATTAAAAATTGATGTTGTGTTGATATGGCAGCTGCAAAATAAAAAATCTGTGAACTGGGCTGGTTTAGTTATGCAACATATGTATGATAATAGAGCTGGAGGCTCTCTGCCATATGCTCATCTTATTACTCGTATTATGCACCATGTTCGGGTAAATTTTTTTGGTGAGGTAAAACTGGATGGAGTAAAATATCAGGCCATGTTCAATCAAGGAACACTTAATCAGATGCAGCTGCATTTTTATGACAATACGTGGGTGCATAAGCCCAAGAGTTTGAAGCAGGCTAAGTCTAGGACAGCCGCTGGGCCATCTTCTCATGGTGCTGGGACTTCCTCTCAGGCTCCTCCTCCTCCTCCGCCTACTACCTCCTCGGAGATGATGAACATGCTTCAGAATATTCTTATGGAGGTCCGAGCTAACACCGCTGGTATTAACCAGTTATCTCTTCGGATGGAGAACTTGGAGCATCACTTTACAGAGGCCCAGATCATCATTGATAGCCCCATTCGAGCACCGCCACAGCCTACTCCTGCACATGATGCATCCATGAGCAGCAGCGATGAAGATGAGGATGATGATGGTGATGAGGAGGATTAGTTCCTCTTTTTCTTTTTTTTCTTGGACTTTTTATTATGGACTGTTTCTAACTTTCCTGAATATATGCCTTGCTCTTGTTTGCACTTTTCCCGCTTTTTTGATAATGCCAAAAGGGGGAGAGTTATATGATTGCATAGTTCAGGGAGAGTTTGCATGCTTTAGGGGGAGTTGCTATTTTTAAATTTTGCATAAAAATAAGGCGTAGAGTATTTTATCTCTGCATTAACTCTGATTTCTTAAAATTCAAATACTCTATCTCGTCTCTAGAGCAAATCCCTCCTTGAGATGTTTGTCATCATCAAAAAGGGGGAGAATGTGAATATATGCCTTGATAGGATTAATCTAGTTTTTGATGATTGACAAAAGGAACCGCAAAGTCAAGTATACAAAAAGCGGAAAAGAAGATCAAGGAGATCAAGTGCTTCAAGACTGGGTTATGGGAATTTTATTTCCTGTAATCAGTGTTTATTAGGATCTCTTTGTAAATGGTTCTAAAGCTCTCATATTTAAAATCAATCACACACACACATTATGTTAACTTAAAAGGCTTTTACTAAAAATAATAGAAATTTCATTATAGCCGTTAAGTTTTCAAAAAATAATGTACATAATCGATTATGCAAATGTCATAATGGATTACACTCAAATCAGAGAAGTCATAATCGATTATCCTAATCGATTATGCTGCGAAGGGATAATCGATTATGGTCATACCATAATCGATTATGAAGCGACTGTCTTGTTTTTTAAATGGGCTTAACCTAATTCCTATGGGCTTAAAAGTTTTTCTATAAATAGTAATGCCTAGGCAACTCTAAGATAACACGAATCCTATTGCGCTCTGAAACTCTGTTTATTTTATTACTTACTCTCACATATTCACTTTTGATTACTTTTTTTGAATAGAGAGGTTTACATATCATATAGTTTGAATTGTACTTTGAGCTTCAATTTGTAATCTTTATCTGTACTACTTGAGTGCTACATTCTTCTTCTACTTCTTCTTGTTCTTTGGTGTGAATCCCTTTTTCTTTAAAGAGAAACAATATCTCTTGAACTTGAGGCTCTTGCACAAAGGGAGGTGATATCCCATTATTTTGTGTGGAGAGTGCTCTTGGTTTGTAAAGGTTTCTAGCTGCACCTGATTTAAAAGCTATTTATTGAGTGAAAACCCTTGGTGTTTGACCTTGGGGACTGGACGTAGGCCACAGGGTATTTAGTGGCCGAACCAGGATAAACCTGCGGCTCTCTCTCTCTATCCTTTCATTATTGTCTTCTACCTTACAGCAATTTAATTTATCGCATTTATTTTATTACAATTTAATTTATCGCATTTACTTTATTGCAATTTAATTTAAGCGATTTATTTTATTGCTATTTACTTTCTAGAATTTATTATTCAAGCAATTTACTTTATAGCGCTTCTAATTTTAGTCATTTATCTTCAAGCGCCGTAATTGCAAAAAGTTTTTTCAAAAACACATATCACCCACAATTCACCCCCCTCTTGTGTTTGAAGTCACTTGTCAACAGTTTAGATCTTGAATTCTGCAAGAAAGATGTATTTATTTATCTTATCTTTCTAACAAAACCAATATCACTTCATTTCGACTAGCGTACCTCAAAATACGACGTTTCAGACGCTTCATTGTCGGCAGCAGGCGCTTGACTTCAATCTTCAGTGGTTTTGCTTTTGTAGCTTTTGTGCTTTTGTCTTTATTCACACTTGCCTTCTCTTTCTTCTATTAGAATTGCTTAAGCTTTTGTGTTCTTCTATTACAGTACTTCACGCTTCAGGACTTTATAGAAAATGGTACCTTATTTTCTGGTCAAGCTTGGACTTTGAATATCTTAATACTTCATTCAAAATTACTACTCCAGCCTTCATAATGTTTTGTATTCTGAATAAACGCTTGATTAGCTTCACTGGGAGCCTCTTAAATTAGCTAAGGTGCATGGTGATCCACTGGGCACATTCACAAGGCTGTTTACCTCGTTGCATTCTGACCAGTGAGCGTATTATGCTTCTAGGACCCTCTTAATGGCCGAATTAGGATTCGATGTTTGCATGAAACTTGTAGATATGGATATTAGCTTTAATGAGACACCGGTTTCATCTAATTTAGACGCCTACAACTCAATATATGGCCATCAGATGCTACAAAGGTATGACTGTTAGGAACAACATCACGTCACCAACTTACGGATGTAATTTAACAAAGATAGAAATCGATTTCGCTCTTGTGCTCTTCATTAGAGTTGCGGATATTTCTCTAAGCCTTCCAACAATACAAAGATTGATGTTTTTGAACACGTAAAACTCCAGAAATTGTCAGCAGACGCTTACATGTTCTAATTGTCACGAATAGTACCACATCTCAAGCTTGAAGAAAGAATTTCAGTCAGATAGAGATTGGTTTAGATCTCGAGATCTGTAGAAAACATGAAGGTATTTCTCTTATCTTTCCAACAAAGTCAAGATCACTTCATTTCGACGACCGTACCACAAAGGAAGACGTTTCGGACGCTTCATTTTCAGCAGCTGGCGCTTGACTTCAATCTTCAGTGGTTTTGCTTTTGCAGCGTTTGTGCTTTTGCCTTTATTCACACTTCTCTTCTCTTTCTTCTATTAGAATTGCTTAAGCTTTTGTGTTCTTCTATTACAGTACTTCACGCTTCAGGACTTTATAGAAAATGGTATCTTATTTTCTGGTCAAGCTTGGACTTTGAATATCTTAATACTTCATTCAAAATTACTACTCCAGCCTTCATAATGTTTTGTATTCTGAATAAAAGCTTGATTAGCTTCACTGGGAGCCTCTTAAATTAGCTAAGGTGCATGGTTATCCACTGGTCACATTCACAAGGCTGTTTACCTCGTTGCATTCTGACCAGTGAGCGTATTATGCTTCTTAGACCCTCTTAATGGCCGAATTAGGATTTGATGTTTTCATGAAACTTGTAGATATTGATATTAGCTTTAATGAGACACCAGTTTCATCCAATTCAGACGCCTACAATTCAATATATGGCCATCAGACGCTACAAAGGTATGACTGTCAAGAACAACATCACGTCACCAACTTTGGATGTAATTTGACAAAGATAGAAATCGATTTCGCTCTTGTGCTCTTCATTATAGTTGCGGATATTTCTCTAAGCCTTCCAACAATACCAAGATCGATGTTTTTGAACACGTAAAACTCCAGAAATTGTCAGCAGACGCTTGCATGTTCTGATTGTCACGAACAGTACCACATCTCAAGCTTGAAGAAGGAATTTCAGTCAGATAGAGATTGGTTTAGATCTCGAGATCTGTAGGAAACATGTGGTTATTTCTCTTATCTTTCCAACAAAGCCAAGATCACTTCATTTTGACAAGCGTACCTCAAAATACGACGTTTCGGACGCTTCATTTTCAGCAGCTGGCGCTTGACTTCAATCTTCAGTGGTTTTGCTTTCGCAGCTTTTGTGCTTTTGTCTTTATTCACACTTCTCTTCTCTTTCTTCTGTTAGAATTGCTGAAGCTTTTGTGTTCTTCTATTACAGAACTTCAGGCTTCAGGACTTTACAGAAAATGGTACCTTATTTTCTGGTCAAGCTTGGACTTTGAATATCTTAATACTTCATTCAAAATTACTTCTCCAGCCTTCATAATGTTTGTATTCTGAATAGACGCTTGATTAGCTTCACTGGACGCCTCTTAAATTAGCTAAGGTGCGTGGTTATCCACTGGGCACATTTACAAGGCTGTTTACCTCGTTGCATTCTGACCAGTGAGCGTATTATGCTTCTTAGACCCTCTTAATGGCCGAATTGGGATTCGCTGTTTTCATGAAACTTGTAGATATGGATATTAGCTTTAATGAGACACCAGTTTCCTCCAATTCGTACACCTAAAACTCAAGATATGGCCATCAGATGCTACAGAGGTATGACTGTCAGGAACAACATCACGTCACCAACTTACGGATGCAATTTGACAAAGATAGAGATCGATTTTGCTCTTGAGCTCTTCATGAGAGTTGCGGATATTTCTCTAAGCCTTCCAATGATATTAAGATCGATGTTTTTGAACACCTAAAGCTCCAAAAATTGTCAGCAGACGTTTGCATGTTCTGATTGTCACGAACCGTACCACATCTCTAGATTGAAGAAGGAATTTCAGTCTGATAGAGATTGGTTTAGATCTCGAGATCTGTAGGAAACATGTAGGTATTTCTCTTATCTTTCCAAAAAATCCAAGATTACTTCATTTCGACAAGCATACCTCAAAATACGACGTTTCCGGCGCTTCATTATCGGTAGCTGGCGCTTGACTTCAATCTTCAGTGGTTTTGCTTTTGCAACTTTTGTGCTTTTGTCTTTATTCACACTTGTCCTCTCTTTCTTCTATTAGAATTGCTGAAACTTTTGTGTTCTTCTATTACAGTACATCATGCTTCAAGACTTTATAGAAAATGGTACCTTATTTTCTGGTCAAGCTTGGACTTTGAATATCTTACTACTTCATTCAAAATTACTTCTCCAGCCTTCGTAATGTTTGTATTTTGAGTAGACGCTTGATTAACTTCACCGGAGGATTCTTAATGAGCTAAGACGCGTGGTTATCCACTGGGCACATTCACAATCCTATTTAACTTGTAGACTTCTTATTATTTGGCGTATTATGCTTATTTGACCTTCTTAATGCACGAATTAGGATTCGATTCCTTCATGAAACGTGTAGATATGGATATTAGCTTTAATGAGACACCAGTTTCATCTAATTTGGACACCTACAGCTCAATATATTGTCATCAGACGCTACAAAGGTATGACTGTCGGGAACAACATGACGTCACCAACTCACGGATGCAATTTGAAAAAAGATAGAGATCGATTTCGCTCTTGACCTCTTCATGAAAGTTGCGGATATTTCTCTAAGCCTTCCAACGATACCAAGATCGATGCTTTTGAACACCTAAAGCTCCAGAAATTGTCAGCAGACGCTTGCATGTTCTGATTGTCACGAACAATACCACATCTCAAACTTGAAGAAGGAATTTCACCCAGATCGGGATTGGTTCAGATCTAGACTTCTCCGGGAAACCGGTAGGTATTTATCTTATCTTTCTAACAAAATCTAGAGTACTTCATTTCGACGAGTGTACCTCAAAATACGACGTGTCGGAGGCTTGATTATCGGCTGCAGGCGCTTGACTTCAATCTTCAGTGTTTTTGCTTTTGCAGCAGTTGTACTTTTGTTTTTATTCACGCTTGTTTTCTTTTTCTTCTATTACAATTGCTGAAGCTTTTGTGTTCTTCTATTAAAGTACTTGATGCTTCAGGACTTTATAGAAAATGGTACCTCATTTTCGGGTCAAGCTTAGACTTTGAATATCTTAATACTTCATTAAAAATTAATTCTCCAACCTTCGTAATGTTTGTATTCTTAATAGATGCATGATTAGCTTCACCGGACGTTTCTTTAATTAGCTAAGGCGCTTGGTTATCCACTGGGCACATTCAGAAGGATGTTTAACTGGTAGCATTCTTTGCAGTTAGCGTATTATGCTTATTTGACCATCTTAATGCACGAATTAGGATTCGATGTCTTCATGAAACGTGTAGATATGGATTTTAGCTTTAATGAGATGCTAGTTTCATCCAATTCGGACACCTAAAGCTCAATATATGGTCATCAGACGCAACAAAGGTATGACTGTCAGGAACAACATCACGACACCAAATTACAGATGCAATTTGACAAAGATAGAGATCGATTTCGCTCTTGACCTCTTCATGAGAGTTGCGGATATTTCTATAAGCCTTCCAACGATACCAAGATCGATTCTTTTGAACACCTAAAGCTCCAGAAATTGTCAGCAGACGCTTGCATGTTCTGATTGTCACGAATAGTATCACGTCTCAAGCTTGAAGAAGGAATTTCACTCAGATCGAGATTGGTTCAGATCTTGACTTCTCCAGGAAACACGAATTTATATATCTTATCTTTCTAACAAAACCAAGATCACTTTATTTCGACCAGCGTACCACAAAATACAACGTTTCGGAGGCTAGATTATCGGCTGCAGGCGCTTGACTTCAATCTTCAGTGTTTTTGCTTTTGCAGCAGTTGTACTTTTGTTTTTATTCACGCTTGTTTTATTTTTCTTCTATTACAATTGCTGAAGCTTTTGTGTTCTTCTATTACAGTACTTGATGCTTTAGGACTTTATAGAAAATGGTAACTCATTTTCTGGTCTAGCTTGGACTTTTAATATCTTAATACTTCATTCAAAATTACTTCACCAGCCTTGATAATGTTTGTATTCTGAACAGACACTTGATTAGCTTCACCGGACCCTTCTTAAATTAGATAAGGCGCTTAGTTATCCACTGGGCACATTCACAATGCTGTTTGCTGTTTAACTCGTAGCATTCTTAGCAGTTAGCGTATTATGCTTATTTGACCCTCTTAATGCACGAATTAGGATTCGATGTTTTCATGAAACGTGTAGATATGGATATTAGCTTTAATGGGACACCGATTTCATCCAATTCGGACACTATAGCCCAATATATGGTCATCAGACGCTACAAAGGTATGACTGTCAGGAAAAACATGACGTCACCAATTTACGGATGCAATTTGACAAACATAGAGATCGATTTCGCTCTTGACCTCTTCATGAGAGTTGCGGATATTTCTCTAAGCCTTCCAACGATACCAAGATCGATGCTTTTGAACACCTAAAGCTCCAGAATTTCTCAACAGACATTTGCATGTTCTGATTGTCACGAACAAAACCACATCTCAAGCTTGAAGAAGGAATTTCACTCAGATCGAGATTGGTTCAGATCTTGACTTCTCCAGGAAACACGAATTTATATAGCTTATCTTTCTAACAAAACCAAGATCACTTCATTTCGACCAGCGTACCTCAAAATACGACGTTTCGGAGGCTTGATTATCGGCAGCAGGCGCTTGACTTCAATCTTTAGTGTTTTTGCTTTTGCAGCATTTGTACTTTTGTTTTTATTCACGCTTGTCTTCTCTTTCTTCTATTACAATTGCTGAAGCTTTTGTGTTCTTCTTTTACAGTACTTGATGTTTCAGGACTTTATAGAAAATGGTAACTCATTTTATGGTCTAGCTTGGACTTTTAATATCTTAATACTTCATTCAAAATTACTTCACCAGCCTTCTTAATGTTTGTATTCTGAACAGACAGTTGATTAGCTTCACCGGACCCTTCTTAAATTAGCTAAGGCGCTAAGTTATCCACTGGGCACATTCACAATGATGTTTAACTCGTAGCATTCTTAATAGTTAGCGTATTATGCTTATTTGACCTTCTTAATGCGCGAATTAGGATTCGATGTCTTCATGAAACGTGTAGATATGGATATTAGCTTTAATGAGACACCGGTTTCATCCAATTCGGACACTATAGCTCATTATATGGTCATCAGACGCTACAAAGGTATGACTGTCAGGAAAAACATGACGTCACCAATTTACGGATGCAATTTGACAAAGATAGAGATCGATTTCGCTCTTGACCTCTTCATGAGAGTTGCGGATATTTCTCTAAGCCTTCCAACGATACCAAGATCGATGCTTTTGAACACCTAAAGCTTCAGAAATTGTTAGCAGACACTTGCATGTTCTGATTGTCACGAACAGTACCACATCCCAAGCTTGAAGAAGGAATTTCACTCAGATCGAGATTGGTTCAGATCTCGACTTCTCTAGGAAACCGGTAGGTATTTATCTTATCTTTCTAAAAAAATCAAGATCACTTCATTTCGACCAGCGTACCTCAAAGTACGACGTTTCGGAGGCTTGATTATCGGCAGCAGGCCCTTGACTTCAATCTTCAGTGTTTTTGCTTTTGCAGCATTTGTACTTTTGTTTTTATTCACGCTTGTCTTCTCTTTCTTCTATTACAATTGCTGAAGCTTTTTTGTTCTTCTTTTACAGTACTTGATGTTTCAGGACTTTATAGAAAATGGTAACTCATTTTATGGTAAAGCTTGGACTTTGAATATCTTAATACTTCATTGAAAATTACTTCACCAGCCTTCTTAATGTTTGTATTCTGAACAGACATTTGATTAGCTTCATCGGACCCTTCTTAAATTAGCTAAGGCGCTTAGTTATCCACTGGGCACATTCACAATGATGTTTAACTCGTAGCATTCTTAATAGTTAGCATATTATGCTTATTTGACCCTTTTAATGCACGAATTAGGATTCGATGTCTGCATGAAACGTGTAGATATGGATATTAGCTTTAATGAGACAGCGGTTTCATCCAATTCGGACACCTACAGCTCAGTATATGGTCATCAGACGCTACAAAGGTTTGACTGTTAGGAACAACATGACGTCACCAACTTACGGATGCAATTCGACAAAGATAGAGATCGATTTCGCTCTTGACCTCTTCATGAGAGTTGCGGATATTTCTCTAAGCCTTCCAATGATAACAAGATTGATGCTTTTGAACAACTAAAGCTCCATAAATTGTCAGCAGACGCTTGCATGTTCTGATTGTCACGAACAGTACCACATGTCAAGCTTGAAGAAGGAATTTCACTCAGATCGGGATTGGTTCAGATCTCAACTTCTCTAGGAAACCGGTAGGTATTTATCTTATCTTTCTAACAAAACCAAGATCACTTCATTTCGACCAGCGTACCTCAAAATACGACGTTTCGGAGGCTTGATTATCGGCAGCAGGCCCTTGACTTCAATCTTCAGTGTTTTTGCTTTTGCAGCATTTGTACTTTTGGTTTTATTCACGCTTGTCTTCTCTTTCTTCTATTACAATTGCTGAAGCTTTTGTGTTCTTCTTTTACAGTACTTGATGTTTCAGGACTTTATAGAAAATGGTAACTTATTTTATGGTCTTGCTTGGACTTTGAATATCTTAATACTTCATTCAAAATTACTTCACCAGCCTTCTTAATGTTTGTATTCTGAACAGACACTTGATTAGCTTCACCGGACCCTTCTTAAATTAGCTAAGGTGCTTAGTTATCCATTGGGCACATTCACAATGATGTTTAACTCGTAGCATTCTTAATAGTTAGCGTATTATGCTTATTTGACCCTTTTAATGCACGAATTAGGATTCGATGTCTGCATGAAACGTGTATATATGGATATTAGCTTTAATGAGACACTGGTTTCATCCAATTCGGACACCTGTAGCTCAATATATGGCCATCAGACACTACAAAGGTATGACTGTCAGAAACAAGAAGACGTCACCAACTCACGGGTGCAATTTGACAAAGATAGAGCTCGACTTGGATCTTGACCTCTTCATGAGAGTTGCGGAAATTTCTATAAGCCTTCCAACGATACCAAGAACGATGATTTTGAACGACTAAAGCTCCATAAATTGCCAGCAGACGCTTGCATGTTCTGATTGTCACGAACAGTATCACATCTCAAGCTTGAAGAAGGAATTTCGCTCAGATTGAGATTGGTTCAGATCTTGACTTCTCCAGGAAACACATATTTATATATCTTATCTTTCTAACAAAACCAAGATCACTTCATTTCGACCAGCGTACCTCAAAATACGACGTTTCGGATGCTTGATTATTGGCAGTAGGAGCTTGACTTCAATCTTCAGTGTTTTTGCTTTCGCAGCTTTCGTACTTTTGTCTTTTTCGTGTTTCTCTTCTATTTCTTCTATTAGGGTTGCCGAAGCTTTTGTCTTCTACTATTACAGTACTTGATGTTTCCGAACTTTATGGAAAAGGGTAACTCGTTTTCTGGTCAATATTGGACTTTGAATATCTTAATACTTCATTCGAAATTACTTCTCCAGCCGTCACAATGTTCTGTATTCTAAGTAGACGCTTGATTAGCTTCACCGGACGCTTGTTAAATTAGCTATGGCGCTTGGTTATCCACTGGGCACATTCACAATGCTATTTAGCACATAGCATTCTTAGCAGGTAGCGTATTATGCTTCTTTGACCCTCTTTGTGCACGAATTAAGATTCGATGTCTTCATGAAACTTCTAGATATGGATATTAGCTTTAATGAGACAACAGTTTCATCCAATTCGGACAACTACAGGTCAATATATGGGCATCAGACGCTACAAAGGTATGATTGTTAGGAATAATGTCACGTCAAAAAATTACCGATGCATTTTGACAAAGATAGAGATCGATTTCACTCTTGGCGTCATCATGAGAGTTGCAGTTATTTCTAAGCATTCCAACAATACTAAGATTGATGTTTTTAAACACCTAAAGCTCCAAAAATTGTCAGAAGACGCTTGCATGTTCTGATTGTCACGAATAGTATCACATCTAGAGCTTGAAGAAGGAATTTCACTCAGATAGAGATTGGTTCAGATCTCGACTTCTCCAGGAAACATGTAGATATCTCTCTTATCTTTCTTAAAAAACAAAGATAACTTCATTTCGACGAGCGTACCTCAAAATATGACGTTTCGAGCGCTTGATTATCGACAGCAGGTGCTTGACTTCAATCTTCAGTGCTTTTGCTTTTGCAGCTTTTGTACTTTTGTCTTTATTCACGCTTGTCTTATCTTTCTTCTATTAGAATTGCAAAAGCTTTTTTCTTCTTCTATTACAATACTTCATGCTTCAGGATTTTATAGAAAAGGGTACCTTATTTTCTGGTCAAGCTTGGACTTTGAATATCTCAATACTTCATTCAAAATTACTTCTCTAGCCTTCATAATGTTTGTATTTGGAATAGACGCTTGATTATCTTCACCGGACGCTTCTTAAATTAGCTATGGCGCTTGGTTATCCACCAGGCACATTCACAAGGATGTTTAGCTCATAGCATTCTTAGCAGTTAGCGCATCGCGAGGCGAATATTGTCTCGCGTCGCGAGGCAGAGAACTGTATTTCAAACCGACCTTCTGCATCGCGAGGCGATAATTGTCTTGCGTCGCGAGGCTGAGAGCTATAATTCTTCACTGCTTAGGCGGTTCGTGGGGCGAGTACTACTTCGCTACGCGAGGCCGAGAAGCTGCATCTTTGCTGCTCGGACTAGCCCACTGTCTCGCAAGGCGAGGCCAGGTTAGCCGGGCGAATGCCTTGTTTTCCTCTGTCTCGCGGCGCGAGATAGGGTTCGCTGGGCGAGTGCTCTGTTTTCACTTTTCCTTAACTTCTTCATTAATTCTCTTTTGAAACACTTAGTTTGAATAACAAACCTATGGCTAAAGAAAAGACATTTTCCACTTTGGTGACACACTTAAAAGGTTAAAACTTCATTTGATCTTTGGATCAAAATCACTTTTGTTTCTCTTTGAAAACATAGGTTATGAAATCATGTTTTTATTACTTCAAAACCTTGCTAGATCAAGAATAACACATGTTTTTACATTTCCTCTTACTAAGGCCACAAGCCTTCTCCAATGAAAAATGGAGACTTTGCTTCACCAACAAAGCAAATGTAGCTCAAAATGCTTACACAATCATGATAAACCACAATTACACCTTATTACATCAAAATGAAAACATAAAAGTCCATACTTGATCTAGTGATCAAGGTAGGTTTTTCAACATATATGAAAATGGTTTTCATTCAATCACATCATGATCAACATATGCTAGAGCACACTACAACACACTAAAGCATAAACTCATCAAGACAACTTTGTTCTTCAAGAGAACTTAACAACACTTAACAATTAAAAGTGAACCCAAACTAAAAGGTTTCACCCACACATAAACTTAAACAACCATTTTCACCACCACCATTTTGGTGTGATAAGGTTCACCCCCCATACCTGTTGAAGAGCAGATTCCCAGATCAAAGTCGGTTGATCGGTTTGTGAACCTCCTGATAGTTGTCATCAACTACAAACAACCAAACAATCAAACTAAACTCAACAATTCTCACAAGGAGGGTTTCGCCCACGCTAAAGAGAATAAAGCTAGGAATTGATCTTGGTTTCCCATTTCATGGATTCAAAGGCATTAGGAAAGCTAAGGATGAAATCAAGTGTTAGAAATCAAAAATTTGATGAAAACACTATTCATCATCATCGAGAAGAGTTCGGCCATATTGTGCTTTTTGAGATATGGTGAGAGTTGAATCATAAGCTCTTGGGTTTAGGTAGAGATTGATGATGTGAGTTCAAAGAACTTGGTCTTACCTCAAAAGGATTTTTCTACAATTTCCTATGGATTTTCAAAGTTTTGGATCTAAGAAATGATTTTCATGAAAATGGATCTTGATCTTGAAATAAAGATATATTAAAGAAGCTAAGAGATCATAGAAGTGATCTTACTTTAAAATGAAGGAAGATTGCTCAAGGAATCGAGTGATTCCAACAAGAAACCAAGCTTTTCTCAAGAACAACAATGGAGCTTCTCAAGGTTGAAGATGGAGTGTGTTTTGGGAGGGCTGTGTGCGTGAATGAGGGGATGGATGGGGCTGATTTCAGCCTTAAAACAAGTCACTTAAGGGCAAAATGGTCATTTGCCAAAAGGGTAAAATGGTAAAAGTGCAAAAGACTAAGGTTAGGGGCATTTTGGTCATTTCGCGTCTAGATTTTCCCTATCGTCATGACGACTCTGGCATACTCTCCCAAGTGTCCTGGGATGTTGTGGTATCCAGCTTGTCCGTTATCGAGTCTCGTTGAATCCCTTTACGACTCCAAACGCCTCCTGGTTCGATTATATGACCGAATATAATATATTATTATTATTTTTCGGACGTCAGGACGGATTTTAACGAAGATGTAGAGAATAAATTTCCGAGACTTACTGTCTCGTTCACGAGTCCAAATTAGGTATCGATAGAAGAAAATGGCTACTATCCGTGGGAAACGCAGACCGGGCTCCGTTTGAGCTTTCGCCCTAAACTTAACCACGGCTTCCTATGATTGTGTAGAACATTCCTATCTTCTCGGAATATTTTATTTCACTCTCTAAACCCTGCAATAAAATACAAACGTTAAAATACTGGAGAATTAGAAAACGTGAAAATTGGGGCGTTACATTCCTATCCCTCTTAAAAGAATTTCGTCCTCGAAATTCCTTGACTTAAAACTAAACCTACTCAGTCGCTGAAGATTAAGGAAAGAAATTTTCAACAAAGGAAAATTTTTCCTGGTCTTGGTCTCAGAAGAAAGTATACAAAAGAATTTTAACAATCTGGAATGAATACAGGAATATCCGGTATGCAAAAAGACTCTTCAGTAGGTTCGTGAGTGTAAAAATGCATAGCTAATACATGTTTACATCCATGACTCTAATAAAGTTCCTTCTTTCATAAGAACCTTCCAATAAACTTAGGAATCAAAAGATGTACAGTCTGGCAAATATCAGACTGGATCACCTTCACCAAAAGTAAAAGTGATTAGACTAAGTTTCATCAAGAAACTTCCAGTATCGAGAAGTTATTTATGTTATAACTCAAGAAATAGTTATAACGAAACTTTCAGTGAAATAATACAAAAATGTCCATACCAATGGACACCATATTACCAATTCACTCAATTGTCTAATACACTGAGGAATATGTAGGAGTGTGAACACAAATGTTCCCTTGAGATCAGGCAACACTAACACAGGTGAAGTAGTCAACCTTCTCTCTAATCCTTGCAAACTTTCCTCACAGGCTTCAGTCCATTCAAACGCTTTATCCTTCCTTTGAAATCACGTGACCCCAAAAACTTTACTTCATCGAGCCAAAACTCACACTCGGACAACTTTGCATACAGCTGTTTCTCCTTTAGAACCTGAAGAATCACACTAAGATATTCAGCGTGTACTTCCTGGTTTCGCGAATAGATGAGTATGTCGTCTATGAAACAACGGCAAACTTATCTAGATATGGACGAAAGATCCCATTCATGTAATCCATGAATATAGAGGAGTATTCGTCATACCAAATGGCATTACAAGGTACTCGTAGTGCCCATAGCATGTCCAAAACGTTGTTCTTGGTACATCTTCTGCCTTCACACGAATCTGGTGATAACCCGATCGCAAATCAATCTTGGAGAAAACTGCCGCTCTCCTCAACTGATCCATCAAGTCATTTATCCTCGGAAGAAGATACTTGTTCTTAATGGTGAAGTCGTCCAACTGACGATAATCCACATATAAGCGAGATGTTCATTCTGTCTATTTCTACCAACAGCATAGGTATTCCCTAGTAAGTCCACCAACTGTTCCTTCAAGGTTTCTAAGATGTCCCGAACTGGCGGTAAAACTGGTACGTCTTCATAAAAGACTTCCGGAAACTCGTTAGTAACATGTATTCGTTGAGCTCCCTCTCTCAAAGAAACGTTTCCTTGGTTGGCAGTCCAAATCCAGAATTATCCGAATCAGGGAAAGCTAAGGTTTTGTTTGCACCGTCTAATAGGATATAGTTACAAGATAACCAATCCATACCTATGATCACATCTATTTGCGAAGAGGTAAACAGATCAAATCAATCAAAAACGTTCTATCTTTTACAGAAATAGAACAGTTCAAACAGACTTTCGCAGTTATAACAGGCTTTGCAGGAAGTGCAAAAATTACCAAATCTAAGGGTAAGGAATGATACAGATAAGGTTTTAGCTTCCACGACGATCTGACCGTGAATCAAATCTTCCCTTTGAGAAGTCTCAACATCATCCCCAATATAAACTCTACTCATTGCCTTAGGCTTCGCTGCTTGCATATCGTTGACAGAATGTCTAGCTTTTGATTGCACACAATCGCGTGAAGTATGCCCTGGTTTTCCACACTTGAAGCACATGATTCCCTTGATCAAGCATCCTCTAGTGACATTATTGTTCTTGCCACACTTCATGCACTTCTTTGGGGCGCTTCCAGATTGACTAATACTCCCACTGCTTCCTCCGACAGAACGTTGTTGTTGACCTTGCTGTTTTGAATATGGTTTCCATCGAGATCTATCATCACGACCATTGGTGCCTTTACGGAACCTAGTCAGTCCAGAGTGACGTTGCCTTCCTCCATGAGTCTTCATCAGATCTTCGATTACGAAGCATTCATCTACCAAAACCGAGAACTCTTTGACCTCAAGAGGTAGCACCGTTCCTCGAATCTCGTCTCTTAAACCTTCTTCGAACTTTGTGCACTTCCATTCCTCATCGGGATGAAGATGGAAATACCTCGAAGACTTCAGCAGGGACTCAAAACGATCAGCATATTCTTTGACAGACATTCCTCCTTGATGTTGCTGCAGGAACTCCATGTCTTTCAACTCGTCTGGCACTCGTCGGAAAACACTCGTTCTGAAGAACTCTGCGAGTGACAACTTACAAGAAAGCAAAAACATTACTCTCCTGCCCAATATCATTCCTCTTCAGAAACAATAATGCAGAGAATAACAAACAATTGTTGTCTTCCTTACAGAAGCACAACACAGAGAACAAACAATACAAAAGGATAGACCGAAGTCATCATCCCTTCCAACATTGTTTTCTCTTAGAAACAATAACACAGAAAACAATCAGAGAAAACACAACACAAACAAGACAGACCATAACCTATAAACCCCAAAAAGACTCGGCCAGCTCTGATACCAAATAATGCAACACCCTTTCCCGAGTGTCACATTCCCGAACGTTTATAAGGTCGAAAATATTTATTAATGCGGAAAATACGATTTTTATTTTTCTTTTCTTTTCATAAAGATGTAATGGGATTAGTAAAGGTAATAAAGAATACCAATAAATGAACTTAAGTCCACCAAGCATTTCTAGAACATATTGTATTATAAATACAGAAACAGAAAACAGAAACATCAACACTCCTATATACAGACATAAGTCTAATGTATGACTGACATAAAAAATACAATTTTGTACTTGGAGTCATAGCTCCCAAAAGGTACTACAAAAACTGACATAGTCTGGCCGACAACAAAACTAAAACAGCAAAAGAGTCCACCTCCGAACTCAAAGGGACTGCGGAACGGAACCATCGTCGCGTCCATCTGTTCAAGCAGCAACAGCAAGTACCAGCAGAAAACATATAGATATGGGTGAGATTCCCGTTCATCAACACAACAAAACAGCAGTAGTAAAAACGGGACGACTCACCAGGTAACAGCGTACCCAACATGTTAAATAGTTAAACCACATACTAAACCTCTCAATATAAATCATATTAAACAGTTAACAGTATAATATAATACATTCTTAAATAGAACAGCGATGTATAACAGTAAATGTAAACATCAACAAGCATGCAATGCAGTGCAATGTACATGACTCAATGCCAATGCTACTGGGTACTACTCTGACCCCTACTCCATGGAGCTAGCAAAACATTCGGAGAAAGTGAATGGGAGGACATGTTCCGGTTTCTGCCAGCCATGAGCAAGATGCTACAACATTCGTAACGTGCACGTATCTGGCTTTACGATAACACTCTCGACCAAACATGAAAAGTACGGCATCTAGTAGAGGATATCAGTGTATTGCACGGATTCGCAACGACACAGAAGAATCAACAACTGGTCACATGTCAGCCCCTGATACCTCCAAAAAGACCATTGAAGATCGTCACCGTAAGATTCGCACCCGCATCAATGTGTAAGCTCAACTCCTAGGCTCAAGGCCTTACAACTATGCACATGAAATGCCAATGCTTACACAAAACAGATGCGATAAAGCAATGTCTACCCATTGGATAGACCTCGAGGTTCACTAAGGTTCTCTTCCTTAGAAACTACACACATCTTTGTTTTATAAAACATTTATCCATCGGATAAAACATTTATCCGTCGGATAAATATCTCATGATTCCTTTGGAATGATCTAGACTGCTTTCAGAATCGCCGACTGTCCCCACAAACCAACACAAGTCTTTTCAGCGTGTTTTGTCCTCACTCACACGCTTTCTAGGAAACTTCCCAGAAGGTCACCCATCCCATAATTACTCTAAGTCAAGCACGCTTAACTATAAAGTTCTTATGTTCTAAGCTCCCGAAAAGAAGATAAATCTTGTTGGTATGGGTAGTACCAATCAATTCTTATATGCCTTCTCTCAACTATACAGTCTCATACCTGCATAGCCTCAGGATTCCTTCCACTGTACAATCCCATAACTGCACAATCTTAGGATCTCTCTCTCATTCCGGTTATCACAAGACGGAAACAATTGAACGATTAACCTGGATCCGAATCACCAGTCCGTCATCGAACTACTGTTTCAAAAACCAAAACGTTTCATGTTTGTGTTTACGTCTTATGAATTATGTCTCAAGTCCTAAGCATTATGAATAAGGATTGAGAATCCTCTTAGATAAGTCTTTAAGCCTTTCTAAGATATTAATCCCTTGTCTTTCAATTAAGGAAACAAGTGTTGATTTCACTTAAGTCTTATGAACTCATTGATGTACTAAGTCATCAATGGTATAGTACATGATCTTGTTCCACCACATACCATACTTAATTAACCCTTGTCTTCAACTCTAAGTTAATTACTTAACTTAGGTTTTTCACGCGTAAAACATTACGATTGAGTTAGAAAACTCCTTTTGTAAACCAAACAACTTTTACAATTGAAAACTCATTTGATTTGAAACAACATTTGAACTAATTACTTCATTTCTAGCATTTTCTAAAAGGTGAAATCCGCTTAGCGAGAGTACATTCGCTTAACTAAATTAAGGCAGCGATAACTCATTTGAAATTCCTTTCTCGCGGGGAAAACAGAAGTTTCGCGTCACGAGGCTGAGAGCTGTATTTGCTCCTTGTACAGATCCTATGTATCGCGAGGCGAATATTGTCTCGCGTCGCGAGGCAGAGAACTGTATTTCAAACCGACCTTCTGCATCGCGAGGCGATAATTGTCTCGCGTCGCGAGGCTGAGAGCTATAATTCTTCACTGCTTAGGCGGTTCGTGGGGCAAGAACTACTTCGCTACGCGAGGCCGAGAAGCTGCATCTTTGCTGCTCAGACTAGCCCACTGTCTCGCAAGGCGAGGCCAGGTTAGCCGGGCGAATGCCTTGTTTTCCCTCTGTCTCGCGGCGCGAGATAGGGTTCGCTGGGCGAGTTCCCTGTTTTCACTTTTCCTTAACTTCTTCATTAATTCTCTTTTGAAACACTTAGTTTGAATAACAAACCTATGGCTAAAGAAAAGACATTTTCCACTTTGGTGACACACTTAAAAGGTTAAAACTTCATTTGATCTTTGGATCAAAATCACTTTTGTTTCTCTTTGAAAACATAGGTTATGAAATCATGTTTTTCTTACTTCAAAACCTTGCTAGATCAAGAACAACACATGTTCTTACATTTCCTCTTACTAAGGCCACAAGCCTTCTACAATGAAAAATGGAGACTTTGCTTCACCAACAAAGCAAATGTAGCTCAAAATGCTTGCACAATCATGATAAACCACAATTACACCTTATTACATCAAAATCAAAACATAAAAGTCCATACTTGATCTAGTGATCAAGGTAGGTTTTTCAACATATATGAAAATGGTTTTCATTCAATCACATCATGATCAACATATGCTAGAGCACACTACAACACACTAAAGCATAAATTCATCAAGACAACTTTGTTCTTCAAGAGAACTTAATAACACTTAACAATTAAAAGTGAACCCAAACTAAAGGGTTTCACCCATACATAAACTTAAACAACCATCTTCACCACCACCATTTTGGTGTGATGAGGTTCACCCCCCATACCTATTGAAGAGCAGATTCCCAGATCAAAGTCGGTTGATCGGTTTGTGAACCACCTGATAGTTGTCACCAACTACCAACTACAAACAACCAAACAATCAAACATTAAACAACAATCAAACCAAACTCAACAATTCTCACAAGGAGGGTTTAGGCCAACCTAAAGAGAATAAATCTAGGAATTGATCTTGGTTTCCCATTTCATGGATTCAAAGGCATTACGAAAGCTAAGGATGAAATCAAGTGTTAGAAATAAAAAATTTGATGAAAACACTATTCATCATCATCAAGAAGGGTTCGTCCATATTGTGCTTTTTGAGCTATGATGAGAGTTGAATCATAAGCTCTTGGGTTTAGGTAGAGATTGATGATGTGAGTTCAAAGAACTTGGTCTTACCTCAAAAGGATTTTTCTACAATTTCCTATGGATTTTCAAAGTTTTGGATCTAAGAAATGATTTTCATGAAAATGGATCTTGATCTTGAAATAAAGAGATATTCAAGAAGCTAAGAGATCATAGAAGTGATCTTACCTTAAAATGAAGGAAGATTGCTCAAGGAATCAAGTGATTCCAACAAGAAACCAAGCTTTTCTCAAGAACAACAATGGAGCTTCTCAAGGTTGAAGATGGAGCGTGTTTTGGGTGGGCTGTGTGCGTGAATGAGGGGCTGGATGGGGCTGAGTTCAGCCTTAAAACAAGTCACTTAAGGGCAAAATGGTCATTTCCCAAAAGGGTAAAATGGTATAAGTGCAAAAGACTAACGTTAGGGGCATTTTGGCACATTTCGCGTCTAGATTTTCCCGATCATCATGACGACTCTGGCATACTCTCCCAAGTGTCCTGGGATGATGTGGTATCTAGCTTGTCCGTTATCGGGTCTCGTTGAATCCCTTTACGACTCCAAACGCCTCCTGGTTCGATTATACGACCGAATATAATATATTATTATTATTTTACGGACGTCAGGACGGATTTTAACGAAGATGTAGAGAATAAAATCCGAAGACTTACTATCTCATTCATGAGTCCAAATTAGGTCTTGATAGTAGAAAATGGCTACTATCCGTGAAAAACGCAAACCGGGCTCCGTTTGAGCTTTCGCTCGAAACTTAACCACGGCTTCCTATGGTTGTGTAGAAATTTCCTATCTTCTAGGGATATTTTATTTCACTCTCTAAACCCTGCAATAAAATACAAACGTTAAAATACTGGAGAATTAGAAAACTTGAAAATTGGGGCGTTACATCAAACGCTAGATAGGTGTGGCTGTTAGGAACAACATAACATCACTGACTTACAGATGCAATTTGACAAAGATAGAGATCGATTTCGCTCTTGACCTCTTCATGAGAGTTGCGGATATTTCTCTAAGCCTTCCAACAATACCAAGATCGATGCTTTTGAACACCTAAAGCTCCAGAAATTGTCAGCAGACGCTTGCATGTTCTGATTGTCACGAACAGTACCACATCTCAAGCTTGAAGAAAGAATTTCACTCAGATCGGGATTGGTTCAGATCTCAAATTCTCCAGGAAACCACTAGGTATTTAACTTATATTTCTAACAAAACCAAGATCACTTCATTTCGACGAGCGTACCTCAAAATACGACGTTTCGGGCGCTTGTTTATCGGCAGCAGGCGCTTGACTTCAATCTTCAGTGTTTTTGCTTTAGTAGCATTTGTACTTTTGTTTTTACTCACGCTTGTCTTCTCTTTCTTCTATTACAATTGCAGAAGCTTTTATGTTCTTCTATTACAGTACTTGATGCTTCAAGACTATATAGAAAATGGTACCTTATTTTCTGGTCAAGCTTGGACTTTGAATATCTTAATACTTCATTCAAAATTGTTTCTCCAGCCTTCATAATGTTTATATTCTGAATAGATGCTTGATTAGCCTCACCGGACGCTTCTTAAATTAGCTAAGGCGCATGGTTACCCACTGGGCACATTCACAAGGCTGTTAAACTCGTAGCATTCTTAGCAGTTAGGGTATTATGCTTATTTGACCCTCTTTATGCATGAATTAGGATTCGATGTCTTCATGAAACTTCTAGATATGGATATTAGCTTTAATGAGACACCATTTTCATCCAATTTGGACACCTACAGCTCAATATATAGGCATCAGATGCTACAAAGGTATGACTGTTAGGAACAATATCATGTCAAAAACTTATCGATGCGATTTGACAAAGATAGATATCGATTTCACTCTTGGCGTCTTCATGAGAGTTGAAGTTATTTCTAAGCATTCCAACGATACCAAGATTGTTGCTTTTAAACCCCTGAAGCTCCAGAAATTGTCAGCAGACACTTGCATGTTCTGATTGTCACGACCAGTATCACGTCTAGAGCTTGAAGAAGGAATTTCACTCAGATAGATATTGGTTCAGATCTCGACTTCTCCAGGAAACATGTAGATACTTCTCTTATCTTTCTTAAAAAAACAAACATCACTTCATTTCGATGAGCGTAGCTCAAAATACGACGTTTCGGGCGCTTGATTATCGGCAGCAGGCGCTTGACTTCAATCTTCGGTGTTTTTGCTTTTGCTGCTTTTGTACTTTTGTCTTTATTCACGCTTGTCTTATCTTTCTACTATTAGAATTGCAGAAGCTTTTTTCTTCTTCTATTACTGTACTTCATGCTTCAGGACTTTATAGAAAATGGTACCTTATTTTCTGGTCAAGCTTGGACTTTGAATATCTTAATACATCATTCAAAATTACTTCTCCAGCCTTCATAATGTTTGTATTCTGAATAGATGCTTGATTAGCTTCACCGGACGCTTCTTAAATTAGCTAAGGTGCATGGTTATCCACTGGGCACATTCACAAGGCTGTTTAACTCGTAGCATTCTTAGCAGTTAGCGTATTATGCTTTTTTGACCCTCTTAATGCATGAATTAGGATTCGATGTCTTCATGAAACTTCTATATATGGATATTAGCTATAATGAGACACCAGTTTCATCCAATTCGAACACCTACAGCTCAATATATGGGCATCAGATGCTACAAAGGTATGACTATTAGGAACAATATCACATCAAAAACTTTCCGATGCGATTTGACAATGATAGATATCGATTTCACTCTTGCCGTCTTCATGAGAGTTTCAGTTATTTCTAAGCATTCCAACAATACCAAGATTCAACAGACACTTTCATAATCTGATTGTCACGAACAGTATCACATCTAGCGCTTGAATAAGGAATTTCACTCAGATAGAGATTGGTTCAGATCTCGACTTCTCCAGGCAACATGTAGATAGTGCTCTTATCTTTCTTAAAAAAACAAAGATCACATCATTTCGACGAGCGTAGCTCAAAATACGACGTTTCGGACGCTTCATTATCGACAACAGGCGCTTGACTTCAATCTTCAGTGTTTTTGCTTTTGCAGCTTTTGTACTTTTGTCTTTATTCACGCTTGTCTTCTCTTTCTTCTATTACAATTGCTGAAGCTTTTGTGTTTTTCTATTACTGTACTTGATGCTTCAGGACTTTATAGAAAATGGTACCTTATTTTCTGGTCAAGCTTGGACTTTGAATATCTTAATACATCATTCAAAATTACTTCTCCAGCCTTCCTAATGTTTGTATTCTGAATAGACGCTTGATTAGCTTCACCGGACGCTTCTTAAATTAGATAAGGCGCTTGGTTATCCACTGGGCACATTCATAAGGCTGTTCAACCCGTAGCATTCTTAACAGTTTGCGTATTATGCTTTTTTGACCCTCTTAATGCATGAATTAGGATTCGATGTCTTCATGAAACTTCTAGATATGGATATTAGCTTTAATGAGACACCAGTTTCATCCAATTCGGACACCTACAGCTCAATATATGGGCATCAGATGCTTCAAAGGTATGACTATTAGGAACAATATCACATCAAAAACTTACCGATGCGATTTGACAAAGATAGATATCGATTTCACTCTTGCCGTCTTCATGAGAGTTTCAGTTATTTCTAAGCATTCCAACGGTACCAAGATTCTGCAGGCACTTGCGTGTTCTGATTGTCACGAACAGTATCACATCTAGAGCTTGAAGAAGGAATTTCACTCAGATAGAGATTGGTTCAGATCTTGACTTCTCCAGGAAACATGTAGATAGTTCTCTTATCTTTCTTAAAAAAACAAAGATCACTTCATTTCGACGAGTGTAGCTCAAAATACGACGTTTCGGGCGCTTGATTATTGGCAGCAGGCGCTTGACTTCAATCTTCGGTGTTTTTGCTTCTGCAGCATTTGTACTTTTGTTTTTATTCATGCTTGTCTTCTCTTTCTTCTATTACAATTGCTGAAGCTTTTGTATTCTTCTATTACAGTACTTAATGCTTGAGGACTTTATAGAAAATGGTACCTTATTTTCTGGTCAAGCTTGGACTTTGAATATCTTAATACTTCATTCAAAATTACTTCTCCAGCCTTCATAATGTTTGTATTCTGAATAGGCGCTTGATTAGCTTCGCCGGACGCTTCTTAAATTAGCTAAGGCGCTTTGTTATCCACTGGGCACATTCACAAGGCTGTTTAACTCATAGCATTCTTAGAAGTTTGCGTATTATGCTTTTTTGACCCTCTTATTGCATGAATTAGGATTCGATGTCTTCATGAAACTTCTAGATATGGATATTAGCTTTAATGACACACCAGTTTCATCCAATTCGGACACCTACAGCTCAATATATGGGCATCAGACGCTACAAAGATATGACTGTTAGGAACAGTATCACGTCAAAAACTTACCGATGCGATTTGACAAAGATAGAGATCGATTTCGCTCTTAACCTCTTCATGAGAGTTGCGGATATTTCTCTAAGCCTTCCAACGATACCAAGATCAATGCTTTTGAACACCTAAAGCTCCAGAAATTGTTAGCAGACGCTTGCATGTTCTGATTGTCACGAACTGTACCACATCTCAAGCTTGAAGAAAGAATTTCACTCAGATCGGGATTGGTTCAGATCTCGATGTAACACCCCGATTTTCGAGTTTTCCTTTTAATCAGTATTTATGATATTATATTTTATTCGAGGTCTTAGAAAGGGATATAAAATATTCCGAGACCATAATCATGCTCAGCGATATCGTAGGAAGCTACGATTAAGTTTTGAGTCGAAAACTCAAACGGAGTCCGGTCTGCGTTTTTACACTGACAGTATGATTTTAATGCTCATGAGACCTCAGATGGACCCGTGAACGAGATAGTAAGTCTTAGAATTCGATTCTCTACGTTTTGGGTAAATTTCATAAAAATTTCAAAAAAATCATTTCTTGACCTCCGTTCGAGCGAAATCTTCAATCGGGTGGAGAACGGAGCCGCGTATGGACTTACTAGGACCTGACAACGGATAATATTGATATCACATCATGTCAACTCACTTAGGAGAGCATGTCAGAGTCGTCATAACAATCGGGAATTTCGGGACGCGAAATTACCAAAATACCCCTAACTTAAGCCTTTTCACCTTTTACCATTTTACCCTTTGAACCAAATGACTTTTTACCCTTAATGAACTCTTTAGAAGGCTGGAACAGCCTCCTCCAGCCCATTATCACGCAGCCAGCCCTCCCAAAACAAGAACCCCATTGTTGTTCTTGAAGAAAAATCCTTTCCTCCTTGAAAACCTTGATCCACTTGTTGAAATCACTTGATTTCTTGACCAATCTTCCTCCATTTTAAGGTAAGATCACCATATCTTCCTCCATTTTAAGGTAAGATCACTTCTATGGTCTCATTTCTTCTTGAATCTCTTTCAATATCAAGATCAAACCTCCATTTTCATGAAATTCTTCTTATATTCAAAACTTTGCAAATCCATAGGAAATTGTAGGAAAATCCTTTGGAGGTGAAACCGAGTTCTTTTAACTCATCTCATCACCCTCTATCTAAACCTAAGAGCTCATGATCCAAGTCTCATACTAGCTCTAAAACCCCAAAGTGGCCGAAACCTAAGAGTGATGATGAATAGTTTTTTCATCAAATTTTTGATTTCTAACTCTTGATTCCATCTTAGCTTTCCTAGTGTCCTTGAATCCAAGTGATGGAAAACCAAATCAATTCCTAGCCTAAATTACCCTATATGGCCGAGAGCTTCATGGGGAAAATCCATGAGTTTTGTTTCACATTTTTGAGTCATAGGACTTGAAATGATGTTAACTAAGTTCATGAACCAACCATCCAAAAGTTTGGAACCAAATAAGATCCCTAACCCTTTTTACCTTTCATGGCCGAACGCTATGCCTTGTAGGGGAAGAAAATTTATGTTTTGATGTTGTTTATTGATGTTGAATTGTTGTTTGAATTGAATTGTGTTTGATTGTTTTAGGCGACGCGAACGGAACCGGAGCCAGAGCCGAGAACCGATCAAGTTTGCATTGAACTTCCTTTGTGAGGTAAAGGGAGGTAGTCATTTAAGTTTGGTTGCTTCATAGTGCATGTTTGATATATGTGTTATGATGTCTTGATTGATGTTTTAGAGATGTGTTGAATGATATTTGAAGTTGTTTTACTTAATGAAACATATTTGTATACTTGTTGATATTTGTGGCATGGATGCCTTAGTTGATATTACGATGATGATTATGGATTGTTGATGTCTATATATATAATCATATCCTGGATGACCATAGAACTGGCTATGGCTCGATAATTATTAAAAGACTCGAAAAACGAATCAAAGTTTTGAAAAACGCGTTTTGAAATCAAAAAGTGGTTTTTTTGGGAAACGTATTGCTTTTCAAGAAAAGTTAAGTTTTCTTTTTGAAAAAGTTGTGTTCTTTTGAAAAGGAAAAGTGGTTTTGTGAAAAGTCGTGCAAAATGTGTTTTGTTCAGTAAAATGTTTTAAAAAGGCGTGAAACCTTAGAAAATGGCTTTGTTTTCAAGAAAGGTGTTTTTCCTGGAAAATGTTCCATTGATAAAGAAATGTTTTGTTTCAAGAACAATGAACGGGTTTTGTTTTTTTTCAAAGTTGTTTTCAGAAAAACGAAACCAAGAGAAATATGATGAACTTTTGAGACGAACCCAAACCTAGTGGCCGAGACGTCGGGGCTAGTGTTGTGGATTGAGCACTCGGACTTCGTGTCCTGTGTTTTTGATTTTGAGTGGGCTTAATGCCTTTCTGAAACGAGTCGTGGACTTTATGTCTCGACATTTGAAAGAATGAACACAAAGAAAAAAAGAAAACTTTCTGTGTACATGCATGAACCGACAGACGTGCCATTTGAAACCGAGCTACAACTCTAGTAGTTGAGAATTCAGCCAGTTAAGATCACTGGGTCTATAGGGGCATTCTGTGTTCGAGATCCCACAAGTGCCCGATGGCGTAGCAACCTCGTGCCGTGGTAAATCGGCTGCCAAACACGAATGAACTCGATCAGAGACTGTAGTATTCAGGATATGGTTATGACATGGTACCCTGGACCAATTGGAGTTTGGACCTAAATAGAGAGGCCAACTCATGAGAACAATTGTGTTACGAGTGTTACTACGGCCTATCGCTCGATGTTGGGAAGTTAGAATCTCCGGAGTACATGAATTAGAAAGATAATGTTGAAGTCTCATGCATTAATATAACTGATGAATGTTTTTGAGACGTTCTGCTGTACTATCTGTTCATATAACTGTTTTTATGCTGTTTGTCGCCTGTGTGGCTATCATGATAAACTTTATATGAGTATCTCACCTTTGCCTGTACATGTTGGACACCTTGTTGTGTTTTTGAAACACATGTACAGATGTTGATCATAGGTCCCCGCGGAGACGTGAGGACTCGGACGATGGAAACTTTTGAAGGAGCTGACGTTGGGTTGTACCCGAATGGCTACTTTTAGCTGACCAGCTTAGGAGTCCTTTGTCTTTGAGTAGTCTTATATTACATTACTGTACATATGTTGAAATTATTTCTAAGTCTGTAATATGCTATACATTAGACCAAGTTGTATGTTATGCTTATGTTTTTATGATCAGTGAATATCAAGGTATGGAATGAAACTTATTTCTTCGTCTTGAGTTGTTTGCCTATGCATGCAGAAAATTTTTAGAACCGCGTTTTCGAATGTAGCTAATTAATTAAAGTATTTTTCGAAAGCAACCAGCGTTTTATTTTCTTGACTTTATTTCCGCATTAGAGTCTGTGTATGTAGCACCCACGAGGGGGGTGTTACACTCGACTTCTCCAGGAAACCTGTAGGTATTTATCTTATATTTCTAACAAAACCAAGATCACTTCATTTCGACGAGCGTACCTCAAAATACGACATTTCGGGCGCTTGATTATCGGCAGCAGGCGCTTGACTTCAATCTTCAGTGTTTTTGCTTTTGTGGCATTTGTACTCTTGTTTTTATTCATGCTTGTCTTCTCTTTCTTCTATTACAATTGTAGAAGCTTTTGTGCTCTTCTATTACATTACTTGATGCTTCAGGACTTTATAGAAAATGGTACCTTATTTTCTGGTCAAGCTTGGACTATGAATATCTTAATACTTCATTCAAAATTACTTCTCCAGCCTTCATAATGTTTGTATTCTGAATAGACGCTTGATTAGCTTCACCGGACGCTTCTTAAATTAGCTAAGGCGCTTGGTTATCCACTGCGCACATTCACAAGGCTGTCTAACTCGTAGCATTCTTAGCAGTTAGCGTATTATGCTAATTTGACCCTCTTAGTTCATGAATTAGGATTCGATGTCTTCATGAAACTAGAAGATATGGATATTAGCTTTAATGAGACACCAGTTTCATCCAATTCGGACACCTACAGCTCAATATATGGGCATCAGACGCTACAAAGGTATGACAGTTAGGAACAATATCACGTCAAAAACTTACCGATGCGATTTGACAAAGATAGATATCGATTTCACTCTTGGCCTCTTCATGAGAGTTGCAGTTATTTTTATGCATTCCAACGATACCAAGATTGATGCTTTTAAACACCTACAGCACCAGAAATTGTTAGCAGACACT
The DNA here is from genome assembly GCA_039655645.1 of Ammopiptanthus mongolicus. Lineage (NCBI taxonomy): Eukaryota > Viridiplantae > Streptophyta > Magnoliopsida > Fabales > Fabaceae > Ammopiptanthus > Ammopiptanthus mongolicus. Next base: position 47,566,353 of record CM077349.1, read on the forward strand.
TGCATGTTATGATTGTCACGAATAGTATCACATCTAAAGCTTGAAGAAGGAATTTCACTCAGATAGAGATTGGTTCAGATCTCGACTTCTCCAGGAAACATGTAGGTATTTCTCTTATCTTTCTTAAAAAAACAATGATCACTTCAATTCGACGTGAGTATCTCAAAATACGACGTTTCGGGCGCTTGATTATCGGCAGCAGGCGCTTGACTTCAATCTTCAGTGTTTTTGCTTTTGCAGCTTTTTTAATTTTGTCTTTATTCACGCTTGTCTTATCTTTCTTCTATTACAATTGCAGAAGCTTTTTTCTTCTTCTATTACAGCACTTCATGCTTAAAGACATTATAGAAAAAAGTACCTTATTTTTTGGTCAAGCTTGGACTTTGAATATCTTAATACTTCATTCAAAATTACTTCTCCGGCCTTCATAGTGTTTGTATTTGGAATAGAAGCTTGATTAGATTCACCAGACGCTTCTTTAATTGGCTAAGGCGCTTGGTTATCCACTGGACACATTCACAACGCTGTTTAACTCGTAGCATTCTTAGCAGTTAACGCATTATGCTTCTTTGACCCTCTTAATGCCCGAATCAGGATTCGATGTCTTCATGAAACGTGTAGATATGGATATTAGCCTTAATGAGACACTGGTTTCATCCGATTTGGATACCTACAGCTCAATATATGGTAATCAAACGGTAGAAAGGTATGACTGTCAGGAACAACATAACGTCACCGACTTACAGATGCAATTTGACAAAGATAGAGATCGATTTCGCTCATGACCTCTTCATGAGAGTTGCGGATATTTCTCTAAGCCTTCCAACGATACAAAGATCGATGCTTTTGAACACCTAAAGCTCTAGAAATTGTCAGCAGACGCTTGCATGTTTTGATTGTCACGAACAGTACCACATCCCAAGCTTGAAGAAAAAATTTCACTCAGATCGGGATTGGTTCAAATCTCGACTTCTGCAGGAAACCGGTAGGTATTTATCTTATAATTCAAACAAAACCAAGATCACTTCATTTCGACAAGCGTACATCAAAATACAACGTTTCTGGCGCTTGATTATCGGCAGCAGGCGCTTGACTTCAATCTTCAATGTTTTTGCTTTTGTTGCATTTGTACTTTTGTTTTTATTCATGCTTGTCTTCTCTTTCTTCTATTACAATTACAGAAGCTTTTGTGTTTTTCTATTACAGTACTTGATGCTTTAGGACTTTATAGAAAATGGTACCTTATTTTCTGGTCAAGCTTGGACTTTGAATATCATAATACTTCATTCAAAGTTACTTCCACAGCCTTTATAATGTTTGAATTCTGAATAGACGCTTGATTAGCTTCATCGGACGCATCTTAAATTAGCTAAGGCGCTTGGTTATCCACTGGGCACATTCACAAGGCTGTTTAACTCGTAGCATTCTTAGCAGTTAGGGTATTATGCTTTTTTGACCCTCTTAATGCATGAATTAGGATTCGATGTCTTCTTGAAACTTTTAGATATCGATATTAGCTTTAATGAGACACCAGTTTCATCTAATTCGGACACCTAGAGCTCAATATATGGGCATCAGACGCTACAAAGGTATGACTGTTAGGAACAATATCACGTCAAAAACTTACCAATGCGATTTGACAAAGATAGATATCGATTTCACTCTTGGTGTCTTCATGAGAGTTGCAGTTATTTCTAAGCATTCCAGCGATATCGAGATTGATACTTTTAAACCCCTAAAGCTCCAGAAATTGTCAGCAGACACTTGCTTGTTCTGATTGTCACGAACAGTATCACATCTAGTGCTTGAAGAAGGAATTTCACTCAGATAGAGATTGGTTCAGATCTCGACTTCTCCAGGAAACATGTAGGTATTTCTCTTATCTTTCTTAAAAAAACAAAGATCACTTCATTTCGACGAGCGTACCTCAAAATACGACGTTTCATCCGATTCGAACACCTACAGCTCAATACATGGTCATCAAATGCTACAAAGGTATGACCGGCAGGAACAACATAACATCACCGACTTACGGATGCAATTTGACAAAGATAGAGATCGATTTCGCTCTTGACCTCTTCATGAGATTTGCGGATACTTCTCTAAGCTTTCCAACGATACCAAGATCGATGCTTGTGAACACCTAAAGCTCCAGAAATTGTCAGCAGACGCTTGCATGTTCTGATTGTCACGAACAGTACCACATCTCAAGCTGGAAGAAAGAATTTCACTCAGATCGGGAATGGTTCAGATCTCGACTTCTCCAGGAAACCTGTAGGTATTTATCTTATATTTCTAACAAAACCAAGATCACTTCATTTCGACGAGCGTACCTAAAAATACGACGTTTCGGGCGCTTGATTATCGGCAATAGGCGCTTGACTTCAATCTTCAGTGTTTTTGCTTTTGTAGCAACTGTACTTTTGTTTTTATTCACGCTTGTCTTCTCTTTCTTCTATTACAATTGCAGAAGCTTTTGTGTTTTTCTATTACAGTACTTGATGCTTTGGGACTTTATAGAAAATGGTACCATATTTTCTGGTCAAGCTTGGACTTTGAATATCTTAATACTTCATACAAAATTACTTCTCCAGCCTTCATAATGTTTGTATTCTGAATAGACGCTTGATTAGCTTCACCGGACGCTTCTTAAATTAGCTAAGGCGCTTGGTTATCCACTGGGCACATTCACAAGGCTGTTTAACTCGTAGCATTCTTAGCAGTTAGCGTATCATGCTTTTTTGACCCTCTTAATGCATGAATTAGGATTCGATGTCTTCATGTCTTCATGAAACTTCTATATATGGATATTAGCTATAATGAGACACCAGTTTCATCCAATTCGAACACCTACAGCTCAATATCTGGGCATCAGATGCTACAAATGTATGACTATTAGGAACAATATCACATCAAAAACTTACCGATGCGATGTGACAAAGATAGATATCGATTTCACTCTTGCCGTCTTCATGAGAGTTTCAGCTATTTCTAAGCATTCCAACGATACCAAGATTGATGCTTTGAAACACCTAAAGCTCCAGAAATTGTCAGCAGACACTTGCATGTTCTGATTGTCACGAATAGTATCATATCTAGAGCTTGAAGAAGGAATTTCACTCAGATAGAGATTGGTTCAGATCTCGACTTCTCCAGGAAACATGTAGGTATTTCTCTTATCTTTCTTAAAAAAACAATGATCACTTCAATTCGACGTGAGTATCTCAAAATACGACGTTTCGGGCGCTTGATTATCGGCAGCAGGCGCTTGACTTCAATCTTCAGTGTTTTTGCTTTTGCAGCTTTTTTAATTTTGTCTTTATTCACGCTTGTCTTATCTTTCTTCTATTACAATTGCAGAAGCTTTTTTCTTCTTCTATTACAGCACTTCATGCTTAAAGACATTATAGAAAAGGGTATCTTATTTTCTGGTCAAGCTTGGACTTTCAATATCTTAATACTTCATTCAAAATTACTTCTCTAGCCTTCATAATGTTTGTATTCTGAATAGAAGCTTGATTAGATTCACCGGACGCTTCTTTAGTTGGCTAAGGCGCTTGGTTATCCACTGGACACATTCACAATGCTGTTTAACTCGTAGCATTCTTAGCAGTTAGCGTATTTTGATTCTTTGACCCTCTTAATGCACGAATTAGGATTCGATGTCTTCATGAAACATGTAGATATGGATATTGAGGCTTTAATAAGACACTAGTTTCATCCTATTCGGACATATACAACTCAATACATGGTCATCAAACGCTACAAAGGTATGACTGGTAGGAACAACATAACGTCACCGACTTATAGATGAAATTTGACAAAGATAGAGATCGATTTCGCTCTTGACCTCTTCTTGAGAGTTGCGGATATTTCTCTAAGCCTTCCAACGATACCAAGATCGATGCTTTTGAACACCTAATGCTCCAGAAATTGTCAGCAGACGCTTGCATGTTCTGATTGTCACGAACAGTACCACATCTCAAGCTTGAAGAAAGAATTTCACTTAGACCGGGATTGGTTCAGATCTCGACTTCTTCAGGAAACCTGTAGGTATTTATCTTATATTTCTAACAAAACCAAGATCACTTCATTTCGACGAGCGTACCTTAAAATACGACGTTTCGGGCGCTTGATTATCGGCAGCAGGCGCTTGACTTCAATCTTCAGTGTTTTTGCTTTTGTAGCATTAGTACCTTTGTTTTTATTCACGCTTGTCTTCTCTTTCTTCTATTAGAATTGCTGAAGCTTTTGAGTTCTTCTATTACAGTACTTGATGATTCCAGACTTTATAGAAAATGGTACCTTATTTTATGGTCAAGCTTGGACTTTGAATATCTTAATACTTCATGCAAAATTACTTCTGCAAACTTCATAATGTTTTGTATTCTGAATAGACGCTCGATTAGCTTCACATGACGCTTCTTAAATTGGCTAAGGCGCGTGGTTATCCACTGGGCACATTCACAAGGCTATCAAACTAGTGGCATTCTGACCAGTTCGCGTATTATGCTTCTTTGATCCTCTTAACGGCCAAATTAAGATTCAATGTCTTAATGAAACTTGTAGATATGGATATTAGCTTTAAATAGACACCGGTTTCATCCAATTCGGACACCTACAACTCAATATATGGCAATGAGAAGCTACAAAGGAATGGCTGTCAGGATCAATATCACGTCAAAAACTTACGGATTCAATTTGACAACGATATAGATCGATTTCACTCTTGGCGTCTTCATGAGAGTTGCCATTATTTCTAAGCCTTCCGACGATACCAAGATTGATGGTTTTAAACACGAAAAGCTCCAGAAATTGTCAGCAGACGCTTGCATGTTCTGATTGTCATGAACAGTATCACATTTTGAGGTTGAAGAAGGAGTATCACTCAGATAGAGATTGGTTCAGATCTCGACTTCTCCAGGAAACATGTAGGTATTTATCTTATCTTTCTTAAAAAACCAAGATCACTTCATTTCGACGAGCGTACCTCAAAATACAACGTTTCAGGCGCTTGATTACCGGCAGCAGGCGCTTGACTTCAATCTTCAGTGTTTTTACTTTTGCAGCTTTTGTACTTTTGTCTTAATTCACGCTTGTCTTCTCTTTCTTATAATAGAATTGCTGAAGCTTTTGTCTTATTCTATTACAGTACTTCATGCTTCGGGACTTTATAGAAAAGGGTACCTTATTTTCTGGTCAAGCTTGGACTTTCAATATCATAATACTTCATTCAAAATTACTTCTCCATCCTTCATAATGTTTGTATTCTGAATAAACGCTCGATTAGATTCATCGGACGCTCCTTAAATTAGCTAAAGTCGCTTGATTATCCACTGGGCACATTCACAAGGTTGTTAAACTCGTAGCATTCTTAGCAATTAGCATATTATGCATCTTTGACCTCCTTAATGGACGAATTAAGATTCGATGTCTTCATGAAACTTGTAGATATAGATGTTAGATTTAATGAGACACATGTTTCATCCAATTCGGACACATACAGCTCAATATATGGTCATCAGACGCTACATAGGTATGACTGTCAGGAACAACATCACGTCAACAACTTACGGATGCAATTTGACAAAGATAGAGATCGATTTCGCTCTTGACCACTTCATGAGAGTTGCGGATATTTCTCTAACCGTCCAACGATCCCAAGATCGATGCTTTTGAACACCTAAAGCTCCAGAAATTGTCAGCAGAGGCTTGCATGTTTTCATTGTCATGAACAGTATCACATCACAAGGTTGAAGAAGGAATTTCACTCAGATCGGGATTGGTTCAGATCTCGGCTTCTCCAGGAACCATGTCACTATTTATCTTATCTTTATAACTAAACCAAGATCACTTCATGTCGACGAGCGTACCTCAAAATACGACGTTTCGGACGATTGATTATCGGCAGCAGGCGCTTGACTTCAGTCTTCGGTGTTTTTGCTTTCGCAGCATTAGTACTTTTGTCTTTATTCATGCTTGTCTTCTCTTTTTTCTATTAGAATTGCTGAAGCTTTTATCTTCCTCTATTACAATACTTCATGCCTCGAGACTTTATAGAAAAGGGTACCTTATTTTCTGGAAACTTCATTCAGAATTACTTCTCCAGCCTTCATAATGTTTGTATTCTGAATAGATGCTTGATTAGATGCATGAGACGGTTCTTAAATTAGCTGAGGCGCTTGATTATCCACTAGGCACATTCACAAGGCTGTTTAACTCGTAGCATTCTTAGCAGTTAGCGTATTATGCTTCTTTGACCCTCTTAATGGACGAATTAGGATTCGATGTCTTCATCAAACGTGTAGATATGGATATTAGATTTAATGAGACACCGGTTTCATCTAATTCGGACACATACAGCTCAATATATGGCCATCAGATGCTACATAGGAATGACTGTCAGGAACCACATCACGTCACCAACTTACTGATGCTATTTGACAAAGATAGAGATCGATTTCTGCAACATCCTTTCCCGAGTGTCACACTCCCGAACGTTTATAAGGCCGAAAATATTTATTAATGCGGAAAATACGATTTTTCTTTTTCTTTTATTTTCATAAAGATGTAATGGGATTAGTAAAGGTAATAAATAATACTAATAAGTGAACTTAGGTTCACCATGCATTACTAGGACATACATACAGTATTATAATACAGAAAACAGAAAACAGAAATAACAACATTACTATATATAGACATAAGTCTAATGAATGACTGACATAAGAAATACAATAAGTACTAGGAGTCATCGCTCCCAAAAGGTACTACAAAAACTGACATAGTCTGGCCGACAACAAAACTAAAACAGAAAAAGAGTCCACCTCCGAACTCAAAAGGACTGCGGAACCGAACCATCGTCGCGTCCATCTGTTCAAGCATCAACAGCAAGTACCAGCAGAAAACATACAGATATGGGTGAGATTCCCGTTCATCAACACAACAGGACGACTCACCAGGTAACAGCGTACCCAACATGTTAAGCAGTTAAACAACATACTAAAACTCTCAATATAAATCATGTTAAACAGTTAACAGTACAATAACAGTACAATATAATGCATTCTTAAATAGAACAGCGATGTATAATAGTAAATGTAAACATCAATAGCCATAAACATCAATAGCCATGCAATGCAATGCAATGTATATGACTCAATGTCAATGTCACTGGGTACTACTTTGACCCCTACTCCATGGAGCTAACAAAACATTCGGAGAGAGTGAATGGGAGGACATGTTCCGGTTTCTGCCAGCCATGAGCAAGATGCTACAACATTCGTAACGTGCACGTATCTGGCTTTACGGTAACACTCTCGACCAAACATGAAAAGTACGGCATCTAGTAGAGGATATCAGTGTATTGCACGGATTCGCCACGACACAGAAGAATCACCAACTGGTCACATGTCAGCCCTTCCAACCCTGATACCTCCAAAAAGACCATTGAAGATCGTCACCGTAAGATTCGCACCCGCATCAAGGTGTAAGCTCAACTCCTAGGCTCAAGGCCTTACAACTATGCACATGAAATGCCAATGCTTACACAAAGCAGATGCGATAAAGCAATGTTTATCCATTGGATAAACCTCAAGGTTCACTAAGGTTCTCTTCCTTAGAAACTATACACATCTTTGTTTTATAAAACATTTATCCATCGGATAAAACAATTATCCATCGGATAAATATCTCGTGATTCCTTTGGAATGATCCAGACTGCTTTCAGAATCGCCGACTGTCCCCACAAACCAACACAAGTCTTTTCAGCGTGTTTTGTCCTCACTCACACGCTTTCTAGGAAACTTCCCAGAAGGTCACCCATCCCATAATTACTCTACGTCAAGCACGCTTAACTATAAAGTTCTTATGTTCTAAGCTTCCGAAAAGAAGATAAATCTTGTTGATATGGGTAGTACCAATCAATTCTTATATGCCTTCCCTTAACTATACAGTCCCATACCTGCATAGCCTCAGGATTCCTTCCACTGTACAGTCCCATACCTGCACAGCCTCAGGATCTCTCTCATTCCAGTTATCACAAGACAGAAACAATTGAACGATTAACCGGGATCCGAATCATCGGTCCGTCATCGAACTACTGTTTCGAAAACCAAAACATTTCGTGTTTGCGTTTACGTCTTATGAATTATGTCTCAAGTCCTAAGCATTATGAATAAGGATTGAGAATCCTCTTAGATAAGTCTTTGAGCCTTTCTAAGATATTAATCCCTTGTTTTTCAATTAAGGAAACAAGTGTTGATTTCACTTAAGTCTTATGAAGTCATTGATGTACTAAGTCATCAATGGTATAGCACATGGTCTTGTTCCACCACATACCATACTTAATTAACCCTTGTCTTCAACTCTAAGTTAATTATTTAACTTAGATTTTTCACACGTAAAACTTTACGATTTAGTTAGAAAACTCCTTTGTAAACCAAACAACTTTTACAATTAAAAACTCATTTGATTTGAAACAACATTTGAACTACTTACTCCACTTCTAGCATTTTCTGAAACATGAAATTCGCTTAGCGGATTTACATTCGCTTAGCGAAATTGAGGCAGTAATACCTCTTTTGGAACTCCTCTGGATCGCTCGGCGAGACATAAATCGCGTAGCGAAATATATTGTATTGCTTAGCGAATATGAATTCGCTTAGCGCAAGTACAGACAGTTACACCTCTTTGTAAACACCTCTGGATCGCTCGGCGAAACAGAATTCGTGTAGCGAAATTTCACTTTATTCGCTTAGCGAGTATAATTTCGCTTAGCGAAATGGAGGCGGTTATACCTCCTTTGGAGACTTCTCTTGATCGCTCAGCGAGACTTAAATCGCGTAGCGAAACTCGCTTGGTTGGCTTAGCGAATATGAATTCGCTTAGCGAAAGTGAGGCAGTGATGCCCAACTAAGACTTTCCTCTATTTTTCGCGTAGCGAAAGTAAATTCGCTTAGCGAAAAGTTGCCTTAAAACAAGACATCAACCTTAGAGAACCATTTTGATTCTCTTCATGAAACCACTTCTTTTCTTATTTTGAGTCACTTGATTAGCTAGATGAACTAAGGATAAGGTATAAAACATGTTTCACTTTGGTGAAAGCACTTTGAGATTTAATTCCATTTAAAGTCACTTAGGGTTTTTCTTTGAAAAACACAAGTTATTGAAAACACTTTCTTTACATCAAAACTTGACTTGTCCAAGAACTATTCATATCCTTCCTTTCCTCAAGGTCATGGCTAATAGCCAACTAGGAATCAATGTGAGGTTTTACTTCATCAACCAATCAAAGTATAGCTCACAATACTTACACAATCATGATAACCATAATACACATTACTACATCATAATCAAACATCCAAGTCCATCACACATTATGGTCTCATAATCAACAATAAAAGTCCATACTTGATCTAGTGATCAAAGTAGGTTTTCCAACATACACGAAAATGGTTTTTCATTCAATCATCTCATCATCAACATATGCTAAAGCACACTACAACATGCCAAAGCATAAACTCATCATGACATTCTTGTTCTCCATGAGAACTTAACAAAACTTAACACATAAAAGTGAACCCAAACTAAAGGGTTTCACCCACACATCTTCACCACCACCATCTTGGTGTGATGAGGTTCTTCTCCCCATACCTGTTGAAGAGCAGATTCCCGGATCAAAGTCGGTTGATCGGTTTGTGAATCTCCTGATAATCATCAACAACTACAACAACACAACAACCAACATTAAACAACAATCAAAACCAATCTCAACTATCCTAACAAAGAGGATTTCGGCCACCCTAGGTTAAAAAGGTTAGGAACTGATCTTGGTTTTCCATTTCATGGATTCAAAGGCATTAGGAAAGCTAAGAATGAAATCAAGTGTTAGAAATCAAAAATTGATGAAAACACTATTCATCATCATCAAGAAGGGTTCGGCCCTAATATGCTTTTTGAGATATTATGAGAGTTGAATCATAAGCTCTTGGGTTTAGGTAGAGAATGATGAGGTGAGTTCAAAGAAATTGGTCTCACATCAAAATGATTTTTCTACAATTTCCTATGGATTTTCAAAGTTTTGGATCTAAGAAATAATTTTCATGAAAATGGATCTTGATCTTGAAATAAAGAGATATTCAAGAAGCTAAGAGATCATAGAAGTGATCTTACCTTGAAATGAAGGAAGATTGCTCAAGGAATCAAGTGATTCTAACAAGGTTTCATGAATTTCTCATGAACAACAATGGAGGTTTTGCTCTAAGGAAGGAGATGGGTGTTCTTGGCTCTTCAAGAGGGGCTGGGCTGCGTGAATGAGGGGCTGGATGGGGCTGAGTTCAGCCTTAAAACAAGTCACTTCAGGGCAAAATAGTCATTTGCCAAAAGGGTAAAATGGTAAAAGTGCAAAAGACTAAGGTTAGGGGCATTTTGGTCATTTCGCGTCTAGATTTTCCCGATCGTCATGACGACTCTGACATACTCTCCCAAGTGTCCTGGGATGTTGTGATATCAAGATTATCTGTTGGCGAGTCTCGATAAGTCCATATGTGGCTCCATTCGTCACCCGATTGAGAATTCCGCCCGAACGAAGGTCAGGAAGTTATTTTTCTGAAATTTTTACGAAATTTAACCAAAACGTAGAGAATCAAATTCTAAGACTTACTGTCTCGTTCACGGGTCCATCTGAGGTCTTCTGAGCAGTAAAATCATACTGTCAGTGTAAAAACGCAGACCGGACTCCGTTTGAGTTTTCGACTCAAAACTTAATCGTAGCTTCCTACGATATCGTCGAGCATGACTATGGTCTCGGAATATTTTATTTCTATTCCTATGACCTCGAATAAAATAAAGACGTTAAAATACTGAAGAATTAGAAAACGTGAAAATCGGGGCGTTACAATTTCGCTCTTGACCTCTTCATGACAGTTGCGGATATTTGTCTAAGCCTTCCAATGATCCCAAGATCTATGCTTTTGAACACCTAAAGCTCCAGAAATTGTCAGCAGACGCTTGCATGTTCTGATTGTCTTGAACAGTATCACATCTCAAGCTTGAAGAAGGAATTTCACTCAGATCGGGATTGGTTCGGATCTCGACTTCTCTAGGAAACATGTAGGTATTTATCTTATCTTTCTAACAAAACCAAGATCACTTCATTTCGACGAGTGTACCTCAAAAGACAACGTTTCGGACGCTTGATTATCGGCAGCAGGCGCATGACTTCAATCTTCAGTGTTTTTGCTTTCGCAGCATTAGTACTTTTGTCTTTATTCACGCTTGTCTTCTCTTTCTTCTATTAGAATTTCTGAAGCTTTTATCTTATTCTATTACTGTACTTCATGCTTCAGGACTTTATAGAAAAGGGTACCTTATTTTCTGGTCAAGCTTAGACTTTCAATATCATAATACTTCATTCGAACTTGCTTCTCCAGCCATCATAATGTTCTGTATTCTGAATAGACGATTGATAAGCTTCACCGTAGGAGTCTTAAATGAGCTAAGGCGCTGGGTTATCCACTGGGCACATTCACAAGGTTATTTAACTGGTTTCATCCAATTCGGTCACCAGAAGATCAATATATGGTCATCAGACGCTACATAGTTATGACTGTCAGGAACAACATCACGTCACCAACTTACGGATGCAATTTGACAAAGATTGATATCGATTTTGCTCTTGACCTCTCCATGAGAGTTGGGGATATTTCTCTATGCCTTCCAACGACCTCAAGATTCATGCTTTTGAACGCCTAAAGCTCCAGAAATTGTCAGCAGACGCTTGCATGTTCTGATAGTCACGAACAGTATCACATCTGGAGCTTGAAGAAGTAATTTCACTCCGATAGAGATTGGCTCATATCTTGACTTCTACAGGAAACATGTAGGTATTTCTCTTATCTTTCGTAAAAAAACAAAGATCACTTCATTTCGACAAGCGTACCTCAAAATACGATATTTCGGGCGCTTGATTATCGGCAGCAGGCGCTTGACTTCAATCATCAGTGTTTTTGCTTTTGCAGCTTTTGTACTTTTGTCTTTATTCACGCTTGTCTTATCTTTCTTCTATTACAATTGCAGAAGGTTTTTTCTTCTTCTATTACAGTACTTCATGCTTCAGGTCTTTATAGAAAAGGGTACCTTATTTTCTGGTCAAGCTTGAACTTTCAATATCTAAATAATTCATTCAAAATTACTTCTCCAGCCTTCCTAATGTTTGTATTCTAAATAGATGCTAGATTAGCATCACCGGACGCTTCTTAAATTAGCTAAGGCGCTTGGTTATCCACTGGGCTCATTCACAAGGCTGTTTAACTCGTAGCATTCTTAGCTGTTAGCACATTATGCTTCTTTGACCCTCTTATAAGATGAATTAGGATTCGATGTCTGCATGTAACTTGTAGATATGGAAATTAGATTTAATGAGACACTAGTTTCATCCGATTCGAACACCTATAGCTCAATATATGGTCCTCAGACGCGTCAGGAACATCACGTCACCAACTTACGGATGCAATTTGACAGAGATAGAGATCGATTTCGCTCTTGACCTTTTCATGAGAGTTGCGGATATTTCTCTACGCCTTCCAAAAATACCAAGATTGATGCTTTTGAACACCAGAAGCTCCAAAAATTGCCAGTAGACGCTTGCATGTTCTGATTGTCATGAACAATATCACATCTCAAGCTTGAAGAAGGAATTTCACTCAGATCCGGATTGGTTTAGATCTCGACTTCTGCAAGAAACATGTAGGTATTTATCTTATCTTTCTAAAAAAACCAAGATAATTTCATTTCGATGAGAGTACCCCAAAATACGACGTTTCGGACGCTTGCTTATCGGCAGCAGGCGCTTGACTTCAATCTTCGGTGTTTTTGCTTTTGCGGCTTTTGTACTTCTGTCTTTATTTGTGCGACTTTTCTCCTTCTTCTATTAGATTTGATGAAGCTTTTGTCTTCTACTATTACAATACTTGATATTTTAGAACTTTATCGAAAAGGGTACCTCATTTTTTGGTCAAGCTTGGACTTTGAATATCTTAATACTTCATTCGAAAATACTTCTACAGCCATCATAATGTTCTGTATTGTGAGTAGATGACTGATTAGCTTCACCGCAGGAGTCTTAAATGAGCTAAGGAGCTTGGTTATTCACTGGGCACATTCACAAGGTTGTTTAACTTATTGCGTTCTGTCGAGTTAGCGTATTATGCTTCTTTGACCCTCTTAATGCACGAATTTGGAGTTGATGTCTCCATGAAACGTGTAGATATGGATATTAGATTTAATGAGACTGGTTTCATCCAATTCGGACACCTGTAGATCAATATATGGTCATCAGACGCTACAACGGCATGACTGTCAGTAACAACATCAAGTCACCAAATTGCGGATGCAATTTGACAAAGATAGAAATCGATTTCGTACTTGACCTCTTCATGAGAGTTGCGGATATTTCTCTATGCCTTCCAACGATACCAAGATCGATGCTTTTGAACACCTAAAGCTCCAGAAATTGTCAGCAGACGCTTGCATGTTCTGATTGTCATGAACTGTATCACATCTGAAGCTTGAAGATGGAACTTCACTCAGATCGGGATTGGTTCAGATCTCGACTTCTGCATGAAACATGTAGGTATTTATCTTATCTTTCTAACAAAACCAAGATCACTTCATTTCAACGAGCGTACCTCAAAATACGACGTTTCGGACGCTTGATTATCGGCAGCAGATGCTTGACTTCAATCTTCAGTGTTTTTGCTTTTGCGGCTTTTGTACTTATGTCTTTATTCACGCTTGTCTTCTCTTTCTTCTATCAGAATTGCTGAAGCTTTTGTCTTCTTCTATTACAATACTTCATGCTTCAGGACTTTGTAGAAAAGGATACCTTATTTTCTGGTCAAGCTTGGACTTTCAATATCTTAATACTTCATTCGAAATTACTTCTCCAGCCATCATAATGTTCTGTATTCTGAGTAGACGATTGATTAGCTTCACCGTAGGAGTCTTAAATGAGCTAAGGCGCTTGGTTATCCACTAGGCACATTCACAAGGTTGTTTAACTTGTTGCGTTCTGTCGAGTTAGGGTATTATGCTTCTTTGACCCTCTTAATGGACGAATTAGTATTTGATGTCTTCATGAAACGTGTAGATATGGATATTAGATTTAATGAGACACTGGTTTCATCCAATTCGGACACCTAAAGATCAATATATGGTCATCAGACGCTACAAAGGTGTTACTGTCCGTAACAACATCACGTCACCAACTTACGGATGCAATTTGACAAAGATAGAGTTCGATTTCGCACTTGACCTCTTCATGAGAGTTGCGGATATTTATCTAAGCCTTCCATCGATACCAAGATCGATGCTTTTGAACATCTAAAGCTCCTGAAATTGTCAGCAGGCGCTAGCATATTCTGATCTTTACGAACTGTTTCACAGCTAGAGCTTGAAGAAGGAATTTCATTCAGATAGAGATTGGATCAGATCTCGACCTCAGCAGGAAACATGTAGGTATTTCTCTTATCTTTCTTAAAAAACAAAGATCACTTCATTTCGACGAGCGTACCTCAAAATACGACATTCCGGGCGCTTGATTGTCAGCAACAGGAGCTTGACTTCAATCTTCAGTGTTTCTGCTTTTGCAGCATTTGTACTTTTGTCTTTATTCACGCTTGTCTTCTCTTTCTTCTATTAGAATTGCTGATGCTTTTGTCTTCTTCTATTACAGTACTTCATGCTTTAGGACTTTATAGAAACTGATACCTTATTTTCTGGTCAAGCTTGGACATTCTATATTTTAATACTTCATTCAAAATTACATCTTCAGCCTTCATAATGTTTGTATTCTGAATAGACGCTTGATTAGCATCACCGGACGCTTTTTAAATTAGCTAAGGCGCTTGGTTATCCACTGGGCACATTCACAAGGCTGTTTAACTCGTATCATTCTTTGTTGTTAGCATATTATGCTTCTTTGACCCTCTTATAGGACGAATTAGGATTCAATGTCTTCATGAAACTTGTAGATATGGAAATTAGATTTAATGAGACACCGGTTTCATCCAATTTGGACTCCTATAGCTCAATATATGGTCTTTAGACGCGTCAGGAACATCACGTCACCAACTTACGGATGCAATTTGACAGAGATAGAGATCGATTTCGCTCTTGACCTCTTCATGAGAGTTGCGGATATTTCTCTACGCCATCCAAAGATACCAAGATCGATGCTTTTGAACACTAGAAGCTCCAAAAATTGTCAGTAGACGCTTACATGTTCTGATTGTCATGAACAATATCATATCTCAAGCTTGCAGAAGGAATTTCACTCAGATCGGGATTGGATCAAATCTCGACTTCTGCAGGAAATATGTTGGTATTTATCTTATCTTTCTAACAAAACCAAGATCATTTCATTTCAACGAGCATACCCCAAAATACGACGTTTCGGACGCTTGCTTATCGGCAACAGGCTCTTGACTTCAATCTTCAGTGTTTTTGCATTTGCGGCTTTTGTACTTTTGTCTTTATTTGTGCTACTTTTCTCTTTCTTATATTAGATTTGGTGAAGCTTTTGTCTTCTACTATTACAATACTTGATATTTCAGAACTTTATCGAAACCTCATTTTCTGGTCAAGCTTGGACTTTGAATATCTTAATACTTCATTCTAAATTACTTCTCCAGCCATCATAATGTTCTGTATTCTAAGTAGATGACTGATCAGCTTCACCGTAGGAGTCTTAAATGAGCTAAAGAGCTTGCTTATCCATTGGGCACATTCACAAGGTTGTTTAACTTGTTGCGTTCTGTCGAGTTAGCGTATTATGCTTCTTAGACCCTCTTAATGCACGAATTTGGATTTGATGTCTCCATGAAACGTGTAGATATGGATATTAGAATTAATGAGACACTGGTTTCATCCAATTCGGACACCTATAGATCAATATATGGTCATCAGACGCAACAACAGTATGACTGTCAGTAACAACATCAAGTCACCAACTTACGGATGAAATTTGACAAAGATAGAGATCGATTTCACACTTGACCTCTTCATGAGAGTTGGGGATATTTCTCTAAGCCTTCCAACGATACCAAGATTGATGCTTTTGAACTCCTAAAGCTCCTGAAATAGACAGCAGACGCTTGCACGCTCTGATTGTCACGAACAGTATCACAACTGGAGCTTGAAGATGGAATTTCACTCATATAGAGAGTGGATCAGATCTCGACCTCTGCAGGAAACATGTAGGTCTTTCTCTTATTATTCCTAAAAAACAAAGATCACTTCATTTCGACGAGCGTACCTCAAAATACGACGTTTCGGGCGCTTGATTGTCAGCAGCAGGTGCTTGACATTAATCTTTAGTGTTTCTGCTTTTGCAACATTTATACTTTTGTCTTTATTCACGCTTGTCTTCTCTTTCTTCTATTAGAATTGCTGAAGCTTTTGTCTTCTTCTATTACAGTACTTCATGCTTCAGGACTTTATAGAAATGGGTACCTTATTCGGGGAAAGCTTGGACTTTCAATATCTTAATACTTCATTCAAAATTACTTCTCCAGCCTTCATAATGTTTGTATTCTGAATAGACGCTTGATTAGATTCACCGGACGCTTCTTAAATTAGCTAAGGCGCTTGGTTATCCACTGGGCACATTCACAAGTCTGTTTAACTCGTAGCATTCTTAGTAGTTAGCGTATTATACTTTTTTGACCCTCTTAATGCACGAATTAGTATTTGATGTCTTCATGAAACGTGTAGATATGGATATTAGCTTTAATGAGACACATGTTTTATCCAATTCGGACACCTATAGCTCAATATATGGTCATCAGACGCTACAAAGTAATGACTATCAGGAAAACATCACGTCACCAACTTACGGATGCAATTTGACAAAGATGGAGTTCGATTTCGCTCTTGACCTCTTTATGAGAGTTGCGGATATTTCTCTAAGCCTTCCAATGATACTAAGATCCATGCTTTTGAACACCTGAAGCTCCAGAAATTGTCAGCAGACGCTTGTATGTTCTGATTGTTTTGAATAGTATCATATCTCAAGCTTGAAGAAGGAATTTCACTCAGATCGGGATTGGTTCAGATCTCGACTTCTGCATGAAACATGTAGGTATTTATCTTATCTTTTTAACAAAACCAAGATCACTTCATTTCGACTAGCGTACCTCAAAATACGACGTCTCGGACGCTTGATTATCGGCAGCAGGCGCTTTACTTCAATCTTTAGTGTTTTTGCTTTCGCAGCATTTTTACTTTTGTCTTTATTCACGCTTGTCTCCACTTTCTTATATTAGAATTGATGAAGCTTTTGTGCTTTTCTATTACAGTACTTCATGCTTCAGGACTTTATAGAAAAGGGTACCTTATTTTTTGGTCAAGCTTGGACTTTGAATATCTTAATAAGTCATTCAAAATTACTTCTCCAGCCTTCATAATGTTTTGTATTCTGAATAGAGGCTTGATTAGCTTCACCGAACGCTTCTTAAATTAGCTAAGGCGTGTGGTTATCCACTCGGCACATTCACAAGGCTGTCAAACTAGTAGCATTCTGACCAATTCGCGTATTATTCTTCTTTGATCCTCTTAATGGCCGAATTAGGATTCGATGTCTTAATGAAACTTGTAGATATGGATATTAGCTTTAAAGAGACATCGGTTTCATCCAATTCGAACACCTACATCTCAATATATTGCCATCAGACGCTACAAAGGTATGACTGTCAGGAACAATATCACGTCAAAAACTTACGGATGCAATTTGACAAAGATAGAGATCGATTTCACTCTTAGCGTCTTCATGAGAGTGGCATTTATTTCTAAGCCTTCCAACGACACCAAGATTGATGCTATTGAACACCTAAAGCTCCAGAAATTGTCAACAGACGCTTGCATGTTCTGATTGTCATGAACAGTATCACATCTAGAGCTTGAAGATAGAATTTCACTCAGATAGAGATTGGTTCAGATCTCGACTTCTCCAGAAAACACGTAGGTATTTCTCTTGCCTTTCTTAAAAAACCAAGATCACTTCATTTTGACGAGCGTACCTCAAAATACGATGTTTTGGGCGCTTTATTATCGGTAACAGGCGCTTGACTTTAATCTTCAGTGTTTTTGCTTTTCCAGCTTTTGTACTTTTGTCTTTATTCACGCTTGTCTTCTCTTTCTCCTATTAGAATTGCTGAAGCTTTTGTCCTCTTCTGTTACAGTACTTCAAGCTCCATGGAATCAAAATTTGATTTTTGAAGGCTGCAACAACAAGCTTGGAATCACACTCCAGCCACAAACTAAACCAACCTTTGGAATGAGCAATTTCAATGGCAAACATTGCACCAAAATGCTCAGCCTCCAAAGCTGAATGGACATCAAGATTAGATGAAAAACAACCAATAATTTCAGCTCTACCACCTCTAAAAATTCCATCACAAGAAGATGGACTAGGGCAACCAGAGGTAGCTCCATCTGTATTGCATTTCACCCAGTTAGGAATGGGAGGCTGCCATAGGACAGTTATGATTTTAGGAGCAGAGGGGAGTCGAGGAGCAACCTTAAACTGCCTTAAGAAATGCAGATCAGAGGAAGCAGCAGTTCTGTTTTTCGAGCCGATGTTTCCAGCTAGAGCAGCATTAGCAAAAATAAGAGTTTTAGTAGCATGAAGAGTAACTCTTGTGTCATTAAATTTTAATTTGTTTCTGCAATACCAAACAGTACAGAAAACATTTATAATTCCAGCAATAATCAAATCAAGAACCTGCATGCTCCAATTTTCCTTACAAATACTGAGAACAGAATCAAAACTGGTGCAATCAATATGACAATTGAGTAAAATCTCAAACCAACTCCAAATATCTACCGTAAAAGGGCAAGTAAGAAACAAATGTGTGGCTGTCTCAGCAGCCTTGCCACAAAGAGAACAACAGGACACCACATGACAGCCTCTATGCCATAAATTTTCATCTGTTGGCATTTTCCCATGAAGGATTCTCCAGAGGATAAATGACTTGGAAGGTGGAATACTCTTTTTCCAAATGATATTAAACCAGTTCAAGGCATGACCTACTGGTTTAACAAATTGATAAGCTTCCTTGAAGCTCAATTCACCCGAGGTTGATTTATTCCAGACCAAATAATCAGTAGCAGCTTGTTTAGGGATAATAATCTTCTTTATCTCATCCTCTAAATTAGGAAAATGAGTTAATTATCCAACTGGAATAGACCAATTCCCATCCACAATAAAATCTCTCACCTTAGACTTGAGAGAGAGATGAAGATGATCAGGTATATCATAGATTTGCACAATAGGAGCAGACAACCATTGATCTGTCCAAAAATTTATTGATTCCCCATTCCCAATTTGCCAAGATGTATTCAACATAAGCAGACTAAGATTTGCCTTAATGCCTGGCCAAAGCGATGAAGAAACATGATAAGTTATTGGTGTGTTATTTCTGAAAACTCTGGCTTTAATAAGCTTGGACCAGGAATAAGAAGAAGAAAGCATTTGCCATCCTAGTCTCAGTAAACCAGCTTTGTTAATAGACTTGATAGATTTTATGCCAAGCCTCCTTCATTCACAGGTTTACACACTTTTTTCCAAGTAACAATGACAATCTTTCTTTTATTAACATCTCCAGACCAAACAAAGTTCCTAATCTAACCCTCCACATCTTTCAACAAAGAAGCAGGCCAATTGTAGATTTGAAAACTGTAAAGCAACATGCCAACTATCACTGAATTAACTAGCTGAACTCTTCCCGTGATGGAAAGAAGAGAGCCTTCCCAATTAGATAGCTTAGTCATCATCCTATCAACAATAGGTCTAAGATGGACCCTCTTAGGCTTTCCTTTAAACAAAGGAACACCTAAATAAGTAAAAGGAATGCTGCCATAAGCAAAGCCAGTTAATTCAGCAATTTCAACCAGTCTTTTTTCTAGACATAGAGCTGCAAAAAAACTTGGACTTGTCCTAACTCACAACCTGGCCTGAGGCCTGCGCATACTGCTGGAATAAAGACATTAAGCTGGTAATACTTCTCCTAGAAGCTCGGCAAAATATCAGAATATCATCTGCATAAAGAACATGACTTGGCATATGCAATCCCCTCGGCCCTGCCATAAGTTGATGTCTCCCATCTGTCACTAGCTTTGAAATACCTATACTCAACACTTCTTCAGCTAAACAAAATAGAAGAGGAGAAAGGGGATCACCTTGTCTCACACCCCTCTTACAACCAAAGAAACCAACACTTTTACCATTAATTGAAATAGTGAGCCTGGCAGATTGAAGAATAGTTCCAATCCAATCACAAAACTGGTCAGCAAACCCAAAAGCTCTTAGAACTTGAATCAAAAAATTCCAATCAATAGTGTCAAAGGCTTTTTTAATATCAATCTTCATTGCCATTTGCCCACCAAAAGCATTCTTGTCTAGCAAGTTAATCGATTCTGAAGCAGTGCAAATACAATCCAAAATCTGTCTTCCTCTAACAAAGCCCCTTTGATTCTCAGAAATAAGCTTTGGAGCAATAATGGCCAATCTATCAGCCAAAACCTTTGTAATGATCTTGAATTGAAAGTTGGCTAAAGCAATGGGTCGATATTGTTCAATCTTTTCAGCACCAGAAATCTTGGGAATTAACACAACCACATTAGAGTTTAGGTTTGGAAGGATCCATCCATGCTTGAAGAATTGAGAGACAGCATTATGCACATCATCAGCTACAATATCCCAGTATTTATGGAAAAAGAATCCACCAAAGCCATCGGGTCTAGGAGCACAATTTCCATTTAATGAAAACACAGCAGATTTGACTTCCTCCACGGAAGGAACATGAGTGATCATTACATTATCTTGATGAGAAACCAAGGAGGGAATCACCTACTGAATTAGATCATTAGGTTGACATTG
The DNA here is from genome assembly GCA_039655645.1 of Ammopiptanthus mongolicus. Lineage (NCBI taxonomy): Eukaryota > Viridiplantae > Streptophyta > Magnoliopsida > Fabales > Fabaceae > Ammopiptanthus > Ammopiptanthus mongolicus. The sequence continues at coordinate 47,587,291 of CM077349.1, forward strand.
ATTCTCAGAAGCAAACATTCCTTCATAGTACTGTAAAATGTGCTGCTCAATATCTGTATTAGAAGACAAACTTGATCACCATTTTCAAAATAGAAATTTGCTTTGTGGCCTGTCTAATCTTAGTCATTCGATGGAAAAATGCAGTATTCCTGTCCCCATGAATATTCCAATCTGATCTAGATTTTTCCTTCCAGAAATCCTCCTCAAAATCCAAAGCCTTTTGTAACTCCACTTGAGCAGTTTTCTCTTTGTCAAACAACTCATCAGAGAGACGAAAGAGATTAATATCCTGCTGAATAGCATCAACATTGTTCAGAGCAGTTTTGACCATACTATTAACATTACCAAAGCAATCCTTGTTCCACTGCTTTAACTTCATTTTCAATTTATTTAATTTTTGAGTGAGAACATACATTGGACAGCCAATAATATTTTCTTTCCACACAGACTCAACAATATGAACACAATCAGGGTGAGCAGCCCATATCTTCATGAATTTAAAAGAGGAACCATGGTCTGATTTGCTTCTTATGAGAGTGCAACGATCTATACTATTCCAGAAGTCAATCCAAGCAACATTACAAATGGATCTATCAAGCCTTTTTTCAGTATAAGCACTTTACTTCCTGCCACTAGTCCAAGTGAACTGAGAACCTCTTGTATTAATATGAATATATTGTCCAGCATCAGACCAATTTCGAAACACGTCACAGGAAATTCTACTGGGAGATCCTCTACCTCTATATTCATGAGCTCCAAGAATTGCATTGAAATCACCTATAAAGCACCAAGGTCCAGGATTATTTGACTCAAGAGTAGTCAACTCATTCCAAAGGGATCTTCTTACAATGTAGTTAGTTGAAGCATAGATGGCTGAAATAAGCAACTCCTGCATTTCAACAAAAACTGAGAAAGACATATGTTGATCAGACCTGACAAGGATAACAGGATCAAAGGAGGTCTTAAAAAAGCACCAAATATTCGGAGCAATGGTTCCCCTATCATTAATAGAAAACAGCTTTAAATTTAAGCTATTAACAAAACCCTTTGAAAGCTTAGAATATTCAATCCAAGGTTCTGAAATAAATAAGAAGTCTGGCTTATGAAGATAGCAAAGCTTTTTAAGAACTAATCTAGAATCTAAGTTACCAATACCTCTTATATTCCAGTATAAGATCTTCATTATTGACAAGCTTTAGACGTTCCACCCTTTGATCGGGTTGTATAACCAGCAGATTTTAAATTTTCTGTCCTTTGTTTCCTCTGCCTTAACTTCTTTTTTCATGATTTTGACAAAACCTGAAAGAACTCTGCCTCTTTCACTTGATCTTGAGAAGTATTTAAATATTTAGAGCCATTAGAAACATCATTTGTATCATCCTGAACATCTATGAAATCATCTTGAGCAGTATTATCCTGGCTCTGCTGATCATCACATTGATCCTTGTCCCAAAGCTTCCCTCTAGTCGCAATATGTAAATCTCTGACAACCACAGGATTGTCTATATTATGAGGGGTTTGAAACAGTTGACCATTTATAGCATCTTCTGCAGAGGCAAATTTTTGGAAGCCACTGGAAGCATCAACATTAGGAGAATTGGGCTCAGAATTAGGAACAAAGGATTCAGATTTTTCCTCAGAAGCAGCCTCAACAGCAATTTGCTCCAACACATAAGGAGTATTACTTGGAAGGAAAAGACCTTTATTTCCTTCAAGAACTCTGATATCTTCAATAATAGGATCCTTATTCAAAACATGAGTGTCATCAGGCTGATGCAACATATTATCCTCTTCTTGTTTTTCATCATTTAGCATTATCAGATCAGCCTCATTAACACACTCATTTATGACATCATTAATATTACTAGGCTCACCATCATTATTTATATTTTTCCCATTCTGATCACCAGCAATATCTTGTTGCTTAGGAACATATCGAAGAACTGTTTTCTTAGGATGCAAGGCAATAGTATTACTCTTTTTACCGACTTGATCCTTCTTGATTTCTTGATATTTCGGATTATTCTTACAATCATGAACAGCGTGCCCAATTGTTACACATGAACTGCAGAAGCGAGGAAGATACTCATACTGGATATCAACCAGAAAGGCATAGTTATCTCTCTCAACTAATATCTGATCTTGCAAGGGTTTTGATAAGTCAACTTCTATCAAAATGCGTGCATAATGACCCAAATATCTATTACTCGTGGCTTCATCAAGGGCAACTGGGATTCCCACTCCTCTGGCAATAGCAAACAAAGAGTTTTTTCTCCAGTATTCTTGAGGTAAACAATGAATACGAATCCAACATTGGCAATTAGTTTGCTTCACAAAATGAGGATTAAAGTCCGGAGTCCATGAGAAAACCTTTAACGATCCTGGATGCATTGGCCAAGATCCCATAGCAAGAACACTCCTTAACTCTTCAATGGAGGAAAAAGAAAATTCATAAAAACCCTTTCCAATGGGGGTCACACGCCAATTTCCTATAGACTTCCATACTTTTTGCAATTTCATACGTAAATAAGCAATCTTAATAGGAGCATCACCCTTTGTTAAAACAAGTCTACCATGCAAATGATTTTTGCACCCTTCAGCCCCAGCTATATATTCTTTTTGAGGGATTTTAACAGCAACCACATCTCCCTTCATACATAGGATAGGGAGTTGACTCAATGGCACATCACATGCATTATTCAATGCCTGCGCAAAGGTTTTCTTTACGTGAGATGAAGCTGATTGAGAAGAAGGAGAAAGAGAGGAAATATTAGGCTTAGGAGAATGAGATGAAGAAGGAGGAGGAATGTTCAAATCGGGGAACAATAGTTCCCACAGGCAATCTAAAAAAGTTGTCATGGTGCAATCACCATGCAAACCCTAGCAGAGCAAAATAAGGATTAGCATGCGGCTCTATTTCCAAGTATCATCAGTTAGCAGAGTTGAAGAAGCCAAGCTTGGACTTTCAACTTCTTAATACTTCATTCAAAATTACTTCTCCAGCCTTCATAATGTTTGTATTCTGAATAGACGCTTGATTAGATTCACCGGACGCTTCTTAAATTGTCTAAGGCGCTTGATTATCCACTGGGCACATTCACAAGGCTGTTTAACTCATAGGATTCTTAGCAGTTAGCATATTATGCTACTTTGACCCTTTTAATGGACGAATTAGGATTCGATGTCTTCATGAAACTTGTAGATATGGATATTAGATTTAATGAGACACCGGTTTCATCCAATTCGGACACCTACATCTCAATATATGGTCATCGGACGCTACATAGGAATAACTGTCCGGAACAACATCACGTCACCAACTTACGGATGCAATTTGACAAAAATAGAGATCGATTTCGCACTTGACCTCTCCATGAGGGATGCGGATATTTCTCTAAGCCTTCCAACGATACCAAGATCGATGTTTTTGAACACCTAAAGCTCCAGAGTTTGTTAGCACATGCTTGCATGTTCTGATTGTCATGAACAGTATCACATCTCAATCTTGAAGAAGGAATTTCACTCGGATCGGGATTGGTTCAGATCTCGACTTCTCCAGGAAACATGTAGGTATTTATCTTATCTTCCTTAAAAAAACCAAGATCATTTCATTTCGACTAACGTACTCCGAAATACGACGTTTCGGACGCTTGCTTATCGGCAGCAGGCCCTTGACTTCAATCTTCAGTGTTTTTGCTTTTGTAGCTTTTGTACTTTTGTCTTTATTTGCGCTTCTTTTGTCTTTCTTCTATTAGATTTGCTGAAGCTTTTGTCTTCTGCTATTACAATACCTGATATTTCAGAACTTTATCGAAAAGGGTACCTCATTGTCTGGTCAAGCTTGGACTTTGAATATCTTAATACTTCATTCGAAATTACTTCTCTAGCCATCATGATGTTCTGTATTCTAAGTAGACGATTGATTAGCATCTCCGTAGGAGTCTTAAATGAGCTAAGGCGCTTGGTTATCCACTGGGCACATTCACAAGGTTGTTTAACTAGTTGCGTTCTGTCGAGTAAGTGTATTATGCTTCTTTGACCCTCTTAATGCACGAATTAGGATTCGATGTCTTCATGAAACGTGTAGATATGGATATTAGATTTAATGAGACACTAGTTTCATCCAATTTGGACACCTACAGCTCAATATATGGTCATCGGATGCTGCAAAGGTATGACTGTCAGTAACAACATCACGCCACCAACTTGTGATTGCTATTTGACAAAGATAGAGATCGATTTCGGACATGACCTCTTCATGAGAGTTGCGGATATTTCTCTAAGCCTTCCAACGATACCAAGATCGATGCTTTTGATCACCTAAAGCTCCTGAAATAGACGGCAGACGCTTGCACGCTCTGATTGTCACGAACAGTATCACAACTGGAGCTTGAAGAAGGAATTTCACTCAGATAGAGATTGGATCAGATCTCGACCTCAGCAGGAAACATGTAGGTCTTTCTCTTATGTATCCTAAAAAACAAAGATCACTTCATTTTGACGAGCGTACCTCAAAATACGACGTTTCGGGCGCTTGATTGTCGGCAGCAGGCGCTTGACTTTAATCTTCAGTGTTTTTGCTTTTGCAACATTTGTACTTTTGTCTTTATTCACGCTTGTCTCCTCTTTCTTCTATTAGAATTGTTGAAGCTTTTGTCTTCTTCTATTACAGTACTTCATGCTTCAGGACTTTATAGAAATGGGTACCTTATTCTGGGCAAGCTTGGACATTCAATATCTTAATACTTCATTAAAAATTACTTCTCTAGCCTTCATAATGTTTGTATTCTAAATAGACGCTTGATTAGATTCACCGGACGGTTGTTAAATTAGCTAAGGCGCTTGGTTATCCACTGGGCATATTCACAAGTCTGTTTAACTCGTAGCATTCTTAGCAGCTAGCGTATTATGCTTCTTTGACCCTCTTAATGCACGAATTAGGATTTGATGTCTTCATGAAACGTGTAGATATGGATATTAACTTTAATGAGACACTGGTTTCATCCAATTAGGACACCTACGGCTCAATATATGGTCATCAGACGCTACAAAGTAATGATTGTCAAGAAAACATCACGTCACCAACTTACGGATGCAATTTGACAAAGATAGAGTTCGATTTCGCTCTTGAACTCTTCATGAGAGTTTCGGATATTTCTCTAAGCCTTCCAACGATACCAAGATCGATGCTTTTGAACACCTAAAGCTCCAGAAATTGTCAGCAGATGCTTGCATGTTCTGATTGTTACGAACAGTATCACATCTCAAGCTTGAAGAAGGAATTTCACTCAGATCGGGATTGGTTCAGACTCGACTTTTCCAGGAAACATGTAGGTATATATCTTATCTTCCTAACAAAACCAAGATCACTTAATTTCGACGAGCGTACCTCAAAATACGACGTTTCGAACGCTTGATTGTCGGCAGCAGGTGCTTAACTTTAATCTTTAGTGTTTTTGCTTTCGCAGCATTTTTACTTTTGTCTTTATTCACGCTTGTCTCCTCTTTCTTATATTAGAATTGATGAAGCTTTTGTGTTTTCTTATTACAGTACTTCATGCTTCAGGACTTTATAGAAAAGGGTACCTTATTTTCTGGTCAAGCTTGGACTTTGAATATCTTAATACTTCATTCAAAATTATTTCTCCAGCCTTCATAATGTTTTGTATTCTGAATAGATGCTTGATTAGATTCACCGGACGCTTATTAAATTATCTAAGGCGCGTGGTTATCCACTCGGCACATTCACAAGGCTGTCAAACTAGTAGCATTCTGACCAATTCGCGTACTATTCTTCTTTGATCCTCTTAATGGCCAAATTAGGATTCGATGTCTTAATGAAACTTGTAGATATGGATATTAGCTTTAAAGAGACACCAGTTTCATCCAATTCGGACACCTACATATCAATATATGGCTATCAGACGCTACAAAGGTATGACTGTCAGGAACAATATCACGTCAAAAACTTACGGATGCAATTTGACAAAGATAGAGATCGATTTCACTTTTGGCGTCTTCATGAGAGTGACATTTATTTCTAAGCCTTCCAACGACACCAAGATTGATGCTTTTGAACACCTAAAGCTCTAGAAATTGTCAACCGACGCTTGCATGTTCTGATTGTCATGAACAGTATCACATCTAGAGCTTGAAGATAGAATTTCACTCGGATAGAGATTGGTTCAGATCTCGACTTCTCCAGGAAACACGTATGTATTTCTCTTGCCTTTCTTAAAAAACCAAGATCACTTCATTTTGACGAGCGTACCTCAAAATACTATGTTTTGGGCGCTTTATTATCGGTAATAGGCGCTTGACTTCAATCTTCAGTGTTTTTGCTTTTCCAGCTTTTGTACTTTTGTCTTTATTCACGCTTGTCTTCTCTTTCTCCTATTAGAATTGCTGAAGCTTTTGTCTTCTTCTGTTACAGTACTTCATGCTCCAGGACTTTATAGAAAAAGGGTACCTTCTTTTCTGGTCAAGCTTGGACTTTCTTTTTTTTTTTTATATAAATTACAGTAAAAGCCTCGTTAAAACCTTCTGATGCAAAACCCTCCTTAGGGAAAAAACATCTAGAAGGAAAAAGAGTGCTCAAACTGCTTATTCATTAATAAATAAAGAAAAAGATACAATGGGGGGACATAAAGCCTTGACCCAAAAGAAAAGTAAAGCAGCCATCCTCAAAAGAGGACATAACAAAACAGACATAAAATAGACACTCAAGCAAACCTATAAAAAGGTAGACCAATCCTATTCCTATGAAAGTCATCAATGACCAAATTTGGAACCATATCCCACCAAATGAAACCGGAGATAGAGGAACCATAAGCAGCTAGCTTATCAGCACAAGAATTTCGTTCTCTGAATTTGTGAGAACAAACAAAATGCAGATGCTTCAACAATTCCAAGCAATTGATCCAACGATTTCTAAGCTTCCATGGAATCAAAATTTGATTTGTGAAGGCTGCAACAACAAGCTTGGAGTCACACTCCAGCCACAAACTAAACCAACCTTTGGAATGACCAATCTCAATGGCAAACATTGCACCAAAATGCTCACCCTCCAAAGCTGAATGGACACCAAGATTAGATGAAAAACAACCAATACTTTCAGCTCTACCACCTCTAAAAATTCCACCACAAGAAGAGGGACTAGGGCAACCAGAGGCAGCTCCATCTGTATTGCATTTCACCTAGTTAGGAATGGGAGGCTGCCACATGACAGTTATGATTTTAGGAGCAGAGGGGAGTCGAGGAGCAACCTTAAACTGCCTTAAGAAATGCAGATCAGAGGAAGCAGCAGTTCTTTTTTCGAGCCGATGTTTCCAGCTAGAGCAGCATTAGCAAAAATGAGAGTTTTAGCAGCATGAAGAGTAACTCTTGTGTCATCAAATTTTAATTTGTTTCTGCAATACCAAACAGTACAGAAAACATTTATAATTCCAGCAATAATCAAATCAAGAACCTGCATGCTCTAATTTTCCTTGCAAATACTGAGAACAGAATCAAAACTGGTGCAATCAATATGATAATTGAGTAAAATCTCAAACCAACTCTAAATATCTACAGCAAAAGGGCAAGTAAGAAAAAAATGTGTGGCTATCTCAGCAGCCTTGCCACAAAGAGAACAAAAGGACACCACATGACAGCCTCTATGCCATAAATTTTCATCTGTTGGCATTTTCCCATGAAGGATTCTCCTGACGATAAAAGACTTGCAAGGTGGAATACTCTTTTTCCAAATGATATTAAACCAGTTCAAGGCATGACCTACTGGTTTAACAAATTGATAAGCTTCCTTGAAGCTTAATTCAACCAAGGCTGATTTATTCCAGACCAAATAATCAGTAGCAGCTTGTTTAGGGATAATAATCTTCTTTATCTCATCCTCTAAATCAGGAAAATGAGTTAATTATCCAACTGGAATAGACCAATTCCCATCCACAATAAAATCTCTCACCTTAGACTTGAGAGAGTGATGAAGATGATTAGGTATATCATAGATTTGCACAATAGGAGCAGACAACCATTGATCTGTCCAAAAATTTATTGATTCCCCATTCCCAATTTGCCAAGATGTCTTCAACATAAGCAGACTAAGATTTGCCTTAATGCCTGGCCAAAGCGATGAAGAAACATGATAAGCTACTGGTGTGTTATTTCTGAAAACTCTGGCTTTAATAAGCTTGGACCAGGAATAAGAAGAAGAAAGCATTTGCCATCCTAGTCTCAGTAAACCAGCTTTGTTAATAGACTTGATAGATCTTATGCCAAGCCCTCCTTCATTCACAGGTTTACACACTTTTTTCCAAGCAACAGTGACAATCTTTCTTTTATTAACATCTCCAGACCAAACAAAGTTCCTAATCCAACCCTCCACATCTTTCAACAAAGAAGCAGGCCAATTGTAGATTTGAAAACTGTAAAGCAACATGCCAACTATCACTGAATTAACTAGCTGTACTCTTCCCATGATGGAAAGAAGAGAGCCTTTCCAATTAGATAGCTTAGTCATTATCCTATCAACAATAGGTCTAAGATGGACCCTCTTAGGCTTTCCTTTAAACAAAGGAACAACTAAATAAGTAAAAGGAATGCTGCCATAAGCAAAGCCAGTTAATTCAGCAATGTCAACCAGTCTTTTTCTAGATATAGAGCTGCAAAAAAACTTGGACTTGTCCTAACTCACAACCTGGCCTGAGGCCTGCGCATACTGCTGGAATAAAGACATTAAGCTGGTAATACTTCTCCTAGAAGCTCGGCAAAATATCAGAATATCATCTGCATAAAGAACATGACTTGGCATATGCAATCCCCTCGGCCCTGCCATAAGCTTAAGTCTCCCATCTGTCACTAGCTTTGAAATACCTCTACTCAACACTTCTTCAGCTAAACAAAATAGAAGATGAGAAAGGGGATCACCTTATCTCACACCCCTCTTGTAACCAAAGAAACCAAAACTTTTACCATTAATTGAAAGAGTGAGCCTGGCAGAATGAAGAATAGTTCCAATCCAATCACAAAACTGGTCAGCAAACCCAAAAGCTCTTAGAACTTGAATCAAAAAATTCCAATCAATAGTGTCAAAGGCTTTTTTAATATCAATCTTCATTGCCATTTGCCCACCAAAAGCTTTCTTGTCTAGCAAGTTAATCGATTCTGAAGCAGTGCAAATACAATCCAAAATCTGTCTTCCTCTAACAAAGCCCCTTTGATTCTCAGAAATAAGCTTTGGAGCAATAATGGCTAATCTATCAGCCAAAACCTTTGTAATGATCTTGAATTGAAAGTTGGCTAAAGCAATGGGTCGATATTGTTCAATCTTTTCAGCACCAGAAATCTTGGGAATTAACACAACCACATTAGAGTTTAGGTTTGGAAGGATCCATCCATGCTTGAAGAATTGAGGGGCAGCATTATGCACATCATCAGCTATAATATCCCAGTATTTATGGAAAAAGAATCCACCAAAGCCATCGGGTCCAGGAGCATTATTTCCATTTAATGAAAACACAACAGATTTGACTTCCTCCATGGAAGGAACATGAGTGACCATTACATTATCTTGATGAGAAACCAAGGAGGGAATCACCTGTTGAATTAGATCATTAGGTTGACATTGATTCTCAGAAGTAAACATTCCTTCATAGTACTGTAAAATGTGCTGCTCAATATCTGTATTTGAAGACAAAACTTGATCACCATTTTTCAAAACAGAAATTTGCTTTGTGGCCTGTCTAATCTTAGTCATTCGATGGAAAAATGCAGTATTCCTGTCCCCATGAATATTCCAATCTAATCTAGATTTTTCCTTCCAGAAATCCTCCTCAAAATCCAAAGCCTTTTGTAACTCCACTTGAGCAGTTTTCTCTTTGTCAAACAACTCATCAGAGAGACCAAAGAGATTAATATCCTGCTGAATAGCATCAACATTGTTCAGAGCAGTTTTGACCATACTATTAACATTACCAAAGCAATCCTTGTTGCACTGCTTTAACTTCATTTTCAATTTATTTAATTTTTGAGTGAGAACATACATTGGACAGTCAATAATATTTTCTTTCCACACAGACTCAACAATATGAACACAATCAGGGTGAGCAGCCCATCTCTTCATGAATTTAAAAGAGGAACCATGATCTCTGACCTCATTTTTCATGTTCAAAAGCAGAGGGAAATGGTCTGATTTGCTTCTTATGAGAGTGCAACAATCTATACTATTCCAGAAGTCAATCCAAGCAATATTACAAATGGATCTATCAAGCCTTTTTTCAGTATAAGCACTTTGGTTCCTGCCATTAGTCAGAGTGAACTGAGAACCTCTTGTATTAATATGAATATACTGTCCAGCATCAGACCAATTTCGAAACTCGTCACAGGAAATTCTACTGGGAGATTCTCTACCTCTATATTGATGAGCTCCAAGCATTGCATTGACATCACCTATAAAGCACCAAGGTCCAGGATTATTTGACTCAAGAGTAGTCAACTCATTCCAAAGGGATCTTCTTACAATGTAGTTAGTTGAAGCATAGATGGCTGAAATAAACAACTCCTTCATTTCAACAAAAACTGAGAAAGACAAATGTTGATCAGACCTGACAAGGATAACAGGATCAAAGGAGGTCTTGCAAAAGCACCAAATATTCGGAGCAATGGTTCCCCTATCATT